>OX596175.1:8832733-10071144 GCA_951394245.1 Cyclophora punctaria
GGGTTATAGGTTGTTTATTATTTAAGTTATTCTGGTAAAAAAAACCTCATAAATAATGTATTTATTCAAGAAAAGTTAGTGCATAATTATAAAGATGTGGCAGTTAAACTATTGTTTATAATATAATATTTCCATGAAGAAATTCTTAAGTTCCAGGCAATATGAATAAGATGGTGCAGTAATTATGATACTAAAATTGATAACAAAGTTTTACAAAAATATAACCAATGTTTATTCTAAATCTAAGGACTTACAGTTCCAGTAGGACTCTCAAATATGCCCAATTGTTTAGAATCGATAGTAGAGTACAATTCCTTCATAAACTTCTCTTGAATGGCATACGGTTTGAAGGGAAAATTGAATATTGGATCCATGTTAACACAATTTTTATTAGCTGTAAGAAAAGTTTCCACTGTTCTTTGAAAACAAGGTTTAAAATAATCGGAAATAATTTAAACTTTGATTAAAATAATGAGAACCACATAAAAAATCTATTGTGTTATAATTAATAATTTCAAATATTTAAAATAACTAAACACGACCGGCCGGCAGCCACCAAATTCCACCGCAGATTCCACTTTTCTTTGGTGTTTGCAGGTGTTTGCCGCCGATTTTTAAATATATTTAAAATGACAATGACATTTAACTTATCAATGACTTCTATGACTGACAAGCATGGTCCTAGTTGTTAAATCCATGGTAGCAACATTATTTTGACGTTTGAAATCGTTGACAAGTTGACAATTGACATACTTACATTAGACATTCCAGGCTGATGATAACTGACTGATTGATTGTCGGTCCGTCAAAAAAGTGTAATTTCGTGGTCTGTGATTAATTAAAATGTAAATAATTAATATTGCTTCAAAAAAATATTTATTTTATCCTAACCTTGTCGTAGCCGTATTTAAAAAAATATAAATAAATAAAGGACTGTATAAAAGGCCAGACACGCTTTTAAATATGTCTCACAAGTAAGTTTCAAGCTACCTTTTTAGTGTTGATGAAGTCATCATCAGACCAAACATAGAAACAACCACTTTCTGTTTATTTACAGCGTTAAAATACTGCCTGGAGCGACGGTATGCGAAGACTGCACCTTAGAGGGAGATATAACGATAGGAGGAGGTACAGTCATACATCCAAGAGTCACTATTATTGCTGAAGGAGGTCCTATCATAATAGCTGAATACTGTATCATTGAAGAATATTCTACTATCATTCACAAGTAAGACCATAATTAAGATAAATGTAAATAAATATGACACTGTAAAAGTTTAACCTTGTTGGAATAAGTTGGCAAAACAAGAGAAACAGTCCCACCACTATTATTAATATATAGAAGGTATTATCTATCATTGAATAAACCCTATCATTATCAAAAGATTACACTCCCAATAAAGGCAAAATCTCATCTAGTCTAGCTCACATCTAATCTATCATCTATTTTGTGTTACAGAAAAAGTGATAACCAAGAAAACCCACCCAAACCACTGTTCATTGGTGCCCACAATGTGTTTGAAGTCGGCTGTAAGTTAGAGTCACCGTGCGGTCACATAGGAGAGAGCAATGTGTTTGAATGTAGGTCCTTTGTAGGAGTTGACGTGAAAGTTGGGAGTGGATGTGTTATAGGTAAGTTATCGAGTTATATTTTTGCAAAAATAGTATGTATTGGCTTCATGAGCAATTGTAATGTTGAATATTGAGATGAGGTCAGAAAATCTTGTCAAAATTATACATATGTATTTTTTTATTTGTGATTAAGTATCACCACTGACTTAATTAAAAGCTTCAGTGACTGAGGCATTTGTCCTTAAGTAGAATCTAAAGCGAGTGTTTTTATGCTCTATAAACCAACCCACCCACTTGCTGTACCTACTTGCTTATCTGATCTTTGTCGTTCATTAGTAGAAAATTACTCTTATGATACTATCTCATATATTTCAGGTGCAGCATGCCAGTTAACAGCCCCTCAAACATTAGCTGATAACACAGTAATATGGGGATCAGAACACAACATAAGAGAAGCACTGGAGAAGCAACCTTCACAGCTATTGCAACTAGACTTCCTAAGTAAAGTCATGCCCAACTACCATAGGTTGAGGAAACCCAATGTCCACAAAAGACAGCCTTCAAGACAATCCCAAGAATCATCTCCTAAACCATAATATTTTTTTAAAGACTTATTTTTATTCTAGCATATATTTTTGCATTTTGAGCATTCATTATTTTGCACTGTACTCATATTCGAGGCCTTTGGACCTTTTCCCTGTAGTGGGATTTTACAAACCATTATTTATATTATCAGCCTAAATGGCACTCAGTGTAAATTGCGATGAGATACTTTACAAATAAGATATAGTATTTGTATTTATTTGCATAGGAAACAACGTATATTATTAAGCTTAATAAAATATACCTAAAAAAAGTTGTATTATTCCAACTAAAATTATCACGATAGGTTTCACTGAATCAATTTTCATTATTTTCGATGGACTAACGGAGTTTTAGTCTGTGGATATAAAAATATAGAATCTAATAACTAGCAACACCTATTGGAACATCAAAGATACTGGTATCACAATTAATAGTGTTGCACAACACTTTACGTCAACCGTATAATATTGTTAAATTAATTGTTTGCCATGTTAGGATTCAATACTATTTCAAATAAATTGTCTCATTGTGAATGTGATTATTTTTCCATATCAAAAGATTGTCATTGAATTTCCATCATAATTCGCTAATTACTCTTCAGTCAACTCAACAATAACAAAACACACTCAACAAAAATTCTGTTAATAACATATTTTTATATTTTGAAGAAGTGATATCTGTATTGCCAAAGATATTATAAAGATACATTTTTTTAATAAATAAGATATGGTACACTCGGGTACACATCATAAAGGAATAGTGTAATCTATCGATATTTATTTGTTTCTTGTTATGATAGGTGTCCATCACTATAAAAATGTTTGACTTTTAATTTGACGTTTATGAAAAAAAATGTCGTCTCGCTCGTTCGTTCGTTTCGTTTAGAGTGTCATCGATTTCTTTATTTTTGAGAAATTTGTTTCTTTACATTAAAATACACCACAATAACATTAATTTTACTACAAAACCAATCCATTTATACTTTTGTTAAAAAATCGCAGGTATATAATTTTACGGTTAAACAAAATTTGTGGGGCGACGAACGTTACAAAATAAACGGATTCATGTGACTAGTCCTCTAGTTTTTTTAATGAATATATTACTCGACATGATTCAGAATTCTGTGTTATCATAGAAGAGATATCATTGTTGTAGCGCCAACGATTTATCGGAAAGGCTTATTGTTTTGGAAAGTCTGTGTGGACGCCATGTTGGTTGTTATTTACGTTGCGATCAACTGCAGTTTGTGATGCCCAGGATTATGCATAAATAATCTGATCCGTATACCAGAGTGTGAGCATGTTGGAAGATGTGCCCGTTCACGGAAGTCGAAGTGACTCCCGACCGTCCAAACCCGCTACTCATCAAAGAAACCTTAGCCTGGATTTCAGGTATGTAAATAGTCCTTATCTGGTAATCTTTCAGGGCCTCTTTACGATAGATCTAATCTGATTCATATGCTACTTATTCAGGATGTGGGTTTGTTTTTGTTTTGATCATGTAAACTTTGTAGAAAGACTACATTCTGAATTTGTAATGTGTGAAAGGTTTGGTTGAAAAGTTGTGTTGGTTGCTCTTACTGTCATGAGACCATTTGTTGTTCTGGTTGGTTTGCTATCATTCAACCTTTGGATTATGTAAATTGTGAATAAACTAAGTGCCAGCGATAATGTTAATTGGGTAAGTTAATGTTTATTTGATCTTCGAGTATTCATTACTTAGTTTGGTACATTATAATGTTGACTTATCATAATCATAATACTTAATTGTCGGATTTTTACTGCAATTAAAATAAATTATATGTTATTAAACAAAAATGGAAGAGGAACCGTGATTAGGTATATCTTTAAAACTATAAGGTAGGTAGCTGCATTTTTTTTACAAATGCCATTTTTTTACCTACTTTTATTCTTTTGACGATTTAGCTAGTCTAGACTATTGAATTTTTAAAAAGATAATAGGTAAAGACCTTACCCATCCATTTCATTCTATCTATCACATTCAGAACTTATTTACTGTTTTGAAACTTGTTTTGTTTACCAGTTATTATTGTAATGTTATATATAAGTAAGGTAATTGAACCTAATAACTTTTATTACGTTGTTTTGATGTTGGGAAGCTCCACATGATTGATATATAGAATAATGTTGTTTATCATGTCGGGGGGCTTTACTCAGTATCAAAACTCAGACATTTTGTTCGACAATTGGACACTGAATTGACCATTATTATTTTCCTATAAGTTTGTATAATCAAATAGTTTATGGACATTTACAATTTTTTTTAGATAGGTTATTTGACAGTCACAAATTCTCTATGTGTTATGTAATAACCTAAGTTTTATATAGCACTTATATTTTCATGCCCCAGCAAACCTGTTTCAATAAGGTTTTAAGTTAAAATGAATCCTACTTTAGTATATCTATCTTTGAGATCTAATCTATATCTTCATATCGAAACAGACTGACCAGATACCATTACATTAACATTTATATTATTAACAGTTTTCAGGGACTTTCTTTTAAAAATAAATCCTTCACTACAAATATTATAAAACAAATTCCCCGGCCGCATCTGTCTGTCTATTCCCAATAAACTCAAATGCATGGTTTTTGATTTTTAATAGATAAGAATTATTTAAGAGGAAAGTTTATATGTATAAAATTTCCCGAAACTCCCACGGGAACGGGCACAACGTGAGTAAAACTGTGGGGTACTGCTTGTTATGTAATAAATACACACATCTAAAACACTATTATATATAAAAAATACTATAAAACATAGTCACCTAATATTAGGTATCAATAACCTGTGAAACTACTTTCAGAAAACCTTGGCCACTGAGACATTTTAAATCTTACCTATTTAATAACTTAACGTTGAAAAGATCAATGTCACACCAACCTTATTTGATACTCACAGACATGTTGGTTCTAATAAATTTGTTTTAATGATATCTTAATAGTGGTTATCCATATCTGTTTTCAATTAGTTATAATCTATAAAATATTGTTTACTAGCAACTTCCTGCGGTTTTACCCGCGTTGTGCCCGTTCCCATGGGAATTTCGGGATGTAAAATAGCCTATAACCTTCCTGTTGAATGTGGCTATCTAGTACAAAAATAATTATTCAAATCGGACGGATAATTCCTGAGATTACTTCGAAAATACAAACAGATAAACAAACTTACAAATTTTACCTCATTATAATATTAGTATTAGATTAAAGTTCTCTCATGGTAAAGTGATAATAAAACTAATTAACAATAGCATTAGGTACTTCAGTATGTTATTTGGCAATAGATTTCCTAAACTCAGCAGGCAAGTTAGATTGGGAATTACTATAATTTACCTATTGTGTGTTAAGTTATTAAAATGATCTAATGGAATACACCTAATTAGTAGACCTAGATGTTTCCTCAATTACTATCCTAAAATTGATACCCAAACATGCTTAAATATCAGCTTTCTTACTTCAATCTACCATTAAATTTACAGTAGACTAGCCGCGCCCCGCGGTGTTACCCGCGTTGTACCCGTTCCTGTGGGAATTTCGGGATAAATTGTATCCCATGTGTTATTCTGATTTGTAACCTATATTACTGTGAAGTTTCATACAAATTCATCCAGTAGTTTTTTCGTGAAAGAGTACTTAATACTATTTATAATATTCGTAGGATAGGATGTAGGTAACTAGATTTTTTCAAATCAGCTATCAATAAAACTAAAATTAATCAGGGTTGGCCACAAACCTACTTGAAATGAATGAATGAATGATCACCTTAAAATAAAACTAGTACAAGCAACTTAACTCTATCTTACACACTATCAAAGGAAAACGATCACAAACTAGTAAGTAAGGTTAACTTTTATTTGATACAAACTCGGTGGTCGTTCGGTCAGGAAATGCTTGCGGCCGCTTTCCGTCGTTTCTCACTCCACTTTTACTTTCGCCCCCACCGAGCATTCACCTGATGAAGCCTCGCCTCGGAGCGACGGCCGATGAGCCGCCCTACATTCTCGCTTGTTTGTTTAACAATCCTCTATTATAATTGTAAATGCGAAAGTGATGGTGTGTTTTTAATTAACATCAAAAATGGAAAAGATTCTCTATTCGAATGTTTTTTTTGAAGTAAATTCGACGTAATCCACGTAATGTAAGGTTTTTCAAAATATGCATTTGTTTGATCGAGGTTTGTTATTGAATACTAGTTTACTTTCGTTGACGCCAGTTGATGATTATTTTTACATAATGCTTGCACTAAAAATATATACATTCAACGAGAGTATTTATAACGAGATGTCAAACACGTACTAGATCACTAAGTGAACTCATTCACGTGCCTAGGTCTTAAATCTATCCTTCTAATCGCATGGGGCAACTTTGATGTCGTAACGTAGTTTTTAGACCGTCAGAAGCAGTAATGGTTACGCCTATGCCCTTACTATTGTTTATTCTTCAGCTTGCTTTGCACTGATTGCAATAGTTACCCACATACTTACACGATGCACGTAAGTACATTGTAAATCTCACATCATGCAAATTACAGTCTAACTGTTCAAAGAACTATAAAGTGACGTAAACATATGACCATTTAATCCGAGAAGGAATAACTTGCCGTACAACACCACACACATACATGTATACAAATAAACAGACATACATAAGAAGCTACTTCGTTTGGTTACTACA
This sequence comes from Cyclophora punctaria, assembly GCA_951394245.1. NCBI lineage: Eukaryota > Metazoa > Arthropoda > Insecta > Lepidoptera > Geometridae > Cyclophora > Cyclophora punctaria. The sequence goes on from OX596175.1 coordinate 8,839,585, forward strand.
TGAACGAAAAGTCTCGTAACGTAGAGAAAGGCGTCAAAGCCAGTTAAGAGAAATCCATTTGATCGCTTGATGAATGTTTCTGCGTCCTAAGTGCCTATGACGAAGGATTTCCTTATAATAATTACATTACATTACTATCGAACCTAATGCATAAAGCAATAACAAAAATAACTTGATAGGTTTTCCTTCTTACGTTATATGTACTTAATAATGCCGAGAACATTTATGAAATGACGTCAGTGATTGAATAAAACGATTTAGAATATATTATTATGTGTGTCCGCCATTTGATTTACGGAAGCACGAGCTAATATAAAATTAGAACAGTGCTAACAAAGTTAAACTTTTCGTCAGTACCTTTCGTAGCTTAATTTCCTTATTGTTAACTTGTTTTAAATATGTAAATTGAATAGGAAGAAACTTCCACGAGATTGGATTAATGATAAGTCATCTGTTGGTATTTCAGTCGTCCGAACAAGGTTGACAAATTGCTCTTTATGATTCATCAGAAATATACAGAGGTAATTAGCGAGAAGCTTTTATGTAGGCATTACCTTAGTTGTGTAAAATTCATCCTTGGCTCGGGAATTTCACCTAAAAAGTTTACATTCATTTTGTGGCTTCATTATGCCTCAGACAGACCGGTAGTTGCTTAAAATGGCTTCAATAAACAATGAGTTGTAGAATTTAGAACGTTATTAGATGTTCCCTGCGGTTTTATTTGCAGCATTCAACAATAAAATAAAAAACATTCCTGAACATTTCGGAATAAAACTTAGTAAGTAAGTATGTTGGTTTTCGAATTCCTATCCTCATTATGTTAAAATAATGAAGATATATGGTTTAACCCATTGACTAATGCGATTTTATAATAACAGATATTATTAAGTATACAACACTATAATACATAGTATAAAACAATGTCGCTTTCCGCTGTCTGTCTGTCTGTCTGTCCCTATGCTTAGATCTTTAAAACTACGCAACGGATGTTTGATGCAGTTTTTTTAATAGATAGAGTAATTCAAGAGGAAGGTTTATAAGTATAAACATTCCCGAAATTCCCACGGGAACGGGCACAACCTGTGTAAAACCGCGGGGCGCTGCTAGTACATTTATAAAGTAAAAAGGATTCCAGAAATGTTTAACAAATTATATTTTCACGGTACCTATAGACAACGCCTGTCCATGGCATTGATTAGTTAGTTAGTTCTCTCATTGTGTAGGTTTGGTGACCGAAAACAATATAATTCGTTGCTTAGGCCATCGATCATACGGAAACAATTGTGTCTGTTCTGACCTTCTGTTATGCGGTGAAGCGACAACGACCATTTTTTTAAGAGTAGGTTTGGTAGTTATTGTGTGGCCAAACTTAATTTTAGACTACGCTATAATTAACTGGCTTCTGATAAAACAAGTTACCCATCAAGATAGTTACTTACAAGCACGATATAAATAAATAACATTTTTAAACTCCGTCGTTTCTAGATATTTGCAATAAACACTATTAAACAATGACGAAACTTTTTTATTGTTTATTTTCTTGAATGGACTTAACATTGCTATAACCTTCATGATGACTGTCATTTGACGCCTTCGCTTATTTTATCAGCCCAACAAGCGTGCATCATTGCGTAGTATGTATAATGAATTTTATTGACCCTTCATTGGTCCGTTAATCAGCATAGGCAGCCGAGGAATGCGCTAACAGTGCCAGCCATTAACTACGCCCGCAATCATTAAACGAGTTAGTACAATGAATAACAACGATCCTTGGGTGCCCAACACGCTACTACATTCTTGTCAATCCATTTGGCATTTTCGCGATTATGAATTAAGATTCAATTTTCCTTAGCACCTCTTTATTATCAAGGGTTCACGTGTCATGGTCTTGATTTATTATCCTGCATTTTTTTTGTATTCAATTCGTGGCACGATTACGCTCACCGATATTGGATATTATGTCAAATCCGCATGTTATTGGTAGATTTTATCCAGTACAATGTAAACGTCTGTTCGTATTCTAACAATATTATCATTTCATATTACGTTTTGTGAATCAACGAACCAAAATGCTTTTGTTTTCATAATTCTTTTACTATTTGTGGTAAAGCCCCTGAGTCATTGGGGTATTATTAGAATTTTCTTTGGCCAAGTTAATTGTTCTCCGGAATTTAAAACCTTTATATATAAAATATGTCCTTAGCCTTTAATCTTCATTTGTGGACAAAGGGATGTTTGAAGGTTAATTTTCCCTTTCACCCAAGACCTGTCCAAATATTTGCTCAAACGTACTTTTGGTAAGTAATATTACATTTATTACCTGGTAATTGAATTTCTGCGTACATTCTCGTACAGTTTTGGATGCTTAGCGTCGCTTTCCCAAACATCATAAAATATTCTATCAATATCAAGATTGAACGATGCTACTGTTACCCACGTAGACCTAGACATTATTGCCTTGGGATTTCAAGCAACGTCCATGAGATCAATAATGTTAGAACCTGACCAAAAGAAAACTGGCATTGCTTTAATCTAAGTCCAAGATTAGATAGAAAGGAATTCTAGCCGTTAGGTTCCCACAGTTTCTAACTCATCTAGAAACTGACACGTATTCCATACTACATGTACTAATAGAGTGTTGAAACACAATAGCCAGACTCGCTCGTCAATTAGTATCGAGTGTTTATTGGTATCACTTGTACGCAATAGATCTATCTCACGGGACGGATAGCGGATCTCGGCTGAATGAGCAGTTGCTATTGTGTGACAGGCAAGAAGTAGGGCCCACATTTTGCTTCCCACGGATTTGTTATTTCGAGGTCACACATACACCTACTACTCCGTATAAAGGCCACTCGATACCTACTGGTTATTAGTATCTAATTATGAGCTAAACTTCCTAATTAAAAATTGTTTTTTCATTAAGTTCATACCTTTACTTATACAATTTTGAATTAATTAAGAAATAGACTTACTGATTCTAAATGTATGATGTCATCCTCTAGACCTGTATTGGTCTTGAATGTCGTGAAAAAGTCATGTTTGACTTTCAAATCAGAAGCGAAGCGATTATATGCTACGAGATTTGAGGATAATCAACAACCAACTAACTATGTTTTTCCTCACAATCAAAGCTGAACCATGTAAAATGAAGATTACTGAAATCTTTTATATTACTGCCACTGACAACTGTATTTAATTCGTTACCCGATGACGCACATAACGTGTGAAGCAAACAGCATTGTGTTCAACGTCTGCTAAAACAATTGTGGCTACAATTTATAATAGTTTTAATTTTGAAATACTAACTATCAATAATACACAAGTGGTGTCTAGTTTCAACTCGGCAGTTTCTCTGTCAGAAAATGGCTAGCAAGAGAAACAACGAATAATAATTGAAAAGGTGTTCACAATTATTATTTAATTTTGCGGTTCTATTTTTTATGTGTTCTTAATGAAACTGAACAGTCCTCAATAAATCTGTGTTTCAGTAATTCATTCGTCACCGAATTAAGTTTTGTTTTGAGATATAATCGCATGACTGCTTCTGAGCACCCAATTTTCGTTATAAATTGTGATTCATCCTGTCGTATTAAACGTCTTAGTTTGATCGTCTATTTAATAAATGGAAACTCTACTTAGCGAAGGGTATTCAACCGTTATGATTTATCGAAGTCTGTAACGTTGACCCTTGGCCGGAATGGGGTCGTCCCAGAAACGCTCAAATAGGTTGTTATATTGTTTAATGTCTGGCCGCACCCCTATGTTTAACTCGGTTAAGCAGGGTAAGTCTGTCATGTACATGAATTTCCAGGTTTTTAGGTTTTTCCAAAGCCTCGTAATGATAGGGTGAACGCCGATCAATATTATTGTTGGTAGGCAATGTTTCCATTCCATTGTCCTATTGATAGTTTGATCTAGATCACTTGAAAATGTCGTAGCTGTAGTAGAATTACATTAAGCTTTATAATCCTTTGCTTATACACCTAAAATGAAGGTCTTATTACGTTGAAATAAAAGTTTCGTCTTTAACGCGTCAGCTGTTTAACAAGTCACGATGTTTTACTAATAAAAAACAATGCACCATCTATATTTAGTCGTGAAAGAGGTTTCTTGCGTCATCATTAGATGAATGACAGACAATGTCGATAACATTCGTTACGGTCGCCGCTAAACGGTGCCCGAGTAGTTGGCCAGTCTGGGTATATATAAAGGGAATGACACAATGGACGGAAATCGCCAATCTGGGGCCCTCACCCACGATGAGAGGGTCCAAGTAATGACCGTGTCGCCTACACTACAGATAAACCCAATATAGAGATCCCCCATTGATAGTCTCAAGTTATTTTTTCGTTGGTTATATCATTATATTAAACTAAAAATAGACACTTAGGTTTATTTTCGTTTTTCGTAGAAGTCATAATAAATCACAGCTTCTAAAATGTTTTGGTCGTATATCACGCAGTAAAGTCTAACTAAAGGATTTGCAGTGTTTTTGTACGGCAAGAGGGATAGTAGTTTATGGGCTCTAGAGAACCATGAATTAGTTTTAAAGGGAAAACCGGTATCTATGGGTGGTAACCACAACAGAGGAAACAAGACGCCTATAAATATTGTAGTCTGTAATTTAAGTATCCTAGCAAGTATTTGTTCTATGTTATAAAACTTGCCGAGCAAAGGTCGTCTTTATTTGCATTGGGGGAAAAACCTCGACATCTCGTTCTCTAAAATGTTAGATAAGTACTTGTGATTTAACTTGTTATTCAAATAATGAGTCCTCTTGCCTTTTATAAAGATGTCTAATGAAATGTGACCAAGTTGCTAACAGTGTGAATGTCGAACTGACGTGCATTCGGTATAATAAGCTGACCTCGCGTAATTTCGGAAGTATCCATTGAACAAGCAAGCAAGGTTATTTTTGTGCCAATCCAGTTTTAACAGACTCCGATATTTATTAGCAGTACGCTTTTTCTGTTGTCATTTTAGAGCTTAGTTGGAAAGTTAAAAGGGGGTTTACGCTACATTCCCATGGTTGTTAAAAATCACATAAGGGTCAAATGAGTGGTGCTTCTGTGACTAAACATTTATGTTTACGATCATGCGGGTAGCTATTACAAGGTTTATTAAACAGCTGTTAATTTATATCATGGCCTGAATACTTCAAGCATTTAACCAAAAAAGCGTTTGAATTTTCCATAAAATTCTAATTTTGTTAAAACTTGTTTTTAATTAAGCGGAATACGAGGTCGGTGCTTGACATCAATCTTGATTCTGAGGTAGACTAGACATAACACATAATCAGCCTACACCAGCTTGACTGATACAAATTACACCACTTGACTACAAGATATATTTGAATGTGGATGAGGCGTGATGTCATCGTGTCACCCACCGTCTGTTAATGGATCAGTCATCGTCATGGCAGCTGATTTTTTACACTATTGTGTGTGGAGGAAGTAATCTAATTGCCCTTAAGTTCAGAGAAAGGAAGTTAACGTTTTTAAATGTATATGAATCGTGTTATTGTGTGGAGCCAAACGATGATGTTAATACTTATGTAATATCCGGTGGAGCTTACTACCAGCGTAGTATTATATATTCGAAAATTATTATAAATAAGAAGACTTGCGGTTATATTTTGGCGTGTCTAGTTTGACCATGAGAATTTGATCCTAAAGTTTTGGCACCAGATTTTCTACCCGTTGATGTCTATCCAATCTCAAGGGTAGAAGAGGCTCATAAAACAAAATTATTTCATAAATTGTTAAGTAAATAACCCGCACTCAATGCGACCTTTTAAATTAATGTTAATAGGGTTTTTTTCTACAGAAGGATCATGTGGGCTTGCTCTCAGTATGTTTAAACGATCACCACTTACCGACCTTAATCCATTTCATTGAATTTTGTATCAACTTGCCCAATCCAATATGACCTGTGCAAATTCAAGCCGTCCCCTATTGAATTAAACATAGATTTTTTTACGGAGGTGAATAATTTTATTGGAACATTTTCTTAGGCCAATACAATTAGGGTCTTTAAATTCTTGATAGAAATGGAGCTATTTGTCCTAATGACCTGAAATAGTCACCCGGCTAAAAGGTCATACAGTCATGGACGTAATTAGAAAAACATTTCGATTTCGAAAACAAAACGTCTTAAATCTTTTGTCCTTTGTCAAATAATGTTGGCACCATTATAAACCTAACTTGGAATTTGAACGATTGCCTCTTTATCTGTACACGTGTTGAATTACATTTCATTGTATGTATGAAACATTTTCATACACAATCGCATTCCATGCTCGCCTCCCGCATCAAAGTTTTATTTCAAAAACATTGTAGTTATTCAATGAAACGCAATGGTTCAGTCGAGCGGCAACGTATTTTGTGCTATTAAGTAAAAACTTTTTTTATTAAGAACCTATACTATTGAGGCCTAATTAAAACAGTGTTATCGCGACCAAATAAACTTAAATTCTTCAGATAACCTTTCTGGCGTTTTGGTAAAGTTTATAGATTTTAATAAACCGACATTTGATCATTATGCTATTAATGTTTCTTGTTGTTAATTAAAATTTTTGCTTTAGGTGTATTACGTTCTCTTTCTACAATAACATGAGTTCCATGAGTTTTGAATTTGGTTTAGCTATCGTTGTTTCGCAAAACATTGTATTTACGTAGAACATTTGAAATGATGTTATTGCGAATTTGGTTACTCCATCTGCCATATAATCTCGAATGGAAATCAATCCGGCAGATGTTCTAAAGCCTCGACCTCCAATGGGAGTTTGTATAACGGCAGCTGTGTTCACATTGCACACTTGGTCCCTCTTCTGATACTACGAATTCGAATGCTGATGTTGAATTATGCATTTCACTGTGTGCTAATGCTGCATTTCTGTGATCTATATAGGCCATAAATATATTGTCTTGGTCATGTAATAAGTGGTTCTGATAATATTTGACTGAGTCCTTTACTTATCTTCAATTAAGTATTTGCACATCTGCTAAAGTGCATCTACAGACGTTCAATTTTGTTAGTCTCATAATACTAGTGGAGATATGTATGGTGTTTCATCTACAGTTACCTACATTATATTATTAAAGTTAATTACGGTTGCCTTTTTTAAACTACTTAAATACCTTGTCTTAATTGGTGTTTTTGTTTGCCACGTTTTTGCCATAAGTAAACATTTACCTGAATTGAAAAAATAAAACTGTAACTAGCAAGCTTTGTCGTTGAGGCGTTACTTTGCTTTTTTAACATAGCATAAAATTCTATTGTCGTGGGCGTCATGGGAGCCGAGGACGGACAAAAGCAGAAGAATATATTCCCAACAATTTCTGAGTGATTTTCAAAATTATTCTTTGAGCGCCGCTAATTATTTCACACGGTAATTTTGTATTAATAGCAACACCGAGTTTGGTTCAGTTCGTGTTAACTGACTCGCGAATTTTACACTCCAATACCTGCTTTACAAAAGGGGGTAACCCTTTGTTATTATAGGACAACCAGGACTACGAAATATTTACTCAGTTTAATTAGATTCTTTTATCTTCTACATTAATCTCATTTACTTAATTGGCCCAAGGCAAGGTAGCTATTATACTTCCCTTCATTTTAAAGTAACGTGAAGGTCAGAAACTACTGTTTGGTGTAGTTAAATGCTGCTCTCGTTAAATCATACTTCTAGTGTTTATAAGGTTGTTTGTCGAACGTGGGAGTTGGTTTGATGTTTTGCACGAAACCAGTTTAGACACATTAGCGAAACAGTTGAGGTCATAGAACGTACAACAATGATATGAGCGCAGACAAAACTTAACGAGATAACTATTTGACTTTAAAAGATAAATTGGAAACTCTACGGGCTTTAACAGTATCAACTAAATCGTTAAATTTATATAACATCGAACCTAGATAATTGGTAATTTGTTCTGGGGATTATCGTGTTACTTTAACAGTAACTTGATTGGAAAAAACATAGATAATGTTATTATAATCGCTTTAGAATAGCGTGAAACCGATGTAGACGAAGCCGTATAACGGAATCAGGGACATTTTCAAATAGGTCGGATTCACTTGGCGTTTATTAGATTAACTCGACGCCCCGCGCGCACATACTGTATGGTGCTTTAAGAGATTTAATGCCATTGGTTGTTTATTAGAACACGTGTTTATTCACATTTAATAAAACGTGACTCTCGGAATGAGTCGCAAAATTATTTATTTACTTTTGGCTACGATGTTTATCTTTATCCTTTTTTTATTACTCTATCCTAAGATGTTTAAATTTTTCTTAGTAATATTATAATTATATTATATCTATACTAAGTATTAATATTATAAAGTGGTAACATTTGTAAGTTTGTATATTCGGGCTAATCCCTGAAATTATCAGTCCGATTTGAATAATTCTTTTTGTTTATTTTTCATCCCAAAATCTTGTTTTTTTCAGGTTTCATGTTTATTGAGAAACTTCAATGAAATCAACGTCTACCTAGTTAAACTCTGTTGAATTGCAAAAGCCTGCAAAAAATCCAGCAGTACTTATGCAACGAATATTATGTATTTGGAATAATATTACGTAAAATGCTTCCTATAAAGTTTATTAATCGAAATTGATGAATTAGTTATCATGGAGCGATGGAAACACCTTGCTTGCATAACCTAGTATTACGGTCCAGATGCCTTTGAGAATACACCAGTTTGTTGCCCAATGTTTTACAATTAGTTTATAGCTGAAGCTACTCTGCATAATAATTTGTGTAATGTAATGCGACATTATGAAATTGGGTCAAATGTGTAATTATTTTGAAAAGGAAACTTACACTCGTTTGAAATACAACGCCAAGTTTTGAGGTGTATTATTCCATTTGCTTAATTTAAACGTGTTTTATCGTAATGTAACTTACTCATATCTGTTAGCTCTTGCTAGTAACTCTAGCGAATACAAAATAATTGGTCACTTTTGAAATTCATTTTGAAATGTTGTCCTTGTCTTCTTTCTATCAAAAAGTTACAAAGATTTCGTGTCTGTTTTTAGATTTGGTATACTTTTAGAGAAGGCTCGTTATATCACTTGGCATTCCTAATCAAACTTTGCTTTGAAACGGAGAAGTACTCTCAGGTATTTCTTTACTGACATTTTCTAATGAAATGGAACATTTTGTTTGTGTTGTAAAATTGGAACATCTTACACCGGCCTTGTTTCCAACAGTTGAGCAGAGTTCGGTACAGGTAATAGGCAATGTTATTTACATTTCCATAGTTACTTCGCACCAGATGTCTTTAACGGTCTACCTAATTTTAACTTGTTATGGAATTTAGGATTCCAATGCGTTCCATGAAATAATGTATGTATGATAATATGTTGGTATTTTGGACCGTTTGAAACTTTGACGTAATTTGCATTTAGAACACCAATCAATTCTAATGTAAAATTAAGAACAGGCGTCATATAAATTGGCAGATAAAACCGGATTTTACTCAAATGTCTAATAATAAAATTGGGAGCGCGCAAGTTTTCTCAAATCATTATTTTTGCATTTAAATAATTGGTATATTCTAATAATAGGAGTAAGACGACGCGGCGATGAAAACAAGCATTTTTTTTATTAATCTTCAAAAGCATTCCAATCTCAACAATGTGTTGATAATACTAAGAACTTCCAAACTTCCATTCATTTGTCGCCGCAAATGACTTGAACTGCGATGCTATTTAAAATTTATTTGTGTTGAGAACCGTTACAGGGATAATAATAGGAACGAACAATAAAAGCGTTGATTCTCTCCCGCAAGCTTTCGGTTCTGTGTGTTTTTCTGTATTCTCTAATCCACTATGTTGAATAGAAAAAGGTTTCGATGTGTGCGTGTATATGTATACGGATAGGTAGGCACATAAAAAGGCAAGGCCGGTAGAGGCGTTCACTTTCGCTACTATACGATTTGGTAAACCTTACTAGCAAGAATTACGTTCCCTGTGTTCTTGAATATCATGGCTTTTTGAGCAATTACATTTTAATTATTGTTGGTCACATTTTATAAACGCAATAAAAGTATTTTTCTAGAATTAACGCTTTGACTTTTTGCGATACCTATTGCAAAAGCTTTGAATTTGTCTCGGAATAGGTTGAATGTTGGCAAGCAAAGATTAGCTTTCACCATACGTATACAAGTGGCATGGTGCCGCATCAAATCAATTCTATTGTTTGATCAATGACGTCAAACAGCTGCAGGTGAAGGCCTCTACAAGTCTCCAATTTCGCATCCGGTGACAATCACCTGTTACTCGAGAACTGCAGTTAAAACAACGTGCAAAATAAAACTGCACAAGAATAGTGTAGCAAAATGTCTCTTTTTAAAAAAACACTTAATTCCTCATTGTTCATGTTTATATAACAGTTCCTATTAGGTAGATGCTATTGATTTTATTTTTTATATTTGATCGTTGACTGCTTTTAAATGCTTATCAAGGTTGGTTCAATGTAAAATGAACACTAGATGTAGTACGTCAGACGCCTAAACAAACACCTAATTGAAGCCACCAGTCAAACAGTTGTCTTAAATTGTTTGTGTTAAAATTTTATTGCCTCTACAATTTCAGTGGCGCCGTTGATTTTACAAGGTGCAATTGGTTTGTTTCATCGTTCATTTCGTTGATTATTATCATTATTGTCTCAAGTTCTAATTGGTTATTGATTAATTTCAAAGCGTGATCTCTTGCCATTATGCCATACAATATATTGGAGATCGAACAGATACAAAACACGCGAGGTCATCATATCGCCCAGTCTGTTTTTAATTTGTTTGGACAAAATGCGCTTTATGGCTATAAAAATCGTTTTAAAACTCTGTGGGGTACCTTGAGAGAAAAGGAAGTAATAAGTGCAAGAATGTATAGTAATAAAAATATAAAATAATAGGCCATATAATATATCTATTGAGTGGTATTTTTTTTACAATTTGGGTGGTTTACGTTACGTGGATTTGGCTCTGCTCCATACATAATGGATGCTGCGTCCACTAATTGCTCATAAAAATAATGTTCACTATCTTTACGATGCTAAATATCAAATAAGCTATCGCAGACGTAGAAAGTGTGTTTGAATATACAAATAATGTTTATGTCAAAACTAAAATACACGTCGATGAGTTGCGTACACAGCTTTACCCAACTGTTCGTCACGTTTACTATCTAAAACACACACGAAATGCCTGTTTACAAACGTTAAATGTATTACATAAGATTGAAATACATACGTTGAAATATTCAACTTCATTTCATTATATCATCTAGATGTTTCTTTGCATCGTATTCATTCCACTAAACAATTATCGAGATTGCTAATGAAGGTTTCCGGTGTATTCTAAGGACACGTGCTCCTCATCTATGATCGGAATTTGAAGTTTTTTTTTATTGTGGCTGTTAACATCTGCACAGAACAAACCATGTGTTCTACTCTAGATAACGGCCTAAAAATAAAACCGACGTTAATTCTATCACCACTCGCACGCCTATGGAATGCTCTATCATTGAGTGGTTCAAGCTCCCACAACTGATGGTGTGAATATGTGCCTACATTAACTATGCAGTAAGCACTCTCAACTCAATATTACACACGGCCATATGGCTGTTCTCAAATCGATGCATTAGCCGTGCCACTATCTTTGATTCTGTGTCTGTGCTGATAATTTTTTCGAGGTCATTGGCCGCTTTCTCCTCTTCATCTAAGTGTTTGTATGTTCATGTTATGTCATGGTATCTGCCTGGCTTGCGGTGTGAAATGGAAACAATATTAACATACTAGACCGGACGATCCAGTGTTATTAAAGTGTACGGTTCTAACTGTTTCTGTCATGTACGTTGGTAATTGTGATGCTTGCAACACGTTAATACGCCACTCAGTCTCTTAAGGAACTACCTGTGTTTACATTGAAGGAATATAGACCTAGAGCCCGTGAACCCCAGACTTTCGTCATTTTATAAAAGCTGAAAGTTTGTCAGCGCATGCTCCCACACACAGGTAAGAACGATGGACTATTATGAAGTTTGGGTTATCGTGGCTTTGGCAGATAAACGGTACTAAAGGTGTGTAAAATACCGATCTAAATTCATCAAATAATTAAGTGTGATTTGTGACATGACATATGTCATTTGAAAGCTCTTGAAGAGTTGTACAAGTCACCCTTTGACGGTGATATCGAAATCGACGGCCAACTTGGTGTTTTCGACCATTGAAGATTGGAGTTGACCTATGCTATGGACGCTGATCCTAATGCTCAACAGTGACATGACCTATATCATTTGAAAGCTCTTGACAAGTTGTACAAGTCACCCTTTGACGGTGATATCGAAATCGACGGCCAACTTGGTGTTTTCGACCATTGAAGATTGGAGTTGACCTATGCTATGGACGCTGATCCTAAGTGACATGACCTATGTCATTTGAAAGCTCTTGACAAGTTGTACAAGTCACCCTTTGACGGTGACATCGAAATCGACGGCCAACTTGGTGTTTTCGACCACCGAAGATTGGAGTTGGCCTATGCCATGGACGCTGATCCTAATGCTCAACAGTGACATGACCTATGTCATTTGAAAGCTCTTGAGGAGTTGTACAAGTCACCCTTTGACGGTGATATCGAAATCGATGGCCAACTTGGTGTTTTCGACCATTGACATTTAGTACCGTATACCTGCCAAAGCCACGATAACCCAAACTTCATAATAGTCCATCGTTCTTACCTGTGTGTGGGAGCATGCGCTGACAAACTTTCAGCTTTTATAAAATAACGAAGGTCTGGGGTTCGCGGGCTCTTGGTCCAATACTAATCACTCGCTAAGCCGAATGATTCTATAATGTAATCTATTGATTAATTTTGTTGATATCTAAAAATAACGTATACATTTATCATAACATATAATTTAATTTTGGAAGTCCCCATACATAATTTTCATAATTTAACGTTCTAGGGAACTAGGTAGCTTGGTAGACTCCCGCTTGTTTTTATAAATACATAAACCTGGTTTAAAATGTCGGTCAGCGAAATCTTAGGCCTGTTAAAATTCTTTGTTTACTGTTTCGTACTTGTTTAGTTGTTTCGGCTGCGTAATCGAGGTGATCCTTATTCGAATGGTATGCGGAGCGGCGCGTCTATTCGTTGCGTAAAGCAGTTTACCATACGCCGCGCTCGGGGTTAGACGTGCGTGCCACCGCGCTACGTCCTCGCTGCGATTACGCGCTATGCCATATCGCAAGGCTGCTGGCATTGTTCTACACTACACTAGTGATCGTTCGCATTAATTATGTCGGTGTAAATAATCTAAAATCATTGTGAACAGTGCTAACAAACCGTGATTTAGTTTTAGTGCAAAGTTAAAATGGTTCGGAAAATTATAGTTGTCGGAATACAACATTATGAGGATCCATTTTACAAGTACGTTATTGGGTATAGCAAGTAATATTATCCTTGTTGAGGACATTCCTCAAGGAAAACGTATTTTTACCAGTGTTTGCTTATGTGTATTTGTTTGGTTGTCTACAGACATGTGACGGGCGCGAGCGGGCCGCCTGCAGGATGCGGCCACCAGAGGAACCGTTCCCTGGACTCGGTGCTCCAGAGAATACCCGAGGACATGACGCCGACGTCGCCGGAGGGCGCGCCGCTGCGGCTGCCCCTGGAGGCGCCGGCGCCGCGGCTCGCGCTCCCGCCGGAAGTGCCCACTGGCTCCGATGACTCAGGCATCCACACGCCACCGGATGGCAACGATGAAGAACGGCCTCCGCAGCCGGCCGCAGCTCGCTCCAGGGAGAGTCTCGACTCCGGAAACCCAGAGGACACAGACAAACCGCCAGACCCTCCCGACACCACTATCGAACCCATCAAATCTGAACTATCAATCGCAGACGCTTCCAAAAATAAAGACTTTCTGTTACGATTATTCGAAAGCAAACTATTCGATATGAGCATGGCGATCTCGTATCTGTTCAACTCTAAGGAGCCGGGTGTGCAGACCTACCTGGCGAATAAACTATTCTCATTCCCATACGAAGACGTGGATTTCTATCTTCCACAATTGGCGACAATGTATATAGAAATGGGCGATGTCGCGGACGTGCTGCGGCCGTACTTGGTGTTCAGGTGTAAACAGAGCGCGGAGTTTTCTCTGCGGTTAGCGTGGTTGTTGACCGCTTTCGGTGGCGACGCTAAGAGGTCTAAGGCGATGAAGTTGAGGGATTCTATACTGGCTGAGGAGATAAGGCCTGCTGCGAGGAGAGGCCACCATAGATCTCAGTCGGACGCGTCTGCCTTGCGTCTGGCGACTCCTTCAGGAAGACATCTCGGGGACTTGGCGTCTGGCCGGGCCTTCGACAATGGATGTTTGTGCGGTGAACAGTGCTCGTGTGGTGCGCCCAGATTAGCTCCTCAGATACAGGTAAGGAATCGCATTTCTTCAATATTATCATTCGTAGTATAAATATTTTTATTTCTGCACTAAGTATTTCTAAAGAAGTTTTTCTAAAGACTGAGAAACGTATATTGTTTTGTCACACACAATCGATATTACTATAACAATAGACTGTTTGATTCACTTTATTATCTTTTTACATTATGATCATGCATTTAGATACGATATTTTCTATACTATATCTAAAGGTATATCCTATTAACGTTAATTATGTTTACAAAGATACAGAAATACGTACTTAAGTAATTGTATTTGAGTAAACAGTGTTACGTTTATGTCAAGTCAAAATATGCTTTGATAATGATACCTTTTATTAGGAATGATGTTTTGCTCACTTTTAAGGAAAATATTTTTTTCCTTTCGTTTACTAAAAGTATTACTTCTGAGGTTCATATTGAGCGGTGTCCATGATTCTAATAGATTTAACTATCAAAATATACGTTTTTTCTGTGTTGTCTAAGTTAAGTATCTATTTTCAATCTGCCAATCAAGACATGAGATTTCAATATAAGTACCTAATGTGTGTGTAATGTAGATTTTAATCAGCCATTTTATAAACAACACTAAAGATAATCTTCGTATTATACTAATTAGTGACAACAAATCCCTAAGACTTTTCCTTTGAATAATTTAGATTGTATCACTGAATTAGATTGTTTTGTGGAGAAATTCTTTATCTAAATTATTGTATTTAAAGTGAGTTGGGTATCGTGACCTTTTATAAGAATAGCAACATAGAAAGAATAATAATTTCTTCTTAAGTTCATACAAGGAATTTTTAAAACGAAGAACCATTGTATTCACCAACGTGGGACCCATAACACACGAAATATCTTTACTTCGGTGATCATCTGTACTAATATATAAAGCTAGGCTTTTTTGTTATTCTGGCTATTTTTCATCCCGAAATTCTCATGGGTACAAGCACAACGAGGGTAAAATCGTGGGGCGATGTTAGTATCTATACTAATATTATAAAGCTGAAGAGTTTGTTTTGTTTGTTTGTTTGTTTGTTTGTTTGTTTAAACGCGCTAATCTCAGAAACTACTGAACCGATTTGAATAATTCTTTCACTGTTAGATAGTCTATTTATCGAGGAAGGCTATAGGCTACATTTTATCCCGGATTTCCTACGGGAACGGGCACAACGCGGGTAAAACCGCGGGGCACTGCTAGTCCAAATATAAACACTTGAATACCATCTGAAGATATCAGTATCCAGTACGTAATCTAATCACCAACGCTCCACAATAGTAAAACAATTTTAAATAACGTGGATCATTTCGACTATAAATTAAACTTACTAATATAACCTCGATTCGTTTAACAGTGTATTGCACCCATGTTATTGTTACATAAAGGTCTTCAATTATTAATTAACTATCAATTGGGGAATGGGACCCTGCTGGGCATTGCAGGTTACATAAGGGCAGTGTCTTATTAGTGACGTTTTTAGTAAAAGTAAAGTGGTAGTGGTATTGTATGTAATGTAATCCCACTTTGTAAGGCACATAAGGCATCTACGCTCACTTCTTCTTCATCGACTGGATGGCCAACCTGACCAATCACGAAAAAAAAGATAAAAACGCTCACTAAAGATACTGTTATTTTCAGTGTCAAAGTGAGTTTCAGAGAGAGTCTCTACACATCAGTACAAGACGTACTGATGTGTAGAGAGTGAAAGTAGGTGTAAACATCAAGTTATTTAAGCAATACAAAAGTATTAAGACTCAACAATATAATTTGCCTCAAAGTTATATTTAAATAAGTATATTAATAACTCGTTAATGATACTAGCGATAAATTCTTATCTACTTTGTTTATATTGTAAAATACGTTTAACTAATGAGTTAAATACAATGAAAGTTGTTAAATACTTTAATTAAACACTTAGTGAAAATATATTATGTTCACGATCTATTATGAAGATTAAGAATAATAAAACCGCACGACATTTGTATACGTATCAAAAGTCAATCTTTTTTTACAAAATAATTAATTCTACTTGTTTTGATAATTTCGTAGTTTTAAAACAGACTTCTCATTGTCTGCTTACGTTACGTATATTTCCAATTTCCATATGTTGTGGTCTCAGGCCATATAAGTCGTGATGTGATAACCGACCGGCCGCGAACAATACTATGGGACATATAAAATTACACCCTGTGCCCTGTACATGGGGTACTAACTGTCACTGTAATTTAGTTATATAAATAGGGCTCACCTTAGGTCATCTATATTATATAAAAGAGAGTCGTGTTAGTTATCCATTTATGACTCGAGAACGGCGCGACCGATTTTAATTATTCTTTTTTATTTATCTTGGTTAGGAATAGAATAGTAATAAAAATCCCGAAATTCCTAAGGGAACGGGTGCGCTGTGCTAATCTAATCTATAATAATATTTAAAAGCTGCAGAGTTTGTTTGATCGCGTTAATCTCAGGAACTACTGGTCCGATTTGAAAAATTCTTTTTGTAATGGATAGCCATATTCAACGGGAAAGTTATAGGCTACTTTTCATACTGAAATTCCCAAGGGAACGGGTACAATACGGGTAAAACCGCGGGGCGCTGCTAGTAACTTTATAAATATCATTTCACCTGATAAAACCGGCTTCACTTCGATGTTGACAGTGTTCAGTGTTGTGTTATAGTTTCGTTTGATATTTTAGTAAGTTCTACGTAACGTTTGTAATGTTATACTGTGTTTAACGTAATGGAATTGATTATGTGTATTGTTCAAGGTATCATAACAGTATGTCTGAGTGGTTATGACGATTCTCAGAATAAATATTGAACGGATTAATTCGCTTGAAGGCTATGAGATTTATGCATGGTGTTATATGATATGGATCACTGTTTTATTTACCTTCAAACGGGTTGTACTTAGTTAGTTTTAGAATTGTGTAAACTAGTATTACCTAGTAAACACAATCGAAAAGTAAATTTTCATATCGATCTGATAATTTAATCAAGTTTAATGAAAATTTTATAAGTGATTAATCTTAGGTACAAATATTATCTTTCACGTTTTTGATTGTTAATCAGTAATCGAAAAATGCATAAAAAATAATCCATACTAATTAGGATTTTTCCTTCTTAATAAAATGTATGGGCGCGACTCCTCTTAATCTCGGAGAATAACGTAGGCGCGATTAACAACATTTTCACACTAGCGCCATCTATTTGATCGGGAATGGAAACACCGCGTGAAACAGCTAGTCATATACGAGTATATTTTGATGATAAGAATACTTCGTTTTTTCCAAGTCGGTAATTCACTAACCCTATGATTTTATTCACGTCTAGCTGTGCCCCGCGGTTTCACACACAGCGCCCCCGTTCCCGTGGGAATTTTGAGTTTTTATTCCTTATTTTTCTTATATAAAAACCTTGTCCTGACAATAAGGAACACATTAAAAAAAGAATCATCCAATTTGGTGGAGTCGTTCTGAAGTTATGCGCTTAGCAACAGATTCAGCTATTCATTTTTATATTATAGATAGGTACACCCGATACTTGTTAGAGTTTTAAGCATTTTAACGTACCTACCTACTCTATCTGTATTTAATATAATCCTCGCGTTCTTGAGTTATAAATGGTGTTATTAACCCGACTTACTTATACATATATCTACTAGTACGTCATAGATATATTGATATACTGATATATAAACAAACTACGCGTCTAAAGTATTTTATTATATAAAAATACGAAGCATGTAGGTATAGGTACAGTCGACGTCACAAACATATGGATACACATTTTCATCTTACGCCATTGTAATAAGGTGAAAAATGTATACGTATATACGTCTATGTCACGGTAACATGTATATGAATAAGTCCTCGACTGTACCTACTACTTTATATTATTTTTCATAACGCCAGACGCACGTGTTAATACAGCAGACGAAGTATACATATACCTAAAGATATTTACCTAGCTTCTTTATTGCTATTGGCTTCGAAATGTCAAAGCCAAGCCCTTTGGTTCACTAATTGACTATTGATTAATTATTAATTAGAACAACTATTCCATTTGCTGTTAACTTAATGCTTCTAAGTAAGGAGAGATTGATTGAGCACGTTAATCAAAGAAAGTATCTGTTTTCGAAGTTGAGTGTTTTCGCATTGTTCTAACCTTGGGGCTTGGAAACCTTAGAATATTCTACAGAAATGTAGAACACGAAGATATATGATTTTTTCTTGTTTTGAAAGGTAATATATGGCATTTGTTTTATAATACAGTATGTAATATTGCCGGATACTTCGAAAGTCTGAAGTTGCCACTGGATCAGGTTGTACTTATTGAAGCTTTGGGGATAAAATAATAAGCAAATAATTTGCTCCCCAGTTAGAGTGCCTTTCCACTTTTCACACATTCATTTATTTCAAGTAGGTGTGTGGTCAACTCCGGTGTCGAAGCTTTTAGACCGCCTAAAGGCCTCCGACATAGACGATTGAAACAACTAGCCTTTCCACTAGAAGTATGCTATAATCGGAAAGACATGGTTGGTGAATAGTAGATACCAATCGTATAGTAAACTTTTATTTAGGAAAGTATTGTAAAATATATACCCATACGCACTCTGATGTAACGGCATCTTTATGTGGCAGACTTATTATCGTTAGCTTACGTATAAGGTAATACCTACGTATCATACGTATTCTGGTGCTTAGGGACCTTTAGTGACTTTAGCCCCCGATCATAGTGCCCTTTTTATCTAACTAAACCCTACATATTTTGGACACCTTTCTCTATATGACATCACACCCCATTTTTTTCTGAAGATAAACATTGCTTGGCCATTCAAATCCGTACCATAAATAAACAAAGTATTGTTTATGAATCTAAACTTTGTTTAAAGTATGGTTGCATCATCGTAACAGGAACAAATTAAACGCGTATCATTGCTGACACGTCATAAATTATAATTATGATAGCAGTAGATGTGAATAGCTGTTTACATATCCGTTTCCTATGCCACTTCGGGGAAACACGCATTCGGGACTCTACTGCGTTTATACTTTATATTTTATCATGTTGGTATTTTGCCTCAAATATTTGAAGTAGGTATATTACTGCAATACATTATGACAGAATTGAAAAGGATTTCTAAAACTTCATAATTATAACATTTTTTGTCTTGCTTTATGGCTCATTAACGACTCAACTGAGTTTTCATTAGCTTTTACAAAAATTACATACTTATAGTACCAGTAAGATGATTTGTACATTATTTTGTGTGTTCATACAATTAGGAAATCTAATTTTCGTGTACTGTTTCGAAAACTTTCAGTTGTACCATTAGTTAAGTGCTTTTAGTAGGTACGTTGAGTTTACTATGTTAAGTATGTATGTCCTGTTACATAGATTAAATAGGAGTTACTATAACATACCGAAGCGTACGTGAAGCCTTGCTATACACAGTCACGCCTCACGGACCAACATTGGTGCATTCATTATTATAATTGTTTTTATATGAATATTCATGCCTGTGTCCTTATTTTAATATTAATTCAATGATGGATGCTATAATACTCTTGTGTTTGTGTATCTTTTCCTATATGAATAAGCAATTTTTTGTAATCTATTTATGGATGATAAATTGAATCTGTTCTCACATTATTTTGGGATTAAATTGCCTTTTATAACTATACAGAGCTATGTTACGTGTTGCTATGCTACATTTTATATTCTTGGTGGAAGCAAACCTCAAATTTGAATTTAGTCACTGTTTGTCAAATATCTAGAAAAACCATAAATTCGGTTTATAGTGAAAAAATAAATAAAAAAACATCTATCCATACTTATAACAGGATCATGTAAATCCTATTTAAAGCCACCAGTCACTCATTAATAACACAGCGTTCTCGATGAACTTGAAAACTGAATTGAAAATCAAACCACTCGTAAACAGCTGATTTACAACAATCCAACTCAAGTGCGTACAGTCAGTACAATAAGGTTACACGCACTTATATTATGTACTTGAAATCAAAATAAACGGATGACTAATAAAATAACAGTACTTTTTGAACCGCACATGAGTTAATCAATGGCGGCGCCACTGTCGCTTAATTAGAAACAAAGTGTGAAAAATTATACGAGTATGATTAGTTCCGATTCTCGCCGCACACAGATTTGTCTGTTACCGACTTCATTAGTCAGACTTTCCTGTAACTTAGTGGCTATTAGTCACCAGTTTCTTTGCCAATATTTTTATTCCGATTCCGATATCAACCCACGCATCAGACGGTTTTGTTTTATTGCATTTAATTTTATACTTTTCGACGAACGTTTATAGAATAAACGTCTTTATTCGAATCTTTTAAAGCGTAATATTTAAAAATACTGTTTTTCTTAATTTTTCTATGAATAAGCCTGTTTGCGAAAGATCATATATAGTATCTTGCATAATTAATTCGATGAAAAATGTATACTTAGGTTGCATTTTTTGTCATCATATTTATGACTAGCAGCGCCCCGCGGTATTACCCGCGTTGTTCCCGTTCCCGTGGGAATTTCGGAATGAAAAGTATAATAACCTTCCCGTTGAATGTGGCTATCCATTACAAAAAGAATTTTTCAAATCGGTTCAGTAGTTTCTGAGATTAGCGCGTTTTAATTAACATGCGATTAACAAAACAAACTCTTCAGCTTTATAATATTAGTATAGATCAGTTATTAGGAAAGTCCGTTAGGCTGTTATCTTATTTTACACCGTTACCATTAAAATAGGTACCTATACAACGAACGATAAATAAACAGAAAACAATATTAATTAATAACGTATTGATAATTTCCCTATTTAAATTATTTGATTTGGGATTTCCGTTAAAAATAAGTATGTAGTAGGTTCATTTATATTAACATTGATTTCAATGGGTTGGTATCTATAGGACTTCATCTCGATATGACTAGGTAGCCATACGACATAATCGTAGTTTGACTAAATCTCGATTGGACTCGATCTCGATTGGACTTGATCGTTATTTGACCAGATCTTTGTATGACTAGATAGCGTTATGACTACTCAGTGTATTGTTTTGTGGGAGTACAGTTGTGTTCAATATGATGATATGTAATATTTTATTTCTCTGGCTCAGACGACTACTACTTTCAACTAAAGGGTCTACTCGGCCCGCGGGCTTAGACGACTACTACAAAAAAAAAATAACCCTAACCTACCGAATAGTACGTAAAAACAATTTTCTTCACTGATTTATAACCAGTTACGTAATAACAATTTTCTTACTATTAGGTAGGTTAGGGTTATTATTTTTTTGTATCAGTTACGTAAAAAAAAAATAACCCTAACCTACCGAAGAGAGTGGTCGACTGAACCCGCGGGCTCAGTTGGCCAGACAGGTGGAACGACTCACCCACGTAAAAAATCGAAAGGGGTCATACAGCCCGCGGGACGATTTTTATGTGGGATCAGATGACCATGAAGGCAAATAATCCAATCGAGTTAATACTTTTTGATACAATTGTACGTCATATAAATATGTGGTCAATCTGATAAATGTGAGGAACACAATAGGATAGTAAAATAAAATAATACGTGTGCCTTGAAAAATATAATAAATTGAAGTAAAGTCATGTCAGTACGTCATGTCAGTACAATCTTCTCTATTCGAAAAACACAACTTTTCTTTTATAAAATTACAATCAAAGAGATCTTATTCCAACACACCCCCTTAATTAATACAAGAAAACGCACTAAAACATAAAATAAAAACATATCTTATAAACAAAATGTAAGCCCTTTTAACCTAACCCTAACCCTGATGCACACAAATAGTGAGCCTGCTTCGGCAGGGATTTCGTTAGCACATCCGCCAACATATTGTTCGTTGAAACGTATTTCAACACAATATCATTATTACGTTTTAGCACATTCCTTATAAAATGACATCTTATGTCAATATGCTTGCACCGGGAATGAAAAACTGGATCTTTCGCCAAAGAAATAGCACCCTGATTATCTGCATATAAAGAGATATTTGCATACCTTTGTAACTCGATTTCAGTGAGCAAACTATGCAGATAGACCGCTTCTTTCATCGCTTGGGAAAGACTGACATACTCTGCCTCGCATGTAGAAGTCGCAACGCTTTTCTGTTTTTGACTTTTCCATGATATGCATGCACCGCCTAAAATAAATGCATATCCAGAATATGAGCACCTATCCAAGAGACAGTTCCCCCAATCTGCATCGGAAAAACCTACAATTGATTTTTCAGTTTTCTTGAACACAAGTCCATACTCTTGCGTTCTTTTCAAATATCGCAACAGACGTTTTGCTGCTTTCCAGCATGTTATATTTGGAGTATTCGTGAATTGTGCCAGCCTGACTACCGAATTTGCTATGTCTGGTCTGGTGCCCGTGGCCAGATAGAGAAGACTCCCTATCAACTCACGATATGGCCACTCTGCTTCATTCTTTCCACATTCCTCTCCACTTACAATACCAAACTTCTGTCCGACTTCCATTGGAGTGGAAACAGTTTCTTTGCAATCTTCCATGTTAAATTTTTTCAACAAATCGTTGACATACCTTTGTTGTGACAATTTAATGACGTTTCCCTTTCTGACAATGTCAATTCCCAAAACATAACTTGCCAGTCCAAAGTCTTTCAACTCAAACTCTTTGGACAATTCCCGTTTGAAGTTTTCAATACATCCTCTTTGACTACACGCAACTAGAATATCGTCAACGTAGATCACAACGAACATCTTCGTACCATGTTCATCGATGTCTTTAAAATAAAGACATGGTTCATTCACAGTAGGCTTCAACTTCATTTTTCTCAGCTTTTCGTCCAACAATATGTTCCATTGACGTCCAGCTTGTTTCAAACCATATAAAGATTTTTTTAAACGACAAACATCACCTCCTGTTTCAAAATCTTCCAACATCTTTTTTGCTTTGATTTTCAATGCAGAAGTCTCATCTTCTGAATTGACTAGCTTCTGCAGACAGTTCTGCAACAGCTGAGGGATTTTCATGTATATTTCTTCATCGAGAAAACCGTTCAGATATGCTGTTGAAACATCCAATTGATGGATTTCCATATCTAGCTCAACCGCAAGTGCTGTCAATAATCTGACAGTATCAAGTCTTGCAACTGGAGAAAAAGTATTATGATAATCAACACCATACCGCTGACTAAATCCTTGCGCCACAAGTCTTGCCTTCTTTTTCTCAGTTTGATCGACATTTACCTTCGTTGTTAGCACATAGCGACAGCCAACGACGGTACGATTTGCAGGTTTCTTTACAATATCCCATGTTTCGTTCTTCAGTAAACTCTTGACTTCCTATAATGGCCTGTTCCCATCCATATCTCTCATTTCCTGATAGAGCTTCTTTCAAACTAAACTCTACTGCACCTACAAAATCATCACAATCTGCGAATTCATCAAGTTCTTCCTCTGTCTGAATGTCCGGTTCCACCTCTACCATTCGGTAAACCTTTTTAGGACGACCTATGCCACTTCTGTCCATACGTGGTCTTCCAGGTCCTCGTTTCACGACTCGTTCTTGAACCTCTTCTTGATGCACAGGATCCTCTTCAACGGATCGTCTGACAAAATCACCACTACTAGCTCCACGGTGATATGGTCCAGCATCCATCCTCGATTCTGTCGGTGGTTCAGCTTCAGGTGGACTTATTTGATGCTCTCCACCTGGCCCCATGTTATTTGATTGATTTTCAGGGTGCCTTTTTGAAATAATTTCTATTTCCGCAACCTTTGGCTCCTCAATCAATATAGGTTCATCCACCTTAATACCTGAATGAGGTTGATCAGTTTTGAACGGATCAATTTCGAGATTTTTCGTAGAAGTTTCATGTTCATGAAAGCGAACATCTCGTGATATAACTACTTTCCTATCCCGAGGAATCCAGACTCTATAACCTTTTGCGTTTCTAGGGTATCCTACAAAAACACCTTCCACACTCCGAGCGGCAAACTTCCCTTTTTGTTCCTTATCCAAAACATGTACTTTGGTGCCGAACTTCTGAAAGTAGTGTAGCTGGACCGGTTTTCCATACCACTTCTCGTACGGGATCTGTCCTCCAAGAGTACTCGATGGACATCGGTTCCTCACGTGGCACGCCGTTACTACAGCCTCAGCCCAGAA
Source organism: Cyclophora punctaria (assembly GCA_951394245.1). Taxonomy (NCBI): domain Eukaryota; kingdom Metazoa; phylum Arthropoda; class Insecta; order Lepidoptera; family Geometridae; genus Cyclophora; species Cyclophora punctaria. Next base: position 8,864,212 of record OX596175.1, read on the forward strand.
ACCTTGTGACAATCCGGACGACATCAGCATACACCTTGCCATTTCTACGAGAGTTCTGTTCATCCTCTCTGCAACTCCATTTTGTTGCGGAGTTCGAGGAGCGGTCAGTCGCCTACATATTCCCTCATTTTTCAAGAATATATCGAAATCCCGGTTACAAAATTCACCTCCGTTATCCGTTTGTAAATATTTAATCTTTTTACCGGTTAAATTTTCCACAAAACTTTTGTATGTCTTAAAGATCGTAAGTACCTCATTCTTTTTAGTCATCAAGAACACTTCGCACCAGCGTGTGCTGTCGTCAATAAAAGTTACAAAATATTTTGCGCCTCCTATCGCTTCAGTTTGTATAGGACCTACTACGTCAGAATAAACGATTTTTAAAATATCATCGCACGGTCCACTTGTTCTGTGAAAAGGCAACGCGCTCATTTTTCCTTTCATACAAATGTCGCAATCGTGAAATTCACGGTTGTCTATTGCTCCGGTTTTAATACCGGCATGGATTAACGCCTTTGATAGGTCTTTCGCATTAAGATGGCCTAAACGCTCATGCCACAGCCACGCATCACTATTCGAGACAACTGATACAGACTCAGTTTTCTCCCTTACATAGTATAAGCTTCCTGAACGATCCGCGACAAACTGAACTTCACCTTGACTATTTGTAACTACAGCCTTATCCTGACTAAACGTTACTACGGAACCTTTATCTGTAATCTTTGCCACTGAAATCAAGTTACTTCGCAAATCCGGAACATACAGCGTGTCCGACAATGAGACTACTATTCTAGACTCATCTTTACATGCAGACAATGTGACGACACCCTTACCTTGTACATTTGTAGTGGAATTCGATGCCAAATTCAATTTACCACTTGCAGGTATCATGCCATTTACAAACTTACTCGCATCGTTACATAAGTGTGACGTACACCCACTATCTAAGATCCAGTTTTCCATTCCACCGTGAGCAGCTCTACAATCATCTGAAACACAGTTAAAATTTTCAAAACCAGTATTAGAAATAGCCCTATGTACATCATCATCACACTTATTTGATACACACTTCACATCTCCTTTCTTAGGACATTCAGATGCTTTGTGGCCTAGTTCATGGCATTTGTAACATTTGAACATAAAACCCTTTGGTTTCTTCGCGCTTTTCTTCTTTTCTGACTTTCCCTTCGCAATCATAGCTCTGTCTGTCTTTGGTTGATGTCTCGAGCAACTTTCCTCCAATATCTTTATCTTCAACGCTTCTGGGTCTGGAATCACGTCACGAGATTCGATTGCGCATCTAAAGTTTTCAAAACTTGCAGGTAAGCTGTACAATAACATAATGGAGAAAAGGTCACTATGAATCTCCACATTCATAGCATTTAACTTATCTTTTATATCAAAATACTTCAAGACATGCTCTTCAATGTCATCATCTTCCTCAGACTTCGCCATCGTCAACTGCTTCAGCAGGGTTGCCTTCCGGGCTGGTCCTTTCGAAGCGTAAATTGACTTCAATTTGTCCCATACTTCCTTCGAGGTTGCGCACTCTCTTACGTGTCGCAACTCACTGGCACTCATCGATAATATGAGGTCTGCTCTTGCTTTCGCGTCATTTGACATCCACAACCGTGCAGCCTCCGAATCAACTGGCTTGAGTATCCCGCCGATCACATAACCCCATGCATCGCTCTTTATCAGAAGAGCCTCTGCATGTACGACCCAACTATCGTAATTGGATTTAGTTAATAAATCGATTCTTACACTACCCGATGCCATTTCGCTGATCCCTCGCTCTCCGTATACTTATTAAACGTATCCTGGGCCCATAACCAATGTGAGGAACACAATAGGATAGTAAAATAAAATAATACGTGTGCCTTGAAAAATATAATAAATTGAAGTAAAGTCATGTCAGTACGTCATGTCAGTACAATCTTCTCTATTCGAAAAACACAACTTTTCTTTTATAAAATTACAATCAAAGAGATCTTATTCCAACAATAAATAGTCATATAAAGATCTGGTCAAATAACGATCAAGTCCAATCGAGATCGAGTCCAATCGAGATTTAGTCAAACTACGATTATGTCGTATCGGCTACTTAGTCATATCGAGATGAAGTCCTATAGATACCAACCCATTTCAATCGCTGAACTGGTTATCCCATTTCCATTATTTGCAATAAGGCCTTGGTTTGTCCTTTCATTCTAGCACTAGCAGCGCCCCGCGGTTTTACCCGCGTTGTGCCCGTTCCCGTGGGAATTTCGGGATAAAATGTAGCCTATAGCCTTCCTCGATAAATAGACTATCTAACAGTGAAAGAATTATTCAAATCGGTTCAGTAGTTTCTGAGATTAGCGCGTTTAAACAAACAAACAAACAAACTAACAAACAAACAAACTAACAAACAAACAAACAAACAAAACAAACTCTTCAGCTTTATAATATTAGTATAGATATTAACTTTTACCGTAGAACATACAATAAGTACAGCAATTTATAATGTCATCTAAGAAAATTGTGATACAGTTTCATTCATTTTACGTTTTTCTACGCCAACTTTCCGTACAATTTGTTTGATGATTGACGGTTAACCGCTACAGATTGTGCTGGGACCTTTGTTTATATTAAATGTTACTAAAAACCTATTATAAAATCCCATTAGTTTTTATAACAGCTATTCTGTTGAAGTAACTATTATAAATAATCGTCCTTAGTTCCAACATAATGGTAATTGTTTAATTGTGTTTACTTAACTTTGAACCCTTTAGCTGAGCAAAGGTCTCATAATTCGATTTCAAAATTTTCTTATTCAGTTAATTAATTAAGGGTTAAATAGATTATAAAGTTCCTTGCTAACAGAATGTTAATTATAATGATTCATCAATCAATTTGTGCTCGTTACAAAACATGTAATAGACGTTTTCGCAGATGATTAATGGTTTCCCTTAAGGATTCGTTAATGGATGCTGAAAGGACGATCTTTTGTGTGTTTTTGCCATGACATGATAAATTCTTCAAAGATTATTTTCTCTTAAGCTGTGACAGTAGTTAATGTAACTGTGGCAATGCTAATGTGTATGAGGACACACTTAACTACAGATACTTGGTACAGTCAGGGAAGTCTACGGTTTCACACTTTAAGGTGAACGTATTCTGACTTAGCGATCTGTTTATATCAACAGCACTACTAAAGGCAAGAAAACGTCTGTGGAGTACAAAACGTTGTTTTATAACTTAAATGACAGTCAAAGTTTTTCGGGCTGCCAGTAGAAGTCATGATTTTACATTTTCTTACGTCCAAACTGACGTTTTGTGTTAACGTTTAGTGCTGAGTGAGCGTAAGCTGAAGCAACCCGCCCGTAAATAAGCAATTGCTAGTAGCCAGAGACATGAGCCATCTAAATTACAAATGTTAGTGAGCGGAATCTGTCTTGACAATTTCTGGCAAGTACTTATAATATTTGCTCTTGTCCTTAAATGCAAACTACAGGTGTAGTTTACAGAAAATATTTGTATTCGCCTTAATGTGCCAACTATTGAGTGGGTGAGCCGCTACTTCTTCGATTCAACCCATTGTTATCTATTCTCTGGCACAGTTTACAAAGTATCATTGTCAATATAGTTGTTATTACAGCTCATCATAGTAAAGAAAACATTAGTTTGCGGTCAAGAGCGTCTGCGACTAATGACGTATAAAATGATTGTCATCAACCTCATTCGTCATGGTACATCGTTTATCTCTTCAAGTGCTTACGAACAGATTTTCTCGGAAACATCTCTGAGATTTATACGATCGTGGAGTGTCGCTAATATTCTTTAGATTATATTTTACGTTTAAGACAGCTATATATGGACAGTTATATACATTGTACTACTTATTTGATGTTTAATCGATTACATAGATAGTTAGTACCTAGTGAAGGTAAATAAACAAAGAAACAGAGATCGATATACTTCCGCGTGGAATAGTTAATATTGATACAAGGAAACTATCGTGGACTAGAGTTATGTAATAAAGCTACGTATCATTCCTTTAAAGAAATCTTCTTTTTTGTTCAGATGGGTTCTACAAATTAAAGAATAGACTTGTGAGTTTTCGGGATAGCCCTAATCGGAAACCGCAGGCGGTTCGCGAACATTGGCGTACAGGCACCACGCCGCAACCGCAGACTAATGTTAGAACCGCCTACAGTTACGGTCTTCGTCCCAACTCGAAATTGTACTTTTCATAAGCCTCTACATGCCTACATGCATGTTATATATTGATACTAATTAAATTTCCAGTTTCTCACGGCACTAACGAACATCGGCCGTAGACTAGCTGGAGTCGCGGACAAAGAACGAAGGAATGGCCGACTTCGTGCTGAACTGGCCTCTTTGGACCTCAATCTGCCCGCCAGGGTGTGGCTTCCTTTACATCAGAGACCTCACTACGTGTTGAGGATACCGCCTCATGCTGCAGCAGTGCTGAATAGCAAGGATAAGGTGAATATTGATTCTAGAAGTTTTGCCTGTTGAAATATTCAGTGTTTCTTAAGATCGGATAGACTATATCCCACTATAAAAAGGATACTTTATTATTTCCCTTTTTCTTAAACTTAAGAGCTGGGGTTCTCTTTTCAATTTTATTATTAACTATTTAAAAAAATAGAGTTGTGTAGTGAGGTTAGTCAACACCTTATGGTTGGTTGCATTGTTGATATCATGGCGGGGGTTCGTAAACAATGATCTATAAACTCCAACACCAGGGTTCGTCATTTTTCGAATTACAAGTCATTTGAAGTGATACCTAACGTTGGTGATCCATCCTGTATTACATCACTAGCAGCGCCCCGCGGTTTTACCCGCGTTGTACCCGTCCCCGTGGGAATTTCAGGATGAAAAGTAGCCTATAACCTTCCCGTTGAATGTGGCTATCCATTACAAAAAGATTTTTTCAAATCGGACCAGTAGTTCCTGAGATTAGCGCGTTTAAACAAACAAACAAACAAAACAAACTCTTCAGCTTTATAATATTAGTATAGATTCTCAAAATAAGACACAGTTTGATGGTAGCTGCGGCGGAAAACTAAGCCTCGGTATACAAAAACTTTTCTCAATAATGTTGTAACCAAATGTTAATCAGGAAGCAGAAGCTAGCCGTTGTAAATAAGCGATTTGATTCGGTCTTAATATTATTTATTATGATTGTGTCGTTATGGTGTGGCGTGACGTTATTCAATCGGGAAAATGTATATTATTGACATATTTATGTATCCTACATAGAAACTTCCTTCATAAATCTGCTTTCTTTATTATTATAAAGAGTTAATTAATACGACGAGATGAAGAGAATTATTTTTCAGTTCATCATATTACATTTTACTCAGTATCTTTATTTTTGCGCACAGTTTCTCTATTAACGCGTTAGAACTACAAACACATTAATTTACCCATCAAATTCAAATTTAGAGTCACCTGCGGTTGATTTATTAGTCATAAATATATTTATCTACACCAGGGGTTCCCAACCTTTTTCACCTCGCGGCGCAGTTACAAGTTTAGTTTTTTTGACGGCGCACTACCCAAGCTTGCTGGGTATTTAAAAAAGAAACAGCCAAATGAAATATATACCAACAATCTTAGTAGTTAAGTTAGGTACCTACATAGGATCAAAAATTAAAACATCCACAATATTATGAAATAGAGTTTTATTTTTAAATAAGGAAATAATAAATAAGGCTTCAGAAAAATAATTGACGACAGTACTCAGTCAATTCAATGTGACGGTTGAGCTTGGTGGTCTCCACACAGTTTTTCACACAAAATTTTCAAAGCTTTGGAAGTTAAATTTGGATATTCACTTTGAATTGATAACCAAAACTCCACTAAATCGGAACTGTTGAATTTAATTTTAAGACTTCTGTCGCAAGAGAGTTCAATAAGACTCTCTTCATCTTGCGATGTGAATCCTTGTGGAGTTTGTGGCTGAAAAGGATTTTGGATCCACGAAAATTTATCGAGGTCGTCATCGGCATATCGGACACATCGGCACATCGGAATATTTGTAATTTTAAATTCAAATTCAAATAATTTATTTGCATAAAAACATGGTTTTCAAAGTTCTTAGGTCTTATATCATATATATTATTTCGGTTAATGATATATAATATTTCGGTTAATGATAAGGTTCAAACCCACGGCGCCCTTCTTTACTTCCTACGGCGCACCAGGGCGCCTCGGCGCACAGGTTGGGAACCCCTGATCTACACTAATGTTGTAACATTCTACTTATGTTTCCAATACTTGACTTATAATTACTACTGTTATAGCGCAGACAACAAAACAATCAATTTAAGCAATTTCACATGATGGTATAATATCCTAAAACATCGATATCGATATCGTAAAATCTCATTATAACATCAATAAAACGCGACCAATTAAGAGTGTATACTACCTCAAATCGCTTATTTTCAACTCGGCGGGATCTCCATATATTCCTCGTTACTCAATATTTAACTTTGAAACGTATGTATGGTAAAGTTCATGATATAATCTATCGATCATATGTTTCGAAAACACGACTCCATGAAATTTTCTCGATAGAAAAAAATCGCAAAGTTATCTCTAAATTTTTACTAAAATCTTAATATCTCAATAAATACAAAAGTTGTTGAATTAAAATAAAGTGTAGTAAATTGAATAGGGTTTACAGAACAATTCATATGTTGCGGTTTTTTCAAATGAGTACCATAATGTTTGTAGGGAGCAAATACCTACAATAGGCTAGTTGACAAAATTTGGAAATTAGTTTAAAACTATAGCTTAGCATCTATTTCACCCCAAAAATATATTATTTTAAGAAAAATAGTTTTTTTACGTTAGTATTTTGAGTTTTAAGAAATGAAATTGAAATTGACCGCGAAAAAGGCCAAGACTGTCATGCCGTCTTGAATGACGTCACATTCCGCAGAACAGCCGTGTTTGTGTATGAAAGTCAATTGTGTTTTTTAATAAATAATGAATATCTCATATTATTAATACTGTATAGTGCCCCAATGTAAAAGTACAACGACAAATTATTCATATACGTTCCAAACAATAAAAAAATACGAAGAAAGTCATTATCAACTAATTCCACAATGTATAGTCGATTTCTTTCGCATTGGCGAGACGTATGTACAAATAAATATGGCCGATTTTCTGAACAAAGATAATATAGAGGTAAAGATTGATACATTAGCCACGGAGGTAGGAGTTCATAATTATTTTTATAGCAGTGATAGTTAATATTCTATATTAAAATATGACTGATATTAATTCAGAAGTTGCTTAATGGCTGACATAGTATCTGTTCATGGGTTTATACCTACATTAATTAAGTTAATCAGTTGGGTTTTTAAGTTTTTCTTTTAATCACGCAGATACAACGCTGATAAAAAACCGCGAATTGCTGTCAGTCGTATAATATCCTACTATCCTATCCCATCCTATCCTACTAATAAATAACACACCAAATCACTAAACAAATCGAAGTCCAGAGGGAAAGCCAAGTTGTTAAGGAAATCGAACATAGAGGAGCACCCGTAACGTACGACATCAAGCAAACGAGACGAATGACGAACGAAGCATGGCGGCTGACTAGGTATCGGCCTGTCTTGCCAGCATAATGACAGTTCTTAGTTAACCGACAGTGGCAATACCGCTTAATTATCTCAAAACTGAACATACAACAAAAATATAATCGCTTTAGCGCTAGTATATTAACGTACGTTGCTAGTATATTAAATTAAAAATAATGTCGTGAGTTTTCAAAGGAATACGATGATTTATTTTAATTTGCCTTTTTGTGAGTAGAAAAAGTTCAATCACTTAGTTGATTTCATACTCTGTTATATTTTTTTGCTTGCTTTGCTCATCACTATAGCCATAGTCAAAAAAATAGCATTTTACTATCTGTATTTTCACAACCTCACTTTTTTTCTTTTTGTTAAAATATGATGTTGAAAATTAATAAAATTCATGAATTCCGTGTTTAGAACTTAGGAAAAAGTGTATAGTGTGTGGCAAACTATTGAGTGTGTAGTTTAAGATAAATACGTGAATTTCGTAAAATCAAAGGTTTGTTAACATGAATTGCCAAAAAATTAGAAATCTACTATACATCGTAGTTTTATCCGAAATGTGACGTCACGCTTCTCTGATTGGTGTTTAATGTCACGTGATTAAACGCCTCATTTTGTCGATTTTATTTTCCAAAAATATTATTAATCTTTTATTATTTTAATAGCAAAGTTGATTATTTATTTACTAATTATCATGGTTGATCATTAGAAACTAAAAGCCATCCGATTCATTCTTAGTGGAAACAAGCCTATTCGCGGGCCGAAACACCAAGCGCTCAGGTGTTTCTGTCCCGCTTCGGCTCAGGGGAAAATCTGAATACGCGAACTGAGGTAGTGTACACTCTTAACCTGGCGAGCCTTATGTCAAAATCCTCATACAAGTTGTATCAAATTTTGATATTAGGCTGGCTTTTGAAAACAGTTGGGTTATACGTGAAAACTTCGTCGAAACTACATACACAAAACTCTTTGGTAAGATCTCGCTCGCTCCTGATTGGCCCTACGCGCAGCTGCGCTCTCATTGGTTAGATTTTAATGGCGGCAAGTTCACTGTGACAATACACGTACGCGTGAAAAACTATTGTCAGCTTTTACTCTTAGACCTAGAGCCCGTGAACCCCAGACTTTCGTCATTTTATAAAAGCTGAAAGTTTGTCAGCGCATGCTCCCACACACAGGTAAGAACGATGGACTATTATGAAGTTTGGGTTATAGTGGCTTTGGCAGATAAACGGTACTAAAGGTGTGTAAAATACCGATCTAAATTCATCAAATAATTAAGTGTGATTTGTGACATGACATATGTCATTTGAAAGCTCTTGAAGAGTTGTACAAGTCACCCTTTGACGGTGATATCGAAATCGACGGCCAACTTGGTGTTTTCAACCATTGAAGATTGGAGTTGACCTATGCTATGGACGCTGATCCTAATGCTCAACAGTGACATGACCTATATCATTTAAAAGCTCTTGACAAGTTGTACAAGTCACCCTTTGACGGTGATATCGAAATCGACGGCCAACTTGGTGTTTTCGACCATTGAAGATTGGAGTTGACCTATGCTATGGACGCTGATCCTAAGTGACATGACCTATGTCATTTGAAAGCTCTTGACAAGTTGTACAAGTCACCCTTTGACGGTGACATCGAAATGGACGGCCAACTTGGTGTTTTCGACCACCGAAGATTGGAGTTGGCCTATGCCATGGACGCTGATCCTAATGCTCAACAGTGACATGACCTATGTCATTTGAAAGCTCTTGAGGAGTTGTACAAGTCACCCTTTGACGGTGATATCGAAATCGATGGCCAACTTGGTGTTTTCGACCATTGACATTTAGTACCGTATACCTGCCAAAGCCACTATAACCCAAACTTCATAATAGTCCATCGTTCTTACCTGTGTGTGGGAGCATGCGCTGACAAACTTTCAGCTTTTATAAAATAACGAAGGTCTGGGGTTCGCGGGCTCTTGGTCCATCTTGTTGTTTGATTAATTGCATTAGTGAAGATAAAGTAGTGTATGCAACTGCATATAACACGGGTATTAAAACACTCGTTACTATTATGAAACTCGCTGCGCTCGTTTCATAAACTCACACTCGTGTTTTAATACCCTTCCTTATATGACAGTTGCATAAACTACTATTATGTACTTCGGTTGTTATTTACATTGTAATTTACCATTATTTAGTTACTTACATTTTACATCGTTGCGTGGCTATGATCACGTGTAATTTTAGTACATTATGATCCATTATGGAACGAACTACAGTGGTTAGAAGGTACACTTGTCGGCATTTCATTTGGTAGATATACTATGGATTAAAATACTTGGACGAGTGGATTTGTGATACTTTACCTTGTCTAATTCTCTTTAGTCAAGGATAATAATCGTACTTCCCATGGCCAAAGCTTGAAACCATCTGCCAAATATATTACCTCTTACTGGACCGTCTATTGCCTCGATGGTTTAGTGATATGTACACTCGCCTGCCAAGACTGAGGTCTCCGGTTCAAATCCCGTCCTTTTATCACGTACTACTTACTTACACAAGTTATTTCGTGCATGAAATGATAAACCTGGTCTAACGATGACGAGAACTTAATTGAAAGTTGTATCAAGTTGCTTGTTAGGTTTCATGTCTGGGGTTTCCAATCTAATGTACCACAAATTCGGTTGCCCTGATCCAACGAATGTATTATTCAGGTTACGTTACATAATGTTAAATTATGCTTAGTTCTATCATGTAGGAAAGTTCTGGAATATTTCGTTAGAACATGGCTTGGGTTTGAGATTACAAGTATTAGGCAAGCGAGGAAGGAATCTCCAATTTACTGATATTTTCAGTGATTTAGAAGCCTTTACTCTTTTAGTTTACCTTTATACATCACTTGTCTTCTTGGGATTAAGGTACAAAGTTCTTTTTTAATTACAAATCTTTTTAAATGCAAAATTTTTAGGTGATAGTTTTTTTTACTAATTCACCAAATCATTTGATTTAATATACATTGAAACTTTAATAATAAATATTCCATATCACATTGAGTTCCAAATAACTTATACTCATCATTTCCAACATAAAACTACAGCTACATATCACTCATTCCCCTTAAGATAACACACGCTACATCCTGGTTTTACACCAATTGTGTATATTAAATATTCAGATATTTAACATAATATATTATTATCTTATTGTTATCGCCTTAAATAATTGTTGGAACGAAGGACTACTTAAAATATCTATTGTTAAGTTAATCTACTAAAAAGAATATTTTAAATGTACCTTACGGTGGGTCTTTAATTTTTTATTTGAAAAACGTATTTAGGCCAAAATTTAGACTTAATATTTTGTTTAAGACATTCTTGTTTTAGTTAGTAAAATAAAAACACTTCGTTCGATTCGTGTGGGAAAAGTTACATTAAAACCGGAAGTAACATTTTTGCATTGGAAAGAAAACAAGTTTTTGCCACCCTTGTAACTCTTACATGCATAATACTAAGTTCATACATACGGACACAAAGCTAATCGCAGAAAACTGAGGCTCATTAGAGCTTTCACTAGGCAAGTACTAGAATACATTAATAGTACGTGTGTGATGAATACAACGCCTCGTTTCAAGGGGGTAATTACTTCTTTGTAGGCCTTCAGCCTTAATATTACAAGGTTCTAGCTAACGAACGATTGAGCATTCACATAGGACTTTGTTGTAGTGGAATTACAAAGTGTTGGATTATTTTACTTACACATGTTGGTATTATTGTCTCGCCGAGTCTATGTTTAGTGTAAGAGCTTTCGCTTTGAATTGAATTAATCTATTTTAAGCTATTGTCTACAAGAGCGGATGAAATTATAGTCGTTTTCCTTTGGCAAGCTCTAAAATACTCTTCATATTAATTGACGGCGTAGAAGTGTTAAGTAGACAGACATACTTAATTAAATATCAAAACAACACTAATCTATACTAATATTATAAAGCTGAAGAGTTTGTTTTGTTTGTTTGTTTGTTTGTTTGTTTAAACGCGCTAATCTCAGAAACTACTGAACCGATTTGAATAATTCTTTCACTGTTAGATAGTCTATTTATCGAGGAAGGCTATAGGCTACATTTTATCCCGAAATTCCCACGGGAACGGGCACAACGCGGGTAAAACCGCGGGGCGCTGCTAGTACCTATAATAAAGCTGAAGAGTTTGATTTTTGTTTGAACGCCCTTGTCTCAGAAACTACCGATTCGATTTGTAAAGGATTGTTTGTAATGCATAGTCACTTTCAACGGGAAGGTTAACGGCTATTTTTCTTCCCGAAATGCCAACGGGAACGGACACAACGTGGGTCAAACCGCGGGACGCAACTAGTTGCAATATAAAAACAATGAATAGCTTATGTTTTGTTCAGTCTAATAAGATAACTAACTATGATAGTAGAGGAGGATAGTTTAACTATCCTATGAAGACTATACAAATTGTCAATGCAAAACATCTATGGTGAAGGTGTAATATATTACTACGACATGGTTCTATCTTACATAGTTCGCCTTCCATTTACACCTATGTGGTAGTATAGTTATTCTACGGACTGTTTTTTGTAATGCTATGACTTTTGAAGCGGGCAGATGAGGTCATGATGCAGTCATGAAATGTTTTCGTAACCGATGTAAACAAACTGCGACGGTATTGAAGTCGATATGTAAGTATTTGTTAATGATAATGAAATTAGGTATCAGAGTATAATATAAGCGCAGCGGTTTTACCCGAGTTGTGTCCGTTCCCTTCAGAGTGTCTGGATAAAACATTGTATAAGTGTTATATATCCTCACCTCACTGTACTGATATCGTCAGTGCCCACAGTGTGATATTAGAGGCTATTAATTTATTATATGTAAATCCTCAATCCTCCTCAATGTACCTATATTTTAGCCGAGATGAGAGGCCTTTGCTTAGCAGTGGGAAATTATATTCAAATATTAATTACATCTTTTTATATGTAAAGCACACATGTGCTAATAAAGTATCTAGCACTTTTAGTATTCCAGCGGCTTTTCTGTATAAGCTGCATTTATTCATCAAAATCTATTCAGTAGTGTTTAAATGATACAGATACAAACAAACATCATCACAAACTTTACATTTATAATATTTGTGTGATATATTAAGCTTGTCCTTCCTACTGACATGTCGCGGACTTTGACTAACCGCTCTATTTCACACAGTTGATTCATTTATCTTAATGAGGCTAAGATTATTCCGTACTAATGAGTCACTACGTCTCATACTGGTTCATTCAGTCCATGATATCATTGCGTGTTACTTGGATAAGAATGTATCCAAATCCTACTGGCATTTATTGTGAATGCGAATGTTTGTGGTACTGGCCATAGTATTTGTTTATAACCTAGACTGAGATAGTAAAAACGTGGGGTGAGGACACAGGGTGCACATAACATATATATAAAATACCAGTCTGATTTGAAAAATATATTGTTGTGTTGGATAGCCGCGTTCAAGAGGAAGGTAATATGATATTTTTAAGCTATTGCATAGCTTCTATCGCGGGCCTTGAGCGCGGGGACCGAATCCAGAAATTCCGTAACGAAAAAACCTCACGCTCCCCATTAACGCCATCTAGTGATACAAAAAATAACTATGCAATAGCTTTACCGCGGCAGTCCCCGAGTGCCACACGTCTTTTTTTTATCCCAGCATTCCCATGAGAACGGGCACAACGCGGGTAAATCCGCGAGGCGAGGCAAGTTATTAATAAGCTTAAAAGCGTATAATCAAATTGAATGTATATAGAGTATGAATAAATTAACTGTGTTTTAATACTTTGGAGACAGTAACCTTGGTAATTTAGAACATCATTTGTGTAATCTAAATTAGTTACATAATAATACTTTTGAAATTCTGCCTGTACATACATAGTTAATTCAGTTGTGTACATACACGTGGACTACTTTACAAACGAAAACATACATAGTAATTAAGGTAATTAATGTAATATAATTAATCGTATCTCATTAATTATTACGGAGTCCTTTACTTCTGTACACGACCTAATCGTTTAAAAATAGGATCATAAATATTTTGATTTTAAGTTTATACAGGACATTAAAAGTGTAATTATTGTAGATTAAATATCCATATTAATTAAAATTCCAATATACCTACATGCTTGGCGTTATCTGTATCTTATCATTAAAGTATAGAAAACCTCTCCTTTTTATTATACAATTTATGATATCTGCCTACGTTTGTAGATGTGTTTTTATCATTATTGCGTCTTAGGTTGTGATAAAAATATATTATCTGTCACGTTACGTCACAGACGTATTTTACATTATTAAGTAAGAATAATTTATGTCTTTACTGGCAATTCCCGAGATTATCCCGAACATACAAACAAACAAACTTTACCACAATTATTTTCTTTAATACAAATTTTACCTCTTTATAATATTAGTATAGATAATGGATGTATTAGTCTAACCTAGAATTTCGGAAGAATCTTACCGGTTTCCTTACAAAAATCTAGTCGAGTTTAGTTCGTCTATTGACCGTCTATGATTCATCCATAGCATCTTTATTAACTTAGCTACTTTGACCCTTAATCGCTATTTATATACATTTTTCATTATACGTCCTTTTATTTTATTTTTTAACGTACAATTGTATCGCTATGAAAGGTAAATGGGGTACATTTACCTTTCATAGCGATACAATTGTACGTTTAATCACGCGATAAACGCCTAAACCTCATAATCTTGGCTTACGTGACAATTACCTGTATTTTTGCTTTTATATTGCTCTTTATTGAACATGCTCATGCTTAGTTGAAAATGTTTATACTTCCAGTTACTATACAACTGAACTAACCTAACTACCTAACTATGTAGTACTAGCCGCGCCCCGCGGTGTTACCCGCTTTTTACTCGTTCCTGCGGGAATTTCGGGATAAAATGTATCCCATATGTTATTCTTATGTATAACCTATATTACTGTAAATTTTCATCCAAATCCGTCCAGTATTTTTTTCGTGACAGAGTAATAAATATACATAAGTACACAAACAAACTTACGCAGGTCTACATTAGAAAAGTTGTAATTAAAAGTTTGGTTACAAAAGTCATTAATGATTGATTGAATTTTGATTCTCGTAATATTTTATTATCGTATTTTAAGTTTCTTTGCTGTAATTAAATGAATTATCTTTATCTTCAACAATACACTTACGGATACAATTTTAAATGACTTGGTTATTTTCCTTTACATAGCATTGTTTAATATAGTTTAATACCTACAAAGATCGTATAGTTTAATTGCATTTGATATGAACTAGCTTAGAACACACTACAGAAACAAAGGAAAACCTAAATCACTAAATTGATATTTATTCAGATATATAATATAATAACTATAACTAATTTACATATTGAAAATTTATTTGTGTCAGAGAAGTCTTCTGTGAACACGGTTTCTGTAAAGGGGCCGCAACGTCAGATAAAAATTTAAAATAAAAGCGAAGTGTATCCGTAGATTCAAATCAAAATGTGTAGTGTTTGCTTAAGAAACCTGTAACAAAGAGTTATCAACATGTATTAAAGTATGTAAATCCGCTAAACCAATTTTCATAATTATAGTACAACACTAACGCCCAAACTCTTCTCTTCCAGGCGCCCTACATAATGTACGTGGAAGTACTCGAGACGGACGGTCACGAGCCGCTCCCCCCGCGCCTGCTGCCCCCCGCGCCGCCCACCCCGCACTCCCCTCCCATCCGTCACACTAAGAGTGAAGAGAACCTAGTTCCCGAGTGGCCTGCACTGTCACTGTACTCTCCTATGGACGAAGGTGATGCGGGAGACTGTTGGAGTCACGATGACGAAGAGCTGAGCACGCAGTATGAGCATAGAGCGCCCGCGCCTGACAGCTTGTCGCAGGTTAGTTGAGTTGTATTGGTTTTGGTTAGTTTTAGTCAATAATATTGTGGATAAGGGTTCTTTATTCTTGTGAGGATGCCTGTTTTTCCTAATTTTAATCTTCTCCTTCATCGAGTGAATGGTCAACCTGACCAATCCTGGTGTCAGACCCGCCAAAGGCCATGGTCATGGGTCAAGTAAATATTACTTCTTAAACTTATGAAGACTAATAAGTATAAGAAGTAGAAAAAAAATTGATGCCAATTTTTCACATTGGATGGATCGATCCTCCTTAATCATGATCCAGGATTATCGTTTTCACAACAATATTTGGATCGCGTGCGATATTCTTCGTCTAGTAAGATTATGCACAGCAAATCAGCATTGTTCGGATTGAGCATCGGTTTGCGTGGCGTAAAGGTTTAGTTGCGTGTGCCAAATCTATCCAAATGTATGCTAACGCATGTTCCAGCCTTGGCGCGTGCACGTTACACGTGGTTATGTTATCAGAGGATTGTTCTACATGTGGACCCGGGGAGAAGATAGCATATGCTTAAGTAGGGTTCAATATTGACTTATTCCAACTTTATTTTTAATGCGTTGTCATTGGTTGGCAGACTTGAGTTGTTTTTAGTGGAAGCCACGTACGTGAAGCTGGATGTACTTGTGTGCAGGTGTCGGTGGTGTCGTGTGCGTCGGGCGCGTCGTGCGTGTCGTGCGCGTCGGGCGGGTCGCGCGGCTCGCGCGAGGCGGTGGCCGTGGGCGCGGGCGAGGTGCGGCGCCGCCTCGAGCGCGCCACGCGCGCCGCGCCGCCCACCGCCTTCCGACACGACCCGCACGACCCCTCCGCCACCGCGCTCAAGGTATGCACACACACACACACACACACACACACAACACAACACCACCATAGGTACCACCACGATACAGATCGATATGGCAACTATCACTCACCGATGTCCATCAGAATCGATGAATCCATTCCACCATCAATTGATATCATGGTAGTACCTACACATAGTCACATCATCTACAATAACAAAACAAAAAATTCCCATTGTAATAGATAAGTCCGCATTCCAGGAATCGTGGGAGAGCAAGCTGAGCCGCATGCGCAGCTCGTCGCCGTACGGCGCGCTGGCGGGCTGGCGGCTGCTGGGCTGCATCGTGAAGGTGGGCGACGACCTGCGCCAGGAGATGCTGGCGGCGCAGCTGCTGCGGCGCCTGCAGGCCGCCTGGGCGCACGAGCGCGTGCCGCTGCGCCTGCGCCCCTACGAGATCCTCTGCCTCGACAAGGAGTGCGGCCTCATACAGCCGGTCAGTCCACCACACTTGCTACATCTCATGTGCGCCCCGGACTCGAACTTGTCATTGTCATATAAAAGTACTATATCCATACTTTGATTTCTCTTGCGTTTCTGCATTACGCTACTCAAGGCGGCTTAAAAACTCCGGCACCTGGGTTGGCCACAAATCACACGAGCTCACCCACTGACCACTCTGAAGCAGGCTGTAATGAGCTAATCCCCGGTGCAGGTGCTGAACTCGGTGTCGCTGCACCAGATCAAGAAGCAGTCGGGGCGCTCGCTGCGCGCGTGGCTGGAGCTGGAGCACGGCGCCGCCACCAGCGAGGGCTTCCTCCGCGCGCAGAACAACTTCGTCGAGTCCGCCGCCGCCTACGCGCTCACCAGCTACCTGCTGCAGCTCAAAGACAGGTCTCATATTTATATACTAGTTATTTACACCACCTACTTGTTGCAGCTTAAAGACAGGTTAAATATTAATATACTTACTAGCCGCCCCCGCAGTGTCACCCGCGTTGTACCCCTTCCCTAGGGAATTTCGGGATAAAATGTATCCTATTGGTTATTCTGATGTATAACCTATATTACTGTAAAGTTTCATTCAAATTCGTTCAGTAGTTTTTGCGTGAAAGAGTAACAAACATACATACATCTTCACAAACTTTCGCATTTATGATATTAGTTGGACTTCGAGTAAGTTAGGCGCTTTTTAGACCGTCGAAGAATTGGACTTGGTCTAAAGATTGATACCACCGGGACTGGCAATTTAACATGCCGCTACGGGTAACTGATCCATCGCCATAATTAAGACGTATCATATCAATAGATGTAGACGGTCATTTAGGAATCATCGAAAATCCTTTAATGTTTAGAACATTGAAAACTAATCATACTTATTTCATAAATCTTTGTTTCTTTACAGGCATAATGGGAACATTTTATTGGACAGCGCAGGTCACATCATCCATATAGATTTCGGATTTATCTTTTCAATATCACCTAAGAATCTGGGCTTTGAAAGCTCGCCATTCAAGGTAAATGACTACTCATTTAATATTAACTTTATCAACTCCAGGGCTATTACCAAAGCCCTGTATCTAATCAGTTAGTTAGGTTCCATAACACAAGCTGACAGCTTAGTTTGGGTGTGACCAACCATTTCTGAAACAGTGCCGGGTTCAAAACTTGCTGATAAAGTCTCTGAAAGTCTATTCAAAGTTCAAACTCCCACTAAACTCTCATTCATCTTCAACATCTCACTCTATTTTCTGTTTAATACATATCCTTAGTAATATTAACACGCTTATAACTAAACAACTTCGTTCTGAGACGTAAAGAAGATGTTACTGTTCCATCCAAAACCTTAATTATTGTATCTTTTTAACCGATTCAGTGCGGATGGCACCGCAGAGGCGCCATTGAATGTTATAAGTTACTGGCGTGTGGCACCCGACAGGTGCCAAAATGTTATACCTTTACAACTCGGTTTAAATGTTGTTTTCCAGACGTTTTCCCTAAATAAAAGTGTCTTATTTCGGCTTGTACTGTATGCCTACAGTGTTCGTTTGTTAATTTTGCGTGTAATAGCAAAATTCAGGGGTAGTAAACCTTTTCAAGAGAAATATGAATTAGCTACTTACAGTAAACATCATACAACAACACAGAAGAGATTGTGTATTTTATGGCAATAAGTAGAGTTGTCGTAAATCTTAATTAGAAAAAAGAAGCTTGGTTTAGACGAGTACCTACTAGTGATATGTAAAATAATACCAATTAATTATTTATCACGTCTTAGTAGGACCAGTTATGTTGGTGAGGACGCGGGACGCAGTTGTCAATTTAGGTTTGTCACAAAATGTTTATGACTTCTGATAAAACTAAGTTACATACCTTCCATATCCATTAATACACGATTCATTCACTTTTAATCACACAAAATCAATAAATCGACCGCATACGATCAATTTCGGATGGCAACTAAACTACAAACACCTAGAAATAAAAAGAAAACACGATAAGTATTATTCCTGGCGGATGGCGCCCCAGAGGTGCCATCATAGTTCCTGGCGTTGGGCGCCTCTGAGGTGCCACGAAAATTTTGTTAGCCGCCAGGCATAGAAGTTTGCTAAAATGGCCTCCGCATTGAATCGGTTAATCTATGTCCGTATTTGAGTTTGTTCATTTACTTATGTATGTATGAAGCCTATAATGTCCCACTGCTGGACAAAGGCCTCTCATGTCACTGAAGATATCAGTACAGTGAGGAGGATTAAGCTTAATCACCACGTTTACTTATAAATATCCCTTTATTTAATTCGCAGCTGACGCAAGAGTTTGTGGAAGTAATGGACGGCGAGAACTCGGACATGTTCCAGTACTTCAAGATCCTCATCCTGCGGGGGCTCATCGCCGCGCGCAAGCACTGCGACCAGATCATACACGTCGTCGAGCTCATGAGGATGGGTGAGATTTACTATTTATAATTATAACTAGTAGCACCCCGCGGTTTTACCCGCGATGTGCCCTGTTCCTGCCGGAATTTCGGGATGAATAAGCCTATAAACTTCCCGTTGCATGTGGCTTTCCAATACAAAAATAATTATTCAAATCGGATTGGTAGATTCTAAGATTATCGCGTTCAAATAACTGCGCAAAAGGCCTCTCCTCTCAACAAGATATCCGTACATAATATTATCTATTCATTAGTAACCCTAATTGTCTACAACAATACCAATAAAACCACCATTTCTTCAGTGAGCGTAAAGGCCTTTTCTCTGCAATAGAATCAAGTAGGCCATTGCTTACAGTACAAATTTTAGATTTTTCTCAAACAAGACTAAAGATACATCTTTATAACATAACTTTACCATACACAGGTGGTCAACTAGCCTGTCTTCGTAGCAGTAGTGCAGTATCTTCGTTCAGGAGTCGTTTCCACACCGGCAAGACGGAACCGCAGCTGTCTGCGCTCGTCGACCGATTAGTAAGAGACGCGACCAACTCGCTCTCAACCAGACTATATGACAACTACCAGTACTATACTAACGGGATACTGTAGTTAGACTACGTGGTGTATAGTGTAGTCGGCCGGACTATACTTGGTGCCAGTTCAATGGAATACAAGTGGTTATGAGTTTAGGGACTTGATGTATAGCCAAGGTATACTAGTTGGGTTAAAATGAATCGGAATAATGGTTTTATCTTCGTTTTTTTAAAGACTTCCCGCCTTATTCATAAACTCTTAACTAAGAAAAATAGCTGAAATGCTCTTTGTAAAATAGCTAAAATGCTGTTAATAATCTTTTATGAATAAGGCCTATTATATCTTTATTTATATATAAAGAACAGATAAAAGTAGAAATGAAGACAAACACTTTGTCTTTGACTTTCATCTTAGCCCTACCGACTACTATATATTGTAGACTAAACCTGTCTGGCAACAAGTATTGTTTCGCTTGGACTACAATAAAATCTAAGTCGATTTAAAATTGAATCGGTCCATCTTAACATCAATATCTAGATCTATCGAATGCTAAATAGGGCATTTGTTGGCAATCGATATTGATTTTATATGAATCGACCATCGATAAATCACATCTATCGATAGGTGTTTCTACACCCTTGCACTATGACCGATATGTAAACTCAATACAGTTTATATCTACCGCGTATCAAATCAAAGTTTCGTCCTGTTTAAAGTGATTTTAACATTTTGATACCGAAATTAAGTGTGCAGTGACCATTGTTGGTTGTTTTGACCTCGGTTTTATTTTAGACGAGCTAGAGATCCACGCAGTTGGAAGTGTTTTTCAATTTATATTTTAATTATATTTATTTTGAATTTAAAACTTTGGTTTTGTGTGTTGACGTGATCATATTGCGAATTACCGATTGTACTCGACGCTGAAGGCACGCGTAAGATGCTTTATTTATCATTATATATATATCCCATTATCTTCGAATTATATAACAAAATGCCCACGTTTATATAGTTGCATGTAAACAAAGCTTCATAAATAATTTTAGTGCCATAATCCACTTACGGAAAGTACCTTTTGAAAATATCGTTTATTATTTGCTCAAAAAACAAATTAACTGTCATTCATTAACAATATTTTACCCGTCCATTGTAGCTGTTCGTTATATCCCATTAGAAAGCTTTATAACAACAGACATCTGATTTATTAGTTAGCTATTCTTCATGTATAAAATCTGCGTATAGAGAATGATGTAAATAAATAAATAAATGAAAAAAAAAAAGAAATGATTATGATAATTTTCGCAATGACAAGACTGATTGTTCAGGCATGAAGTGGTGTAAGATTAGGTTTATTATCCATTATAAATTTAAGTTGTAAACTGTATATTGAAATTAGTTGTGTACTTGAAAGGATACCCGAATGGTTGCATATGATATTGTATTGAATGAGAATGCGTATGAATCAGGACATTTGTTACGTTAGTGTATAATATAATATATCTCACTTAATCGATAGAAAACTTAATCAATGTCATGTATGCGTATTTTAACATATATAAAAACAGAAAAATGGAAATGATCCTGAACGCTGATTGGAGTCTAAATCACGTTCGATCAAGTAACCTTTCGAACAAAAAATACATAAAAAGCTGAAATTAATTATCGCATTGTTTATACGTTGATTAAGTTAACTGTTGATTATATCGGGAGATTAATGTTGAAAGACCGAGAACTATTCGTCTGTTGATGTGAACGAATGTTATTATAATTTGTAAATATTTTTAATATTATAACTTGAAGTAATGGAACAAGATCGTCCGCCGCGGCGTATTATAATAAGCATTGAGTACACACAGCAATGCTGGTGTTTGACCGCTATTAGGCGATATTCACCAGATTGTTGGATACACAATCCTCTGTATACAATTTCCTGGAGAATACACTACAATAGACTAATGGTTGACCACCAAGCTTGCTGTTTGTACAATTTATCTCAACTAGCTATACAATCCTTGTTTAAATCGCTGGCGAAGTAACGTTGTTGCCAAATTTTAGCAAATAACTAGCAGAGATCGTGAAACTTCTATTTTTCGATATAACATAATTTTTAATACACCATTCATAAATATAAACGGATTTGGAATTTTTAAATTTCCTGTGATTTTCAAATAGATTTTCACAATAATATACTTTTTAATATCTTCAATAATTCGTATTTAGAACAATTAATTGAAATTATATGATTAATAATGATATTAATGCTGTTAATTTAGTTTAATATATTGCCTGTTAGCTTCCTCTTTAGCCCTAACATTACCCAAATATTTATAACTTATATTTGTATCGTGTGGGTGATTGTGAGTATATACAGGACCTAGCATGTAACTAACCTTTGAATATTGTATATTTTATTCATAAAAGGTAATAAGTCTCATTGTATTTGTTAATGTTTAAACAATGTAAATAAATGTTTTTGCTTGATATAAAAATTAAAATTATTCCCGTATAATGTTATTATTGTATCCAAAGTCCAAATTTCTCTAAATTTGATTTATTTATCGATATGTACAGATAATTGTAAGTAGGTACTTTAATGTTTATCTTAATTTTTTAAATATACATAATCATGATTTTTAGATAGACATTTTTATTTGGAATTTCTCTCCTATGATACATAGATTTAACCATTATCATGATTTCACACTGAAACCTTACGTGTTCTGAAAAGAAACTGAACTACTTTTGCGGGCCATACACGATTCAGTTCATAGTCAAGTTCTGTACGTTCTCTACACTTGACGAAATATGGCTGTGTGTTCATGACAAGTCATAAGATCCACATAGACCCGCATTAGATGTGAATATAGTTAGTAAAGCACACTAAAACGATTCTACCGGATTTGTGGAATGACCCACAGATTTCTAAAGAAAACAAAATATCGTCTTTATCTCGACTTTATTACCATCACTTCTTCCTCTTCTTCTTCGACTTACTATTCTTATGTTTAAGTTTCTGTTTGATCTTTTCTTTCCTCATTCTCTCCTTGACAATTTGTTGTTTGTCCTTGAATTCCTTCGACTTCGATTCCGTTGCCTTCTTGGCGATACGCTCGTTGTGTTTCACCCAGTGAGGACGGAACTCTGACACTGTAAAGGTAAAAATAATTTTGAGGGTAGTTCAAAGTACTTGTCTCATTTTCAGCCTAAATGTATTTTCTACTAACGCGAAAATTTCAAAAAAAGAAAAATCTTCCTGTCAGTCAAAAACTATTGCATCATGCAATAATACAGTAGTTTATATCAGTAAACATAACGCATCGACTTCCTATCGAGATAAAAAGTCAATTTCCATCGCTCATTTTCTTTACCGTTCGGCAAATACGACCAAACCGTCTGAGCTAGTCCAAGCATAGCAACTATGTATGTAGCAAGCAAACGTATAGCACAATTCTCTATTACCTGGTTTCTTCCTATTAGCGTCATGATCCTGCTCGTCGTCGGAGCCGGGCTGGTTGTTCCGGCGCCGCCACTCTTCGTATCGTCCGCTGCGGAAGGACGCCGGCACGCGCCCGCCGCTCTCCGTGCGGATCATCTTACGACCGCCGTCCTAGAACAAAACGTATTTGATTAACAGTAGAAGGTATCGGTGAGATATCACTGTACAAGACTGTTGTGAAGAAAAATATTACGTGGCCAAAGTAATAAGTCTAATAGCATGTGTACAAAGTCTCACAGCATGCGTCGAAAGGAACAATTTTTCCGAATTGATCGAAAGTTACTGTACACGGCAAAAATTCGACCGAAAGTGACAGTATACTAAGAAGATGAACAAATGGGTCATTTGCTGTTGAAATTATATTTTGATCGTTATTTGCTTCTCTGATATTATGGGTCAAAAGTTCAAAACCATTTCTTACTAAGCACCAGCAATCTTGAGCAATTAACTTTCATTCTCTCATTGGTCAACTTACCGGATCAACATGCACCATCTTCTTTCTCTTTCTATCCCACTTGAGCATGGAATGTTGTTGTCTCGCTCCTTCGCCACTGTCCGCGTTCATATCGAGTTGGGCTGCTTGAGCGCCCACGTTGAAGTTTACTGCCATACTGTATGATACAAAATAATTAAATGTTGTAATTTTCAAATTGATTCGAGTTACAAGTTGACATTTCAAAATGGGCCGATATAACACATAGTAGCTTAAATCACAGCTAACCAACTCTTTTAATAAACCTTTTGAAAAAACAACAGATCATCAAATAAGTGTACTGTTAACACTTCTTTTTGCGTTAAGGTTACAAATTAGAAACAATTAGATTCCTTGATTATCTATGACTCGTATATCTCGTTTATAATTTCTACTATGCGCAAGCGCACATACGCTATTCTTGGAACGAATTTAAAATCATTGCAGTACTTTGAACATATAAAACTTTATAACTCACCCCATTTCAGTATGTTGATCACTAGCAAAGTGCGGTATGTAGTTCTCATCTCTAACCACTTCTTTCCTTTTTTTCTTAGAAGGTGTAGCTTTGCTTGGCTTCATATCGTTACTATCAACTAACACTCCTTCAGCTTTTAACTTCTTAATCTCTCTGACTTTATCTACAGTTTTGCCGTGTTTCTGCTTCTTTGCTTTCATTGCTAGATACATTGGAGAGTCGGCTTTTGCTGATAACTCTAGAATTGTCTGTAAAAATAAAAATAGACGGTATGTTTTATTATTAGCCTCATTTTAAATAGAAATAAAACTAATAAGCGGCCATTATACTAACTCAACTTGACCTTTGGTGTCTGATGCATAGTATGCTGCATACTATACTAACGATAGTATCCCAATTTAAAATAGTCCCATTATTAGCTGGTTACTAAAATACTAAAATCTCAGTCCAAGAAAAGGTCTTCCTCAAACACAAAGCATTCGATTAGACCAATCAATAACCTCATCAAAATGTATTTATGTAACTAAAACCCTGTTATAAAGTGTTTTGTCTCTTTTGCTCTTTGGAAAATTGCGTATGTCAGAAAGTGACAAGTCATTTGATAGCTAAACTGTTCTTATTATTATGGCCTATAAAGTCTGTTACTCTCACCCCTTTAGGCGTATAATTCTTGATCTGCAGCACCATATCGTTGGCGCTGTCATAGTGTTCATCTACTAGGAAGGGATGTGTGAGTACGGGGAGCGGCGTGCTCTTCGCGCGTCGATTCGCCTCAGCCGACGCTGCCTCGCGCCACTTGATGTATTGTTGCCAGCCCCGACCGCAGATGCGGACTGCCTCTTCCTGAAAGAATAATAGTCAATATGTAGTCATATTTTTAACTAAACTAACTTTACTTGCGGTGTAACCCGCAGCCCGCAGCCTTCCCGGAAAGGAATTAAGAAATAGCAATCCTTACATAGTATAAAACAAAGTCGCTATTTTTGTCTGTTTGTTTGTCTGTATGCTTAAATCTTTAAAATTACGCAACGGATTTTGATGCGGTTTTTTGCAATAGGTAGAGTGATTCAAGAGGAAGGTTTTTATGTAAAAAAAAATCCCGAAATTCCCACGGGAACGGTCACAACGCGGGTAAAACCGCGGGGCGCTGCTAGTAAGTATATAATAGCCAAATGTAAACAGTTAGGCGAGATACTTAAAAAAAAATATTCGTCCTGCGATTTAACTTGAGTCGCTTAAGCAGGTTCGAGGTAAAAATTTAAAAAAGGATAGTAAAAAGGATAACCTAAAAAAAATCGTTAAAAAACGACTCACAATCTCCGAATAATTCTTCTCCCACGTGACAACATCTTGGTGCCTCATTTCCAACAGACCAGTGGGCATCGCTCCCCACACTCCGCTCTCGCATTTTTCCCCTTTCCCACAAGAGGACGTGGGCTCTAGAAGCTCTGCGCCGAGGAAAAGCTGTAGGTCTAACAAGTGGGCCACATCTTCAGCGGCGATGAGAGAGAAGGCTCGACCGGCGCGACCGGCGCGGGCGCTGCGACCTGAGAAATAAGGTTTAGTAATTAGTTCATTGACTAAAGTTAGCATAAATGGGTCGCCTGCGAAATTTCGCGATTATAATCTTATTGATTTTTTATGTGTAGCCTTTGTCCCATTATCACTAAGACATAAATCGGCGTAAGCTAATAATTAAAATAAGTCACTGAAGATAACAGTACAGTTAACCGACGCGACATTTAAATAGAAATGTATAATTTTTAGTGGCATGTTACTACATTTTCAGGCACGGCTAGACTCGTTCCGGTTCGTTCCGTTCCGTTAATAAACGGTCGCGGATGGAAATGCGGATTACCTCTATTTATTACATAAACAAAACAACAAACATATGAAAACATACCAACTCTATGCACAAAAAGCTTTGGTTTCGCGGGAAAGTTATAATTTATAACAGTATCCAGTGAAGGCAAGTCCAGCCCTCGAGCGGCGACATCCGTAACTATAAGTACTGAGCACTTTTTATTGGAGAATCGACCGAGAGCTATCTTACGAGCGGACGCATCTAAACCGGAGTATGCGTAGGTTGAAGTGATGCCTGCTTGTTGAAGTATCTGTAATAAATAGGGGTATACTGTTTTAAGAAGACAATTAATAAGGTAAGGTACACAGGATATATAAATGTCTTGAAACAAACACGAAATATGTACATTAAATTAAAAATACAGATTTTAAGAATTCATATCTATATGAAATAAGGTTTAGTTGACCTAAACCTTATTTCATATAGTTTTAAGTTGATCTCAGGTAGTAGATCAAGCTTGTCAATTATTTCTATGTTAATAAATGTCAAATATCAACTCACCAAATGCAAATACTCCACATGGTGTTTAGTGGCTGCAAACACAACAGCTTGGGGCGTTTTTTCCGTCAAAACTTTATCAAGAAGCAGTAATAAAGCCGCAGTTTTTAATTCAGCTCGAACTGCTATCCAACCGAGCCATAAAGTGGAGGGTAACTTCCAATCAACATCAAGTCTGATTAGTATTGGGTCCGAGAGCCCTGCTCGAGCGAATTCAACTATCATTTTAGGTAAAGTTGCTGAGAATAGCAGTGTTTGCCGACTGGATGGTAGACGAGCCACGATTTCCCGAAGTTGTTCGCCGAATCCGAGCTCGAACAGACGATCGGCTTCGTCGAATACGACTACCTCTGTGGAGAGAAAAGATAAACATAGTTTACTATTTTGCATCTTGAATCTAATGTTTTACAGGCTTTTAAACGAAAATGTATGCAAAAAAGAGTTTTGTCCAGTAGTTTCAGTTACAATTATGGAGTGTAGGTGAATGTATACATAAGCTATGATAATTATTAGTATACTAGCAGCGCCCCGCGGTTTTACCCGCGTTGTGCCCGTTCCCGTGGGAATTTCGGGATAAAATATAGCCTATAGCCTTCCTCGATAAATAGACTATCTAACAGTGAAAGAATTATTCAAATCGGTTCAGTAGTTTCTGAGATTAGCACGTTTAAACAAACAAACAAACAAAACAAACTCTTCAGCTTTATAATATTAGTATAGATTATATTAGTCTTTTTACACTAATGTAAAAAAAGTAAGTAGTTTACTTGCTACATTACTTTTTATCGCAATAAAACCTATATGTGTACTATTTAACTACTTTGACGGGACTACCAAATATTGTGCAATAAACTCACTAATATGATCAAGTTTCAAGCTCATTTCAATACAAATATGCAGGAATCGTCCAGGAGTTGCCACCACAATATCTGGAGCTGTGCCCGACATCACACTGAACTGTTGCTCAATGGACTCTCCTCCGAGAATGGCCGCTGAAGTGAGGCCAGTGAACTTGCCTAGTTCTCGGACAAATCTTAGGGTCTGAAAAGGAATAAGATTTTTAGTTAGTGGCACTTTAACAAGGAATGGTGAATAAATGTCTAGAAATCTCTTAGAAAAAGTGACTATTATCATTGTGAAATGTAACGGAACCCAAATCTCAGTATTATATTACTTAATGAAATGTGAAGTAATCTCTTTGAGTTGATATTTTGTTTGTTTAGCAAGATACTGCCTACAAGAGGGACTGGCAAATGGTTCCAGGCTTACAGTAATCAAAACAGTAAGATACTGATTTATTTACATTTACGTTATTTAT
Organism: Cyclophora punctaria; assembly: GCA_951394245.1. Taxonomy (NCBI): domain Eukaryota; kingdom Metazoa; phylum Arthropoda; class Insecta; order Lepidoptera; family Geometridae; genus Cyclophora; species Cyclophora punctaria. Next base: position 8,892,158 of record OX596175.1, read on the forward strand.
TATACTTATTTGCCATTTATTAATGAAACTATTATTGATCTCCTTTAATGTCTTATTATCTTACCTGTAAAGCTAATTCTCTAGTAGGTGACAGAATAAGAGCTCTCAGATTTTTCCCCGGTGCTGCTTTATTGGTCGGCGAGAGTAACTTCTCCAATACAGGTAGAACAAAACAGGCGGTCTTACCAGATCCAGTTCTAGCCATGGCCACGACATCTCTGTTTCCTAAAGCTAGAGGTATGGTCTAAAAGAAATAAAGAAAATTTAATATTTATTCTGAAAATTCTGTTGGTTAGTTTCAAAATACTACATAATATTTTGAGGGTATGTATGTAGTGATTTGATTTGATTTTAAGGGTATGTGTGATATTGGGACATATTTTAAATTATATTACCACAAGACAGAGCACAAAATCAAGGGCTTTAAATGGGTGTTCATTTAAGATATATTATTTAAGGTTAGGTTCTATAATTTGCTTTTTATTACTTTACCTTACGCTGAATTGGTGTAGGCTGCTTGTAACCTCTTTTCGCTATACCTTTAAGCACAGGAAAGCTCAATCCCATGGATTGAAACCCTCCAGAACTCTTCTTTTTCTTCTTTGTAATTTGTGTTTCATTTTTAGAACTCTCCTCGTTATCTGGAGCATCAAAACCTGGGAGATGATCTCCCAGATCTACAGGTTTCAACATTGTTACTTATTTTAATTCATTTACCTTACAATAAACACATTATTCAATTATATTTAAATATAATAGTGCACACGCGAATCAAAACACATGGTTTTATTTTGATCTCAGATCTGTGTCTTGGAGTGTCAGTGTCAGTGTCAGTCAGTGTTATTTGTCAAAATCAATTATTAACAAAATTTGACAGACTGATTGCGACGTCTATGAATTTGACTGTGACAATAGCATGTCAACGTCAAACAGATAAACCTCTTTGGAGTCATTTATGTAACATTATTACCAATTGACTATGAAGGTAATATTAGAATGTAACTTTTAAGCAGCGGTTAGTTACAATTCTATGCTACCTAACTATTGAAAATGCTTAATTTTACCAGACAGTATAGGTAAATGTATTTACGTAGGTACAATAATTGGTAAAGTAAGTAAGCGAATTAAATGAAACCCCAAATATTAGAACTAGAAGTTTGGAAAAACCTAAACAGCTGTGGTTAAATAGGTAACTATGTATTTATCCGCGTAGACCGCGTATTAGTAACTACCTACCCAGTTCTTTTTGGTTTTTCGCGTGTCTTCGTCAAACCTTGACTTAACATTTTAACACCTGCTAAATACGTGCAAACATTTCGTCGAAAATTCCGTGACCCTGGTGGTATTTATTTATAAAAGCGTCATGTTCCAGGAAAATCCATTTATGGGCTATTTATAAACCAAACATGACTATCTTGTGCACTGCGATGTAAAACTGAATTACCCGCGCTTGTGACGTCATTATATCACGACGCTTCAGTCGATAAGTTGTCACATAGGTCAGTAAGTTAAACTGGGCTGTGACGTCTGTTAAAGTAACGCAATATAAATATCCAAAGTAGATTCCGTCGCAGTGTAAATTAGGTATATGCAATAATATGTATTAAGTTCCTTCGTGGAAGATCGGCCACGGAAGATCCGTCAAGTGTGGCAAAGGCCTTATAGTGTCAAAGTTTATCAATAGATCTAACTCATTCTTAATTGTAAGGAAATGAATTAATATTCAAGTAGGTACCTAACAATCACCGTTAGAGGTGATCTGGTTTACTGTCTGGCTTTGTTGCAATGGAAAAAGCTTAGGCATACGCACGCAGTGCAACTTACAGACTGTGTCAATTAGTTAAAGCACACTTGGATGGGTAGTCGATAGTGGCATTTCTATCTGAGCGCTACCGTGCTTCGGAGGGCACGTTAAATTGTCGGTCCCGGTTGTTTCAATCGTTAGACCATGTCGGAGGCCTTTAGGCGGTCTAGAAACTCCAACACGAGGGTTGGCCACTAATATACTCGAACTTTTTTTACTGCGTAGTTAAATGTAACATACAATCGATCGATCGTGATAAATAGTCACAATCGATCGTGATAAATAGTTTAAAACACAGTATAGGTAGGTACACTCTTTCCTAAACTCAAAACACAGGATTTTTGAATGAATGTTTATCAAATTTCAAATCTTTATTCCCGAAATGTTTTTATATTACATTCACAATAGTCCAAAAAATGTTTTAATTAAAAAGAGCACGTACAAAGTAAATCCCTACTTGTAAGCCTTTGTTATTTCGAGCACGTTATCAATTATTTGTGCCGGCAAAGAAGGGATCTATAGTTAAGTTCTCACTAGATTGTGAGTAACCTCTCACTGAGGTAAAGTAAGTTGGAACGAACGTTAGGTACCTATGACGGAAATACAAAAATGTAGATACAGTTAGGCCAAAAATTGCGAAACTGTGATAGATGTTTTTACGACTATCGTATGTCTTACGTATCTACTTTGAAGAACATTAATATTAACAAACCCCGCTATTCCTATCAACCTGAATAATCTATAGCTTCTGGTCGTGCAAGCGAATATCGCCTTAGGGTAGTTGACCGTTAATATTGTTGACAGTACAACTATTAGATTATGCACCTTACAAGCCTATTAGCCACCGGATGTAAATAAATACATGAAACGCTAACTATTATAATAAATGTTTATAATCTGTCATTCAGATTAGTCACAGGGATTTACCGTCATTGAAGGCTCTTTCCATTAATGAAGTGATTTGTGATGAGGATTCATTTTAACATTATGCCATAGAATAAGAATAGTGAATTACTAATGTTAATGTACTTAGTAATAAGCACTTAGTACTCACCTATTTCTGAGACTAGATTATTGAATCACTGATGAGTGATGACGCTTTCATCACAATAGGAATATTATCTGTATTTTGCTGTCATGGCCTCCTAGTTTACTTAGGTATTAAAAAGCGTAACCTACTTATATTATGGTACGGTTATGACTCAAGTAAGTTCAATACGTCTTGTCAATCTTAAGGGAGACACTTACCATACACAAAATGTGGACTACCAGTGGTCGACTTTTGAGAAGACGATTTCTTCCGAAGAGGAAAAAGATTTGGTGATTTAATTCCATTATTAACCTTAATCCTTTTTCAAAGTTGAAGAGTTGTCTGGTTGGAAAATCAGTCATGATAATTCGAATTTTAAGTCTCGTAGGAAAAGTAGAATATGCATATTTTTATTCTTGATAAACCACGACGACTGTAGCCACTACAAAACCACCTTTTTTATGGGTGGGGAATGCATTTACGCATATATGTATTACGCATAGTATGTGGGACTCAACCCCGGCACAATCGTGTCAGGTAATACCCACTAAACCCCATCCGTGTTCCGTAGTCATGGCCTAGGCTGAAGTCACGGGGCTACCTTTCGACATACCGTCCGCTTCTTCAGCCACACCAACAGCTTGCGTGGGCGAGCACGCCTCGGAGGGGAAGACTACAAAACCATCTACTTATTGAATGCAAGCTTACTACATACTCGTAATTAAATATAATAAATAACCTAATCTAACATTATCCGCCTGCTAATAACAGAGCTAGGCTAAAAGTGAGAGGTTGACTTAACTCTCGAACATTCGATTGAACATTTAAACTAACTGCTCACTTCCTTAAATATTTCACGAAGTTCGAGTTTAGTACCCATTCAAAGTTCTAGATGGAATTTAAACGATCGAGGCGACTGTAATACCTACCTACCTTGCCTTATTTATCGGGCATTTTGTACAGAGGTAAGTAATTCTTTTCGCAATATCCTACTAACTGACCTCGAGGTTCGGAGTTAAGCTAAGATAAAATAACTATAGGTACTTATTACATACCTACTTCTACTTGCGAAGTCATGTGAGTTCAATATAAAAATAGCACTCGGTAATAAGGAAATATAGGAAGTTATTTTGGTTAGTCAGCTGTTGTTAAGAGTAAATAAGTAAAGTATGTTCAAATATGCCGCAATGGAGTCAGGCTGTCTGTTGTTTGTAACCCTGAAAGTAAAAAGAAGCGTGTGATAGTTTGTCGGAGATATCTTAATGCTTCAGGGAATGGACCTATTTTATTTTATTTTTGTTTAAAAGGTGAATTCATAGTGCTTGTCACATTGTACAATATTGTTTGGAAGTTGCACTCATGGGGATTTTCCCACTTTATTTTTATAATAGAAGTGAAAGACGAAGTTTGCTAAATGTCATATTATTTACTTCCGCGAAATATTTCAGTTTCGTATCAGAACTTTTCATTTTTATACAGCACTTAATTTAACGTAAACGTTAGACAGGTATAGTTACGTTCCATCACGGTATCTATATCGAACAAACTATGTTTATTTGACTTTGAATAGATATATTTTTTGCTGCACCGGAAATGCTGACAACATAAACATCTGATTACGAGAACTGACAAAACTTTGGTCACGATTTTAGTCATCGAATAGTTTATGGATTTGTTATGGCAACTCGAATTTATTGCTACATTGATTCTGAAGTGGGTTTCTTAACCTTGATGCAAGAAGGAACTATTTCTACCAATTATTATCATGACGGCATAATAAATACGTGAGATAGATAAAGTAATCCGGACGTGGTATGATCGGTTTTGATTTCCGAATAAGAAGCTAGAGTGGGCAGCAATGGCGAGGGGTTCCGTTAACACTACCGTCGACTTACAACTTTATAATATTACTCTCCCATCTCAAAGGCATATCATATACTTATTTATTTATCAATATCTCGCACTCCGTAATATTATGAGGACACATTTATATTAACACACAGCGCACGGACTCCGAGAAATATTCATTTATTTACAAAAGTAGCGATGTAGACCAAACTGGATTAGAATTTTTAGGCACCAACTTAGTATCGAAATGGGACGTGACAATTTTGTCAAAGTAAGGTTACCTATTCATCACATGTGCTATGCTACGTTGCGTTGTTTGATGTGGTTGGTGAAAAACAAACGCAGGATATGTGGATACGCAGCTTCACTCTAGTGAAACACTAACCTTATATTTTTATACTCGTAGCTCTGAAGTATTTTAAGTAACAAATAATTAAAGATTCTGCGGTTTCCTCCATAGTAGGTATTTCAAGAATATACTTATATTTACACGTATATATTTATTTTGACCGAATTTCATTCAAGATTATTCGTTCATGTAATGTAACAGGTATAAGTGTGAAAGAACGTAAGCATTATGCGAGTTCTTTCTCAGGGAATTATAAAGACTAAATACGTCGCCTAAGACAAAAATTGACGAATGTGACGCTGGCCTTCTATCGAAATAGCTCGCTTGCGCTATAACTAAAACTTTTCATATCTCTTAAACTAAAAAATTCATCCAACTTTTAACAGAAACACATACCTGGAACAGCGAGTATTGCTCTATAAATTCTAAAAAACTGCGCAGCGCTTAACGTTAGGAAATAGTTCCCGGTTACACACACAATCACATATTATAGGTACTATAGCTACAGTATACTAACGCACGTGCGGGAAGTATATAGTCCGGTTCCGATTAGTTGCCGCCAACTCGTTCTAGATAAATATCCAGTTCATTTCTAGATAAAATATCAACTCCCAGTGGGTTATGGAAGACTAACCACACCCTGTAGCCTTACCCGCGTTTTATGTTTCAATTCACCTGATTTCTGGTTGAGAAGTAGTAGAAAAAGAAGAAGAAGTAGAAGTACCTTATATCCTTCGTCTGTGACTTTCTTAATCAAAAGAGTTTTTGTAATCCAACTGATAGTTTTTACCTTTTCGCTCGCACTGTTTCCTATAGATACTTAATGGTTTAGTATTGAAAGGCACGTTTCAATCAAGTTTAAATAAAAATTGCTTTATAGTGTAACATTGGTAGTTTCAAGCAATGGTATAAAGAAGGTGATTGGAATTATTAATGGCACAGGTATAGAGAAAGTGGTTAGAATTAATTTATTCTGAATTCTGAATGAGAGTGGAGGAAATGGATAAAACCTGTAGATTTTTTTGTTGTTGATCTCGCTAATCTCGGGAACTCTGGAACCATCACTCGGATATGAATCGGATGCAAAAGCGGCTTAATCTGCGGGGCGCTATTAGTTGGTAAAACATTTTGAAAAAGGAATTTATTACTTCAAAGATTACTTATCGAACTCCTACCTACGAGTATCTAAGCACGTGACAGTCTATAGCTAGACAATTTATGTACGAATCGAAGCAGTTATTGTTATTAATTGATAACGTCAGAGTTCTTGATTGGCTTAACAAACACATTGTTTAGAAGTGTTCAAGTCAAATTATTTGACTCTACATCATAAGGAGCAATTTCAAATGTCCATACAATTAAACTTTGGTGTTCACATTAATAATCTTACACGTGAATATATGAATTTTAATGGATATGTGTGTTATGTCTGAGATTTTGGATATTTAGCCTCCGACGCAAATTAGGGGTGTTATGAGTTTGATATCGATGCCTATGTGTGTGTGTGTGGCACCATAGCTCTTATCGGATGGACCGATTTCAATGCGTTTTATTTCATGTTTGTCAAAAAAAAATGTTATGCCGTTTTTGCGCATGGATTTAAAAAATATATATTTTCGTTTAATCAATGGCTGCCTTAATACTTACTTAAACATTTTCATGTTAGGTTTTGCTTGAGTACGTGGTATGCTATATCGAGGTAGAGCTACGTTTTCTTAGGGCATCAGCTAGCGAGGGGAGAGGGGGTGTAAAGCTGCTGACATTTAGCTTTAAGTGAAAATAAAGGTCCTTCATTGAAGCCGGGAATCAGAGTATGTATTTAGTTTTGGCAAGCAAGTGACTTACTCTATGTGGCAGTTTGCGTGGATATGCTGTAATAACACTTATTATGTACCTATGTTAGGTATTATTTTGTAATTACATCATGGGTAATAAAGATCACAATAATAATACCAAGCAATATAGATGTTGTTGTCGATAAAATATTACATAATTCACAATTTTTCGAGATAGTTCGTTGAAAAAGATGGGAATACGAGTATAATGGATGACGTCCATAGCTCCGTACATACGATCAATTTTCATAACAACTTTGTTTGTCGTGCAACACTTTAATAAAACCTTGGGGTTTTCCGTATTAGTTCAGACGGATGGAAAACTTTTAATATTGTTATCACAAGTTCGCACGAGAGAGATTTTAATCTTGTTATTTGGGTTTTCTTATGCATGTGGAATATTTTGAAACTTGTTTCAAGTGACGTCGTATCCATTGTGTATTGAATAGAACTAGGACGCAGCGAGAAGGTGGATGTCTACGGTATTAAATCTAAAGGCTATTGACCTGAGTCTTTCAACGTAGCATCATGCACTGCGGTCTAAAAAATAAAGAATACAATAGTCGACCGCATTCGAGCGACTGTTGCTGTCAAATAATTAGGAGTTGACAGTTTGACAGTCGGCGGACATAGTGTAAAGCGGCAACCATATTATGAAACCGTAGTAGTGCAATATAAAGTCCCTAAGTGTAATATGAGTGCAATTCATTGTACCATCTTACTTATTAACTATGAATGACGAATTTAACCGAAATTTCATATAATATAGTGTCTGGCATTTAAAAACGACACTAGCGCCTTATCGAGCCTGTGGATCAAATTTTAACTAAATATGTGTGTTGAATCATGAAATAGAGAAGTAAGCATTAATTACTTCACTCGTCCGTGTGTTGAATGATAAAAAGTGTATCTTGACAAGCCCGTTGGTACAGACAAGCCCGTTGGCACAGTGGCAGTGAGAGCGCTTACTGTGTCGGGGGTTGCGGTTTCGATTCCCGCCCGGAGTCAACAATATGTGCAGACATAGTTGTTGGCGACGACGTCTGGGTGTCAATTATATATTCTTATAAAGTATTTGAGTATCTATAAGTAGTAGTGTCAGTGAATTAGATTCCATAACACAAGCTTAGAGCTTACTTTGGGTCTAATTAACCGTGTGTGACTTTGTCCAGGTATATTTATTTATCTTTTTAGGATCTAGGTGCCGTTCAACTTATATGGAATCGTTTTGGAGCAGGATCAAGAACTGCAGTGCTTATGATAATGAAGTTTGAAGGTCATTGTTAAATAAAAGTCAAAATTATAAAAAAATACGATTAAATGTTTTATTCTACATAACTATTATCATGATCATTATAACTAATTAAACATGTATTATCTTACGTAAGTACAATAACTATCAGATACTTTGCATACACGTGTGGTGTTTAAATTTACAGTAGATTACTAAATATTAACTGACTATCTGGATAGATATTTACAAAATAATAACTGGTATTTAAAGCTTAAAATGGCGGTACAATACAATTATAATTAAGATAATACTTATTATGTAGTAAATATCCTAAGCTAAAAACGTACGATGGTGACTTTACGAAACTTAATTATATAGAAACAAACATTATTTTGATTACATTTGCCATTAAATACTTTGGATAGTAGAGACGTCCAATGCTTCCTTATTAGATATTAAATGACTGATATTTACCTTTAAAAAATTACCTCAAATAATTAAATGTCGATTTATTGAACGTCTCTGAGTGCGACAGTTAGTGTTCATTTGCTCTTAAATTAGTGAAAAAGAAATAAAAAATCGCTCTCAAAATTAATATCGTCCCTTCAGAGGCATATAAAAAGTGGTTCTCAAACCTGAGCCATGTTTGAAAAGTAGTTCAGAAGACCTGGAAATTGAACCTGGGGAACCTCAAGACCACCGAGGCGATATTCTAGATTAACCAAACACCGAACTCACTAACATTATAATTCTTTGCAATATTCATTAATATTGGTATATGATCTGTATTAATACTTCTCAGACAGAAGACATAGTTCTTTTCTTTTGTCCATCGATAAAAATAGATGAAAGTTACTATAAATAGATATATAAGTAGATGAAGTAGCTTTGCTCCGCGAGCGCGCGTTGATGTCTTTTGTGTGTGAATAAAAAATAAAACAAGTTTTGAATATGCAAGGTACTTGTAAAGTAGAAAAGTATTAGCCTGTAATGTCCCACTGTTGGGCAAAGGCCTGTCGTCTGACTGAAGATATCAGTACAGTGAGGAGGTTTCAGGCGTAATCACCACGCTTGCCTAATGCGGGTTGGTGATCTCAAACCCGAGCCATGTTTGAAAAGTAGGAAACATGTTTTCGCTCGACCTGGGAATTGAACCCGGGACCTCAGTCTTGGTAGGTGAGTGCACATACCACTAGACCACCGAGGCGTCACAAGGTACTTGTATAACGATTATTTGTGTAACAACAGAATACTCGTAAGTTCAATTGATTACTTGAACTTTCATTATATAATTACAGTACAATGTATACTTTTCAGTAGTTATTGATCAGACTAATAACTACGATACTTCTTTAAAAAGTGTCCCAAAATTTCCTTTCCATATTGACAGTAAAAATAAGTACAGTTATGAAATTAAAATATTTACACTATTTAAAACTTACGGCAGGGAAATAACGGGATTCTTTGTTTTGTCCATTATTAACTTCAGTTTGGTTATGTCTATTATCCACCTTGAACATCCTGTCCAGTAAAATAATACTTTTTCATACATTATAAACCTCAAAGTTTTCTAAAAAGCCTGTATAAGACACGTCCCAATCTAAACATATTACAAGCCACAATCTAAACGTAAACATACCTTCAACTTTTATTTGCAATCGCCAACTGGGTCAGTATGCATTACAGTATTCATATGAATGTACGAGTATGTACACTATTTTCCGTGTCTTATTAAAATACTTAACGCATATTTTTGCAACAAAGAATTGCAATTACATTCATTAACATCTGCATTATCTCGTATTTAATTTGCATTGAGTTTACACGAACTGATTTCATAACAATTATTTACATTTATCGATACATAAACGGATTCTTTGTGTTAATTATTTTATAATTACTTGCTAATTGTTGTACAGTCTTCGTTTCTTATTCATGGACCTGCAACAGACATTGGAATTATTAATGGTTATTAATGAGAGTTGCTGTGATTGGCTTATGTAATAACTTTAAGTTACATATGTATAATGTAAATTGGTACCTAATTAGGTTTTAAAATGTTATGAGAGTGTTCCAAAATGAAAACTTGAAATATATTATTAAATATTATATGTTCACGTTATTTTTGTTTGAACGCGCTCATTTCAGGAAATACCATTCCGATTCGAATAGTTATTATTGTAATGACCACATTCAACGGGAAAGATAATAGTAACCTAAGTGGTAAATAAAAATAGCCTATATAAGGCTATTTTAATCCCAAAATTCACAAAAACCGACCTTGTTAATTTAGGGAGGAAAATAATAAAACCTCAGGGCGCTGCTAATGTATATATTTAGAACTAGCGTCATAGTTAATTAAAGTCAGACAATAAATTATTGTATATAATTCAAAATTATTCTCATTGATAAGTACATGTTGATTCAGGAGTTTCATCTAACACTAATATTATAAAGAGGAAAACTTTGTTTGTTTGGTTGTAATGAATAGGCTCAAAAACTACTGGACCTTTTTAAAAAATTCTTTCACCATAACTTTGATAGAGAAAGCATAAGTTTATTTATTTGTAGTAGCAGAATAACTGGAAAACAGACACATTATAAGCTTAACAATTTTCGCAAACTTTTAACAGTTCGTTTGTTCTCAACGAAAAAATAAACAATTGTTTTCAACTTCCTGAAGGCAATAGATTTACTTGCAAAGCGTAAACAAATTCCGATTGCGTTAAATATTTGTTTGAAAAGGTAATATTTATACCGAGTCCTTGGCATAACATTATTACAGAATATTGCCGTTCATAGCATTTTAAACTTTTACCTAATAGTACCCCACTCGCGTTTTACTTGTTCCCGTTGGGATTCCGGGAAGTTTTCAAATGTAACTATTTTCAGAAAAGCGATTTTCTAATATAAATTCTTTAGTTGCGTTTTCATTGAGCAGCGGCATATTACAATCAACTATTATTTTTACATAACATTAACTAATAATCTCAAATAACGCGAATTATGTCGTAATAGGTTTAAACAAAGTTATCCAAACCGCAAAATGCAATTACCGACAACAACAATTTTTCTAATTAACTATTGTAACTTATTGCTGGGGTTATCGACCTGTGGTGTCATTGCAACCATTACACGCTTAAGTAACAAGATAGCTTTAACTATTCTCGTTTGCAATTATGTGTCCATCAACATTGGTACAGCAGTTGGTAATTTAGTTAGCATAATTTGTGCTAATATTTTGGGTATGTTAAATTATACTAATATTATAAAATGCGAAAGTTTGTGAGGATGGATGTATGTTTGTTACTCTTTCACGAAAAAACTACTGGACGGATTTGGATGAAACTTTACAGTAATATAGGTTATACATCAGAATAACACATGGGATACATTTTATCCTACAATTCCCGTAGGAACGGGTACAACACGGGTAACAACGTTGGGCGCTGCTATTTGTCTATACTTTTGTCTCTTATTATCGTTGTCTTTATTAAATCCGTCGACACCCGTAGTAGAGACCCTTGTTCCAAATAAAAATTTTATCACACTATTTTACCTCACCTTGTGGTGGCGGTCATATTGCTCTACCTTGATAGTTCTACCAAATGAATTGCCGGTTTCTGTACCCTTTTGAATGATATATGACACGAGTCATGTGTAAACATAAAGTGCCTACTGCTCATTTTAAACTTGAGGTGGTTTTGAGGTGAAGTAGGTGTAATGAAGTCTAATTTTACGTACGTGTATACGTTTATTACCTGACTTAAAAGATGGTATAAATTCTCCAAACACTCACGTTATATAAAGTTTCAAACTATTTTCGTCTTAATATGGACATAATTACGACAAAATTTTCGCACACTATTCAAGGTCTTGATAGTTAACATTTAAAGTTATCTACTCTCATGATACAATTCCATAGTGTGGGTTCCCACTTCGCCGGACTGGCAAATCTGCCGGTCCGGTAAATCTGCCGGAAGGGCTAGTGGCTGTACAATTTATATGAATTTATATGAAATCGTTCACATTATCCCGGGCCCGGTATAATGTGAACGAGTTTGTGCTAGCTTCATATAAATTGTACATCCACTAGCCCTTCCGGCAGATTTACCGGACCGGCAGATTTGCCGGTCCGGCGTAGTGGGAACACACACATACAGTTTGTAGAGAAAAGAGACAAATGCCACTTGTCTGAAATTTAATTAGACACAGAGCTTTTAGGTGCCTTTCTACCAGAGCTTTGCTGCTAAGGCTATTCTACATTTGTTATATATCAAGGTTATATATAAGGTTTATACGCACTATTAATTTATATCATTACCTAACATAGCATTATAGTGGTTCCCACGAATCATATCATAACGCTACATAGCAATGTAAAATAGCAACGTAGTATAGCGTAGCTTAGACACGTAGCATAGCAACGTAGTATAGCGACATAGCTTAGCCACGTAGCATAGCAACGTAGTATATCGACATAGCTTAGTGACGTAGCATACTCACGTAGCATAGCAACGTAGCATCCTAGGTTAAAACGCAGTCTTTAAGTTGTTCACGTGCTGCAGATTTATCCTCACGTGATTTAAAAGTTGCTGTTAGCCTTGTTAGTTGCTTTAACGGAAATATCGTCTAAGCAACCGGTGCTACGTGCGGTCAACCTACTGGTAGTAACAGAGTTTCGTCACGGCTCCACGCGCGGGCTTGTTGCAGGCTAAACGAAACTTCTAGACCTGTTTCGTACGCAATACCACTGACAACGCTAAACCAACTATTGCGAATGACGGAAATCTCACTGACACGTGATGTACAGAATATTCCATTCGCTATTATATTGTTATTAGTCGCTTCTTTTAGACATTGTTAATGAATACGAGAAGATTCGGTTTAACAAAAAACTGTTTACTTGTCTGATGTGATGCTATTTATAGTTGACCTTCTTAAATCTTATGTTCAATAAGTCATTGACAAGAGATTTTGCAAATGAATTCAAATACATTAATTTTAAAGTATTAGGAAAACCTTTCTATTTATCAAGCTTATAAGTATTCATATTAATATTTACGTCGGGATGTCGCTATCAATATAGTTAATCCATGGCTATATAAAATATCTTGCTTGTGTGTGTATGTCAAGGCAGAAACTAACAAACGAGTAACAAAATTCACATAAAGTAAAGTATTAGCCTGTAATGTCAAAGGGCTCTCACAGCTGGTCAAAGGGCTATCATGTCACTGTAGATAGATATCGATACAGTAAGTAAGCATGTTCGAATAGGTTAGTGGCCAACCCTTTTGTTAGAGTTTTTAGACCGCCTAATGGCCTCCGACATGGTCTGACGATTGAAATTTTTGCGTGCTTTCCGGAGCACGGTAACGCATAGATAGAAATGCCACTATGGGCCACTCATCCTACTAGGGGCCCATTCGAGCTGTGCGTCTCTTAATCGCAATATGTTTGTTGTGATTATCAGTCAATTGCAAAACGTAATGAAATGACAGAGCTCATTTCTCCCGCTGATGAAAAAATATTTTCCTTAATTTTTTAAAATGTGCTTAATGCTTATAAAGAAAATTATATTTTGTTACCAATTCTGAATATCAAAAGTGTTCACTAAAAATATTTTTATAACATCCAAGAACCCTTTGAGAACTTGATAATTTAGAAACTTCTGGGAATTTTCGTTGTTAGATAATAACATTATTTTTCAGACTCTCGATAAAGTGTTTAACCGACGCTAATATTTTGTTGCCAAGCGTTTATTTTCTCAAAAAGGATTTACTATAAAGATTATAGCCAAGTGAGATGAAATCTGAATAAATTTCAGAATTGCTTCATAACCAATAAATAATAATTTGTCCTTTCAATCTGAAGATAAACTTAGTTCGAATATTTGTGGAAGATTACATTTCTTTAACGACTATGATAGAAAATAGTGTTTTATTGCGTTTAAGGGGCGTATATAAGTACTCATTTATTTATTCAGTACTTAAAGTTATCAATTATGATACAAAAACAAATGACGTTCACGTTTTATTGTGTTCCATTTGATGCATAATGCAATTTTGTACAAACAGCTTCACTATCACTACATAGTATAAAATAAAGTCGTCTCTGTTTCGTGTCTGTCTGTATGCTTAAATCTTTAAAATTACGCAACGGATTTTGATGCGGTTTTTTGTAATAGGTAGAGTGATTCAAGAGGAAGGTTTTTATGTAAAAAAAATCCCGAAATTCCCACGGGAACGGGCACAACGCGGGTAAAACCGCGGGGCGCTGCTAGTTTGTTATAAAAATGTATTTATAGGTACTTCATGAAATCAATTTCGTTATGCAAATTGTTAAGTACCGTATTATTATCTTGTATCTTCTTTGTTGTTTTCATGTCAAACAGACATACGCGTTTAGGGTAAATGATCCCTAAATGCGTATGTCTGCATGTTTACGATATCTCAATATGTACATGGATTTTCACGCAGTTTTTACTTACTTAAGTTTTTATTTAGTCAGAATAATTAATAGGAGAAGGCTTGATGTATAATTTTTACCTAAAATTCTAACGCAAAATCTAGTTATCTGAATTAGCTGAACCGTAACGAGGGCGGGTCGCAAGTGCATTTATAAAAATGAGAGGCCTTCATACGTGCCATTAATTTGCAATTATAATGAACTCTTTTTATTATAATCGGAAGATATATCATAAATAACAGTTCAATGCGATAATAAGTTAATTGTTCAACATGACTTTTCAATGTCAATGGATTGCAGTGTTATACCAGGTATGAAACTGTAATTACGCTTCGTAAATAACCAATGTTTGTTACCATTTATGTTATAATTGAGTGGTAATTCTTGACATAGATTATCCTTAATCGTTGGTCGAACTATTTATTTCAAAGGCCGATATTCAAATGGGAATTATAACAATTTTATGATAGGAACTTGATAAGGTCCTGCTGATGTTTTTGTTGTTAGCGAAAATAAGATAATTCATTCATTCATTTCAAGTAGGTTAGTAGACAAACCTGATGTCGAAGTTTTTAGAAGCCTAAAGGCCTGTAACATAGTCTGACGATAGAAACAACCGTGACGGACTGCTTTACGTGCCCTCCGAAGGACGGTAGTGCTCAGATACAAATGCCACTATTGTTGTACCCAACCGTAAAGCAGTTATAGTAAACTGTCGTTTTAATTGGGTTTTCGATCAGATTGTTTGTACAATTTACTCACTATCAATTCTTAGAGCTCTACTGTAAATTTGCCTACTTCGAGGTATCTTATAGTGTTCATTACTATGGTATGATGTTCAACGTTGTACGTTATTAAATATTGAAGGATATGCTAATTTCATACAAGTCCCTAAAGCCGACCTTGAGTTATAAATAGCGTAACGCAAATACTTTTTTATATGTTTACTTACACATTATAAAGAAATAAAAGATATTAGAATCGCGCAATAAAGCGCTTTAATAACTTACATTGTAGTGTTAAGTATACTGCGAAGTATTATTGTGTTATTATTTAAACGTCATTCATAACAAATTATAGATATCGCCGAAATGTCATGCTCTTTGGCATCTGTACGAACATAGTTTTGTTTCACTTCTATAGCGTTTTATCTCACACATTATCCTCCTGACTGTACTGATATCTTCGGTGAGACAAGTGGTGACAGTGACAGACAGGTGACAGTGGACAAACAGTGGGACATTGCACTTTACTTTACTATAGAGGTCAAATCTTTACGCACAGCTCTATATATGGGTAAAGGTTTCTTTGTGAAGCAAAAATAAATAGATAAGAATATTAATGAAAGTTGTATGATTACAAAAGAACACACATATAGCGCGCAAAGACGGACTACCTACTCTGGCTTGTTTAGTTTTGTATAGCGTTATCTCACACCAGTGTCAGACACTATCTATGTGAAGTTGATAATACCTCTACGGATGAGGCTAGTGGCAAAATTCACAATGTAAGTATATGTGAGTTCAAGTAGGTTAGAAGCCAACCCTGGAGTCGGAGATTTTTAGACCGTCACAACTGTCACAAGGCCTAAATGGTCTGACTATTGAAACAATGGGACTGACTGCTTACCGTGCCCTCCGAATAAGGAAGTGATCAGATAGAAATGCCACTATCGGCCACCTATCCAAATAGTTGTTATGCATGTTGCTTTATAATCGCAATGAACTAACATCGCACTATTCGCACTACACCACAAGCGCTACTGTTACTATGACATTAATCCATCACTTTACATAACCGTAACTATGTATGTAGTACCTTCCACCATACGTCGAGGAGTAAGACATTTGCACTTTTACTATACTTCTTATTATATCATTAGTTAGTTTCATATAATTAAGATTAATTGCGTACAAAATAAATAAGTTCGTAGAAAACAGATAGAGGAACGCAGTTTTAATAAATATCAATTTTAATGCGCACTCTGCCTCGCAGTCAAAGAACTAATAAAATATCAAGGTGGCATTTTAAATAATATAATACATATAATATAATTTAATGAAGCGCTTCAATAAAGTAATTTAAATGTCACGACCAAGGTAAGATGACAGTAATTGATACTTGTTGTAGGCTGCATCGATTTTAATGTTGCCTAATATAATCATAGTGGAGTGATAAATTAAGGCATCCTTCAATTTAAGCGATCGTACTCGTACGCGCGAGAGAAACAAAAGAACATCCGTGCTTCCTTTGTTTCTCATACAAAATGCACGTAGCAGGACTATTGAAAACGCACTTATTTACATAAAGGGAGAGAGAAAGAGATGATATGGTGTAGAGGTGTAGAGATACAGCAACGGCATATTATTATGCGACGAACGATTCGCTTTAGAACGACATAAGCTTTTATAAAATCGTTAGTTAGTTAGTGAGAAAAGTATTCAGTGTGTTTATCCTACTAATATTATAAATGCGAAAGTTTGTTAGGATGTATGTATGTTTGTTACTCTATCACGAAAAAACTACGCGACGGATTTGAATGAAACTTTACAGTAATATAGGTTATACATCAGAATAACGCATGGGATACATTTTATCACGAAATTCCCGCGGGAAGGGACAACGCGAGTAATACCGCGGGGCGTGGCTAGTAAGTTTATATTCTGAAATACCTACTTCTTATATCATTCGATACCGCATCCAATTTTAAAAACTTACATATAAACTTGACAACCTAGTTAAACTTTATGTACGAAATCCAAAGATAAATTAATTATCTTTTTAGTTTAACCAACAGTAAAATTGTTACGGAAGAGATTAAAAGTTGGCAAAGTTTCGAAATGTTTTGAACTAATTAAACTTTAATGATTAATAATTATTATAAATTTATTACACGCCATAAAACTGGAATAGATGTCACTCAGAAGGCAGCAAAATAAAATAGGGCTGGCCATGTCTATTGCATGTCCGACGATCTCTGGGCCAAAACGACATCTGAATGGATTCCCCCCCAATGCCCAGCGACAGCGCGGCAGACCAAGACGGCGAATGGCTCGATGAGCTAGACTCCAGCCGGAAAGACTGGCCCTACCTAGCACTTAATAGAGAGGTGTGGGAAGAGAGTGGAGAAGCCTTTGTCCATGAGACACACCAAGCAAAATATAATAATAATAACTATCCGCTTTCATTTCCTTACTTTATACCCTTCTGTTATAGCGAACATATTTTTTAATCGAAGCAGGTAGCAATAGTGTCGTTGAAATGTTAATAAATGCATCATAGTGAATTTAAATTTTGCACTTGCCACTGTTTGTGCATCTTGTATAAATAAAAGTATTTCCCCAAAACATTTCTACAGAAGAATTTATGCAAGTGACGTGTTTACACACTTGCGCTGGTCTCTTTCCTACTCACTTTCCTAGCCAACAGTCATGTAAACACTGCATAATATAGTTTATACCTTAAGAGCGTTTGTCCACCGCCGCCGGCACCGGACCGTCACCGGGAACGAGATTATTTCGGCCCGAGTTTATTATGACGTGACGGATGTGCGGTGGACACGCGGCTAAAGCAAAACGCTCTAAATGTACATATCTACCGCTACTTCGGAGCCGTCATTTCGTTCCCGGTGACGGTCCGGTGCCGGCGGCGGTGGACAAACGCTCTAAGGCAGTTTAAGATTTAGAACTTCATCTTTTGAAAGTATGTCTATACTAATATCATCAAGCTGACTTGTTTGGTTGTTTGAAAACGCTAATTTTAAAAAACACCAATCCAATGTTTTTATTTATTTTGGAATGGATAGCGACATTTAATGGGAAGATTATGTTATATTTTTATCCCGAAATTCCGAGAAGTGGGCACAACGCGGGTAAAACTACGGGGCGTGGCTAGTTTTCATATATGAATATTTCAAGTAATAATTTAATGAATTCCTTACTTCAAAGTCGTATGGATAGTAAAGATAATTACTAAATAACGTATTAATCTATGGAATATAATATATGGAAATAATACCTAGGAAGTCGACAAAGTTAGTCAAAGTTAAACGTATACACACTGCTTCAAAGTTGACTACAGTTTTACGAAACATTTCCTATAGAAGAAACCGTCATTTTGAAATTAATAAGTTGCAATCAAATAATTTATGGCAATAAAAATAAATGTAGCCTATTAAATCAAGTGGGTTGCGTTTGTCAACCAGGAAGTCGACGGTGCTGGTAAATGAGGCTTCGTGTTCTATTTGTTAATACTCAGTTTTCATCATTAACTAGTATCATGTCTAAGTGCGTAAGTCTGCATCAGATTAAATACCTAATAAGTTATGTTGACAAACAAAATGTTTGTGTCTATTATAGACAATGTAATGTTGTCACGTAACACAACGGAATGGAATTCTTAAACATTAACAAATTGTGGCAAATATTTCCTATTTTCGAATCGAAGGAAAATTGAAACAGCGATGGTATTTTTATATTTAGACTGTGATTCCTACGGGAACAGCTTCAATGCGGGTAACATTATGGGGTAACATTTTATGTGGTTAGACTATAACATAATTCTTTACCGTTGGAAATTACGAAGTAGTGACCGAGTAAAACAAATTCGCAAAGTTGTGTTAAAAAGTAGGTACTTTTCCACATATATTACAAACAGTTAAACAAACTATTGCCAGTAAACATTGGGAAGGCATAGATGCATTGGAAACCGTTATATAACGGCCCTTGGTGATTTGTAACACCTATATTAAGTATCGCAAGGTTGATTGTGATAGACTGCGTTTCAAACAGGTTTTCAGCAGTTTATTTTGTTGCAAAATGGTATACCGCAATACACACATATTTGAAAATTTGACAACGTGTTGCTTAATGATTGTCGGTGGGGTAACACAGTTCTAACTGTACTGGAATTAAATATTAATTATGGTCCGTTTAATTTATGACAACGTTATTAGTTTGACGTTTGTTTAAGAACATATTATTTTTAAAGAAAATATTTATTAAAAAAAATTAACCATTGGTTAGGACATTTGTCGTCTTAAAAGTACGTTTTTTTAAAAAAAAAGAACTTTGAACATTTCAGCACATTATTCATAGACATAGAAACAATTTTTTTGTTCCTAAACAAGACGAGTTATTTTTCTTTTTCTTCATTGTATCCATGACAGTGACACATAGTTAGATTGATGAGTTCATTTAAACTTATTTTCGTTGAACGAACGCTTGTTAAGAAATAGTTTAACATATTTGCATTGAAATTACGATTAGCTTAGGTTTTCAAAGTAGATTGTAATGTACATTTATTGTTCTTGGTTCCGCCTGAACACTACTTCCTACTACTATTAATATATTGAAAATTTTCCATTTTGTCTATAAACACTATTATACATATTTTATTATTTATTGTTATGCATTCCTCATTTGAATACATATTTAAAATTTATTGTCATTATCATTAATTTACATAATTAATAGTTATGTAACTTACCCTCAGGTTACGGCCATGTCGCTCGTGACCTTCGAAAGGTCATTCACATAATACAAAGTCACTCGGTCCTTCACTGATCAACTCCTCAAACTGAACACACTCAATTTCCTCCCTTCAGTGCTGGAAGTAGATGTGGAACACGAAGAAGTATTACTGTCTTTTCTAGAAAGTCCTTTTTTCTTCCCTTTTTCCTTAAAAAACTTATCCAAAACTTGTCTTATAGTAGAATGTTTTCTATCAAATGGATTCGGATACATTTTTAACACGACCGTTCACTTGTTCGCGAGTTGCCAAAGTAGCTGCGCTGCACTGCCGACGGTAATGGGGGACGTTACGACACGCAAGGGTCAAGTTCAAAGCCAACCCATGTTATCATATATTTGATGTTACTTAAACACTTATGAAACGTGTGGTAAGAATTATTGACAGATTCAATAGATGCGACTGAGTTTGATTTTGAAATGATTGCAAGTTAAGTGCAAATGTTCTTGTGTTCGTTTGTAATGTTAGCTGCTCGATGTTCCGTTACAGCATGTGATCCGAATTCAAGTCAAGCTGTAACAGTAACTACTTGATTGTAGAAAGTTGAAACCAAGAGCCAAATTGAATGAGAGCAAATGAATGCAGAGAGAATAAATTACTTTTTACAAATAAATAACAATTGAAGAGTCTTTTTGCACTGTTCAAATAATGGTTTACTGCGTAAATTCAGATGAAATATCATATAGTTCTAAAACATGATCTTTTTCATTTATGATAACTTGTTTCGGACATTTAACCTTAAAACTATTCAACTGATTTTTATGGGACTTACTACTATTTGAAAATTCATATTGATTACGATTACAGACTAGCCTGTGATTTTGTTGGATCTGTGAGCAGACGTGAGCAGAACATACATGATAGATAATCATGTATGTTTAATACATGAAATAAGTTAAAATGCCATAACCATTTGTCTTCAAATTTTACAATCACAATATTCAACCTGTTTCGAGAGTATGTTGAAAAATGAATCTTGTGATTGTGGTGTGATTTTGTTACGTTTGGACACACCGTAACATGACTTGTGTGACGCTTGTGTTCTATTGAACTCGTCAACTCGGACTCTCCAACCATTATTGTCTAGTTTCAGACTAATATAATAACTCATAAATAAAGAATACGTCATGAATTATCATCACAATAGAGAAATCGTTGACCATTCATACTAATACAGAGCTATTTTCCGTAAAATCAATTATTCACAGATAGAGTTACAAAGAACTTCTGTATCGAACTAATTAACCACGTGTTGATACATTTACCTGGTCACGTGTATCGTTAAGTGACACACGTGCCTATAAATTGTTGGAGCGATAATGAACATTAATTAGTCTAGTTTCAAACTTTTGGGGTTTGAACTTGAAAGGTAAATGGACTTGTAACCGGAACAGATTATAAAACGACGGAAATTTCCGGAAAAAGTAAT
Source organism: Cyclophora punctaria (assembly GCA_951394245.1). NCBI lineage: Eukaryota > Metazoa > Arthropoda > Insecta > Lepidoptera > Geometridae > Cyclophora > Cyclophora punctaria. The sequence continues at coordinate 8,913,684 of OX596175.1, forward strand.
TTGTCCAAAAATATGTTTATTTTTTTGGGCGTCTATAAAAAGTGGTTTCAGATTATAGTCGCGGAAGATTTATCGAATTTCCTTCATGTCAGTGAATAATCTAGAGTAAATTACAGGTTAATCTGAATGATTCGCATCGATTGCATCTACTATGTATTGCGTCCAGTCCTACTAATTTGAACAGCGCTATTGAAATATTTCTTCGCGGCGACTATTGATATACCTTTACATTGAGCAACAAAAAAATGTTAGCAAAAACAAACCGCGTCATTAATTTAAATCAAAAATATTCCACTCTTTTGTTTCGCCTCATCAATGATTGCGTTTTAATTTGCGGTCGGCAAAAGATGTTATATTTCCATATTGTTTAAGTACATCAATTTGACCTAATAACAAATAGTGGTTCTGTTTTATTGAATGTTTACATAATGACAACTCGTTTGAGTTATTTGGCAATTTATTGATAATAAACTGGTTCCTACATCAACGGTGTAGTACAAATATCACATTTCACGGTCGTCCAGTATCAAGCATATTTTGGCTTGAAAATCAGAAAGTATTCATTTTAACTAATATTATAATGAGGTAAAATTGTTTGTTTGTATGTTCGAGCTAATCTCGGAAATTATCAGTCCGATTTGAACAATTCTTTTTGTAATAGGTAGCCACATTTAACGGGAAGGTTATATGCTATTTTTCATCTCAAAATTCCCATGGAAACGGGCACAACACGTAACATTTATCAATGAAAAGGCTTTAACGTGGGTAAACTGGCTGAACGGCGTTAAACATAGTTATATTAATTTTTTTTGTTATTTTTGTATAGTATTTGCATTTGTATAGTATTATGATTGATCTGTCCATCACAGCCGAGACGGCTGTTGTTTTGTCTCAGGAGTAATCAGGAGATAATAAGTCATATTTATTTATGAACTTTTGAATTCTTTACTCGGTTCATCACCTCCATAAATTATTGTCAAACTGTTTATAAAAGAGCATCGAAGAGGTTTCTATGTCTATGGTTTGTACAGATTTACAAATAAAGAACTTTTTGAACGTTTTATTAAGTGTTTGTGTACTTCTTCATCGAGTGGATGGTCAACCTGACCAGTCCTGGTCAGAGTTATTGAGCCGCCAAAGGCCTCTGACATGGCTCATGTAACGACTACTATTCGTAGAAAGTAACCGGGACCGACGGCTTAACGTGCCCTCCGAAACACGGAATCGTCTTACTTTTCGGGCAATCAGGTGATTCAGCCTGCAATGCCCTAACCAAACTGAGGGCAGTCTCACAAAGAATTTTTTGTGAGATATTGTCACTACCGGGAATCGAACACAGGTAAAACCACGGGGCGCCGCTAGTCACTATCATTATCACTACAAAGTATAAAACAAAGTCACTCCGCTGTCTGTCCCTATGTATGCTTAGATCTTTAAAACTACGCAACGGATTTTGAAGTAGTTTTTTAATAGATAGAGTGATTTAAGAGGAAGGTTTATATGTATAAAAGTTCCTGAAATTCCCACGGGAACTGGTACAACGCGGGTAAAACCGCGGGGCGATGCTATTCTTATATATAACTTCTTCGGTATTAATATGACACTTTAATTATGTTTATGTATCGCTAAATGATGATTAATGACTGGATCCAACCTCTCAATACTTTGTCTACTACATCTATACTAATATTATAAAGCTGAAGAGTTTGTTTTGTTTGTTTGTTTGTTTGTTTGTTTGTTTAAACGCGCTAATCTCAGAAACTACTGAACCGATTTGAATAATTCTTTCACTGTTAGATAGTCTATTTATCGAGGAAGGCTATAGGCTACATTTAATCCCGAAATTCCCACGGGAACGGGCACAACGCGGGTAAAACCGCGGGGCGCTGCTAGTAATAAATATTAATAGGAAAATTATTATCTCCTGTATTTACCGCGAGATGTTAATAAATAAAATTAAATAAATATTAAAGTATCGTTAGCGTAAGATGACTGGCAGACGGTATAATTAGATATTGTAATTAAGGTTTACTCTTTCGTGTTTGCTTAAGGTACGAGTATATTTTCATCAAAAAGTATAATATTATATCTACACTAATATTTTATAGAGGAAAACTTTGTTTGTTTGTAATGAATAGGCTCAAAAACTACTAGACCGTTTTTAAAAATTCTTTCACCATTCGAAAGCTACATTATCCACGAGTAACATAGGCTATTTTTCATCTCGAAATTCCGACAGGAATGGACACAACGCGGATAAAACCGCGGGGCGGTGCTAGTTTATTATAAAGCTGGAGGTTCTCCATTCGTGTATATTTGCGACTTCATATCTCTATCGTCATTTTATTCTATTTTGAGCTGTGCTTTACAAGAACCCTTATTGAAAAATACATATTATGAAAGAAGAATATGCTTACACAGACCCACCAATATTATAAATGCGAAAGTTTGTGAGGATGGATGTATGTATTTTTATTACTCTTTCACGCAAAAAGTACTCAACTGATTTGGATGAAACTTTATAACAATATAGGTTATGGATCAGAATAACACATGGGATATAAGTTATCCCGAAATTCCCGCGGGAACGGGCAAAACGCAGGCAAAACCCGGGCCGCGGCTAGTATGTGATATAATAAGCTTACAGAATGGTCTCGTTTTTAACCGATTTCTATAGAGGTGGTTGTTCTTATAAATCTTAGTTTGGAGATGCTTTTTCACTTAAAAACGTTATTTCTTACAATTAAGTCGCTTAAGGTAAAATGTCTCTAACAACATTACACAACATAGATTACATAATGACCATAAATATTTCATTATTTGACCACAATGTTTACTAAAACAATTAACACAAATTACTTGAGAAGTTATTTATAAATTTAATATTAATTTCACAAAGTTAACGACATATTTGGATATTTCCATTTAATAGACGTAGGTAATTGACGTCATTTTTTAATTGTTATATCATTTATAAAACGTTCTTAATTTACATTTTATATTACACTAGCAGCGCCCCGCGGTTTTACCCGCGTTGTGCCCGTTCCAGTGGGAATTTCGGGAATTTTTTTACATAAAAACCTTCCTCTTGAATCACTCTACCTATTACAAAAAACCGCATCAAAATCCGTTGCGTAATTTTAAAGATTTAAGCATACAGACAAACAGTCAAACGACAAACAGACGCGACTTCGTTTTATACTATGTAATGATGATGGAAGTTATAGATAAGTCTGAGAAGCACTATGAAGTGCTAAGACCTAAAGTCTATAGGCCTTAAGGCTTTCGCCGTGGTCTCAAGATTGAATCCAGAGATTGAGACCAAATTGACCAGGACCAATTTAATGTGCTCTCCAAAATACGGTAGCGCTCAGATATGAATGCTACTATCAGCTACCTATCTCTCCTAGTGGTATCTGTGCTGCACGTTGATCAACAATGGCGACGAGTCAACTCTTATCAACACATCTTATTATAGTATATTTGTTAAATCGTTTATTTTTGCTATTTACATGAAGGTATACATAGAAATGCGTGGTAATTGAAACAAGCAATGTTTGTTAATGAGAGACGTTGTTGTTACTGGAAAAATAAAACAATACATATTTTACGGGCTTGTTAAATTAAAAACTTCTCTTTAAAAGAAGACTTTCATCACATTACATATGTCTAATCTTATTCAGAAGAGAAAAACAAGTACTCAGAATGTATATCACAATTATTTTAATGCCAAGTATTAATGTATAAAAATAAAACAACGATACATCCTTAACGATGAGATATGATTACCAATACCCCAACAGTTTTAAGACTGACTAGTTTGACGCAAACAAAACTGAGTTGTCTTTAGTATAAAAGAAAGGAACAAAACCGTTTGTTAGTCGTATTTTCTCTTATGCGCTCCTTCCTTTGTTTTAATAGATAATAGTACTAAGAGCAGTCTTGGCTATAGTGCAATCGAGCACTCATGCTCATAGGTTGATAAAACTTCAATTATCTGATTACTTCCTATGAAAGTGTTAATGCAGTTTGTAGAACTTCCAATGATTCTTTACGTAAGTATTGTGTTGTTATAATAATTATCAGTAATAAAGCAGCCTTGTTACAAGGAAAGCGAACATCAGTGGCAGTAGTAAGGTAAGAATCAATTTTAATGCTGCATGAAGCTAGAGTTACTAATGCTCGTACTCAGAAACGGCAAATGTCTACCTATTCATTGATAATTATCTAGAGTATCTACCAATATTATATTCCTACTAGCAGCGCCCCGCGGTTTTACCCGCGTTGTGCCCGTTCCCGTAGGAATTTTCGCAAATCCTTTCTTAGTGAGCACTTACGTCACTTGAAGAATCTTCCTGCCAAATTTCATGTTTCTAGGTATAGCGGTTGAGGCTGTGCGTTGATTATCAGTCAGTCAGGACTTTGAAAATCCTCAATGTTTGCTGTCATCAGTTGCAATCCTTGTAATGGAGACTTGAAACGAAACAAACATTTGAAACGAGTTTCAATCCACCGTACTAAATCAGCTGATTCTAATCAATTGGATAAATCCCCAGCCTGTTCGATGTCCTACATAATTTATTGTTTTCTCCACTTAGAGCCGTTTCCAAATGTTTCAGATAAATTTTATTCATCGAATTACTTTGAGATGTAGTAGTCTCGTAGAAATTACTGTCACTTTATCTGCTTGATAAAAGTTACCTGGAGATTGAAAAATTAGCTGTTGTTCACTTTGTTTGAACATTTTGTTTGGAAAGTTTCAAGAGTATTTGGGACGAGGCTAAGGCCTCTTTCAAATTAAGTGTTTTCAGTCGTTCCGCTACGTGCGTTTTGCGTGAAATACAAAAGAACATCCGTGCGTGCGGACGACTGCGCAGTGCTGCGGCGCGTAGCGACGACTCAAAACGCTTAAATTGAAAAGCCCCTAATACAAGTTAATTCAGTTTATGAATTGGATATACGCACTTGAAGTCGAATGGCGTTTAAGACAGTTTAAGACGGAGACTTAAAGTTGGAGACTTAAATATGTTTTACTAAATTGAAGTAAGGGCTTCGCTGCAGACTGAACTCAGACCCATACAAAAGACTAATTAAAACGAAGCAATAGTTAGACGTGTCCTGACCATTGACGTCACGTCTGTGAACTCATGAACCTATTGTTTTTAAATTAATTTGACCCTCATGCACAGTTTTTGTTTCCAATTTATACCTAACTCTATACTTTAGAAGCATCTTACAATGATAAACAGTTATTAATGTTATTATTGTAAGTATAGTGTTGATTTGGAGTATGGGGTTATATTCTGTGCAAAAGAAATTGTTTTTTCTCATCATGTGAGTGTTTTTCAACACCTACAATCTATGTTAATCTATCTTTTACCGAAACGCTTGTCGGACACATAAATATGAGCAGTAATGTAATAAATAAGGTAGGTACATTATATTTTCCACGATATTTTCCATTCGATGAACTTCGCATATTACATAGAGCTTTTGATCTCTCATAGATACATATCGGAAGAGTTTGGTTTTAAAAAGCACTTATATGTTTTTGTTTGACCAGTTAGGTTTGACAACTGAATAACTTTTAAGAGGAAGGATATTATTGATCCCAAATTACTAAAAGAACGTGAGTGCTCTGTTATGTAGTTCTGTAGGGTTTATTAAAATAATCAAATTTCGTAATGCATATATTTTTTGGTATAAAATTAGTTGGTTGGTTGGGTCGATTCCCGCCTGGAGTCAACAATATGTGAGGACATATGTAGTTGTTGGCGACGACGTCTGGGTGTCAATGATATATTCTTATAAAGTATTTGTGAATGTATACATATGTAGTAGTATCAGTGAGTTAGATTCCATAACACAAGCTTAGAGCTTACTTTGGGTCTAATTAACCGTGTGTGAATTTGTCTGGGTATATTATACCTATAATATTATTATTATCTATATTTTTTGGTATCAAATTAGTTCCCACATTTGCATATTTTTGAATTTAACTTAAGTAATTAAAGTTTATGTTACTACAATGAATTCGCAGATAAATTACACGTACAATGAAGTCTTTTATTTAATTCGTTAATCAATTTTAATTCATTGTATTGCTAATTTAAAGTCTCATTAATTTTTAATGGCTCGGGTTTGAGATCACCAACCCGCATTAGGCAAGCGTGGTGATTACGCCTGAAACCTCCTCACTGTACTGATAACTTCAGTGAGACGAGAGGCCTTTGCCCAACAAGTGGGACATTACAGGCTAATATTTTTTTTTTTTTTACTTTTGTTAATTTTTGACCCTTTTATATCTGACATAGTAAATTAAATGAAAAGACCTCTGATCTTGACATTAAGCTTGCAAGCCTCATATTAATTATCATACTACGCGTCAATCGACGTTCTATTGCGTAATCATAAAATGATACTCAATATAAATAGATTTTAATAACTTTGTTTTAGGCGACGCGGTCACGTGATATTATATCTGTTGTGATGGGGAACTGGTATCGCTTGTTGATAAAGCCTATTCTAAAGAATTTTATCTGTGTAAAAGACGTCAATTTACAATAACGGAGCCCAATGTTTTATATAATATTATAAAGAGGTAAAATTTGTAAGTTTGTTTGTTTGTTTTTGTTTGTATGTTCGAGGTAATCTCGGGAACTACTCGTCCGATTTGAAAAATTCTTTTTGTTATAGATATCCACATTCAACGGGAAGGTTATATGCATTGTGCTCGTTCCCGTGGGAATTTAAGAATCACTCGACCGATTTTGTGCAAACTTTACATAAAGCATCTACTAAATAGTCCGAACAAAGCCTAAACATTTGGTTTGGATAGGTGAGCTCGTTCTTGAGTTATAAAATTACAACGAAAAGTGGCTTTGATTTTTATATTAGAGATTTTGTCACATATTTTGTTGTTAGAGCAAATTGGTTTATAAATTTTGAAAGTCCTAAGTCTACTCATACTTTATTTGCCTCGCAAATGCCTTCCACATGTTATGTAGGTTAGTTTCCAACCCTGTTAGGTCGGACCGCCTAAGGGTAACATTAATTGCTACAATACAGGTAAAGATATCTTGATTATGACCAATCAACCTAACTTGTATTATAATGTATTGACCACTTAGCAACTAAGGAACGAAAACAAAACAGGTTGTATATTGAATATTTATTGATTAAATCACAGTACATATAAAGTGTCTTTTTTTGGTCCACTGTCCATTTTCATTCTTCATGTGTCCTGTCCTTCATGACCGGTTTCGCTGATTCTCATCAATCGTCGCATTGCTATCCACATTCATTGGCACTCAATCTGTTGACAAACAAAAATTGCTATTAGTTTAATGCTTTAAACATTTGCTACGAGTGCAATGTTGGGAGAGTCCAAATCATTATCAGGGTTACTGGACTGTCAAACCATATCAGTACTAGGTATATCTTAAACATGATATATTCTATACAAGAGGATGAGTCGACATTAAAAAGTATTGAAGCTATTTAAGATGCAAAAAAACCGTGTGTGAATATATTGTTACAATACTGTAACCTATACTAATATAATAAATCTGAAGAGTATGTTTGTTTGAACGTGCTAATCTCAAAAACTACTAATCCAATTACAATGTTTTTTAATGTAATGGATAGCCACATTCAACGGAAAGGTTATATTTTTCATGCCGAAATTCTTACTGGAACGGGCATAACGTGAGTAAAACCGCGGGGCACTGTGTTAGTTATAAGATCCATTTTAAATTTTGTTTAAAGTATGTACAAACAAACAGACCCTTCAAACGCTGCATGGGAATAGAAAGTTAATATAAATGTTTAGAAAGTTCGCGCTATGATACGATGAATTATAATAGGAAATTCATTGTTTATGATTTACGTAACATTTACTCTTGTAGATATACTTTTTTGCTTATATTGTTTATAGACTGGGTACAACTAGTTTTAATTACCTAACTGGTTTTTAAGTTTAATCGAACACTACTCATTTTGAATTGAAGCTACGTTCACGGATACACTTCGCTTTTATTTTACATTTTTATGGTTTATCATTTCACAGAAGACTTTGTGACTACGGTTCCTGTAAAGGAGCTGAAACGTCAGAATATAGTTTTATTTGAATAGAGAAATGCACTTTTATAAGGTATACTTATATTATGTTTCTCCTCGAAGTCACGGGACAAGCCCGGTCTTTTTGAGAGGCATGCGAGGGGATACAGATCCAACTCGTAGAGGCCCTTTGGAGATGTTTAATGTAATGGTGTACAACTGCAGGGACACACTTCCGAGCACATCAGTACAACATGTCCGGGAATGGTACACTTATATTATTATTATTGTTTCAGAGTTATTTCATTCAGTCACTTTTGGTTTTAAATACTCTTATTACCCATAGTATATGGTGAAGATAATATAACAAAATTATGTTATAAAACAGTTATTTATTATGTGATTATATTCATATATAACAAGAATTAGGACAACGACTGATATTGACAACCTTTTCTTCAAACAAAATTTAACTTACAACACACGGTAATAGAGTATAATACTAAATTGGCAATAAATATTTATCAATGCAGTACATGGTATGTATCAACTTCGACAGTAAATAATACAATAAATATTAGTATTATTGATCTGATAAGAATGATTTAATGCTAAGGGTCTGCAGTTATTGACCCTTTTGAATAAGATGACGTGTTTTCAATGAATATAAAATAAACAAGAACTTGATAACCACTGCAGTTGCGTTTAGAGATAAATTCTGAGAGATTTGATAGGTGTAATATATTTAATACATATATGTACTGATATCTTCAGTGAGATGAGAGGCCTTTTCCCAGCAGTGGGACATTACAAGCTAATACTATTATTTATATATTGCCATTACAAAAAAAACGCTCACTAAAGTTTTAGTACAGTGAGGATTAAATTCAACTAAGAAGTAAATATAAGAAAATAGTTATCATAATAAAACTTAAAATTGAAACACCTTTCTATTCGCTTGTGCGTTTGTAAATAGCGGATGCGCCATTACGTGTCAATACAAGGTTAACTCTGCAATGTACAATGAAGTACACTGCACAGTACAGTATTTTATATTGACTTGAAGTCAATATAAAATACTCAGTAATGCAAAGAATGTGAACTTCAAAAGTGCTGTCAAATGCAAAATATAAGAATGGAAGTACAAAGGGATATTGGAAACTTTGAAGAATGCTTATATTGGAAATAGTTTCAATTTCCTGAAAGCTTTTAGGATCCTTCTTTGTCTACACTAATAAAAATGGTATGCACTGTAGTTACTTTGTCATGTTCAAATATTTAGAATAACTAATTACATGTGAATGAGAATTTTTGAATTCATAGTTTGACAAGGTGCTAGGTTGCGTAGCATTTTGATTTAAAAAACGTAGTTAACTTACGTAGTCAACATTTTTTGTTATTTGGTCAATGAAAAAGTAGCTTTAAGATCTTCTCTCTTAGAAAATGTTCTTCATTACTTTCTGTGATATTTTAGTTGGAAGATAACATTAAATTATTCATTGTTATATTTATCTATACTATCACTATATTTTGTAACTATTTATCTGAGATAGGAAATGTGTAATATCATTGCGTTCTCACATCGTTACGGTAAATAATTCCCGTTAGAAAATAGAGATTAATTTTCATTGATAAAATAATGCAGTTTTACTTAAGTGAAAGACTGTGTACGGACTAATTCACACACGGTTGTTAAACCCTAACCAGGCTAGGCCTTAATTGATAATTTTCAAATCGGTCAAGTAATTTTCCATTCACCTATTGCAAAACACACCTAGGTAAACCGATGTAGTCAACCGATGAAAATGTTAGGGATTTAGTACTTTGTCACATTTTAAAATTCTCATCGACATAATAAGTAAAGTAGGTATTACAAAAGTTTGAATTTGATAAGATAATTGCGTTGTTGCTTAGTATGCTTTTTATTTTCATGGGTTGATTGTACTTAATGAATCTTAGCACGACCGAAGGGCACAAGTCAATCAGATTTTACTGTTATTCTTAAGTTAGTTATGAACATTAACTAAATAAGATATAATACTTTGAAGATGATCTCGTCGCTTTAAACAACGATTAGACAGAGAAAGGAAAGTTAAAAAATTAGAGAAGAACGGTTGGCAATGCTTGAAGACTTTAGCCCATCAGTAGCACCATCAGGTAAACCGTAGATTAAAGGAAATATAGGCTATGCATATACCTAAAGATAGATTCAAATAAATTTAAAAACCTCTACCAACCTATTTAAGAGTAGATCTCCACAATAATTCACTGGTAACACACGACACATGACACCGTTCATCTCTTCTCATTGAACTTGCTCCTATACGAAGACGACGATGTAGAAGAAGCCACTGAACTCGTGCTACTTCCTTTAGAAAGGTTAGACTTCTTTCTAAAACTGAATCTGGTCTCCCCTTTGATGAATTTGTCAAGTGCTTGTCTAAGCACCGAATGCTTCCTTTCGAAGGGATTGGTATACATGTTTGGTTAATTGAATATTTCACAGTCACACACGACACGACCGCACAGTTTGCCGGAAGGTTTGCGTTTGAGTTCCCAACGAGATTCTACTAGTTATTATACGTAGTGATGACGCGTGCGCAGCGGGTCAAACCACAACCGGCAAGTTCAAAATGGTCGAACGATTTAGACGTCATAACAATTTGTGGGAATGTTTTTTTTAGAAATTCGTGAAGATGATCGTGTTAATAAGTAGGTAATATATAATAGTTTTGTTTACGGCCTAACAGAAATGGATGTTTGCTTACTAAATATAGATTTTTTTGTCGTCATTGTCTTGACGTATGTTATACAATATATATGTTATAGTAATTTACTTGTTATTAAGTATTGTTTATATTGTATTCTTGAAACGGAATTGCAAATAGAATATTGTAGAAGGATGTGTTTGTTTTCATTATCTTGTTTCTTTGTAAATGTAGTTTTTAGAACACGACCTGAAGTGTCTGCGTTTGAAGCATTGATTGATGATTACAGAGAGAACCTGCGTTGGTTTTGCGTCATTGTTTTTTCATACGTCCGGCCAGAGTACAAGTTACACTTAAATGTAACTGATGTCGAATGATTGCGAGAAAAAAGTTTATAGCGTTATAATTGCCCTATTTTTCTACTAAGAACGAGACATTCATTTCTTTAATTGTCGGCTTAACAAGGGAAATAATTCCTATGAATTATACTTAAGTAATCTTCTTTTATTATGATACATGTTCTGTTTTTGTTGTTAAAACAATTAGATATGAACCTTATTTTTTTAGTAGCACGTGTCAAAATGGGAATGATACTTCTTTGCACGGTAGGGATAATTTGTAATTAAGTTTTCATTATCTTTAAGTATAAGTTATTTTTTCATTCAAATCCAAATCCACTGACACATTAACCGCGAAATTTCAGATACTGTAAGTACAAGGAGTCCCAATTTTGCATGAGGTGCCTTTTTGAAGGGATTTTGCGAAATTCAACCCTTAACAGAGTGAAAGAGCCACCCCCCTTTCACCCTAAGTTAGGCGAATGCGGGTCGCTAGCTACTAAATACAAGTATTGAAAATTGCTTCACCATGTTTAAGTACAGCACTTTACAGGCTGTACTTTCCACTCTACCAAGATCAGAAACCCTTTCTAAGTAAATCCTTCCAACTACATCCGTAACCAGGGTATTTTTTACGCAGAAGCAAAAGCAATTATCTTTCTACTTTAAAGTTGGTCAAAACAAGACTTAATTGGTTTCAATAAACTGGTTGGTTGACGTACAAACAAACGGATGCAGAATTCATTGACCTACGTGCGTTGATAGTGTTTATGATACTATTAGGAATAAATGACTCTTAAGTGGTAGATGGTTTCATTGTATTGCTAAAGATTGTCGTCATAGTTGTCGTACTGGGTTAATTATTATAATTAAGATACTAATATTATAAAGCTGAAGAGTTTGTTTTGTTTGTTTGTTTGTTTAAACGCGCTAATCTCAGAAACTACTGAACCGATTTGAATAATTCTTTCACTGTTAGATAGTCTATTTATCGAGGAAGGCTATAGGCTACTAATTTTATCCCGAAATTCCCACGGGAACGGGCACAACGCGGGTAAAACCGCGGGGCGCTGCTAGTAATTAAGATAACTGGTGAATTAGGTCTGGTCTAGGTAATAAAGATATAGTTTTTTTTGTTGATGTTGAATGTTAACAGATATAGCTGATTTCCTGTTAAACAGGTCAATGGTTTTGTGATGGTTTAAGAATGGAATGGAACCACCAAACCATCAGTATTGATTAATACCTATCTTACATCTAGATTTTTTCATCTTTCTCTGACACAATAATACTTATCTACGCAAAAAGAAGGAATAAAAGCATGTTCTAGCAACTTATGCCAAAGTTGCATTTTACAATGAAAAAAACCTTAAATTATTACGATAGATACTTGACGCATTCAGCTACGGTCGCCGGCGACCAATGGGAGCACGGCTTCAAATGAAAGAATTCACACTGCGAGCAACTGTCGTACTGTCGCGACTAGTCGACAGTGCGTAATAGCTCTTATATATGAACAATGGAGTGGCTTTACCAATTATTTACGACAAAACTCATTTATGAACTTTTCACTTTTTAATAACTTCGGATAGGGGTACATTACAACCACACCCTTTTGGAAAAGCGCCTGTCATCTATAGATGATACAGATGTCACAACACCACACAATGTTGATATTATGAACCATATAAAGGTAAATAGATGATGATCAAAGTATAAGGGTCAATACCTAGAAGTTAAGAAGTAAACATGTTAGTTATTACCGTTCATCTAAACATGAATATGTAAAGTCATCATGACTATCATAATAGACATACCTCACACACACTGACTAGTATTACCGGAGTATAAAATAAGGAGGTAAAATTTGTAATTTTATTTCTTTATACATATAATATATTCGAGCTTATCACAGTTATTATCAGTCCGATTCGAATAATTCTTTTTGTAATAGATAGCCACATTTAACGGGGAGGTTACAGTCTATTATTCATCCCGTAATTCCCACAGGAACTGGCACAGCGCGGGTATAACCGCGGGGCGTCGCTGAAAAAGCTTCGCCTTGAATTATACCTCGGGACCTTTTTTATACTGGGCGTAATGTCAAACAATGTCACGTGAAGGGAAAATAAAGTACTCTGAATAGGGAAAATAGAGATAGAAAGTAAAAGAAGATAGTATAGAGATAGAGAAGAATATTGTACTGAAAAGGAATATTTACTTTAATTTATAATCGCAATAGAACGACATAGCGTCACAAGAAAACGCCATAAACAAACAAATACATCCGTACACATGGTTATACCCAAATTAAGCTAGAATAACTGATACTAATACATATACATACCCGAATACTTTATATGAATATATAATTGACACCCAGATGTACTTCGCCAACAACTACGTCCGCAGATATTGTTGACTTTGGACGGGAATCGATTGCATTGAAGCAATGATCAAAGTCCGAATTATGTAGTAACTAACTGGTTTTTTATCATTTAATTAAGAGATTAGATAAAAGCCTCCGAACAGATAAATCCTGTTTTGAAACTAACGTTTTTGCATTTATTTGATATAAAAAAGTGGGTTTTTCTCGTTTTTAATTACTTTTGTATAATTTATAAGGTGTTGGTATAAAATAACAAATAAAATAAAAGGTTTTCAAGGCTAATACATCTAGTTTGTTGAGGTGTACTTGAATTCACACGGTACGGTCGTGAGGGGTTTGGGGTACTTCCATGATTTTAATTCAGAATACATCCTTCAAAAATTGCCATAAAAAATAACCTACGTCTTCATTTTGTTGTGTATACTTATCCAATAACGCTGAAGAGTTTGTTTGAACTCGTTAATTTTTTAAACTTTCATGTAGGATTTATACAATTTTGTGATAATAATAGCTACATTTAAGAGAAAGGCATTTCTGATATTGATTCAAGAAAACGATTGTAAACTGAAACAAAACCGCGAAACACTACTAGTTATAATTTTCAATTTATTTTCCACAAAGTTGTAAATATTCCTATTTTTCTTTTCTATTAAATACTTACTTCTTAATATTTTTAGTGAGAAATTATTTTGAAATAGGATCAGCCAAGGCTTACCGGTTCTATTAAATAAATAATGGAAGGTTTTTTCAAATGTCTACAATTTATTTTCTTAGGATAGAAAGGATTAAAGGAAATCTATATCTATATCTATATATATATATCTATATATAATATATAAAAGAAAGTCGTGTTTGTTACACTATTTATAACTCGAGAACGGCTGAACCGATTTGGCTGAAAATTAGTGGGGAGGTAGCTTGGAACCAGGAGCCGGATATAGGATACTATTTATCCCGTATTTCCTACGGGAACGGGTGCGCTGTGGGTGAAACCGCGGGGCGCTGCTAGTTATAGATAAATCTTCCTTACTGTACTATATATATTATCGGTACTGATATCTTCAGTGAGGTGAGAGGCCTTCGCCCAGCTGTGGATCATTCAGGCTTATACTTTACTTTTACAGATGATTAAGACCTTCTTACACAAATTTAGTAAATAAGTTACTACTTTGAACTAAGGCAGCTTTCATTTTAATCAAATGCAAGCTTTTTTTTTCCTTTACCTATATCGTCCCACTGGTGGGCAAAGATCTCCCCAAACGATTCCAACTCTCCCCGTCGCAAAGTTGAAACGCAATTTAAAAGTTCTATTTTTAAATATTTTTAACTTGCTTCAAAATGGAACAAAGGCTGTATCGACTGCATGTCACGGGTGTGTGACACATGTCAGCTTTTGTGTGTATCATGCGAATGACACTTTTTAATACACAATACCCCGAAATCCCGAATTTCATATGGGATGAATGAAAATCGGTTCAACACTCTAATATCGGACATTGAAGCTGCCGGTAACTTGTGAAGTCATCGACAAATTATCAGTTATTTCAGTGAATTAAGTTAATTAGGAGCATTAAGTTAATTGACAGAAGTAATTATGGTCAGTGTTGGAATCCTGACAAGATATGAATATTAATGAGCATTAATAAATAGCCTGAACTCACTTTAGTTACTAGAGTCTATAAAGACTGCCTTGTTTGACTTTAGTGTGTATAACTATAGTTGCCAGCACGTTAGACGTCTTGTCTATGATAACAAAAAAAATCTTGTCTCTAGTGTGGCCTCGACATGGACCAATAACACTTGAAAGTGTGTTCAAGCTCTTAGTATTTCAGTTCAATTGCCTGTTTAACTTGGAACCCGGACCTTATAGCCTGGAGGGACTGGTACGGACAGTCGAAATACAGAATAACTAAACAAGATTAAGTTCAACGTGTTTCCCTGACATTTGAGTTGGGAACAACCCGCATAAAAAGTTGTTGGCACGCTTATTGAAACACCTGTTAAAATTAAACGACATAATGGTAGTTAATGTATGAAACGTCACGCAATACTTGCAATCCATTCTTTAATTGGTAACCATATCCTAACTAATATTATAAATGCGAAAGTAACTCTGTCTGTCTGTTACGTTTTCACGCCAAAACTACGCAACCGATTTGAATGAAACTTGGTACACAGTTAGTCCAGAGCCTGAGAAAGGACATAGGCTACTTTTTATCGCGAAATTCCCGCGGGAACGGGTACAACGCGGGTGAAACCGCGGGGCGCGGCTAGTATGGTATAATAGGTACTGCGTGGGAGAGTTATGTACAGCAAAATCAACATGTCTTGCTCGGCGGCCTTTAGAGGGAGATAGTCGGCTGGTTTTGGTTCAGGTTTGTAGAGCGTCATCTCTGTCACACGTTTTATAACTTTGACGTTCAGACACTAAGCGCGGGCTTCAGTCGTATCTCATTATTAAACGATATCACACAATGTTAGTCTCCGCAGACGTAAGAAAATGAAAACTATGGCTTTCTACTGGACGTCCGCAATCTTTGACAGACTGTCATTTAAAGCTGTTATAAAAGAATGCTTGGTATTTAACAGCCATTTAACAGCGTGAAAAATCGTGAACTTTTATCGGACGTATGTTACGATGACCAACTACACACCGTAACAGATTAGCGACAAACTTCATTAAACTTCAAACGTTGGTAGTGACATTGAGTAATCGCTCTATAAAACTTTAACTAACCGACTCTCTCCAGAGGCTGACAAACAAACATTGTCTAATGCACCGTCTCGTCATTATTCAGTCACTAGCAGCGCCCCTCGGTTTTATCTACGTTCTGCCCGTTCCCGTAAGAATTTCGGGATAAAAATAGCCTATAATCTACCCGTTGAATGTGGCTATCTATTCCAAAAAGAATGATTCGAATCGGATTGGTGGTTTCTGAGAAAAACGCGTTCAAACAAACTCTTCAGCTTTATTATGTTAGAAAAGATTCTGTGACGTACGTAACACTGAAAATGGTATTCGATTAAAGTAATATGTAGTTGTCGGTAACTACTTTACTAAAATAATTATTGGTTAGTTTATTTAACCACTAATGCAAGAAGAATTTGTTTTTTGATGTCTGACGTCTAACGTTTTTTTTTATCTGTCTGGGCATCGCACCTTGGGAACAGGTTAACCGATTTAAACTTGCAATAAAACGAACAAGAACACTTGAGATTGATTCGATACGTGTTTTTGTTCAGATTTTTTAGTGTATTCTTATATATGATATACCATTATTTCCATTTAGGTTTTGAACTGTCTGTTTTTTAAACATTTAAAGCGTTGTTACCATTAAGTGATTAGCTACGGTTTGATAATCTATGACGCTCGCTTTTCATTGAAAACGCCGCCTCGGAGCTTGCAATCTCGCTGATGTTAACGACACTGTAGATTTTAGCTTTTTCAGTTTTGTTTGTAGGTAATTTCTCAGTTATTTCAGTGCGACAAACTTCCCATCAATCAATCCATCCAGACCATCATTCAATGTAGGTATTGGTACGTATATCTATACAGAACCGTCAGTTATAATAATATTGTCCACTAGCAGCGCCCCGCGGTTTTACCCGCGTTGTACCCGTTCCCGTAAGAATTTCGGGATGAAAAATAGCCTATAACCTTCCCGTTGAATGTGGCTATCTATTACAAAAAGAATTATTCAAATCGGTTCAGTAGTTTCTGAGATTAGCGCGTTTAAACAAACAAACAAACAAACAAACAAACAAAACAAACTCTTCAGCTTTATAATATTAGTATAGATTAATTAATTGACATATTATTACGGACATTAAGGGCGGATTGCACAAGAACTGAAATCTGTTTAGAAAACTTAAATATGTTTTAAATTAAATGACGGTCGTTTTAAATAAAGAGCGTTCTATTAAGTGCACAGTAAAGTACAATTTGGATCGAATAGATTTTGTGTCTTCATACTTGGGTACTTAATAATATAATATATACCCGGACAAATTCACACACGGTTAATTAGACCCAAAGTAAGCTCTGAGCTTGTTATAGAATCATACTTTATAACAATATATAATTGACACCCAGACGTTCGTCGCCAACAACCATGTCTTCACATATTGTTTTCTCTGGGCGGATCGAACCCGCAACCCCCGACACAGTAAGCGCACTCACTGCCACTGTGCCAACGGGCTTGTCAAAATAGATTGTACAATTGACCGAACATGGAATCTTTAGTAACTTTGAGTACAAATGAAAAAATCCAACATAACACCCGTAAAATAAGGAACGGTGTTCATTTAACCCGCAAAGTGAGACACGAGAAACATAATATTAGTGATGGAATATTTAATACTTGTGACGCAAATACAAATTAACGGTTTTTACACTTTCACCATTCACTTTGAACGACCGAGTGTCAGTGGGTGTGTTGGATTATTGAGGAACTTTTACAAGTATACAATTTTATATAATAATATACCACGATAATACTTTGAGGCTGACTACAATCCCAAGCGCTAGACATCTCCTCATGACACAAATTAAAGAAGATTCCTGATCAAATAACTTCATACAACAAGTATGAGGTATTAGTCAGTTATTCAGAGTATAACTATCCTTAGTATATAAGACTCTCCATACAAAAACTGTTAACATGTTAACATATATGTATAACCGTACTTATCGAAAAAAAATATAGTAGTACTAGCTTTAACCTGCGACTTCTTTCACATTCTGTAAGTCTTTTAGAAGATCAAAGATAAAAGTGAGCGACAGTTTGTTCTTTTTGTTTTGTTTGTAGTGTCGGCCCTTAGACGCAATATGTTTATTTTCGTAAAGTGTTCGCTTACAGTATTGCATAATATTACGAATCGCATTTCATGATTAATTGTTCAAGTATAATATTGAAGTTCATTAAGACTTGAATGTGGTCGAGTGAGTAAAAGGAAATAGACAGCATACATAATAACATATTTTATCATTTGTGTGTTTAAATGCGCTTACCTCTGGCACTACTTATTGGATTAAAATCATTTATTTTGTATTTTTGAGATTTGCTACGACGCGAGTAAAACGGCGGGGCGCTACGAGTTAACAATTAGTTTGGTCTAATTTATTACTGCTTATCATAATTTGGGAATCAGATCAGAGTCCGAACTTCAGAGGCATTTGATATTTAAGAACCATTTTGAAAATCAATTTTATTTATTTATTTATGGTATTACTAACTGACCCGGGGAACGTTGTTTTGCCATATAAGTTATAAAAACACCACATTTAAGGGTATGCCAAAAAAGATAATGACCGATTCTCAGACCTACCCGATATGCACACAAAATTTCATGAAAATCGGTCGAGCAATTTCGGAGTTTGGCAACAAACACGTGACACGAGAATTTAACATATTAGATTTATAGATTTATAAAGTTGGTCAACAACACGTGACTTTAGAAAGATGATTTAGTGTTTTCTAACACGTGATGTCTTAGTATAATTATTCACTTCCCTACCGGCCAGTCCCAATAACCAATCTATGATAGCTTTCAAAGATAGCAGATGAAGATTTGACATCGTACACGTGAAATTATGTCGCATTTTGGCGGTTCAACGAACGGATAATATTTGACATTTATATAAATACATACAATGTCAAAGATTTGTCTCATGGTCTCATATCTTAAATAGGTGAAGATTACTTTATATGATAAGTTTTTGGGTTGCACCGTTTAGTGTTTCAATAACTTCAGTGAGGTCTTTTACCAAATTATAGGGTTCGTTGACATTTAGCTGTTTAGGCCGAACCAGCGAGTTTAACAGAAAGCGCCACACGCATGATGTTTCAAACTTTTTATGGAATTTGCTGGCTTGCAAATTTTTTATTAAATCCATACTTGTACCCTCGATCAATGCCACCAACATTTCAATAAAGTAGAATATTCAAAACTATAATTATAATTTTGCATTGCTGCTAAATAATAACACGTTTAATAGTCTAGTCTAGTTTAATAAAATATTTAAGAGGCAGGCACACTGACACTGACTTTTGGTTTTAGAAAACATGAAGGAGCGTATACTATGAGACAAGCTGTCTTCTGTCTGTCCGCGTGCGCCTGCGACGGTTCACTTTTTTATGCAACCGCGTGCGCAACTGCGCACGCTTAACGCAGTATCGGCACTGACAGATATTTTTAAATTTTTGTTTTGACTTAAGAATTTGTACTGATTTTCATTAAACTAACAAATGACAGTTTTGCGTTGTCACTTGTTCGACGCAATGCTGTCTTAGGGTGCGTTTCCATAGAAGCGGTGTGAAGCTTAATTAATTGGCCAATCAAAATGTAAAACGAAAAGATTTTGACTATTCCAATGTGTTGTTTGACAATTGTATGCGTTGTGTTTGGTCAATTGAGGTCCATCTGACATTGGAAACACACCCTAAAGGCTGTTGTGACCACAGTGTGCTCAGTCTCTAATGCTACAAAACAAACTGCGAGTCGTCCCTGACCAGACGGCACAACATTAAAGCTATTACGTCATAGGTCATAATAAAACACCATAACTCATTTAAATCATAAATTGAATACCTACATTTAAATTGCACTAATCTGATTTAAAATTCAACAGTTTAATAAATTAATTAAATTAATTGGGATTAACTGTGTGGCTAATAATTAAATACTGAGGTACGTAGATATTAGCAATGTTTTCCGTTTTCACCCATAAACAGGTTTAAAAGTAGCCCATATTCCAAAATGGAATAAATTGTTATGACATTTAACCTAAGAAATAAAGAAAGTTAGATAATTTGCTAATCCTTGGCTATAATATTTGTCATTCATAGTAAAGAACACTCTGCAGTAAGCGACTTTTGAACAAAATGTATGAACTTGGTTCATTCGTACCACAGACACACGGCCCCACATAGTTAGTGGTTATACATCCTAAAAGGTTAGGTATATATAACACTTCTCTATTCGGTTCAAAACGGAACAAACAGGAAGTATACATTCGTTTCTAACATAAGTAGATATCTATACTATTATTATAAAGCTGAAGAGTTTGTTTTGTTTGTTTGTTTGTTTGTTTGTTTGTTTAAACGCGCTAATCTCAGAAACTACTGAACCGATTTGAATAATTCTTTTTGTAATAGATAGCCACATTCAACGGGAAGGTTATAGGCTATTTTTCATCCCGAAATTCCTACGGGAACGGGTACAACGCGGGTAAAACCGCGGGGCGCTGCTAGTGGATAATAAATGTACCTTTTAAAAGCTGTCATACTCAGTATGACGCACATAGAGGTAACAGTACTTTTTAATTTGATTGATGTACCTACACCATGATTTTGAATCGACAGACAACCATGAATCTACATACAATAAATTTCTTCGTATCTATACTAATATTATAAAGCTGAAGAGTTTGTTTTGTTTGTTTGTTTGTTTGTTTGTTTGTTTGTTTGTTTGTTTGTTTGTTTAAACGCGCTAATCTCAGAAACTACTGAACCGATTTGAATAATTCTTTCACTGTTAGATAGTCTATTTATCGAGGAAGGCTATAGGCTACATTTTATCCCGAAATTCCCACGGGAACGGGCACAACGCGGGTAAAACCGCGGGGCGCTGCTAGTACGTTCTAAAATGTAAACTAATAATGATTTTTTTCATCATCCAATAATGGTGTAGGGATGGTCTGAATAACAAGTCATACTCAAGTCATATTTAATACTTATAGCCAAGTTTCCAACCAGCCTTAAAACTTATTTCGTTTAGATATATCACATCAAAAAGGGCATCACTTTTCATTCACGTTCAATTAGTTTTACACGGTTACTCGTGTAGGTATATATTTATTTCATGTTCTTATCATCTGACATAGGCACGTACATAATCGTTTGCAACCACTCATTAACGTAGCTACTGTCACCTACGGAATTGATTTGATACTAGTATATTAATTATCTTCAAATTAAAGGGCGTGAAGTTAATTGAAGTCGCGCCTCGTGTATATTAATGTTATATTAATTATATTTATTATTAAGGAAAGCTGAACGTGACGACATTTGAGCACAAGACACATATAGTGCGGATGCGGGTCGCGTGCGGGTCCGGGTGCAGGCCGCGTGCGGGTCGCGTGTTGTTATATTCGTGACTGGCCCGCTGCGGGCTAATGTTTCATACACATACAAAGAAATTGTATTCCTTGTGTTTCCGTCGCGTGACCCGCTCGCGGCCCGCACCTACCCCGCAACCGCACTATCTCCGCAACCGCTCTATATCCGTCTTTGGGATTGGCCGTACTTAGATTGTTTTAAAGATTAGGTGTAAAAAGTTAATAATGGTACACGACACTAACACTACACACTTTTCGATGAAGCCGAATTCAAAATAGGAGAATATTTTCAATGTTAGTCTTAATTTATGGTTGAATTTTCAATAAGTATCTTTCATCTAATGCCTCGGTTGTGTAACGGTGTTGGAGCGAAATCATTTTCCTTGTTTTTCAAACATGGCTCGAGTTTGAGATCACCAACCCGCATTATTCAAGCGTGGTGATTACGCCTTATCCTCCTCACTGTACTTCAGTGATAGAGAGCCTTTTGCCCAGCAGAGAAACATTACAATCAATACTTTATTTCACTTAACATTTTGGTTATAGACAAAACAAACTTTTCCATTGTTCTAAGTCCAGAGTTTTGAAATACATGGGTTACTGTCTCTATAATAAAAGGGAATACAATGGATAACTCAAATAAACTTAACCTAAAGGAAGCCAATTAAAAGTAACTTGGAAAACGAAAATAGCATTATTTAGAAACATTCTTAATTGGATAAAACATTACGTAAACATAATAAAACAAGAACTTTTAACTTTCTTAATTAAACTGGTCATTGTTAGTTGATAATAATAAAATGAAATAATCCTGGATGTTTATTTTAAAGTTATTTGTATAGTAACAAGTGTAACAAGTTAAAGGGTAAAATGTTAAATGTAATAAATATTATAGAACTAGTAGCGCCCCGCAGTTTTATCCACGTTGTGCACGTTCCCTTGTAAATTCTTGGTTAAAAAATAGCATACAAACCTTTCATTTAAAAATGGCTATCTATTTAAAATTTAATTATTGAAATTTGACGATCCGTTTCAGAGATTATCGCGTTCAAACAAATGAAAACAAACTCAGCAGCTTTATCTAAACGTAAGATTGCAATTTAGAACTTTGTCAAAATACAATATTGAAAAAAAATACTGACCTGTTTTTAGTTATTGTAAACCTTAAACTTGTAGTAATTTGATTTCCCGAATGTACGGCAATAATTGAACAAATACAACGTTCTGAGCGTTGCGGTTTCACCCTATTTATACAAATGGACTGTCAGTTAATGTAAATTAAGCAATTAGTCAAAATACGTGTGTTTTAATAACATTTTGGTTATTTCAGCTGCTACGGTCAACGTCCACTGTAATGGTGAAACAATAGAGGAGTTGTTATTCAGGTCCCAAGTGGGGCAACATACGAGTATATGATGAATATTGTTCGTAAATTACTACTACGAAAACAAAGTTACTTTCGACCTGAAAAATAGCATCAGTGCAAACAATATACGGGTCAACTCAATACTGTTAAGTTAAGCGTTAACGTTCAGCGTGCGCACGCGGCGGTTCACTTTTGTATGACACCGCACGCGGCGTGCGCACACTTAAAGCAGTGTCGGCTCTACATGTTTTTTTGAAAATCGTCATGTGTTTCTTTTAATAGTTAAACGAAGTTATTAGTTAAAATCTAAACTCTTATCAGGAAAACCGATTTAACTCCATACTTTAAAAAAAATTACATGTACAAGTAAGTACCCATATTATTGACTCCGAGCGTGAATCGAACCCGCAACCTCCGACACAGTAAACGCTCTCACATGCCAATGTGCCAACGGGGCGAATAATCTTGCTCATATAACAATTCTAGTTCCTTTGCAATTTTATAAAGTCAATAATCTTAAAGGAAATACAACATACAAAAAATACTATGTCTTCAATATTAATAATCTGAAGGAAATAAAACGTATAAAAAATATCATAAGTTTGTCAACGCATCTACGAGTATATTGATTAATAGAGAACTGATATGTGACAGGAGGATGAAAAAGTTACAAGGAAACCGATGATTGACGACGTCTCCCTTTGATTGGTAGATAAATGTTTTTACTTTACCCAAGTGTGTTTGACAACCTCGCGAGTGTTTGTACAATAACTTCCTATTCTCAGCAACAGAGAGTACACAAACTAAAGGAAAGTTAAATAAAACCTTAGAAAACTTGTCGGTAGTTGTGTCCTCGTGTACATACACGCGTATCTTCAGTAGGTACATTTTCTTTAATCTTGCTCAAAACTTGTTACGTACTGATTTCAAGCTTTTCCAACAATACTTAGGTACTAACTCTCGCTCGTGGCGTAGTTTGACTAAGCGATTGTTGTGCAACGTGTAGCTCGACCCCTACTTGGATGGGTGGCCGATAGTGATTCCATCTGAGCGCTACCGTGCTTCGGAGGGCACGTTAAACGGTTGGTCCCGGTTGTTGCAATCGTTAGACCATGTCGGAGGCCTTTGGGTGGTCTAAAAACTCCGACTCCAGGGTTGGCCACTAACCTACTCGACCTTACTTTATAATAACTCTATTGGCACGACGTTTATTAACAACTAGCAGCGCCCCGCGGTTTTACCCGCGTTGTGCCCGTTCCCGTGGGAATTTCGGGATAAAATGTAGCCTATAGCCTTCCTCGATAAATAGACTATCTAACAGTGAAAGAATTATTCAAATCGGTTCAGTAGTTTCTGAGATTAGCGCGTTTAAACAAACAAACAAACAAACAAACAAAACAAACTCTTCAGCTTTATAATATTAGTATAGATTTTAATAATTTAACAATTTTATAGAATTGTACACCTGTAAAGCTTATGGACCCTTTATCCCTCAATTAAAATGAGAAGTAAAGTAGATACCACCGCAGGGCAAAGACCTCTCGCTCACTTAAGATAACAACCTTCTCTAGACAAGTGGATCCTATTGGTTGTCTACTATCAATGTCTAATGAACCCGAGAAAATATGTCATGTTCTTACACAACTATATATAAAAAGCAAACCTGACGGACTTACTGACTATCTCACTGACTTATTTATCATCGCACATCCGAAGCTACTATATCTAGAAACTTGAAATTTGGTTCTCTTTTAAGTGAGCACTATGAAAAGATTTTGAGTAATTCAACCCTTAACTAAGGGCCACCCCCCGGCCCTTAGCCCCCGAAGCGAGGGCGGACCGTTAGTTTTGATATAATAGTAGAAAACAAAATAGAATGCGAAGCGATTGTCATTTGTCCACTAACTAGGTTAGTAAAGCGAGGAGGATTAGGCGTTATCACCACTCTTGTCTACTTCCGGTGGTGTAATCATTTTTAACTTATATCACTTTTTACATTTAAAACAAAATAGTTTCACACAGGATACAGAATTAGGTTAAAATTTATCGTTCGAATGAATATAAGGTCACTGAACGTCTGGTTTCAAACTTGATAGATAAGTTGTTATTCTATACCACATAATTGTCATATCGCGTTATACTAATTTGTTTATAAACATTTGTTTTTGTTTTCATTTTCGCCGTTCAACATCTGTACTGAGATATATCGTATCATCGTTACATTGGAGTTCTTGAGTCGTTGTATTATTACAATGTAGAAATAGGAACATAAAATAGTTAAAGAAAAAACAGCATAAAAAGTTTTGCGGAAAAAATTGCTTAAAAGAATATTAGACTTAAACTGAATAATGGAATAGGAAAGAAATGTATAGCGTTAGGTAATTGAGTGCTGAATGGTATGCAAATATGTGTTTCACGCAGCTATGATACATGTATGATGACACATATATGACATGAGTGGTGGTTTTCAACTGAAACACAGGGAGGTAGTGTAGCAAATTAACACAGCAGTATTGCAATTTTAGTAGCCCCGGTGGACAGGCACACATCCTTAAACATTTCTATGAAAGGAAGAAAGATATGAGCCTGTAATAGCAGCTGGGCAAAGGCCTAAAAGATACATATTAGTGTAGTGAGATGATGCCCGTGCTTCGGAGGGCAAGTTAAGCCGTCGGTCCCGGTTACTCTCTACGGATAGTAGTCGTTACATGAACCATGTCAGAGGCCTTTGGCGGCTCAATAACCCTGACACCAGGATTGGTCAGGTTGACGTTGATCAAACGAAACTACCCCAACTCTTGCCGACTGCCAACACTACATTAACAACAAACTATATACGTAACTAAGCTAAGTACAGTAATGAACTTCATTGTTCCATTACAAACAATGATCAACTAACTAGTTATACGGTTTCTCCCTTACATTTCCCACACTATTAATTGTAGCATTGTTTACAACCGGGGGCAATTAATTCACCATTACAAATAATGATGGATTAATTGCATAAATCAATATGTTCTATAGAATCGTGGCGCAAGAGCCATAGATTCCGGTAATACAAGTTCCTGTTTGATGTTACTGGAAATGTTACTTAGCGGGTAAACACCATGATGAATCACTATCAATGAATTACGCGGTGGATATAAAAGTAGAATGTTTACGTCGTGTATTTAAATTTACATAACATGTAAATTAATGTTGTTTTTATATATATTGTCCCAATATTGGGCAAAGGTCTCATGCCATTAAAACCACCGCTGTCTGTCAAAATTGAAAAACCGGCCAAGTGCGAGTCGGACTCGCGCACGGAGGGTTCCGTACTTAAAAGAACGGCAAAAAATCACGTTTGTTGTATGGGAGCCCCCCTTGAATATTAGTTTTTTGTAAATTTCAACTGTCTAGCTATCACCGTTCTTGAGATACAGCCTGGTGACAGATGGACGGACGTACGGACAGCGAAGCCGCAGTCCCGTTTTTCCCTTTGGATACGGAACCCTAAAAAGGAAAAACAAACTGGACCTAGCATGAAATGAAATAATAAAGTTATTTGCTTTTATGATTACGAGTAATATAACCTTTTAAGTTTATGTTAACGTAGATTTGAAAGCCAACCCTTTAGACATAGTAACCATTGCATTGCCAACAATTTTGCAAATAAAAAAAATCAGGTCAAGACTACATGCAAGTCTGCATAATTCTGTGGCATAATTAGTACAAGTTTTTGCTAACCACTTTATTTCATGCCACTCACAGAGTACTTTTTGATGCCACTATTAATTTATTCAAAGTAACAGAGTGTACAAGACCAGTTAGCTCTGAATGTCAATGTCATTATCAAGTTGTATTTGCGTCCGTTCTCAAGATTTGGATATTCCGGATTAATGTGATTGTTCACCCAAAGGTCGTTTTTGTTTTACTTTTCCACTCAACTGCGTAATGGTTCAAATATTTGCAAAGGCTGACGAGATTTCTTTGAGCATCTTAAGGTGTTTGGATGATTTTATACGGAATTCAACGTCATTGAGGAATATCCAGAGTTAGTCATTTTGATGCAAGGTCTACCACAGTAACCGCAATTGAAATGTGACAATGATTTGTCACGCTATAGGCCAGGTATTACCATGTAATGTAGTAGGTATATTTGGTCGCTTCCTTAATTATCTATCTTTAACTATGTATAATAATGCTGAAGTGTTTGATTTTTGTTAGGACGAGGTAATCTAAAAAATTACCAGTCCGATTTGAACAATTCCTTTTGTATTAGATGACTTAATTCAAGAGGAAGGTTATGGGTTATAATTTAACCCGTAATTGCCGCGGAAACGGGCATAAAGCGGGAATTATTGTAGGGAGATATTTAGCTAGTAATTCGATATTTTGGGTACATGGATTTATGACTATAACAGAATCCCATCGGAGTTTTATATTTAAAGGGATGCAAATGATTATATTAAGTTTGATCGCCACGCACCGTTCATATATCAAATACTAGCAGCGCTCCGCGGTTTTACCCACGTTGTGCCAGTTCCTGTTAACATTTCGGGATCAAAATTAGCCTATAACCTTCCTGCTGAATGAAGCTATACATAACAAAAAACATATTCTCACACTCAATACTTTTGTATGTTTGTACGTCATCCTGATAGAGACAAAAATATTGTAAGTAATAAAGTAAAGTGAAGCATTTCCACTTCAGAAAATAAATTCATCAGAATTCCCAACTTATTTCGAATAGATTCGTTCATTCCTTTGACTTAATAAGTGTGTTAGTCAATATTATTACGTAATTTATTCAATTATCAGAGCAAATAATTTAGGGAAGCATTTGGTTTATTAGATTGCGCTTATCTTGTGTATATATCCTCAGTTTTAGGTCAATAAGATAGTAAATAATAAGAAACGATTCGAATTTAAGTTAACTTTAATAGGCAATTCAGTTTATTCCTTACTAAGTCCTTTAAATTATATCAATAAAACTTGTTATAACAAACAAATAAAGTACTAGATTACTCAAATTACGTAGGTATGTAGTTTTTAATTTTATTTACCCAATATATTAGTAGTCGTTACGTGACTCATGTCAGAGGCCTTTGGCGGCTCAATAGCTCTGACACCAGGATTGGTCAGGTTGACCATCCACTCGATGAAGAAGAAGAAGACCCAATATATTAAAATTACTAAAATATATACTATTTATTTTATACAATAATTTCTACTAGTATTAGTATACATTAAAAAGGTTAAATTCAATATTTGTGATCCACTCTCTATCAGGCTCACACACAACTAACCAAAGCTAATACGACGATAGTCTGATATCGTTTACTTTGCGTGCGTTGTATCTTGTCTTGTATGATGTTACAGTTTTTGCATGTAAATTGTAGACAAACGGACAGGCTCCGAGCAAAATTATTCCGTTGGGTAAATAACTAATCTTTGTGTTGAATGAATATATTAGATATTGAATAATCAACATTCTTAAGTGTTAAAAGTGAATAAGTTCGTGTAGGTTAGTGACCAACCACATTTTAGACCGTCTAAAGGCCTTTTTTCTAGAAATAAGAACGGAGAGAATAAGGACCAATCTATCTTAAAGGTAGCTTGACACACTAAAAATGCTTGAACGACAAAGACAACATCTCTGCTGTCCTTTTTCTAGTATTTTCATATAGAAATAGAAAAAGGATAAAGCGAAAAGGGAAAAATAAATATAAAATCACTAGTTATTTCTGACTTATTACACTCGAAATGTTGGCAATGAATCATTGGAAATGTAAATTAATTCATCAATCAAATTGTGTCAAGTCTGGACAGAGTGACGGAGTTACTCTTTAATAAAAACACTTATTACTTACAGCCTTTTCCTATCGAATTTGCGAAATTGTTATTTTCTTTTTATATTATTTTACAACAAGAGCTGGTATGTGTACTGGCCTGCCAAGCTAAGGTCCCGGGTTCAATTGCCGGGTCGAACGAAAACATGTTTTCTAATTTTCAAACATGGCTCGGGTTTGAGATCACCAACCTGCATTTGGTAAGCGTGGTGATAATGTGAAATCCTCACTGTACTGATAGCGAGATGAGAGGCCTTTGACCAGCAGTGGAACATTACAGGCTAATACTTTAATTTTATACTAGAGATGTTGTTTGAATTTAATATTAAATAATACAATAAATATCAACACCTCATTTATCTTTAATAGCGTTTAGCGAACATTAAACTTAATTCTAAGTAATTTATTTGTTTTGAATCTCGTAATTAAATTAAATTAAATAATTCTTCACAAACTATTATAAATGCTAAAATATTACATTGCCATCAGGATTGTTGCTTCAAAATATATAATTTTGACGTTTCTACCGGCTGTTATGTATACATCACAAAAAATAACAATACATAATATGGGAATAGGTATCTAATAGCTAAAGATTAACTCACGAGTGTCCTTGAGCCATGCTTGTGTAATTTATATTTTTATAATAGGTAATTTTAAATACACATCGACTTAGTTTGCATCATGGTCCGCGGGTTTTGAAAGAATTTTGTTATTTGGCGCTGAAAAGTGCCGTTTGTTATTTTGGTTCATCGTCTTGTGGCGAAAGGATCAGCGAATCTGCGTAACCCGACTAACCTGTCCCCGCAGTTCCCCCGGGGCGCGCCGGTGCACACAGCCGGTTGTGGTGCATCACACGTGGTTCCTTTCACCCCAATGGTCCGCGTCAAAATCTTCTCAAAATTATCTGCGAAGAAGCGACACCATGATAAGTTTGAATAAACGGAGAAAAGTCATTCAAAAGCATTCGCAGTGTTGTGCCTATGTCAAATTAATGTAAACAATGATCATATTAATACTATTAACAGACGTTCCGATTTGGTTGGTGCCAGCCATATTGGAACCGACATAGCAACCATTCCAACATTGCTACAGATTGTCCGACGGTTGGCCTTCCAGCCGTCAGTTGACTACGCTACTTTGCTATGCGACTGAGCCGATTTGGTCGGAACAAAGCTTCCAAACGTTCCAATTTGGTTGGACCGGATAGGAATTTGGTTTGGTCGGATCGCCGGCGCATCCGACCACGTCCAACCAATATTAATAATAATTATGTCGGACCGACCGGTCTCTTCACTTTCCGATTTGGTTGTGGTCGGATGGTTGGCACCAACCGAATCGGAGCGTCTGTAAATACTATTAGGGTAGTCATACAACTCCGACAGGGTTGGCCACTAACTTACTTACACGATCTTCATTACTTTATAGGTATATAATTTTGTTACTATGATAGATCCGTAGCTAGAGTTTTTAAGCAGGAAATAACATCTATACTTTTCTATACTAATATTATAAAGCTGAAGAGTTTGTTTTGTTTGTTTGTTTGTTTGTTTGTTTAAACGCGCTAATCTCAGAAACTACTGAACCGATTTGAATAATTCTTTCACTGTTAGATAGTCTATTTATCGAGGAAGGCTATAGGCTACATTTTATCCCGAAATTCCCACGGGAACGGGCACAACGCGGGTAAAACCGCGGGGCGCTGCTAGTCCAAAATATGGTCAAAATCAAAACGCAAAAATGACTTGGCTAATAGAAGATGACAAAAGTCTTGTTACTGACTTTGAAAATTGCATGAATATTCGTTCAGTAGTTTTAAGGTTTTACAAAGTGAAGATTATGTCATATTAATTATCCAACATATTTCTACCCGCAAATAACTATTTGTTAAATACATACATTAGGTTGTTATCTAAATAGGTTACTGTTACTGGTGACTTGTAAGACGAAACTAGCGGCCACGTGAAGCTGCACGCGACAAGATGTCCCTTTTAACAAGATGACCTCCGCCCCACAATTATCTATAGTAGTTTATTATTATGTCACAACCTGTGGGCAGCTTCTTAGAAACCATTTATGGAGTAGATGTATTATTTATAATAACGGTAGTTGGTTTTATTTGTGTTCTACAAGTAGTGTTCTGTGGTTTCCACTGCAACGTGAAGGAATTAGAAGATTTTTAATGATTTTTTGATTGAAACTACATTTACGGATACACTTCGCTTTAATTTTACAAGGGGCCGAAACGTCAGATATAAATGTTAAATAAAAGCGAAATGTATCCGTAAACGTAGTTTCAATTCAAAATAAGCAGTGTTCACTTAAACTTAAGAAACCAGTACCTAATGGTAGTCTTATTTGTTAATTAAAAAGTTCACCTCAGTTTGGTTAGGGAATTGCAGGCTGAATCACCTGATTGCCCGAAAAGTAAGGTGATTCCGTGCTTCTGAGGGCACGTTAAGCCGTCGTCGGCCCGGTTACTTTCTACGGATAGTAGTCGTTACATGAGCCATTTCAGAGGCCTTTGGCGGCTCAATAACTCTGCCACCAGGACTGGTCAGGTTGTCCATCCACTCGATGAAGAAGAAGATTTAAAATGGCTATTTTATTACTTACATAATTGATTGAATTGGTGATATAATTACGATTAATCACTTCATTGTCTTATTTTTCCGAAGGTACATCAATTTGGTAGAGATTTTTTTTATTGTACTGAATCTCTTACTCCTTTTAACATTCCCAACGTGTTCTTAGTCACGTAGACTAATTAAACGAGATCAATGTCACCGTGTAACAATATCTTTATTTATTTATAAATATTTTTATCCAAGGTTTTTTACTTCAACAGTGAGCTGATAAAACGTCGTGTACAAGGGGAACGATCGTTTAGTTTATTTGTAAAGGTTATTTGGCTGTTGTATGCTATTGGATAGACTATTTTTAAATGTGTTTATAAAAAAGTACTGATAATTTAATTATTTTATTTATTTGTTCATTACTTATAGTGAATGAGTTAAAATATAAAGAAACATATGTTTCTTTTCCCACATATAATAGTGCCGATAGTATACGAAATTAGTGTCAAGATTTAAGAAAGTTTAATAAAATAAAATAAAAATAAAATTCAAAAATAATTTAAATTTGAATTATTCATGCAACATAGGTAATAAAATAAAATTGAACATTAAAATTGAATAAATAAAATAAAATATGTCAATTTAAAGGATATATTCCCTTATTGACACTAACAATCATTTCTTGACGTTCATAATAAAAACAAATTAAATTAAAATAAACAACCAAAATTAAATGAAACATTAAGTTAAAATGGACTTGGATAAGTCCCAAAGGAAACCGGAAGTAAAATAAAGAAACAGATGTTTAATGAAAATAATTTAATCAAAAAGTTTTTACGTGCCTGATCCTTTATCTTGACAGAAGGATTTAGTCTCTGGTTTTAATTTAACATTTTACGTTTGCTTTATTCTATTAACTAGCAGAGCAGAGCTTTATTCTATTTTATTAAATCGCAAATCCTTACATTATTAACAAGGTCCTAGAAATAAAGTCCTTTTGCTAACTCAAAAACAGATAGCTAAAATAAGTTAGAACATGGAACAAGAAGACAAAAATACAATAATGGATTAATTTGTAAAGTCCTATTGAGTCCTATATTTTAATGTCCTGTTAAGTCCTATATCACAATGGAAAAGTAAGCGTTGTCATTTAAAAATGCCATAAAAATATTCTTATAACACAGTAAAAAAATAATTAGGAAAGCACTCGTAAAAAGTAATTATTTTAAATGTATTAAAGTCATATTTTTTAAAGTATCTCCCACACCACGAAATAGAGAAGTGTCAGTAAGTGCTGTCTCACCTGTCCCACACTATCTTCAACAATATATAAGTAAAAATTAGAGTATTAAGTAAATATTTCGGTACCTACTTACCTACTTTTTTGACTTTGATTTGAGTAAGATGTATGGTCATCTATAATATACTATTATAGTAAAACTGATAATCTCAGAAACCACCGATCCAATTTAAATAATTCTTTTTATAATAGAAACATTCAACAGGAAGTTTATAGGCTATTTTTCATCCCGAAATTCCCACGAGAATGGGAACAAAGCGGGTAAAACCGCGGGCAGCTGCTAGTCTCCCATAAAGGGGTAGCGTAATTACGGCAGATTTATTCTGCTCAATCATATTTTATTTACTTTACTCTACCATTTTTTACGGAACACCTTTATACCCAACTAAAGAGCTATTATTCTGACACTGAAAATAAACAATTTAGTTATATTAACGTGGGATGATAATATTGTATTAGTGGGTTAAAATGGAACGTTACGGAAGAATGAATGAAATAGGATGCGAGTGAGAGAGAGAAAGGGATAACATAAAACAATATGGCGATACGATTTACGTTAAATATACGGTGTGTTAATTACAGTGAAAATAAATAGTACTTAATTCAAGATATACGGTCGTTCATTTTGCCACAAGATCCCAGATTTATTTGTTCACTTGGATGTTATATTAATTTCGTCCAAAATGAGAAACCCAGTGGCCATAGTAATTGGAATAACCCGTCCAGCAAAACCTATGAAGGCCATTCTAAATGATCTAGAAAAACACGTAGGTTCTATGAAACAGTTGAAATGAACTATTTATTAAAGTATTATCCTGTAATATCCCACTGCTCATCTCAGCGAACATATCATAACAGTGAGGAGGATTAGGTGTAATCTCACGCGTATTTATTAAAATTACATAATCTTAATCTTTTTTCTTCTGTTTATATGAAAGAAACTCGTGGTATTTATACCATACTAGCAGCGCCCCGCGGTTTTACCCGCGTTGTGCCCGTTCCCGTGGGAATTTCAGGAATTTTTTTACATAAAAACCTTCCTCTTGAATCACTCTACCTATTACAAAAAACCGCATCAAAATCCGTTGCGTAATTTTAAAGATTTAAGCATACAGACAAACAGACAAACAGACGCGACTTTGTTTTATACTATGTAGTGATAAACCACCACACCAATAAAAATACATTCATACGCGGAATGCAGTTCACCAGGTTTGTTGTTATTTTAAAAAAAGTATGTTTGGTATATTTTACAGTCAAAACTAACCGAGTAGAATCGATTTTGATAATCGTATTAAGCTTATAATATCTCACTGTGGGGCAAAAGACTTTCAATTCAATGAAGATAAGTATAGTGATCGAATAAATAAATAATAAACTAAGTAATAAATTAAAGCTATGATCTATCACGTCAGTTGTACAAGAAAAAAAACATGAATATTAATTTAAATTTCATTTATACAATTATTCATCAACGTCGTAAAGTGAATTTAAAATGCATATTTAAAAAAGTACGTAATTAAAATAACTATTTCACTGTATATTTCTCACACAAACGAAAGACATTTCAACAGTAATGAAGAAACAGATTTGCAAATAAATATGTAATTTCGAATGAACTTCCCGCCTTTGAGGAAATAGGCATTTTATGCAATCCTACTAATATTATAAATGCGAAAGTTAGTAAGGATGGATGTATGGATGTATGTTTGTTACTCTTTCACGCAAAAACTACTCAACGGATTTGGATAAAACTTTACAGTAATATAAGTTATATATCAGAATAACGCATGGGATACATTTTATCCCTAAATTCCTGAAGGAACGGATACAACGCGGGAACCACCGTGGGGTAACGGTGATGGTCGCGGTGCTATGCGTTGCGTTCCCGTGGGAATTTAAGAACCGCTCGACCGATTTTGTGCAAACTTCAAATAAACCATCTACTAAATAGTCCGACCAAAGCCTAAACATTTGGTTTGGATAGGTGAGCCTGTTCTTAAGTTATAAAATTGCAGCGAAAAGTGGCATTGATTTTTATATTTATTGAAGACTAGCAGCGCCCCGCGGTTTTACCCGCGTTGTGCCGGTTCCTGTGGGAATTTCGGGTAATGTAATCGGGATAAAATGTAGCCTATAGCCTTCCTCGATAAATAGACTATCTAACAGTGAAAGAATTATTCAAATCGGTTCAGTAGTTTCTGAGATTAGCGCGTTTAAACAAACAAACAAACAAACAAAATAAACTCTTCAGCTTTATAATATTATAGTATAGATTGGTATATGACATCACCGAAGTTGTATAATTACAAAAACGAATGAATTCCCTAACTACACCTCAAGTACAGGTACACACAACCCTTCTCTTACCCTCTTACCAATCGCGCCTAAGGTGCACATGACATTGATTACAATAAATCAGTCCTCGGATACATTTTCTTAATAAAATAAAGCCTTGTAAGTCCCTACATGTCAACGAATACCCAACGGAGAACAATGTAGCACCTTCTTTAGTTATTGGGTTACACGTGAATTAGGCTTGTTACGTCACTGTTTGGTAATAATAGAAGACAAGGGGAAGGATATTTCCGTACGCTTATATTGTAAAGAAAATATTTCTCTTACAGGTACATCATGGATTTAATCCTACTAATATAAATATGAAAGTTTGTGAGGATATTTGTATGTTTGTTACTCTTTCACGAAAAAACTACGGGATGGATTTAGATGGAACTTGGCAGTTATATAGGTTTTACATCAGAATACCACATATTTTTTTATCCTGAAACGCGGGAACGGGTACAACGCGGGTAAAACCGCTAGACGCGGCTTGTATTGAATATAAAGTCCTTGAGGTACAAACATAGGTGCTAATGTCATGTTAATTTCTGTACTAACATAAATGCTTAGTAATAAGAAATAGATATTTTTTTATTGTTTATGTATTCTTGTTTACTGAGTTTTGTTTTAGATCTTAACTTTATTGCTTTATGTAATATACTCGATTAGCGTACGGTCGGATCGAATAACTGATCAAACATATAAGGACCGACACTGCGTTAAGCGTGCGCACGCCGCGGTTCTATACAAAAGTGAACCTTCATACAAATATGAACCGTCGCGTGCACCCGTCGCGTGCGCCCGTCGCGTGGGAACGTGCGTGCGCCCGCCGCGTGCGGTGTCATACAAAAATGGACCGCCGCGTGCGCACGCGACGGGCGCTTCTTAACGCAGCGTTGATCCTAAAGAGTTCTGACATTTTTTGAAAATAAATGACAATATGTCAAATATTTAGATTTTCTATAACCAGATAATAGACAGTTGCAAGTAGTTTAACTTATTAACATTAACGGTGAAGTCTAGACTTTAGGTTTAGGCGTATATGCCAGAAGTCCTAAGATGTTAATTATACGTTGTCTGTGTACTTGCAATATATTGATCCTTTGACACTTGACGTAAAATAAAAGTGAAGCGTTAATTTATTTGTAAAACTTATGATGGAGGGTTTAATTAGTTTCGCCTTTGTTTTTGCAAAGGTGACCCGAACAATCGTAATGTCCTTAACAATTTTACCTATAGTTGTCGTAAAGGTAGTAGACTTACGTAGTTCATTAACAGTAGTCCTGACAAACAAGGTTATAATGATTGACATGTTTCCAAGCTCATTGGCACAGTAGCATGTGAGAACGCTTACTATGTCGGGGGTTGCGGTTTCGATTTCCGCCCGGAGTCAACAATATGTGCGGACATATTGTTGGCGGAGATGGTTGAGTGTCAATTATATTCATACAATTTGTGAATGTGTTTGTAATGGTATCAGCTAGTAAGATTCCATAATAAAAGCTTTGAGCTTAGTTTGGGTCTAATTAACCGTTGGTAAATGTGTCCGGGTGTATTTATTTATTTACTAGCCGCGCCCCGCGGTGTTACCCGCGTTGTACCCATTCCCGTGGGAATTTTGGGATAAAATGTATCTCATATGTTATTGTGATGTATATCCTATATTACTGTAAAGTTTTATTCAAATCAGTCTAGTAGTTTTTGCGTTAAAGAGCAACAAACATACATATATACATCCATCCATCCTCACAAACTTTCGCATTTATAATATTAGTAGGATTTTGAGTGGGAATTATTCTACGTAGAGATGTTTTATTTGCGTATTTTTCCTTTTGAAGACGAACAATAGCCTGCGGTACTAACACCATAATGGAAAAGTAAACGATGTCATTTAGAAATGCCATATTAATATTCTTTTACAAGGAAAGCACCCGTAAAAAGTAATTATTTTTAATATATTTAGAAGTACACGTTGTAAAAAAATAATATACAAAAAAGATCAAGCAACATATTTTGAAACTCATAGTGCTTGAGTTTTAAACTATGTATTATGAAATTCAAAAACTGCCCCCGGGGAGTTTCACAGTTTCACGCTTCCAGAAGAGAAATCATAATAAAGTAAGAAACCTAGATAGAATTAATTGGCTACTCAAAACAAATTCTTATATTTTAATTGTGCTTTGTTAAGCTATAATAGCTCGTAGAGAATTTGAATTTGAGGTGTGTTCAGGCAGACTGGCACCTGAAAACCTGACCTGAAAACACATTTTGACTGCATAGGTTTAGGTTTTATTATCTTCCTTGGTACAATTCCTAGATCGAAAGGTCAAATCCTGAAATATAAAAGTAAATAGAAATGTGTATTGTGTTTTTTTTACTTTTCAAAGAACAAGACTCGGGCTTGAGACCCAACCTACAAGCTTGGTGACTTTGCCAAATCTGTTCTGATATCTTCGATAATTGAGACGAGTAATTTGTACACATCAGTGGACGATTCTAAGCTAAACATTTATCTATTTAAAAATATAAATCTATATCTATATCTATATTCTATATATATATCTATATCTATATCTATATATATATATCTATATATATCTATATTCTATATATATATATATTATATATTATATATATATATATAAAAGAAAGTCGTGTTAGTTACACTATTTATAACTCGAGAACGGCTGAACCGATTTGGCTGAAAATTGGTGGGGAGGTAGCTTAGAACCAGGAGACGGATATAGGATACTATTTATTCCGTATTTCCTACGGGAACGGGGGCGCTGCGGGTGAAACCGCGGGGCACAGCTAGTATATATATATAAAAGAAAGTCGTGTTTGTTACACCATTTATAACTCGGGAATGGCTGAACCGTTTTGGCTGAAAATTGGTGGGGAGGTAGCTTAGAACCAGGAGACGGATATAGGATACTATTTATCCCGTATTTCCTACGGGAACGGGTGCGCTGTGGGTGAAACCGCTGGGCATAGCTAGTATGCAATAAAAATCAACCCTATTTCAAAGTACTAAAATCTTCTTTTAAACTGGATAAAAACTATATTAAGTTTTCCGGCCCGAGCCGGCCTGTGAATGAACTCTTTCATTAATGAGACTTCGGTCCCGGATGTCCAATCCATTTCCCTTTCAGACTAAAGAGGCAATTAGCCGTTGTATAATCCATGTTATTGTTTTATATTCCAAGTTTATTGCTTTGGTTTTCCACGGGTTTATGCGATAAGATTACTTTTGATGAGCAAATTCCCTAAAAACTCATTATTTCTCTCTCTCATTAAATTACTATGGTTTCTAGAACATTTCGAAACGAAAATGCATGGTGGTCGCAGGCGGGTTGATTAATGAAACATACAATGCATAAATAAATTCATGTGTCTCGATATACCTCGTACGTTCACTTTGTAGTATGTATTCAAATCCCAAACGTTTTAAAAATATCATTAAGTGTAAGCTCCAATAGGGTCCAATGGGCAACTGACCACAATAGAGACTGGCAACATCAATCATATTCTAGCCTGGCACTACTACAACACATATCAGAAGTTAGTATTTGGTCTGCATATTTTGCAAACGAAAACTCTATTGGATTTTACACTAATTACAGGATTGGATCTGGAGGACATTATTAGCAATTTGAAACTTAATTAGTAGCTAATAAAACGCCTAACATAATTAAGATATAAATAAGCTATTTTTGTTAGCTTGATATGTTTCCTCCTTTGAAGCATTACGACTGACATTTGAAGTATCTGAAGTGAATTGAAACCCCAATTGACTGCTATGATATGCCTTGATATACTTACCGCTATTATAAACAGATTGTAATCTTCATTTTTTCAGTCGACTTAACCTCAGGCTATCGAAACCTCTATAAAAAGTTTAAACTTACTTTTAACAGTGTTTCGTCAAAGCGGATCTGTTTTTGGGTTCCGTAGCGCTTTAAGTTTTACTAACTATTAAGTAGTCTGTAAGCATCACAGAACACATAAACAGAGGTTAGAATGGCGATCATGCGCCGTTCGTATGAAAACCGGTGTCGCCGAATCCGCCCCACCTTTCACCGCCAGTGCATCTGTGCGTAATAAATATGAAGCTTACGCACATATTTGCAATTTCAAATCTAGCCTATCTTAGCGCCGCGCCATCACGCGATTTCAAACGGAACCAATCATGCGCATGCACGCACACTGATGCACATTTTATAGCTTATCGCGTTGTCGTACAAATATGAGCGTTCGCTCATATCCTTGGCGCGCCTGCCCCGCCCACATCGCCTTTCTAACCTCTGTTTATGTGTTCTGTGGTAAGCATGTACTCTGTCTGTCACAGAGTTACTTATACTATATATTACACGGATATACTTCACTTCGACACCTGTGTGTGAAGTCTTCTGTGACCACGGCTCCTGTAAAGGGGCCAAAACGTCAGGTAAAAGCGAATAGTATCCGTAAACGTAGATTCAACTTAGAGAGTTAATGCGTAGTATCTTATTTCAAAATTCTTATGTAAAGAAACCGTTTTCTTATGTTAAAAAACTTTTTTACTCTACTTCTCTTACTTACTTACTCCTACTTACTCTACTATTCTTTCTATAAAATAAAACAAAATAGCCAATCGTGTTAATGACATCATTTTATTGTCGTTGGACTTATCTCAGTTCTAATTACCAGAATAACCACTAAAATGCCGACTGCAAGAGTTATCACGCGGCACAGCTAATTCAGAGCGATGTTGCATGCATGCTCCCTTGAACATGTGGCCGACAACGTGACTCTAAAACAGGGCAATCTTATAACGTGGGTTTGACCTCTTAGTAATTAGTTTGTCTATTAAAGAAGTATATAATTTCATTGCTGGTAATCAAAGTTGAATAACGACTTATGAACTGTTAATTGTATGCCAGTACATGTGTATTTACTTTTACCTTTTATTATTATTTTTACCTTTTTTTATTATTATTGGGTAAACAGTGGTAACGGATCATGGTTTTTTTTATAGAATAGCGAAGGACTTGAGGAACACTGAAATAAAAACGCAGAATACATAATAGCGTAGTGAAGCGATTTATAGGTACTATCTTCAACAAGAGAAAATGAAAATTTTATTATTAGATTGAAATACTAGTTTGCATTTGAAATTAGAATGGGATGATACGTCATAATGGGTGTCTTAATTTACTTAATATATTAAGTTGACAAATTTAACTTTTTGTTTGTTTGAAAACGCTAATCTCAGGAACTAGGGACTTAGTTCAAATAGAATAATATTTTTGTATTAACGACAATCAAAAGGAAAGTTATATAGGCTATTCTTTATCCCAAATTTCCCTCGAAATCAGTGACAATTTGGGCATAACCGAGGCGCTGCTGGTATAGGGATATCGACAGACGCCCGTTATGACTTCTTGAAAGTAGCAATCACTATGAAAGGCTGCAAAAACTGTAGCTTAGAAGGTGACCTGACCTTGATATTACTGTATGCCTCATAAGCTTGGATTGTATGAGATTCCCACCATACAATCTAATACAGAGGAAGTTATTGAAGTCTTGAGATGGATATCTGCTAACTTGGATGACTTGCATTTTGTATGGGCTTTCCCATAGCGGGATCTTGTTTTATTTAAATAACTAGTTTTTTTTTTCAAATCAAATCAAATATGTAGTAGTTATAAGTTTATGGTAAATGAAATAAATATATTTGATTTGATTTTTAAAAAAAAACTATAGGTCTAGTGGCATGCCTGCCAAGACTGAGGACCCGGGTTCAATTCCCAGGTTATTCAATATTTGTACTTGTACTGGTAGCTCCTATTTTATATACTTCTCTGCCCAGTAGCACAGTTATTTATTGTTTATTTTGTATGATCTAGTCAGTCGTAAAAAGCGCCTGCAAAAGAGTTGTGAGATAATTTAAAAGAAACGTGCCTTTCTATCAATTCTGAGTACAATTTAAAATATTTAAACAGTAACAAAGTAAACATTAAAATATGAATCTTTACGATAAAAAGAAGAATTATTATTTTTTGATAAATAAATCTTTTTTTACCTTTTAATTTCTGACATTCTCAGTTTTGGCAAACAACCTTTGATTAACCTCAAAGAGCGCAGGTGTCCATCATCTTGATACATTTCTAGGAAATATTTGTTTTTCAAATAACATTTATTTTATCTTTACCAGTTAATTTGCAGCAAAATAATGAGTTTTTTTAACGTTTGTACCAAAACCTCGAAGGACAGGGAAGGTTGGAAGCGTTGGAGAAGACTTTTGTCCAACAGTTTCAGAAAAAATAATGTAATTCCTGACAGTCAATGTTTTTGATGCATTAGGTTTAAACCTTGCTCGTTTAATAGAGACAGAAGAAAGAACAATTTTAACTACATATAACCAAATGGTTTAAATACCATTCTTGTTATTCTTTAAACAATTTAATTATATTGATCATAATTCCATTCGAATTTAGTCAGGTCAGTAAAAGTAAGCTTTCTACTAAAGTGAGAAGACAATGTCTCCAGAGAAAAGCTTTCTCTATCTCCATATTTACTACTTATAACTAGCTTTCCCGAGCAGTGGTTCCACCTGCAATCCAATAGATGGCGCGACTGTAAAAATGTTGTAGATCGAGGTTACGTTATTTTCCAGTTATTTAGTAGAGTCATTGCACCCAGATCAGCATTTTTTCTAAACTAATATTATAAAGAGAAAAACTTTGTTTATTTGGTTGTAATGAATACGCTCAAAAACTACTGGACCGTTTTTAAAAAAAAAATTTCACCATTCGAAAGCTACATTATCCACGAGTAACATAGGCTATTTTTCATCCCGAAATTCCCACAGGAATGGACACAACGCGGGTAAAACCGCACGGCGCTGCTATATATGATATAGATGAAAATTTAGAGATGTTAATATTATGTTACTTAATTCAATCATGGGTAAAACGCGGGCAAAACCAGGGCGCTGCTTGTAGTTAATAAGTATGGAGCCTAATAAAACACTGATTTCCTTTCGATGTTCAAATATTGTCAGAAATCACAAAAAGTACTTAAATATAATGGATAGGTAAGTAGACACTTCGCATAACAAAAGGCATTATTTGGT
This sequence comes from Cyclophora punctaria, assembly GCA_951394245.1. Classification (NCBI taxonomy): domain Eukaryota; kingdom Metazoa; phylum Arthropoda; class Insecta; order Lepidoptera; family Geometridae; genus Cyclophora; species Cyclophora punctaria. The sequence continues at coordinate 8,955,829 of OX596175.1, forward strand.
AGGGGATAGGAACTTCATACAATAAAATCAAGATTTTTCGAAGAAAATCATGAACATATACGATTTTAAGTACCATCGTTCTCATTCAAGATGTTTAGACGCCAAATTAAAAGCAATCTTCGACTTCAATCTTCAATAATGACTTTACTTTTCTCAGTAATGCTCATGTCGTAATTGACCAAGAGAGTTATCTCATAGCGATTTTTAAGCTGGGCTCCTGTTTGATGGGAGGCAAGTAGTGATATTTTTGTCTGAGTGCTACCGTGCGTCGGAGGGCACGTTAAGTAGATCCTGGTTGCTAAAATCGTTAGACCATATCGGAGGCCTATACGCGGTCTTAAAACTTCCGACACCAGGGTTGCCCACCAACCGCTATGAAATGAATGAGTAGACTTTGATCTTCTAGAATATTTTCAAGCGAAAAATAGTGGGTATTGTTACTTTTAATATGCAATACATAAGTGTATATACAGTGTTTAAATGTTTTTGTTGTATTATGTAAGTTGAAATTGCTCATAAGTATTATTATGCTCGTAGTTACTAAGGAAATAATTGGTTTTGGTAGAAAAAAACTAACATTAAGATTAATTAACAGATGTTAGTGCAGACCACTTTAATTACACTTGAGCTGAAATACATCTTTAAGTTCGGTTACCGTGTTAAAATCCTATGTAATTTTTCCTACCTATAAAACAAGCTAAAACCAAAATAAGATTCCCTGCAGGATAAAGGCCTATCACTGAAGTTATCAGTACAGACTTCTTCGGTATACAATACGTAAACTAAATTACTTAATTACTAGGTACATTTTATAAAACAAAGTCCCCGGCCGCGTCTGTCTGTCTGTCTGTCTGTCTGTCTGTTCGCGATAAACTCAAATACTACAGCATGGATTTTTAAGCGTTTTTTAAAATATATAGAGTGATTCAAGAGGAAGGTTTATATGTATAAAAATTCCCGAAGTTCCCACGGGAACAGCCACAATGGGGGTAAAACCTCGGGGCGCTGCTAGTTCAATATAAAGTGTAAACACATTATTTGACTCGCATTTTTTGTTGTAAACAATTTTCTTGTTGCTCTAACTTTTCCCAAGGTTTGACCCCAAAATACAAAACCACGGTATTGTCGTAGTTTTTGTGCTAACACATGTCACATGTGCCACATAATATGCCGTGGCTACTAAAACTCGGAAATTATTTTCCTCTACGGCCATATTTTATCTAGGTACTTATAAAAGCAAGTGGTACAAAGAGGTATAATTTGGAAAAAATCAACCCCGATGCAGCTGTGTTTTCGGCGTTCCTGAAGTTCAATTTATAAAATTCTCGAGTCACAATGTTAGTTACCATGCTCCTCCGAAACTGCTAGACCGATTTTTATGAAATTTTTTATGCATATTCAGTAGGTCATACAATATATTACACTGAAAATTTTATATTTTTGGAAAAAAAAATTACCATACAGCATTCAAAAATACATTCAACCCTAACTTTTCACCTTACGGTATCAGCCTTACGGCATAACAACGTTTACCGGGTCAGCTAGTGATCAAATAAAATTTTCTCAGTTCTCTTTCAATTTCATGCCCCTGTTTCATTATTTCTCTCTCAACCAATAGCTCTACCGAAACACAAAAAGTCGGTTCTTTTTTCAATCAAGCTACGATCCTTTGTATCAAGCTTGCTTTTCCATAACACTAGATAATTCAATGGCATTATTGCAAAAATAGGTCAAGTATGTTCCAAGGTATATTTTCCCATTGGCGACCTATATAACTTATTCATTTTTCATCCCCCATACAGATCATACAATAGAGTACCAGGTAAAAGAGAAGAATAAAAACCTGTGAGTAAATGTCTTAACATAACAAACCCTTTCATTTGCAAGTAAGATATTATTTGTCCCTAAATATTTGATGCATTTGATACGGAAACCATTTTCCTCTAATGCTAGTGGAGATAAAGGTCTTAAAGAACATGATCACATTTTGGACGGGAAAGGGTTATCAAACCAATATTTTTATGTATCTTAAATTATGTGAAGACGATATAATAATATGATTTGCATTGTTTACAAGTTTTCAGACTCCATAGGGTCAAGTTTCTAACTCAACACGTTAGGACAAGTAGAATCTTTATAAACTGTACGCTTTACCATTAATATAAAAAAGTTAAAAGACCCTATCGATTGCATTCCATTCCATTCCAAGTGCAACTCTTCATCTTTATTTTAAAAAAACTAGCAGCACCCAGCGGTTTTACTCTTATAGCGCCGGTATCCGTAAGAATTTCGGGGAAAAATTGCCGGTAACCTTCGTGTTGAATGTGGCTTTCCATAATAAAAAAATATTCAAACAAAATTGACTGGTAATTCCTGAGATTAGCGCGTTAAAACAAATATAAAATCAAACTTCAGTTTTATTACATTAGTGTAGAGTAGATATATGGCGAAACTCATTCAGTTTATCAGTTTGTACTACTTTTGAAAAGAGATTTGGATGTAGCTTTTTTGTGTCATCAGAATCTAATTTATTATCAAAGAATGATTAATGAAAGTAATTCTACTGTTCAGTATTACAATTTTATTTCAATGTTTTTGTTCCATTAACCCAGTGAGGCCAACTTTGTATCTCTTTATGTAGAGTATCCCCTGGACTCCGGGTGTGGGAGACTTGACGATGACTAACCACTTCATACTCCTTGGTTAGGTGACTATTTTCAACGCCACAGCTCATCAGATCAAGGGTTGCGTTTAAGGCTTGACTGGAAGGTAGTTTCGCTGAAAAAGTGAGTAAATTAATAATGAAATAATATTGAAGAAACCCTACAAATATCCTACACTTACTTGCATAGTGGCTATTTAAATAACGACCCTAAACATTTACTTACAATCAAAATTTCCTATGAAACATATCCCAATCGATTTAGTATTGTAGCCCCTCGTGTGAGCTCCGACAAGACTCCATCCAGAGCCTTCGTACACTCTTCCATTGCCACATATGTAGAATCTACAAAATAAAAAACTATATGTGTTTGGTACTGAAGGAACTTTCAAAAATGGTTCACAAAACATCATTAGTTTGATGCATTTTGGATTACTAATGATGGCATGAGATATCTATGCGCCCACATTTAAATGGGTAAACTAATTCAGATTCTCTACATTTTGCTTGAAGTGACAAAGCTTAAAAGCAGCTTAGGTTGCTTCTAGGATTGCTCAAAGAGCTCAGAAGTGTATAGTAATTATAGTGAGATATGTTGCTGGTTGTAGCTACGTCTAGAACATACTGAGAAGTTTTTGGCAATTTTCCGGTTTTATTAAGATACTCATAATTTAAATAACCTCGATTAGATAAATACTCAACTTACGAATGCGGAACATCATCGTAACCTAACCGCTGCATGTAATATTGTCTGACAGCTTGGACTGTATTCACACACTCTTCATCCGTCGCCACCTCTTCAGTCACTGAATGCTGTATGATGACCAGGTCTACAGGATTGTGAAGGGTTTCAGTCCTTCTAGAAGGTTCTCCTGCCCATTGCGTCATTGGTACTATGTTACAGTCTGCATCTGTGAGAAGAATGGGAATTAGTTTAAGATTTGATTGATCTTCTTCATCGAGTGCATGGTCAACCTGACCAATCCTGGTGTCAGAGTTATTGAGCCTTAATGAGCAACTGAGACTACAGACATTTCATTCCGTGGCTTCATTGGCCCCTTTTGAAATTGTTTTATAATAATTCAACTAGGGTTGAGTAAGCTCAGTCCTCTGCTGATTTAGGAAACCACTGCCTACTATTTATAGTCAGCTCGATCAACAGACCTGAAGCGACAAATAGCTTTTTATTGGTGATGTTATCTATTAGTAGAGATATCATTGTCTTTGGTTAAAAAGACCGAGTTAAAAAGCATCAAGCGGGTTTTGTAGAACGCAATCGTCATACATATATAATTGTTCCACTTTTTGTCATTCAAATCCGCACGAAAAGTTTTTACGAGATGGACACAGTGCAGGTATTGTTTTTTAATGACATAAAAATGTCATTATAAGTTAATCCGATTTAGTTTGGTTTAAATCCGATCGTAACTATTAATTCCGTCCATAAAATATAATCGCACTTACCAGATAATCTCAACCCCAACGTCAATAAAAACATAACAAAAACACTCTCCATATTTAAAACTTATTATTTTCCGAAACACTTGTAAATAAATATTATCTTCACAATTACACTTCAGTCCAGTTATTTCTAGGAACAACCATTTAATTATACAATAATATTGCTCATATTTGTCTTTTATAGTAGAAACATGATGCGTCCGTTATCAGTTAGTAACATTGTTTGTTGTTGGGATAGGGGATTTACATTATAGGAGGAAATCAGTGCACAACTATTGCTTTACTAAAGGAATAGGGGAATCCTACTAATATAATAAATGCGAAAGTTTGTGAGGATGGATGTATGTATGGATGGATGTATGTTTGTTGCTCTTTCACGCAAAAACTATTGAATGGATTTGGATGAAACTTTACAGTAATATAGGTTACACATTAGAATAACACATGGGATACATTTTATACCGAAATTCCCGCGGGAACGGGTACAACGTGGGTGAAACCGCGGGGCGCAGCTAGTTAACCTATAAATATGACTCTCAATTTATTTGCGTATACTTTACTCAGATAAAATAAAGTACAAGCTTCTTATATTCCAATGCAAGTCGGAGGTCTCTGCAGAGCTGATGTACCTACTAAGCAAGCAAGCCAAATTAGAGCAGTTTAGGGGCCACCCACGTGACCATAGTGTAAGTAGAAATTCACGTACCCTGTGACGCAGGGTGTTACATACTACTGACCAACTTACCAACAGTCGTCGCAACAATTATTTAGTTAAACAGACATAAATGTCTATGACAGACAAAAGACTAACGTGTACACAGGCTCTTACAAAATATATGAGTAGTATAAGAAATAAAAAGTACACGTTAACCTATTAATAAAAGGTATACTCGTACACTGTAATTTATACATTAACTCCTTCTAATAACTCATAAATTCCCCCGAACCGTCTAGTCTGTATTTATGTTTTCCTATGATTAAATCATTAGCAACAACACTTAGACGGCGAGGCTGTTACACAATAACAAGGCATCGAAATAACCTTAGGGTTTCTTATTATTTGTATGTAGTTGGTGTAAACAACTGGAGGGTTAGCATTTATAAGGCTGGGACTAGGATGACTTATAAAGGCGAGTTTACACAATTTTTGGTTTATGCTAGTCTTTTTGGATAGAATAAGGGGCGAACCAAAATATTTTAGTGTTTAGGTAGGTAATATTAGCCGCGACTTGCGGTTTTATCCACTTTGTGTTCTTATGAGAATTTCGGGATATAAAATAGCCTTTAAAAAACCTTTTTCTTAAATGTAGCCAATCAAATGCAATCAAAACACATTTGAATGACTCTGAATGTTCATAGTAGCGCGTTCGAACAAACAAAATATGAAACTTTCAGAATTATAATTTTACAAAAAATATATACATAATTTTATAACATTCGACTTACAACACAGTCTTAACTCTGTTCTTATTTCTGTTGATCTCTTGTACACCCTAGGTAGGACCTGTTGATCGTAATACCTAAGTTCTTCTATCTAATAAAACCTTGATTTATAAGTTATTATGTTTGTAAGCTTGTAATAATACTTTGGAATAGTAATTTTGATATAGTCTTCAATTCTTACGTATCAAGTCAAGTACTAAGTTTCTGAATTCCATGAAGATCTCAACCCAAAAATATAGTTTTGATTTGCTAGATGAATTATTAGTCTTGAAGTTTATGACAGAGTGTTATTTTAATTTATCTATACTAATATTATAAAGCTGCAGAGTTTGTTTGTTTGAACGTTTTAACCTCAGGAACTACTGGTTCGATTTGAATAATTATTTTTGTAATGGATAATCCCATTCAACGGAAAGGTTATAAACGGAAATTTCCACGGGAACGGGCACAACGCGGGTAAAACTGTGGGCCGGTGCTAGTTGTATGTATATTGAATTATTCAATTCAATTATTTATCCAATTCAATTATATGTTGTATTATATATTTATTGTTTGAATGGAAACTTTGAAAGAACACCCCAATCCCCATTCTCACAATACCTTATTCATTCGGTTGAGTAGAACTCTACCCATGAATAAAACCAATGACTTGTGCAAACGTTAAGGAAAACTTTCAAACGTTATAAAACCTCCATAGCAAAAGTTTCTCGAATAACAATTGAGATAAGTATAAAAACTTCAGTCATGATGGTGGAAAAAATATAAAAGTACAGATAGCAAATAACGGAATCCAATTCCATTTGTTTTACTAACTGTACACGGTTGTATGAAAGCTGATTAATAATAACCGTCTTTCAATTCAATTCAATTTATTGTTCAATAAACATGGGTACAGGGTATTTACAAGGTGTTATAGTAATACGAGAACAGCCACGTTTCACCATGGAGGTATATGAACTTTTAAAGGTTGGTTACCATACATATTAAATATTAACAACTTAAATACTTAAACAATTAAAACAAATACTTAAACAATTCAGGGATAACAATTATTGGACGGAGAGTAATCAAGTTAAGTTAAATAAAAAATAAAAATAAAAACAATAATAATAAAAAACAATAAAAAGTATTTCTTATTCTAATAAATAATCATTAATTGAGTAATAACACTTAGATATTAAATAAGTTTTCAGTTTTTTCTTAAATAAACAAATTAACGTTATATTTTTGAGATCCTTTGGTAGTTTATTATATATTACAATACTCATGCAAAATATGCTATTGTGAAATTTGGTAGTCCTACTGGGTTTAATACTGAGCAAATCACTTTTCCTACTACTCTTCACCTTATCATATGTATGTATGTTGGTTTTAACTAATAGCGCAGCTTCGAGAATGTATAGAGAGGGGAGAGTTAAAATGTTTAGTTTTTTGAAAGAATCAGTACATGAGTCTGTTTGTCTGAGCCCACAAATAGATCTTATGCATCTTTTTTGTGCTTTGAAAGCTTTCTCCTTATCAGTGGAATTCCCCCAAAATAATAATCCATATTTTATTGTTGAACCTACAAAAGCATGATAAGCGTTAAGGACAGCTGTAATATTGGCTACTTTTTTTAGCATATATAATGCATACGAGAAGTGACTTAATTTCGAGCAAACGGTATCCACTTGAGTCTTCCAATTTAAATTAGAGTCAATCTGTATTCCCAAAAATGTTGTATCATGCACTTCTCTAATAATTTCATCTTTGTATTGAATGCAAAGATTCATAGGCCTATTATTGTTATTTTTAAATAGCATATATTGGGTCTTACTAATATTAATTCTAAGATTATTCGTATTTAACCATTGAATTATTTTTTCAAGTGATGTATTTATCTCTGCTTCAAACGTATCCTTATTATTTTCAACAAATATTACAGTGCCATCATCAGCAAACATTATCAATGGTTTGTCTATAATATTTGGCAGATCATTTATGTAAATAATAAATAGGAGAGGGCCTAGTATACTACCTTGTGGTACTCCATATTTTTGTAGTTTTGTGGTTGATTTATAAGTTTTGGTTATTTTGCTATGTTTACAAATTCTGTTTATGACTGTATATTGGTATCTATTGCTTAAATAAGATTTTATAAGTTCTAAGGCTACACCTCTGACTCCATATTTTTCTAATTTTTTTATAAGTAAGATGTGATCAACTTGGTCAAAGGCTTTTGTTAAGTCCATATATAACGCTAAAATCCTTTTTTTATCATCTTGTGCAGTCATCACTTGTTTTAAAAAATTGTATACTGCATCATTTATAGACTTCCCTCTTCTAAAGCCATATTGTTCGTTTACAAGTAGATTATTAGACTCAAAATAATTGTACAAATTATTATATATGACTTTTTCAAATATCTTAGCAAAAATCGGAATTAAAGCTATCGGTCTATAACATTTCAAGTCAGTTTTGTCCTTTTTTTTAAACAGAGGTGTAATAACTGTTTTTTTTAAATCCGTTGGAAATATCCCGTTTTCTAAACACTTATTAATAATGTATCTGAGTAAAGGAGCTAAAACATGAGACACTTTCTTAATAACTACTGTGCTTACATCATCATATCCTGTACTTTGAGTATTTTTAAGGGATTGAATAATGTTGAATATTTCAGAGCTACTTGTCGGTTTCATGAAAAACGAGTTAAGGGTATTATGAGGTAAAGATGCTGGTTTAGACGGTTTAACTTGGTTTGTAATAGGTTGTATATTTATAAAGTAATTATTGAATTCTTCAGCAATATCTTTTGGGTTAGTTATTGTTTTGCCATTTACATTTAAGGAATCGATTCCATCCTTTGGTGGAATTATTTTGGAATTGTTTATAATTTTCCAGGTTGCTTTAGTTTTATTAGAGGAAACGTCTATAAAGTTATTATTTTGTGCCTTCTGGGTTTGTTTAATAATACTCTTGAGTCGTTTGGAGTAATTCTTATATAACGATTTATGTTCGATATTTTTGGTGAACCTATATTTCCATAGCATTTGGCGTTTACGTTTAGAACACAACTTAATTCCATTACTAAGCCATTTAGGACGCTTGTTCAATTGAATCCTAAGTTTTCGATTTGGAAAACATAAATTATAAAATAGTTTGAATTGCTCATAAAAATAATGAAAGCAATCGTTAGGGTTTTCTATATTATAAATATCATTGAATGATAGGCTCTCTAAGGCTTTTTTAAATTTACATATGTTAATATGATTATAGTCTCTTTGAAATTTAAACCAATGTGTCATTAAGTAAGTTTTTTTAATTGGTACTTTCAAAAGTTGTGCGGTATGATCAGATAGGGAAAGTTCATGGACTGAGCTCTGGCAACCTCGGATATTGTGGGCAATATTATCAATGCAGGTTTTGCTACTAATACGCGTAGGTTCATTAATGTTAAGTTTTAAATTATAACTAATTAGCAGTTGTTTAAAACTTCGAGCCACACTATCATTGTCCAATGTATTGATATTAAAATCCCCGCAAATAATTATCTTTTTATTTATGAAACTAATACTATTTAATATCTCGCTAAGATTTTTAAAAAACGTATCTGTATCTTGTATTCTTGTTTTTGGAGGTCTATAGATACACAAAATTATTATATTAAGTTCAACTAATTCAATTCCACAACATTCAATGACTCCACTTATATTTAGATTGTCCGATATAGTGATTGCTCTAACTTTATGGCGAGAGTTTATAAGAATGCATGATCCCCCATGCCTATTGTTACGAACAAAATATGAACCCAACTTAAAATTTGGAATTTTAAGTAATTTAGTATCACTAAGAGTCATGTTGTGCTCGGTAATACATAAAACATCTAATCTATCATTAATTAATATTGAATCTAATTGCACAATTGTCTTGTTGTTTGTTACTCTTTCACGCAAAAACTACTGGACGGATTTGAATGAAACTTTACAGTAATATAAGTTATACACCAGAATAACACATAGGATACATTTTATTCCGAAATTCCCGCGGGAAGGGGACAACGCGGGTAGCACCGCGGGGCGCGGCTATTCTTCTTTAATGCTGAATTCAGTCACAAAATTCATGAAACCAGTTCAATAGTTTACTTTTAAACATTACAGACATATACTATTTTTTATATTTATAATATTAAAAAAGTTATTTGAAAACTCAAACTGTTTTACGTTTATCAACATCTTCGTTTTCTTCAAGAACTTTCCACCACAGTTTTCCTGTTTTTATTCTATTAAAACCTCTACAAGTTTTTGCACTTCCATTGAGGTTCATCGAACATTGTGAAAGGTCGAGATCAGTAGTACTTTGTATTCTTCTTTCATACCATTTTCTTTGATTAGATGCGAACAAATGGAAAAAATGGTAGAAGCATAATAATCTTATTGGGTATTCAGTGAAATGGAATTATTTTATAAAAAATATTATAATATGTTAATTAGATGCGTGATAATTAGATAGTTAACTAGTAGCGCCCCGCGGTGTGCCCGTTCCCGCGGGAATTTCGGTAAATGTTTTATACATAAAAACTTTCGTCCGGAATCACTATGTATTTAAAAAAACCGCGTCAAAAGTTTTGGATAGCTGCATACAAGAGGCAAATTATAGTATAACTCACCAAAATTCGCACGGGTACGGACATTTTGCGAGTAAAAACGCGTGGCGGATCTAGTTTGTCTGTATTAACACTATTATCTACTTATACTAATATTATAAAGAGGTAAAATTTGTAAGTTTGTTTGTTTGTATGTTCGAAGTAATCTCAGGAATTATCAGTCCCATTTGAATAATTCTTTTTTTAAAAGATAGCCACATTCAACGGGAAGGTTATAGGCTAATTTTCATCCCGAAATTCCCACGGGAACGGGTACAACGCAGGTATAACCGCGGGGCGCTGCTCGTCATTAATAAATAAAAAGTAAACATCGTAGATATAAAATATATAATAAAATAAAATATAAACTTTAGGAGCCTTTAGGAGGCTTTATAAAGCTTTATAATATAAACAAACAAATAATATTAAAACGCCCCTATTGATGTACCGCGTAATCAAATAACCCCGAAACCGCCGATTAACTGATTAAATACATTTATTCCGGACATTTTGTAATAAATGCGTTTCACATTGCGGCGTTTTTTATGAACCGGGTAAGCATTCAGAGAGCGAGTGTTGGACTAAAATAAACTTTAAAACTAACTTCATAATAATGTTTTATACTTTTTGAGTCTAAATAGAGAAAAATATAATTGGCAATAATACATTAAACACTGCTAAAGTACACAATCAAAGTTATTGTAATCTTTGCAACAATGCCTTTTGTTAGAAGTTTTCGTTGGTGTTTGTTTTCGTACAAGGCCTAAATGAAGCCGATCGTGTTTTGTTTTATCAATAGCCATTCCATTGTATTGGCGAATTCTCTCCTAAAAGCTCAAGCAGAACTTTACATGATTGTAAACAATTTCAGCTGCGATATATGAAATCTTACTGCAGAGTAAAGGTCAAAGTCCGGATAGAAAGATAGAAAGAATTGTAATAATGTACAACACTTTACACAATAAATAATAATAACATTGCTCGTTATCAGGATAAGTAATGCGCATCTTTCTTGCGTTTCTTTCTCCTTAGAGTCATGGTCTTTTATGAGAGGCATGCGAGGGTTTAATATAATCGCTTACAACTGCAGCAGGGACAAATCCCTACTACATCAGTTCAAGATGTCTAGATATGTGCCTGCAGAAGTAGAGATTATTGTAGAGGATGATAGAGGCACAGATTAAACAGTACTTACTACGTTAATTATAGGTCATATGATTTGACTTCAAGCCTATCAAAGTTATCCAATACCCTTTTCTTGATTGACATTAATTTCACCCAAAGTGCTGGCATTTCACGAAAATAATTGATACGAATAGGTACAATATATATTCTGACATACTGTCTGTTACGGTTGTAATTGTAGACGGAATTAGAGTTTGATTTATGGGAACAATAAAGTATGATAATTACTAAGTATATACACAAAAGTAGGTATTTTGAACTAAATATTTCATAGGCTATGGGTTTTCATTAATTTATTGTACTTTGTTTTTATCTCTCTCTATCTTCGTGTTGCGATGTTTGTATTTAAACTCCTCCGAAACGGCTTGACCAATTCTCATGAAATTTTGAGTGCATATCGGGTAGGTCTGAGAATCGGACAACTTCTATGTTTCATCCCCTAAATGTTAAGGGTAGTCCACCTTAAATTGTTCTATGGTAATACAACGTTTGCCGGTACAGCTAGTTATTTATAAAATCGATTTCAAACATACTTTTGTTACGCCTATTCAAGGGCATACTTCCGGAATGTTCCTGTTTTTCCGACTTTAGAAAAATTGGTATGTTCTGTAATATCTGTTCATATTTTGGATTAAAAAGTTGTTCGTTTTTATAAATACATTTAGTTATAATGGTAATAACAGACTTTGATTTACACTTCATCCTTTAAAGTAAGTAAGTATCCTTGAGTAGGTAGGTCAAACCCTAGTTTCGGTGTTTTTAGACCGCCTAAAGGTTACGAAATGTTTGGACGATGAAACAATCGGGACCAAAAATTTAATATGAATCGCGCAGATTAATACCCAGACGTTATAGATCTATAAATCGAATGTCAACACAAGAGATAAGAGGTCATATGTTTGACGTAATTGAGCGATAAAACCCAATATCGCAAAATACGGGAAATAGACAAGTCTTTTGTTAAATAATCACCCTAGTTTTCTAAGCTTTTGACTATATCTGATTTTATAACAAAATATTCATTTTCACTGCATTTATACAAACGGAGAAGTAAAATCCCCTACGAGTAGTAAAAAGAATAAGTGTCCGTTCATTGGTCCGCTCAGACAAATCTGCTTGAAGAGAAACATTATTCCAAAAACTAAAACAAAATATCTTGATTAAGTACGTCGTATCCACCTCAATGTACTGATATTTTTAGTCAGCCTTTGCTCTTCTGTGGGAAATTATAGACGAATACATTTTCTTTGACAATTTTAGATTCATTGACATAAGGTTACTTTTTGACTGTAAGTTAAGCCCATTGAGGCAAGCACTTAAGGTTCATATTTTATTACAAGGAAATAGTAAAAATAAATAAAATAAGTTCTTTCAATAACCCAAAACTCCGTAAAGAAAATTATGGTCGAGATTGAACCTAAGCTAATCTATCAGAACGGAACCTAACGGTTTTCATAATACCTACATAATGTTTTTTTGTTTAATATTAACGTCTACTTAATATCTTATTAATGTTCGGTTACTGATAATGGACTCAAAACACAAGATTAAGGGGAGTCCCCAAACCCAACTTTTAATGTATCTTGATTATGCTTATTTAAGTGTGCGAGTTTGTTGATTGTTTTCTTTTTAGGGTTCCGTAATGGTAATTAGAAAGCTATTAAAATGAAGATATTGTAGTTGAGTATTATTTAGGGTATACAAATTGCAGCCATTATTTTTATTAAAATTGATTAACGGTGCCACAAAAAAACTATAAAAACAGATTAAAAGTAGGTGTACTAAACTTTATTATTGTAATTAAAGTACTAGAATATGTCTCGTATTCTGATAAATGGTAACATTAAATTTACTATCACATATACGAGTACCTACTGTCAAAAATATTTGATTATTCCAGTGATCAGAATGTAAGAACTTTTATTTGTCCAACCGCAAAAAAAGGCCAAAATATTAATTTACCTTAACGAGGTATTAGATTAAAGGGTTTGTTTTTATGTTTAGCGAAACTGTCGTTATCATAATAGTCTGTAGTCCTTGTCTGGCGCGTTTTATTAATTAACCACTAGGGCCTTTGCGCGTTATGGTGACAGGTGCTTTTTATATTTGCTTTTTTACTGTTGTGAAAGTTATTTGTTGTAACTAATTGTAAAAATTGAAATGAAGTACGAAATTACGTCATAAGTATAGTAGAAAAGTAAGTGAAAATTATTAACATGACTTGTAGCAAAATTAATAAAAATGGAGTATCTATTTTGTGCTTGTGCTTGTGCTTGTGCTTGTTTGATCAATTTGTTAGTTTTAAATTGAAACTACGTTTACGGATACTTTCGTCGGAATAAAATGTAGAACAAAAGCGAAGTGTATTAAACGTAGTTTCCATTCAAAATGTGGTAGTTTTTATTTGAGCCCGCGCGGCGTGGTAAAGATATGAAAGAAAAGTTCATATTTTGACAAAGTCATATCTGAATCTACAAAGAAACTTCGACTCTTGGAATCTTGAAACTCTTGGAAATCTTACCGAGTCCCTTTTATCGCGCCAAATGATCCAAACAAAAGCGTTTTATTCGCGTTCTATTGGTTTATCAGAAGCAGCCGAATATCTTTCATTGCACAAGTTTTATTATGCTAATTTACAATTATTTAAGGATGCTATGATAAAGACCTTGTAGACATCATGTATCACATATCACCGCTATACATAAACAAGTCAGAAAACCAAATTATTTTTATGCAAAATCTAAATAGACTTTTATAATAATTATTACAATGTATAAAGTAATCTGTTAAAATGGTTATGAAATTCAAAATTTATATGCTTCATACAGATAAAACAAATATTACAACACTTTACTACCTAAATATTAAAGAAAGACATGGCAACCAAAGTACTTATTTTAAGTATTACGACCCAAAATACTTTCCAGTCATTTCTTACATAAAGTAATAAAATAAAACAATTACGTTTTATACAGAACCCACCCGTACAAATTAAAGTTACTCTGCAATATTCCGCGAACATTAAACCGCAAACCGGTGTCATTATTTATCTCTTTTTAATATAAACAAAATGAAAGAGAGGGCTTGAGGTTAAGTAGCTGTATTTGCTTTGTTTATTTATATGTTAGTGTTTCTGAACTATTAAGACGATACGGGTGTACAATGTTGTGCTTTGTGATTCTGTTCAGTGTTTTATTAGGAGTAAATGCAGGTTAGTTGTTCAATTTAGCAATGTAATCAACATGGTGCTGTGCACAAAGATGAGATGAACAGTGTTTACCTCATTAAAAGCGTTGTTGTTCATAAAGAAAGTTTCACTGCAACCCGCTGTAAACTAGACAAAGTTTGATACTGCAAACCAGCGAATTTAGTGCATGCTCATTGTCCCCGCACACCGTGTCCCCGTCCGCGGGGACATCGGTACTTTTAAATTTACGGGGATAATGAAAATTAATTTTAACTGCCTTATTCATAAACGATGTGGCTATCCATGGCAAAAAGGATTATTCAAATCGGGCTGGTAGTTCCCGAGATTAGCTCGAACATACAAACAAACAAACAAACAAACAAATACCTTTGTATAATATTAGTATAGAAGTATAGATATGAAAACATCCGTTATTAAATAAGTATCTACAATTTTTTTTGCCACACATTTTGATAAATAAATGACCATAACGGTATACCTTGATTGTTTTTCAAAATTCCACCAATATACCTTCTCTATTCTGTACCCTAACAATTTACCATAACTATTGATAACGTGGGTCCCATAACAAGGCATGGGTTGAAGTATACTACAGGTCAGTGGTTGAAACGGAATGACATCGAGATGGCTATGGCTTTTCCCCAAAAGTAAGTGAAATTGATAGCGTCAAAACTACGATACCTGTTTTGGTATCCCTTCGAATATGCCACTTACCGTTACAGAAGGAAACGCACGTAACCGTGAAGGGAGCTATAAGATCTTAGGAATATAAAGGCCTCTACCTCTCTGAAGATATTACTGAATTAAGGGGGAGGAGGGGTTAGAAATTGCTATGTCAAAGTTTTGCCAGATGTGTTTCAAATATCAATAATCCATCACACACACATACTCCCACGCAAACACAGGGTGACACACAAACCTTGTATTTATTTTAATTTTATTTATTGTTTTCTACTTCATTCGAACATTGTTAATATTTCATTTTATTACCCATATTATTTTATAAGTTTATAAGTAAAAGTTCACGAAGGTGGAGTTTTTCCCCAAGACACAGACTAATCTAGTTTGGGAGTCAAAGGTTTCGTAAATTAGATTAAGTTTTGGGGAATAAATGATCTATATTACTATTTAAATTACGCTCATTGTTTATACAGTTTATAATTTGACACCCTTGTAGATTACTTATTGCATTTGACCTTTGTTAAACCTGTTGATATGGTATCTCATGTAGTCTATGCTGGTCAAAGTAAGTAGTAACAAAGTAAGTGTGTATAACGTGTGAAAAGCAAAGGTGATCTAATATCTAATTTGACCATGAGTTTTAGAGGTAGAAAATGAACATGACACAGTTTAATGGGGAAAAATGCCTGCTTTTAGCTGACGATACTCGATACTCCAATTTAGATTGAATATAACCCTATTCTTGTCTCTTTCTAGACTGCGGAGTGTACATGAAGGATGAATGGGATGGACTGAAGCCTACTAGTGTAGAATACATGATTCGACCAATCAAAATAGTCATAATCCAACACACTGTGACTCCAACCTGCAATAGTAACAAAGGCTGCGCGGAAATCGTGAGGAATATTCAGACTAACCATATGGAAGAGTTGAAGTTTTGGGATATTGGACCTTCGTAAGTAAAGAACTTTTAGTAAGATAAAGTATTCGCCTGTAGTGTCCCACTGCTGGGCAAAGGCCTCTCATCTCACTGACGATATCAGTACAGTGAGGAGGATTAGGCATAATCACCACGCTTGCCAAATGCGGTTTGGTGATCTCAAACCCGAGCCATGTTTAAAAAGGTAGGTGAGTGCCCGAGGCGTTTCAAGGCGGATTATTAGCCTCCTATGACCTTCTGCAGTGCAAAATACCTCTAACATTGATATTTCTACAGAGGGGACCTGAGGAATTAATCACATACAAACAAATTACATAGTTCCTAATCGAATTAGGCACAATTCTACAAAAAATGTACAAATATTTGTCGAAACTTCTGAAAGCAAATACTTCCTAATTTCAGTCTTGACTCACAAAATTGGTTGTTATAAAGAAAAAAACATTCCCAACAGGATAAAACAGTGATTTATAAAACAACATCTGAGTACTTAACGCACTTTTTTACGACATAACTTTATATCTTCTGAATATCCTAAGTCGGTCTTCAACTTGTAAGTAGATTCCTTAGCCTGCGTTCAGACATGCGGGAATCGTGCGGGAATCGTGCGGGAATCGCGCGGTTATGTCTGAACGATTACTTTATAACTCATACAAATAAGACCCGCGCGAATCCATGCGATTCTGAAATCGCGCGGTTCCCGCCGTGTCTGAACTAGCGCTTAATCGTTTTGAAATTAGGTTTCTCCTGTTTTTCTGACAATATGATTTAGTATGCGGTAAACGGTCATATCATATTTGGTAAAAGAAGTTGGTTTTACATTTGTCATAGTAGCTAGTACATACGATTAGGTTTATCACATTTCACACACTGTTAATTAGACAACCAAACTAAGCTCTAAGCTTGTATTATGGAATCTTACTATTGATACTACGATTACATCTTTATGCATAAGACGTCGTCGCCAACAACTATGTCTGTACAGTCGGCCAAGAAAGTGGTCTACCACTTTTGACAAAAGTTTCTGCGAGATGTAACGATCGCTAAGGTTGACTTTTCTATGCACAATTATGTTATGAAGTTTTGTCTGTTATCTGAGATGCCTGACATTTGACATCATTGGGTGACTTAGTTGGACCTCTATTATTAAATGAAAATTGACCTTGTTGTTTCATGACGTTCAAATGAATCTCAACCGTAGGGTGGTAGACCACATTTTTGGCTGACTGTACATATTGGTGTTTGCATATATGAAAACTGTTTCAGACGTCCGCTGAATGCCGTATTATTTCACTATAGCGGCCACCCCATGTTGCACAGGCGTGGATCCAGGGGGGAGGGGGGCTATTGTCCCATGGATGGATAATACTTATTTTGTTACTCTTGTTACTTTTCAGGTTCCTAATAGGAGGTAACGGCGTAGTTTATGAAGGTTCAGGATGGCTGCACGTTGGGGCTCACACATACGGCTACAACAGAAAGTCCATCGGTATTGCTTTCATTGGAAACTTTAACCGTATGTATTCACGCAAATATTCTCTGATTCTTCTTAAAATCTTTACTAATAAAGACGACTTTCCTCCCAATTATTTCTGTACGAGAAACATATTTCAAATTTTCAATAAAATCAATTTCAAAGAAGAAAAACCTATTGCTGTGACCGAAATTGCTGTACCGTGATGATACACACTTCTGGTGTATTTAATACTGTTTCCCAGTTATTTAACCTTGAAAGAAGCAATATTTATAAATAAAAATCTCGAGTACACAAAAAAGTCAATATCAGCCATATTAATTACATACTATTCCAGTAATATATATCTGCGTAAAGACATAAAAGTGTGGAATCATAAAGTGCTCAAGAATTCTAAGAAATATGAGATTCCTAGAAAACATAGTTTATTTATTTAGGTTTGCGCTGCAAAGATTGTGTAATCTAAGAACTATTCGTGTAGTTTCTTGAAGAAACCTGTAAGTTTTTAATTGAAAGTACGTTTACGGTTACACTTCGCTTTTATTTTACATTTTTATCTGACGTTTTGGCTCCTTTACAGGAACCGTGGTCACAAAAGAAACGTGTGTCCGTAAACTTAGTTTCAATTCACACTTAAACTTAAAAAACCAGTATGAAACTAATAAGTTGAGTTAAACAGTTTGAAATACTTTTTCATGAAAATAATAGATCATGGTCAGCACTTAATGGATACTCCGTGAAATATGAGATCTAGTGTTCTTATTAGGCTATAAGGAGGCAGGTGGCTCTGGCTTGGCAATTGCTCAACACTCGTCATTATTTTTACCTATCTCTCCTTGCAGAGGACGAGCCTACACCAGCGGCGCTACAAGCGGCAAAGTCGCTCATAGAATGTGGCGTTGAAAGAGGCCATTTGAGTTCAGACTACAAACTAGTGGCTCACAGACAACTGATAGCCACTGAGAGTCCAGGGAGGAAGCTGTACATTAAGATCAGGTCCTGGCCCGATTGGCTGGAAGACGCTGATGTTTTAAAGAACTAAAAATCATCAAGTGTGCTTTTTAAAGGCATCCTCAATATCAGTTTTAAAGTACTGTAGGTAAAATTGTGTACCTATATATTAAAGGTTTTCTTAGTATCAGTTTCAAGTTGTTTTTAGCAAAACTTGTGGGTGAAGAAAACATAGTTCATACATAACGCTCATTTAGAAAGCAGGCATTTATAAAATTTCTGTAAAAATCCTTTTATCTTTCTGTAAGTTACTAGTAGCTACTGTCATATACGCTTAGGTTACCTACATCAAGACAAATTTGTTTAGGCCTAAATATTGCTTTATTTTATATTGTAGCTTACTTAAATAGATAACTAGATTGGAAAATATCTGATGCCTCAACTAGCTATGGTAAGCTTCATATTATTATACTTATAGAATTAGCCAAAGCTGTAGTCACTTTTTTATTTACTCTTTACTTTCTATGGTAGGTACAAAAATAATAAAATGTGTAATTCACGTCTTATTTTTTTATTCACTGTGTTACATGTGGGTTGAGCCAGTTGTATGAATAAAAATTGGTAAACAATAAACAATATTAAATGAGTAAAAAAAATTGATGAGATGAATGAAGAAGGAAAAAAAATTGGTCGAGGGCCCCTTGCATTGAATATTACCATCACAAGGAATAAATGCTCCTATTTAAAAAAAAATACATAAATTTTGTAAACTCCTTTGTGAGTCCCGAGGCTAATAAGATGATGGACACCAGACATTTATAAATAATCTGGCAATGGCAATAGAATGTTCTTGATCCAAAATTCTCAACAATTTTGTTTCCAAGAGTGGTCGTCGCAAAACCGCGATTCTACCAAGAGCTAAACAAAATCCTTAATCCGTTTAACTTCCATTGCCTGTTCGTTAAAGCCTCGGGCCGTCTAAACATTCATCGAAAGTTATACCACAATATAGTTTTTCTGAGTGATTAATTAGCCTGCTTTGCAGTAGGGGCTCGGCTTAAGGGTGCGTTTCATTTGAAGCGGAGTGGAGCTCAATTGGCCAATCACGATGCGTTACGGAGAGACTTTGACAATGTCAATGGGTTGTTCGACAATCCTACTGCGCTGTGATTGGTGAATCGGGCTCCGCATCGCTCCGCTCCGCTTTCAAAATACACCCTAACGATTGGTCGGGAGTTACCTCATTCGTTTTCTTGGATTGTTAGTCTGACTTCGTACTGAGACCGGTACCAGATCCACCATCCTAAAGCGTGTCTTGTAGCGGCCGATACAATCCAACAATAGTAACATACCTGAAAATAAACTACGGTAATGAAGAACAAATTGTTCCTGTTTTTTTTCTTTGTCTATTCCTACTCACTGCACTGATATCTTCAGTGTGATGGGACCTTTGCTCAGCAGTGGGACATTATATGCTAATACTTTCTTTGTATATCTCGGTGTGGTCAACTGCCGGTTGTTGTATTGGCTAACGCCGAAACTCACAGACGTCAAAATTAAATGCTTCCTAAGTGAAGATTTAATGAGTGATTTTGACAAGTAGAGGATAAAAAATTACGTCATTACTTAAGTGTTGATTTAATGGACATCTGTGAGCGCGGCAGTAAATGGCTACTGGCTAACTGGTTACCAATCGGTTATATTACTTTGCTTTTTTTGAGACACATAATGCTTTTCCAAGAATCCCTTTTAAGGTGTGTCGATAAAACATATTGATATAGAACCAATATTACCAAGTACATATGTTCACAAGTGTTTTAAAAACTCTGCGTTTTTCAATAAATTTTGGGGAGTCAGTTCGTCATTGGACAATACGCTAATTTCCATATCTGCATATTCTGTGTCCAGCAAGAATGCATAAACAGCAAATTATCAATTCGTTATTCAAAAAACAATCAACGCTTTTATCAGCTTTCGCTTTTATTGAAGCACCTACTCATAAAAAAAGGGCTATAAAAGAAACAAATCAAATGTGTATGAAGGAGAGCCTTGACAAAGGAGGTCGTAGATGTGTGAAGCCGATTTGCAATAAAGTTCTGGCGATAATCTTCATAAGTATCTAGCCCAGAGCTGTTTATGAATTGTGTTCTAACAACGGAAACAAGCCCTATATAAACAAACATGTTTGATGTGTTTTTAAGTACCGTGAAACTAGAACAGCAAAGGCAGGCAAATTTCCCTGGGTAAGCCGACCAGTATAACATGAGATTAAATCTTGGTAATACACTGGGAAATTGCGGGCCATGTAATGTTGGCGAAAAGTTAGCCAGATTTTATTGTATACTCTGAGACATATTTTAAGAGGACTGGTATGGTTGAAGTATTCGTTAATCTTTGAACAATCTAATAGAATATTAAAGAATATGAAGAAATATAGGAAATCGGGATACAAGATATGAACTGGCTTTCCATCTAATCGAATTACGTAATTTATTTTAAATGTATGTCTATTGAATGGATTTATTGGTCTCACAATGTTACCACTATGTGATATTACGATTTAAACAGATTTTTCTCAAATACTTAATTCTGATTTTGAAATATTTTTGTGCGAAACATTATATTGGTATAGAAGTATTATACAAGTTTGCGATTAGATACCATATCAGACCATAGGACCTCATACTAAAGATCTGAAGGCATGTCTGAACGCTGGCACCAAGTTTAGCCACTAACGAGTATGTTAGTATTACAAAGGTTAATTAAGTAAAGTATAGCATTAGCTTGTAATATCACACTGCTGATGCTGGGCTAAGACCTCTTCTCACCAAAGATATTAGTACAGTGAAGAGGTAACTTAAGGACTTTTGCTTATTCCAAATAATATGATAATACCATCGTGGACAGTATCGTTCAAAACTACACCATGACCTTCTAAAAAGCTTAATAAAACGTATACTTCAAGGTTCTAATCATCACAGACTTGGTAAAAGTTGAACTTACAAGGGTCATACAAGCCAGAACGAAAGTGGAGGCCAGCGGCCAAGGTGTGGTGGTGTGGTTGTCCTGCGTCATTAAGCCGGCCAGAGTCCTGCCCGAGAGCCAAGCGGCCAGCACCGCCAGCGGCGACATCAACATGATGCCTAGACTGTCCACCATCAACTGAAACAGTGGGAGATTAACATCTAGTGCATGGATACTAAGTTCAACTGGAAAAATGGAACATTATAGGATCTAGCTGGAAAAATCTAGTTTCAAAAAGTTCGTTTTGTAAACTACGTATACAGATACACTTTACTTTTATTTCACATTTTTATCTGGCGTTTCGGTAACAGAAGACTCTGCCTTTATAGGAGCCGAAATGTCCGATAAAAATGTAAAATAGAAGCGAAGTGTATCTGTAAACGTAGCTTATTTCAAAATGATTAGTATTCGCTTTAAACCTAAGAAACCTGAGTCCTGAAAATTGGAAAATAAACATGAAGTTGATGGAAACATTTCGCTGCAATATTTTTCAGATTTTATTAAACTTTGACATCTAGTCATCATAATAGTAAATTTTATTTATTCAGAGAATTACAAAATTACGAGTACATCTCCATTAAACTACTACAAGTATATACGGAACTTGCGTAATGAAAAAGGAAATTAAAAGTATGGTACACTACGTTTGATACGATTGGTCGATATTAAACGTAGAATTACAAAACTCTTGTGGAAAGGCAATTTACACATCGCTTTTAAAATTCCATAAACAAAGTAGTTTATCTCAACAAACCTCTTTGCGGACACAAAAGTTCCTTGATAAGCAAAACAGCTAATTAAATTGATAAAGAACACATATAAATAAACAAATTTAAGTTTCCGAATGAAAGCTAATAATTATAATATCACTTCTTTTCAGACTTACATCAAAATCTTTTCATGAGAGGTATGGTGGCAAAAAGATACACCAACACTACACACAACACAAGGTCATGATATAGGCAACTCACTTATCTAGCTTGAGCCCTAATGGCGCGTTTAACCAGTAAAATAATCCCTCGTTAAATCTAAGTAGGCACCAAACAGGTTTAATAGGAATTTCATTTTAATTCACAAAAAGACGCCTGCTTTTAGATACAACTAGCTGTGTCCCGCGGTTTCACCCACAGCGCACTCGTTCCCGTAAGAAATACGGGATAAATAGTATCCTATATCCGTCTCCTGGTTTTAAGCTAGGAAAATTGGTGGGAATACCTCCCCACCAATTTATAAATAGTATAACTAACACGACTTTCTTTTATATCTAGGTATAGATTTTGCGTTATGACTGCAAATATTCATATACGCTAGTACACGCTATATCTTTACTTCTATACTAATATTATAAAGAGGTAAAAATTGAAATTTTGTTTGTATGTTCAGTTCTCGGAAACTACCTGCCATAACTAATGCCTAGTTTACACGGGCTTCGTAGCTATGCGCTTAGTACTTGTCACTAATACTAAGTCCTCATGTGTAAACACGCTGATTAGTGCTTAGTATTAGTGTTTGTGAATAGTACAAGTGAATAGAAAACGATCCTATTTACTAAGCCGACTAAGCGACAAGTCGATACCCCCACCACGATTTACTAAGCACTTGTCGCTTGCTGACCGTGTGTAAACAGCTCGACAAGTTAGTGACAAGTTGTACCGGGAAGTGAAAACACGTGTTTACTTACGTATTTTATTGTGATCATGGCTGCGGCGGCGTCGCTCCATTTCGAATGTCTGGTCACTAATAACTTTTACTGGCTCCAACGTGTAAACGGTTACTTTTCACTTGTCATATTGAGGCTTAGTATAGTGACAAGTACTAAGCGCTTAGCTACGAAGCCCGTGTAAACTAGGCATAATTCTTTTTGTATTGGATAGCTTCATTCAAGGAAAAGGTTAAAGGATACTTTTTATTCCGAAATTCCCACAAGAACGGGCGCAACACGGATTGTAGTGTCGCACAAAGCTGCGGGGCACTGATAGTCTTGAATAAAATGTTAATATGAAATCCAATTTCACTTCATATTATATTTTCGAGGTGTGAATTCGTATTTATATGGTTCTAATATTACCAAATAAAAGATTCAAGAGAAAATTTAATAGACGTTCGACATGTTGATGTGGTAATAAAGATAAAAAAAATATTTTACGCTTTAATTGATAACCGGTAAATTGAAAATATAGAATCCTTGTCGTCAACAGCGGCGGTTGCTATGTATGTATGATGCTATGTGATATTCATTTGCCCTAGTTTCTCTTTTGGCTTCCGTTTCGGAAAACGCACCGGAACAGAAATAAAGCTACGAAAACTTGTACATATCGAGAAACATTAGTTAGGTCCTTGTAGGTTGCGTGGAAAGACTACAAAAGACTTTTGCGTAATGATTCCAGTCATAGAACTTTTCCAAATTCACGGCCAATGTTTTAATCTGTACTAGTAATATAATAAAGCTTAAGAGTTTGTTTGTTTGAACGCTCTAAGCTCGGAAACTACTGATCGGATTTGAATAATTATTTTTGTAATCCATAGCCACATTTAACGGGAAGGTTACAGGCTAATTTTCATCCCGAAATTCTCACGGGAATGGACACAACGCGGGTAAAACTGCGAGGCACTGCTAGTCAGTTACGAGTATATAGGTACCTTAACAATACATTAAAGCTAAAGAATTTGTTGGTTTGAACGCGTTAATCCCAAGTATAAGCTGTTGAATATGAAAAATCTTTTAATAAATGATAGCCATTTTCAAGAAAAAGGTCGTTTCTCGATCCCGAAATGGGAACGTGTGTAACGCGAGTAAAACCACGGGGCGTTACTAGTAAATATAAAATATGCTGTAATCTTGGGAAAAACAGATTTGAACAATCTCTTCATATATTTCTTTAGTATATTTCTGTCGATTAGATGGTATAGGGACTATTTTTTTATAACTAAATGTTCAAGGGAGCAAGCCGGTAAACCCGCTACTGCTTAACATAAGTTTCATAGTTTTCGCCAGATGACGACGCTTCAAATCTTCGTACGAAACGATTTTATTACAGCCTGAAAGTACTGATGTGTGTTTCTTTTTCCAACATTTACCTACTTCACAATTGTAGCGCCTTGTGAGAAAATAATAGCAACACGTTTTTGACATGCGTGAAGTGTGAATAATAATACAGTTTGTAGGTCATATAAAAATGTTACCACATCACATGTGTGAGGTTTGTGATTTAGTCCGTGTATTTGACGTTTTTGCGGAAATAACGCTTTAATAAAAACACGTTGGAAAGAATTTTCGAAATACCCGATAGTGAATATTCTACCTAGGTCACTGAGTTGATTTTGATAGATTTCGATAAAACTTTGGAGTGATAGATTACTTCTAGTTATCATTAAATTATTACGATACACTAGAAGTAATCTATCACTTGAAAGTTTTATATCTATGTGTACCAAAATTGGTTTAGGGACCAAGCTAAAAGTAGATTATATAATCGATGTTACGTTTTAATATTATTTTTAACCTGGTGTGTTCCACTGTTGGGCAAAGGCCTCTGCTATCCATGTTACGTCTTCGTTAAAGTTAAAAATAAGAACAGAATTACCTGTTTAGCATTTTGGCTCAATATCCACATTATCAATGCCTTCGGGACGCCGTATCTATGTACACGTCGCGTTGCGTATCTAGTGCCACAAAGTTCGCACCGAGATTTCCCTGACTCCGTTAACCACCTTTCCAGACATTTCACGTGGACTCTGCCCACTGTCCCTCGGCAGGCGCACGCCGATATCAACTGCCCAAGATCCTGGGACAAGGAATCCCCTCCGTGGCAGATACGACACATGTCGTCCATGGAATGGTCACTTGCCCTCTCTTCCTCTGCAAGTGCGTCAATAGTGGTGACTCTAGTGACACCTAGCTCCATTTCCTGGTTCCAATCGATGGGGACCGTTCCTGTGTTCCGTTTGTAAATGTCCAAGGACTTGGTCTGAATGTCATGTGGCACTCGTTTAGGACTGCGCACTTTGATGCGGTGATGACGAACATGCCTATCTCTTCGGTACTCATAGTTAACAGGTGGCTTCTTGTATTCTTCACTAGATTCGCGTTCGTGAATGTCTTCTAAGAAGAATTCGTCAGTCAGGTTGATTGTGTTGAACAAGTCGATGTCACTCGCACTTGCGGTAACATTCTGATCCACTGTAGTAGTATCTCGTTTTTTCTTGATCGGTTCGAAGGACGCGAGGCTGGTATTGGTCCCAATTATACTTAAACTTCGTTTGGTTTTGGTCGTGTTTGAGGGCACACTCTTTATCTTGGGTTTATCTGGTTTTGGTGTCGTCACGCTTTGCGAATTATTGTCTAATGTTGGATCAATGGAACTGTAATAATAATGAATACACTTAAAATAGTTCTGTTAATTGTTTTATTGTTTTGAAAATGATTTGACAAACGTTTACCTGGAGTGTGTGCTATTTTTTGAAGTTTCTTTGCATCCTTTGATTCCATTGTGTACTGAAAATCTACGGCGTCGAGAATTAGGCATTGCACTTAAATTTTGTTATTTTTTTTATTTTTTACCATTTAATTTTTTTCTAATCTTGAGAAACGAAAAGGAAATTTCATTTAATTTCACATATTTAGCGACATTTGTAAAAGTAATGATCAAAATGTTTTTTAAACTGTCAAAGAGTTTTGGAAATAAAAGGTTTTATTGTCAATGGTATCTTTCCTAATATATACTCTTTTGTTAAACCTAAACACCGTGTGCACAGCGTGGACGGCGTTAAGCTACGCTGGCGCCATATCCGTATAGTACAGGTCAGTGTATCCGAGCAAGCTGCGATGACCTAAGATGACATTTCGTGCGTAGCGTGACCGTGGGTTACAGTGAATATATTTTCTTGCTTAACGAAGCTTGACCCACGTGTGCACCCAATGCGTGCGCCGCGGTATAGCCGTACCTTGTAGGACTGATTGGGCGGCCAGACAGACTATATTAGTAGTTACATAATACAATCTAGGCCGCGTCTGTCTGTCTGTTCGCGAGTAAAATCGTGGGGCATTACTAGTTTATTATATAATTAGAAAATTTTATAGGTCTAGACAATCTCAAGTGGCTTGTAAAGTTAGCAGACTAATAAATGGACTCGATAGTATAGTAATAAATGGTACTAATAAAAAAGTACCTGACAATCATAATAATTACTTATAATTATCTCCGAAGGGTCCCTAGAAGTTAGATCAGCGTGCCTCTAAAAAAGACCGGGTTTGTCGCGTGACTCTAAGGAGAATCACTTGATAATCATAATGTCTTCGCTTTTTACGAGCTTTAATTTACCTAACCTGTTCGTTTGTTAGTTTCCTTCAATAGATTGATCTGATTTAAATACCTTTACCTTTATAGTATCAATAACAATGCAATTAAACTCATATACCTATTATCAGTAAGCTTGGTTCATTAAAAATATTATTCGTGATCAAGAATTTGGAAACGCTTTTATTAATGGTCTTTTTTAAAGGTCTCTGAACTTCGATTCATGTGTCAAATACCTAATGTTTATTAAATAGTCAACAGTAGATTTTAATAGAAGTCAACTTTCTTGGAAATATATTAATTCATTATATTGTTGAAGGTTTTATAAATGTTCTACGCTTTCGGACGTTGAACTTCAATGAAATGCTATCGTTAGCGCGGTGGCTTTGTTTATTAAAAGCTATTTGTTTATCTCGAATGGAAGTATAATCTTTCAAAACATGTTAATTAATTAATGTTTCTAAGATGTGGCTTTGTTTTGATATATTTTTGTATAAAAAATATAATTAAAGATATAGAAATACTGAGAATTATTTCTGTAACTAAAATACTTACTTTTTACTTTACTTTTGTTGATGTTTTGTTGATGTGATTTTAATATCTGATTTATATATAAATTAGCAGCACCCCGCGGTTTTACCCGCGTTGTGCCCGTTCCCGTGGGAATTTCGGGATTTTTTTTAACATAAAAACCTTCCTCTTGAATCACTTTACCTATTACAAAAAACCGCATCAAAATCCGTTGCGTAATTTTAAAGATTTAAGCATACAGACAGACAAACAGAAGACAAACAGATGCGACTTTGTTTTATACTATGTAGTGATAAAAAATAGCTGAGGATTTTTTTATTGCCTTTGTAATGAAAATTGTTTCATTAAGACTAATGGGCCGTTAAACTACAGCTACGGGAATAACTGAAACTTTAGGCACAAATTATAGCGCGGCGTATTTCTCCAATAAGGTAGCAACTACTAATCATTACATCGACAGAGTGTGTACCTAGGAATATAGAAGCATAGTAATGCTGTGTGGTGCAAAGGACAAAGGCGTGCAAAGGACAACGACAAAGTTTAGCTGAAATAAACTAGGTTTTTTAAAAGGAGCTCACTACATTTCTTTGTGTTGTTCACCTCATTCACCGGATGGCACCACCCTCAGAGCATATCTTGAACATTCGACGCAAAGTTTCACCAAAGATAATATGAGCACCCTACTAACGACATAGTAACGTAACTCTTGAATACTGGTAGTATAAGTGTGCGTTTACATTGTAGCAGAGCTGTGTGGGGTCAACTGACCAATCACAATGCTGAGCTCCGCTCCGTTTCAATGGGAACGCTTCCTTAGGGGTGGGTTGATCCTAACAGTTGGTTATCGTAACATACTTTAGTTAAAAAGTTATTTTCTTTACGTTGTTAAATGTAACTTTAACTTTTTTCTTACCTCTAATGAGTGTAACAATTAGTGTTAACGTTTACTAGTGCTTGAGCGAAAGCTGAGGCAATCCGCCTTAAGTTTGTTCATTTATCATAGGTAGCATCATTGATATTATAAGTATTCAGTTGTAACTATGTAGTTAAGACTTCGTATTGATCTGGGTATAAACTGTAATATATTATTATACTTACCTTACTCTGTACTGTTTGTAAGTTATCGATCTCAAATTGAGTTTCTCAAATAAGCCGTCCATATGTGAAGTCTATAATAGACGGTGGCGTCGCGTCACAGTCGCTGAAGAGTCGAGGTGAAGTCGTGGAAACGTTTTTTTAGAGTCCCTGCGGTCATTTGTTTTGGATTTAGCTATAAGAGGATAAGCATAACCACGCGCGTTTTGATGTACGCTACTGCGACGCCACCGCGACGCTGCTGCGACGCCACCGCGACGCTGCTGCGACGCCACCGCGACGCCGCCGCGACGCCACTGCATCTCCGACACGACCTCGACTCAAGTTTGCAGCGCTTATATGTCCAATTAAGATTTGAGTTATATCATCAGGTTAATGAAACAGATATGAAATTGAAATTCGATTTATTTAATCAAAAAATATTATCAACATCTTATTTTTTTCAATATATATTCACAATTCCCGACACAATTTAGAACAATTAAGCTCTAACTTACATATTTAAATAACCATCAAATGGACTTAACTAAACAGTAGTTAAATAATTGTAATTCGTAGTAATTAATTTTAAACCTACCTAAGAATAATGATCACATTCATTTATGTAGATGAGCATACAATGTCTCTGTCCGCCTCATTAATAAACGCGGTGTAACTAAAACAATGATATACTGTGTTTTCTCTCTTTTGCTCGTCGTAAAATTGCGTATGTCAGAGAGTGACAAACCATGTGATAGCTATACTGTTTTTAATAAGCGTGTTTTTATTAGTAAATGATAGGTTGACAAGATTTCTACTGTTAAAAACTATATCGTACTAGATAACACTTTAATATATCTATATTTTTAATACAATAAAACCGAAGAGTTTGAGTTTATGATTGTCCGAACGCGCTTATATCTGAAACTACAGTCCTATTGGAATAATTCTTTATGTATTATACGAGAGCACATCACATTTAAAAGAAGGAATACTTTTCAACCCGGGCTTCCCACAAAATTGAGTACAGCACCGGCATAACGCAGGGCGTTGTAATTATTATCATAATCTGCCGGATCTGCCGGGTCCGCTCAGCCGGGTGGGTGACCAAAAGGAGCCGAATGCAAAAATTCCAGACGGCATTCGGCCAACATGGCCTGCACAATTCCACTTTAAATTGGAGGCATTGATATTTAAATATATTTAAGTTCTTATACGAGGAGTAAAAATAGTTGATCCAAAACCCTATCAGAATGTTTAATATTAAGTTAACGTAATGTTTTATGAACACTTATTTTAGGCTTATTGTTTGCCCCGTTTACATGATCATGTTTATATTAATAACTATTAAATGATTGATGAGATGTAGGAAGGTGTTAATGCTTGTGGTAATAAAAAACCTTAAACATACAAATACTACGTTCTTTCTTGCCCCAAGTCGTACGTGTTGAGTGATTTAAACAGTGCCGAACATACTCCTTGCTCGTACTTTATTTAGTTTACTAGCAGCACCCCGCGGTTTTACCCATGTTATATGTCCGGTCTAGTAGGAATTCAGAGATGAAAAATAACCTTCCATTGAATGTGGCTATCTATTGCAAAAAGTATTATTCAAATCGGACGGGTAATTCCTGAGAGTAGCTCGAACATACAAACAAACTTACAAATTTTACCTCTTTATAATATTAGTATAGAAGTAATAGATGAGCGAACGCGCAAGTGTTCAAAAATTTTCAGAGCACTAAGTAAAAACGCAGCTTAACACATCAATACATTTAAAAATGATTTAAACCAATCTTTGTATACCTTATACATATTAATATTCACGAATACATTAATACCCATAATGTGGGAAATACATTTTAACTCTTTGATTCACATCAATCATATTTACACGAGTGTGGAGGCGTGATAAGTTGTATAAACACACAAAAATTTAAAAAGCTTTCCGGAAAAGGGCTGTATCGCTATAGTTCATGTTTGGACAATATTACAACATTTTAGGTAGAAATTACTTTTGGTTTAACCTCATATTTTAACTAGGTACGTCTACTATTGGTGATTTCAGGTAAGTTCACTTTGTAAAAAACGGTGATGAACACATTCAGCATTCAAAACATCTCAGCACTATAAAGATTTGTGAAGGAAATAAGTGTAGTATTGAGAGGAGAATGTACTCTTATTATCTTTTGTATTTGGCTGTACATCCCGAGCGTAAGCGACAGTTAAGACTATTGTGCTTTATTTTTTTCTGTAATATTACAAAGGTTAATAATAATAATATATATATTACAGTAACTGCTAAAAACATGGTCACCAAAAGTTATAATTTACAATAACTATAGCTTAAACAATGTGATGAAGAGTACTTTAGTACATTATAACTCTTTGCAGAAATACTCGATGTTTTGGTCGTATCTTAATAACCGTAATCTATGTATGTATATAAAATTCAAAGTCCTGACTGACTGACTGATAATCAACACACAGCCTCAACCGCTACACCTAGAGACATGAAATTTGGCAGGAAGGTTCTTCAAGTGACGTAAGTGCACACTAAGAAAGGATTTTCGAAAATTCCTACGGGAACAGGCTCACCGCGGGCAAAGCCGCGGGGCGCTGCTAGTCAAGACATAAAAGTACAAGACAAGTAAATAAAAAGCTTATTCAAAGTCCTTAGAAGACAATTTCAGATGAAACAAAGACATATAGTCCTTATATTATATAGATGTAGTATCCTTAAATCTACTAACATTAGGTATTTACATATAATAACTACGTATTTACAAATACACTTAGAAATAATTAAAACATTCCACGAACATTATACATTAATAATTTTCCTATCCTAGACTTTTAGGTCCTCGTTTACATTTTACTTAGGCTTTTGTTCCATGTATGTAAGCTGTAAAAAGAGAACATTATGTTTAAAAAAATTCATGTATTATAGAGAAGTTATATTCTTGTTTGCACGTTAAATGGTCGATGGTCAATCGGCGGTGGATTCTTTCAGTAGTTTTTGTGTGGAAGATTAACAAACATCAATGTTGTCAATCTTTCATAAACTTTTCCATTATTCAAATATTAGTATTGAAGAATTTTTCCCACTGCGGGCTAAAATCCTCTTACACTGTGGGAATTTCTACATGAAAATTTATCTTGAATCACTCTGCATGTTCGTGAAAACCCCATGAAAATCCCTTAAGTAGTTTTTGAGAAAATCAATTACATAAAGGCAGACATCTTTTGGGGACTTTGTTTTATAATATTTATAGATTCAAAGTCGTTCCATAAATCCATTACCAATTCCAATTCAATTTTCAAAGTATTTTCATCATTACAACAACAAACATCAAAGATAAATTCGAAAATGTAGTACATTGTGTTCGGGTTGTATCGAATTTGAGCTAACGGGAACATTGGGAGCAAACCGAGTGGAAAATCACAAAATACCAGCACAAACGAACACATTCTATTTGTGTTGATAACACAACGGCTGTTCAGACTTCTGGGGGATAATTATACGATTATCTTGTGGCATTGCATAGGCCTCATTGAATCAGACACATTTCTCTAACTATAGTATCTATTCTGGTTAGAGAAATTTGCCTCGATTGGATTTCGATGGAATGATTTGACTGGTTTTGATATTCAGCAGGTAAAAAATATGTATCTAGGGTCATGGGAGAAGCCTGGTCTTTTTGAGAGGCATGTGAGGATACAGATCCACCTCTTTGCGGTGTTGTTTGAAGATAATTTAATGGGACGATAACTGCAGGGAGACTCTCCAAGTATCTAAATTTTGTGCAATAGTCACGGAAGCAATAATTTTTAAAATTCTTATGTAGCAGGTTCCACATTATAATTAAAATGAACTTTCAGTTAGTAGCAAAACGTTTTCAATAGCCGCGTACCCACCTAGCGCACAGGCTCGCGAGCCATGGCTCGCGAGCCAGCCTCAGTAGTTTTGTTCAATTTACACGAGGCCGCCTCGCGAGGCAGGCTGAGCCATCATAAGTCGTGTATATTCAGCTGCAGCTATTTTCCTAGCTTCGCGCGCGAGCCAAAACATAACCGTACCCACCTAGCGCACAGAACAAATGTTCGGCTGGTGTGGACGTGCCTCGGGCTGCCTCGGGCGCGCGTTTGCTCGGCTGAGCACGGCTCGGCCCCGAGCCATCTGTTGTCGGTAAACTTGACGCGCTCAAAGGTGCCTCGGTGAGCGCTGTGTGTTAGGTGGGTACGGTTATGTTTTGGCTCGCGCGCGAAGCTAGGAAAATAGCTGCAGCTGAATATACACGACTTATGATGGCTGGCTCGCGAGCCATGGCTCGCGAGACCGTGCACTAGGTGGGTACGCGGCTTGACTAAAGTTGAGAGAAAATGCGCATTGAGAAGAGTGAGTACATTTAACAATGATAAAGATGTTTACACTTTGCAATCAATAACATGAAATACATACACGTCTCTAGGGGAATATCTTTACCCTTCAGTGATACATTTCACCAAAAAATGTACTAGAGGCGGTAGTATTGCAAAGGTAATCTATTCCCAAGCGAATAGGGATGTATTATGCACATTCGTGAGATATGCACGGACTTCAACTGTACTTCCTTTGAATAATCCAAAGGGTTTTTTTCGCGAAGACGTAAATTATTTTCTTGTTAGCAACTTTTCTTTGTGTTTATTACATATATTTTTATGGATGGAGTAAGTACTAAAGAAAACATTAAAAACAATAACAATTTCTCAAAAAAATATTGGAACCTTGAACTTTTGAAGTCGGTTAATAAAAGTGAAGTTAAGACCAAAGTTGAATGGCAAACCACTGATTTGTATTCTGATATTGCTAGTGGTTATGTAATCAACAACTTCAGTATTAGCACTAGTTCAGGCAGTTTGTCTTTTACTAACAAATATAAAAAGTAAAAAGAAAAGTATCAGCCTGTAATGTCCCACTGCTGGGCAAAGGCCTCTCATCTCACCGAAGATATCAGTACAGCGAGTAGGATTAGGCATAATCACCACGCTAATGCGGGTTGGGGATATCAAACCCGAGCCATGTTTGAAAAGTAGGAAACATGTTTTCGCTCGACCCGGGAATTGAACCCAGGACCTCAGTCTTGGCAGGCGAGTGCACATACTACTAGACCACCGAGGCGTAACATATACTATTGTTTAATCTTCTGCAGTAAAATACGAAGTAAAGCTCCCAAACTGTTTGACCGAAGGCTAATCCATCACTTGACCCTTGTGGGCGTCACATGTCTTTCGAATGTCTCACATTTTTTCCTTATAATTTTGCCATCAGCGTTTTGAGATGTGATAAAATCTGACGAAGGACGATACCTTGTATTGGCAGTATTAAAATAAAGTATTGAATTATTGAGCCTTCTCCACGTGTATTGACTTACGAAAAACAATCTTGCTACCCTTCGCGTCCTTTGAAATTGTCCAAGGGTTTACCCTTAGGCAATTGTACTAAAAATACTTTGATTTTGTGTTGTCTAAGAGAGATTGTTTATTAAAATAGGTATGTCTGACGATAGGAACCGGGATCGACAATTTAACGAGCGCTTTGATTGTGACGTAATTATGATGTTCTAATGACTTTTGAGACACTGAGGTTCTTTTCACCTGGCTTATCATTCACTTGGTATCAAGTCGGTTGCTCTGCGAATGTGATGATTGCAACCGGTTTAATTTCTGTTGGCGCAATCGTGGTATCTCAATGAAAGACCTCCGTTAACGGAGTCTATCCATAAGTTTCTATTACCATGTGCATATGTCGTGGTATAGATTTGCCCACATCATGGAATGCTCGTTAATTTCATGAAATGGTCGCATTGCATGATATGACCAACTTAATTTGATCAGATGATTTAGTCGTGCACGTTTCATGATTCGATCATCCACAATTGGCCGTATCGCAAACATAGGGCGTATACCGAACGAAAAAAAACTAGACCTACGGTGACAGTAAAATTGACGATCAAGATTAGTTCAACTTTAAATTTACCTATATAATATAAAAGCAAGCTTAAATATTTACCATCGTAATAAGTCCGATGCGAGCACTTGGGGCAGCTAGCAAGCGAAAGCTGTCTCGGCTGGTGGTGGCCTTGGAGCATCCGAGATGACGAGAGCCGCCATTCGGGGCCCGCATTTCCTCTTGAGTCTCTGAGTTCCTCTATACCTAAGGAAACGTACACTTCAACGACAATTATTCAGTGACTTAAATTACTAGCAGAACCCTTGCGTTTTTATTCGCATAGGAATGTACTCAATTATTTCTAATGCTTTATCAAAATTAGTTTCGCAGTTGAAATGTTTATAAGGTTGTATAAGTAGTAAGTACACAGACAGACATTGATATTAACTTTTAAGAGACAGTTTTATCTTCCCCCAATAATAAAATACGAGTATGTCTTAAATGGTAACTCTTACGGAAAAGCCAAGGTCCAGCGAAGGATTTATGAAAAACTAAATCAAACTAATAGTCAGGAGTCAATGCTCTTCGGTATAATTTCCGTCGCTGCACCGTAGCATTTTCATAAATAAATTATTCCGATTATTTTGTTAAGGATTTAGTGTCTACCATTATCACAATAATAATGTTTTTTAAAATGAAATTCTTATTAACTTTTCATGCAAAATGATATTAAGTTTTCTAAGACAAAAGATATTTCAAAGATCCTTAAATCCCATTTTTATTAGAAAATTTTATAAAATCCAGTTTTGTGAAATAAGCCAAGATAGAGTTACAATGAGATTAGCTAGTCACTACGTTAGCATCTAGAGACGTTACTACTAACTGAAGCTTTAGCTAATTACGTTGAACATCCGTTGTGATTCCAGTTCATCATTCAAGAAATCGAATAGTCACTTGCGAAAAAAAACAATGTTCAAAAAGCTGACTTAGTTTTTTGAGTAATTTGACTATAAGGGCTTTTGAAGGATCTTTTAAGAGCCTAACTAGTTACCTACTTAGATGTACTAGCACCTAATTAAATGTTCTCGAAGTGTATGGGATTCAAAGTAGCGTATGGAGAATGCGCTACTTTGATATCTACTACTATCTCTTAACTTTGCTTCTACAAATCACATATTTACGATGTCTAGTCTATGTGATAATATAGGAGAATAAAGAGTAGATTTAATACTAAATACGTAACAATAGAAGTTTGTTATTTTTGTTAATAATCCTACTATTATTATAAATGCGAAAGTTTGTGAGGATGTATGTATGTTTGTTAATCTTTGACAAAAACTTCTGAACGGTGTGGATGAAATATATCAGAATAACACATGGGATATATTTTACCCCTAAATTCCTGCGGAAGCGGGTACAACGCAGGTAAAACCGCGGGGCGCGGCTAATAAGAAATATAAATCATTAAAATATTACCCTTCTAAGCTTATCCGAAATATGAACTACACGAGCTCTTTTAGTGAAAAATCTAGTAGATCTTTTGAGCAGACATTAGAACCAGATCCATATTAATAGAATTTACTAGGGATCTGCCAAAAGCAATCCTTTTACGATACACCAAAATATAATATGAATCTGCTGAAAGGATCAACTATATGCGAAATAAATGTTGGAAATTTGCTCATAAAACTACGTCTTATATGCGTAACGTACGTCTTACATTTATTTCCGAAAAATATGAGTAAAATATAATACGACGAATTCCTCTTCGGTTTTTGTTGAATATTCTATCAAATAAAATGTCTATAAATATAATAAGAAACGCTATTGTGAATATATGTATGGGCGTAAATATTGAAAAGTGTACAATAATTTCCATTCCAATGTCGGTTTTGGAGGAAGCGGTTTCAGCCTGGCGTTTTTATCTGTGACAATCTTTGAGGTGGTAATATGGCCCCTGTATACTGTCACTGTATCGCACGTCTTTGGGCGCGGCTCCATTAAAACAGAGCTTAGCTGTGCGAAGCTCAAACGACCAATCATAACGAATGCTTGTGCGATCAATCTTTAAACACGCGTTCCTTTGCAAACGAATGATATTTCACGCACGAGTATGGAAGGCTAATAAGATTTGCGAGACAAAAGACGATCGCATACAAGCCAACTCACGTTCCCAAAGAGATTTTAAAACGCTGGTCTGAAACCGCCCCAAACTTTCTTAATGTAATATTAGGTACGACCAGAGCAAAGGATAGGACGGTATACATTGATGGTTTATTTTCCAGTCTTCTCTCAGATACTACTAATTAAAACCCGAATAAGTATACCACCCCATCTATAAGCACTCATTAAAACCCCATTGTGATGTATTTAAACCAGGTGTTCCACGACTCTGTGACATGGAGGAAAAGTATTATAGTAGTCTAAAAGGCGCTCTGCAGTTCTTCCCGTAATGAAAAGAGCATGGTTCTAAGTATTACGTAGAACTAAGCTCTTGAAAGAGGCTATCATGTGCATTTCTTGCGCTTTAGGGTACCTGTTCATTGAAGCGGTGCGAGGCTGCGGAGCGGAGAAACTGAGAAATATTAACCAATAGGATTGCATAAAATCTCCCGTCAGATATTTAATGCAATCCTATTGGTTTATATTTATCTGTTTCTCCGCTCCGCAGCCTCGCTCCGCTTCAATGGACAGGCACCCTAATGGTTCTATCTTTTCGCTATATGTAGGATAGTGTACAGTTCAGCAATATATAATATAATTTTCCTCAATATCATGGGACACACCTTATACCTATGTACTTTCCCGATGAAAAATCATCTACATGACCGTGCCAACTAGGCAATAAAGTGGTACACTAAATGTGCGGTAATGATATCAAATATCACTTCAATAATTACGTTAACGAGTAAAAACCTGATCGGGATCGACTCCCCGACTGCGATATGTCGGGGGGAGAATCGGGGAGCGGCCGCTTCCGGCGCCGGAACACATCCCGCCATCTGCATAGGATCGCTGTGCGGAAGTATGTGCGGAACCTGTGAACAACACACTCGACATAAATTTAATGTATTAAGTGTAATATCAGCAAATGAAATACCACTTTTGTAATTTGTCACTTTATTAAATTCAAAAAAATTTAGGTAGTCGGCTAATATTGTACGTACAGTGATAATTCTAAACCGAAACTGAACCGCTGTTGATGCCGACGAGAAAGATAATTTACCTATAATAATATCTTACATTAGACCGCATACAGATGAACAGCTAGCTTGTGCCTATCACTCGTGCCGTGTTGGTAAGCGGTGGCTTCCTTATTATATTCCGCAGTTCAAATATGTCATCTGTATTGAGAAGGCATACGTCAACCATGTTTGTAACGATGGCGACGCTCTGTTGTCGTCGGGTGTAAAGCATGTGTTACAAATTAAGAGATAACTGATATTGTTGAATTCTGAATCGTAACCCGTTTAAACCAAGTTAAAATATATTGCAATACACTGGAGATATAACTTATAATAATTTTAATAACTTTCCACGAACCTTTCCAGAATTAAACAACCACGAAAATAATTAATTTTCTTAATAATAATTAAGAAAATTAATTAGGTAACCGTAACCGTGAGTTACGCTCAGACAATAATGGTTATATTCTGAAGCCACAATATTATTTTATTATCTTCGAGTTCATATTAAAATATGTTATAAAAATTACTAGTCTTAGATAAGGGGCAAATGTTACAATTCTGTTAGTTTTCAACTACCAAAATGTATAGAGGTGCCACGATGCAGCCATGGTGATGGCGACAATTGATCATTATGAAATAAGATATCAATATATCAATATGTCGGAATGGCGTCCGCCATTACATTGAAAACACCACATAAGTCAAAGTCAACTATCTTTATTCAGGTTTGAATTTACCACCCATTCGGAAAAGCATCAGCAGAGAAGAATGGGCAAGAAACTCTGCTGTCAGCTTAATCTTTTATACACTGGTTTATTTCATAACAATCATAACGTGTGCACCGGGCAACCGACGTCGAACGAGTGAGACGTGTTTCTGTTCGCATCGCCTTATATAGGATCGAAGTGGTGGGGATGACCGTTGCACGTGTTGTTTTCATCCGATGAGGTTAGGCGCCGTCAAACGTCCATCTCCGACACGGCCATCCTGCTAGCACACGTCCTCGTGTGTTAATCTGCAAAGAAATAACCAACGAGAGTATTTGTTCGCCTCGGCCACTTCTGACCAATCATATTTCTACAAACAACTCAAATAAAGAAACTTCGTAACTGTATAGTTTTTCTTTTAAATTACTCGAATAAAAGAGCCATAAGAAAATATCAACCAGAGCCATGTACCACTGTCGCTTGTAACAACAAATTAACACAATTTAATTAACCACACAAATCGAAACTTCACACTAGTAAGCCCTCTATCGCCACGGCTCTCCGGCCGACCAGCAATCGCAATTGCTCTCACTATGCATATCCATCAAGTGGATCGCCCATGTGCATCACCCTGTGACTGCCGAGTCTACTCCTGGACTCTATGGTTCCTCCAGAACCCGACCTCCGCCAGAGTTGCCTGCTACCGCGTACTCACGGACTACAATGTAGACACCGATTTCTACTGAGCTACGGCTACACGACAACCTCTGGTACGGTCCAACACAATACGGCCGATAGAGTCCTTACTCGAGTTTCCACCAAAACAAGTTTACTCATCCTCATCAGAATCACTATTAACATCAACTTCGACTGGTACATGACCTACTGGCATCTTTCGTAATCTATCGTGTTCAGATCAATAATCATCAGATTAATAATATGATCAAATAGCGTAAGAAATCACAAAGTAAATTATGATAACGTTTCATCTACCAAAACCCTGAGGCCAGTAACAGTGACAGACTCTGGTTCATTATTCACACACAATTAACAATTTAATCACAATTGATTTGCTACTGAGCCCTTATTCGTGGTCACAACACAAGATTTAGCAAACGCATTTGCCCTTTATGCACTTCCATTTCGGAATGCCGAGTCGTCCCATGACTCTACGGTCTTCGCTACCAGGCAAGACCCGACCACACTACCCAGGGCTACCGCCTACTGCCTACCCACGGACTACTACAAGTAGTAGACACCGATTTCTAACGGGCTACAGCTACGGCACCCTGGTGCGGTCTCAGACTGACCCAACGTCATAAAAACCCAGTAACAATCAACAACTTAATCAACCTCACTGTCTCCACCTTCGTCTGAGTCAGCTGTTACCCGCCCCACAGGCATCTTCCTAACACGATCATGTGCCTACTTGCAAGTACGTTTAGAGTTCAAAGCTTTCAACGTGTAACGATCACCATCGTTCGGTCACTCCTGACCTAAATAACTACTTCAACGAAAGACTTAGTAAAGCTCAAACTATTATTCTTTTCCAATGAACAAATTTAACTACCTCAATATTCATAATCACATTGCTTATCTCAACATAATACTAGAACATCGTCAGGCACAAGTACCCATTAAAAATCAAATTAATCTCAAATCAAAGTAAAGGTCAAGTGTGTGTGTCTCTATTGTCCGGCTATCCCCGTAGCCCTAATACGCAGTCATCCCTGTGACTGGCTGTGATCATCCCAGTGATCACCCATAACCCTGATCATCCCTGTGATCAGTCACTCCCGTGATCATCCCAGTGATCACCCATAGCCCTGATCATCCCTGTGATCAGCCGCCCCTGTGATCATCCCAGTGACCACCCGTGATCATCCCCGTGACCACACAAATTTAAGACTCAAGAGGACACGCACAACTAGTTACCACACAGTCAAAAATGACTACAGTTCATCATCACAAGGCTCAGAATTACTAACAATGGGTACTTGCCCTTCAGGCATTTTCCTATACCAGTCAATGACACTATATTGTGTACTCGTTCTCCTCTAAACCTCGCGGCCACAGTAATTTGCACGAGCGAGTGCCTGACTATTGAACCCGACTATTAAGAAGCTTGTTCTTCCTTAAATTCTTGATTTCAATCAAAAGTTAATTACAATTATTATCAATCGGGAATCTTCAATGCTATGTAACACATGAATACTAGGTACCACGTCATTTTCAACTTTAACTTCAATAGACTATTAATCTCAAATGCACAT
This sequence comes from Cyclophora punctaria, assembly GCA_951394245.1. Classification (NCBI taxonomy): domain Eukaryota; kingdom Metazoa; phylum Arthropoda; class Insecta; order Lepidoptera; family Geometridae; genus Cyclophora; species Cyclophora punctaria. The sequence goes on from OX596175.1 coordinate 8,996,478, forward strand.
TACAATATGAGCCATGAGTAAGTAACAGTAAGCTTGTCTAGTCACGTCTAGTCACGGCAACCAGCCGACGAGCAATCACATTGCTCAACAACACACGGTCTCAGCAGACCACTCCACAGTACGGTCAATCCAGACCACGACCATCGCCGAGTTTGAACATTGAACTCAATAAGTCAGATAGTCACATGAAACCCTTACTCATACTCTCATATTTTACAACGGAATAAACATCCAAAATACTTTCAATAAGCTTTCTACTTAATCAAGTGGTACGAAGATTCACTACAAAACTCTCAATGTTAACTAACTCAAATATCACAAAATAGCTCACCGGATATTTCCCAACAAACCAATCATTACCGCAATACATCACCAATCCAATGTGAATTTGTCGTGATAGATTCTTGAATAATTTGGAATACCGCAATCCCTCGTATTCCTCAGGTAACAGGATTGAGAAGAGAACCACGTTCTTCCCTGGACGAGGTTCATCAATGCTCACAATAATTACCAGCATTGAACCAACATGAAAATAAGAAAACATATTAGAACATATCACATTACATCACAAGATTACACTTGACTCATAATTACCATCTTAACTCCACAATAGAATAGAGTACTAACTAACTATACTCACAGAACATTCCAAGTTTTATTACCAAATCATTGACCAATTCAAACATTCTCTACTGGTGGCTCAGTGGGCAAAATAGCGATCTTTATCATTCTCTGCTGGACGCTCGGTGGGCAATAGCGATCTTGATCATTCTCTGCTGGACGCTCGGTGGGCAATAGCGATCTTGATCATTCTCTGCTGGACGCTCGGTGGGCAATAGCGATCTTGATCCCACTTCTGATGTCGGAATGGCGTCCGCCATTACATTGAAAACACCACATAAGTCAAAGTCAACTATCTTTATTCAGGTTTGAATTTACCACCCATTCGGAAAAGCATCAGCAGAGAAGAATGGGCAAGAAACTCTGCTGTCAGCTTAATCTTTTATACACTGGTTTATTTCATAACAATCATAACGTGTGCACCGGGCAACCGACGTCGAACGAGTGAGACGTGTTTCTGTTCGCATCGCCTTATATAGGATCGAAGTGGTGGGGATGACCGTTGCACGTGTTGTTTTCATCCGATGAGGTTAGGCGCCGTCAAACGTCCATCTCCGACAAATATATATGGTCGATTGAAACAACCGGAACTGACGAGTTTACGAGCCCTCCAAAGCATGGTAATCTATACTAATATTATAAAGCTGAAGAGTTTGTTTTGTTTGTTTGTTTGTTTGTTTAAACGCGCTAATCTCAGAAACTACTGAACCGATTTGAATAATTCTTTTTGTAATAGATAGCCACATTCAACGGGAAGGTTATAGGCTATTTTTCATCCCGAAATTCCTACGGGAACGGGTACAACGCGGGTAAAACCGCGGGGCGCTGCTAGTGCTCAGATAAAATGCCACTATCGGTCACCCATCCAAGTAGGGGCCGAGCTGCACGTTGCTTAACAATCGCCATAAGCTAACATACTACGCAAATACAACACAAATAATATAAAAGAGAAAAAATTTCGCTTGTCTAATAAAACTGTGATTTATTTAAAGGTTACATACGAAGGGTTTTTGTCCCTTTAGTGTCATCTAACAGGCCGTACTTACTATAATTATAAGTTTAGTCTTACAACTGCTGGGTTCTGCTTGTAAATCACCCCGGAGTCTTATTGCTAATTTACCGCAGACGGTGGCAAAGGGTCGCAATAAATTTTTGTAACAACTTCTAACTTTAAATAGGTTCAAATCCAATTTCATCTTTGATAACCACCAACGAACGCGCGCTTTTAAACTGCATCAAATCAAGTTAGCTTATCTGGACAGTTATAGGTGTTGAGTTCTATTCGAAGAATATATGTTGGAATTTATGTTTCGATATAAAAATTGGAATGTTCTTCGATTTAGAATGTCTTTTGATTTTATTTGATAGAGTTCAGTGACATGCTGTAATGATATTGGGTGTTATCGTGGTGTTATCCAATCTCTTGTGTTTATTTTGACACTCCTACATTTCACGCTATTCATACGAAAATTTGAAATAAGGAATCACAAAGTATTGCTCGTAGTCTTGGCAAATAAATATTGCGTACTCTTTAATGTATTAGGGTTCCGTACCCAAAGGGTAAAAACGGGACCCTATTGCTGAGACTTCGCTGTCCATCCGTCCGTCCGTCCGTCTGTCACCAGGCTATATCTCAAGAATGGTGATAGATAGACAGTTGAAATTTTCAGTATTTCTATTGCCGCTATAACAAAAAATACTAATAATAAAATAAAACAAATATTCTTGGGGGGCTCCCATACAATATGCGTGATTTTTGTTTCGTTTTTTAAAGTACGGAACCCTCCGTGCGCGAGTCCGCCGTTTACTTTGTATTATACTATTTCTGCCTCTGCGAGTATATTTTAAGTTTGGCTATTTTTCAGTATACTCAAAATACGAGTATGTTCTATTAAACCTTTTTATCATTAATTTACCTAGAAAGACCACTCGGTATCACTCATTTGCAAGTCCTAGCGGACCGTCTGCCCATATTTGAATACGAGGCCCAAAAGATAGCTACTGCCTATAATATCGTCCATAATTCAAGAAGCTAGACAGACATTTATCAATGACACTGAAAGAGGTCTAATAGGATTATGACCGGGATCTTATGACAGCTCATAAGTTCTGAGGCAACAGAAGTTCTAAGCTATCATTTCATTTTATTAAGATCTAAATTGGATACTGAGACGCCAGGATCCAATGTCAGCAGGTTAATAAAGATAGCGCAATCAGAAACGGTGCATCCCTAGGCTCATTTTTCAGTTTTTTAGAGCACTATTTAATGGATTGAAAATAAGTATTAAAACCCGTTTGATTTCTGCCAAAGATAAGTAAGTGTAAAGGTAGCGCTTTCAGGGAAATTATGAATAAAGTTCTTAATAGCAAAAAATATTTTTGAATTTTGAATATTTCTGATTTCATGACTTCTAGACTGCCTCGTTAACAAAATGACTGCCATCTATGTGACGGTTGGCTAAGTCCCTTCAGCAAGATCATCGACCTATGAGGTTCTACCATTAAAAAAATTTCATCTACGAACATTTCTTCTTAAAAATAAGAGCTGGACTCTTGTCAATAACGTTCTTTCCACTTTTTTTTTCAACAAACATTTCAAACAAACATATCCCCCTTTACTTACTTCGCATTCATCCAGTAGTATATGATTGGGTTCACCATCGCGTTGGCCATGGCTAGCCAATAGAAGCCAAGGTACACGTGTTGGACGTACTTCATGTATAACACGGAAGGATTGAAGTGTGTGTAGATGAAATACGTGTGGTAGGGGAGCCAGCAGAGACCGAAGATCACGATTACCAGGATGAACATCTTCACCACCTGTGGGAAAGGAACAAGAAGCTAGTTGAAAATAATTATATTAGCTAGCTCAGTTAGCTTAGCTTGTAGTGCCTGTTGAACATTAATAAGCAACAGAAGAAAAAATGAACTTTAGCCAAATATATATCGATATTATCGTTTTTTTATATATATATATATATATATATATATATATATAGGTAAAGGACATCTACAGAAGTCCAACAACCGATTTCTGATGCTAAGTCTTATGGCTAAGTCTTATGGTTACAAAAATATCTAAACCGATTCTCAGGTAATGTCGTTGAGCTGTAAGTCACAAATAGACAACAAAGATACATCATGACTATATCATGCTTTACCTTTTTGAGTCGGAAAATAAACCGCAAGTATTTATAGTGATGGAATCCTATGGTACTGTAGGTATGTGTGTGATCTAAATACGGAACTAATAAACGAAAAACTATTTCTAACCACAAAAAAAATGTGGACGAAATACTTTTGACGATTTGTTTTATATTTATAAGCATAAAAATGAAAATGCAGTGTTTTTTAACAAAAATATGTATTTACTAATTTATTTAAAGACATAAACCTTGCAAACGTTTATGTTGACTAAGTTTATAAATATATGCTGCGTAATATAATGTATGAGCTTTAAAGAAAAAAATAGTACTTGTATAACGTAGCTCAATCTAAACGGCACTTAACTAATGCTAAAATAAATTAGGTTGATCAAAGGGTCGAAATATTCGGTGACGGAGAACGAAGAGGAATCATTCTTTAGAGCTACACAAGAGCCTGAATCGTCGTTAAGTTAATCCTATAATGATCCCAAGATGGATTTGCGCTATGAGTTCGGGCAACGGACCTATTTTTTCAGCTTGAGTAATGTGGATAAGTATTATGTAATCGATTGAGTTATGGAACTAATTTATGACCTTTTCCTGACTTCGTGTACTTGTACGCTAGTTGGGTTCATGCTTTTATTTCCATTTATTTCGTATTCCGTGAACGGTGCAGGAAATTGGGAGCTATATTATTATGTTATGGAGACTCTTTGGGCGTCTTTTGTGTGATGTATTTTTAATAATTGGTAGTGGACTATTCCGGGTAAGTCAATAGTAATGACAAGTTTAGAGTTCCTATTTTGAATGCCACTAAAAATAAGTTTTGCTGAATTGTCTTATCGAGCATCAAGAAGAAGGTTTTTACCTTCACATTTACCAGACACCTCTATAAAATATTCTCTGACAGGTGGATCGCTCGTATGGGAGCTATTTCGTAGCCAGAGTGGTCGTCTCACCGGAAGCTATTGGATTTTTTACGGACACAAGATTAACGAAATGGCGCCGAAAACTATCGCATGAAGCCTTGAGAGGCTTGATATACGAGACTGCTTTAACGAGATCTCAGGATGCATTGCAGTAAGAAAGAATTTAATATATCTATTTTACTCTTGAATAAGTCAGTGAGATGGACTGAAGATGCAGTAGATCACCAGCTAACTATAACTAGCTTTTGACAAATCTGAGAGGAACTCAAGTTTTCAATTGCATAATATAAAAGTTTCTAAAGGTGCGTCCATATTATGGAAAAATGTCTCTTAAAGTTGCTTGGCGCTATACAACAATTTTAAATACTGTGTACTTGTAGTAAGGTTATAACATGTATTCATAATCATTATCTGGATCTTTCTCTCTCTCACTCTCTTTTTCTTCCTGGCTATGTATCCCACATGGTGGTGGGGTCAGCCTTCCTTGTTTTTCTCCTCCAATTCGCTCTATCGTCGACTTAGAGTTCCATGTTCGATGTAGCGAAGAGGACCTTAAGGGTCCAATTATGGACTACCGTATGGACACCTTAACACGTCTAAAGGTAAAAAAACGTCGCAATTTTTATTCCAGACACAAAGTTCCATTTTCAATTGGAGATCGTAATGACTGTAAACTCCGCATGGAACTGTGTCCAAATACTCAAAGCTTAGTGAACACGCGCCCATTAAAAGCCATTATCGAGTCACAGATGGCGTATATTCGTACACAAATTCGTACACAACGACTTTATGTACTAGACGCCTGCCGTAATACCAGTACTATATTCGTAATACAAATTCATAATACGTTTATGAAAGAAAATTGAATTGTAGGAACGAATGCCGCGCGGAGCAAGTTTAATAGAAAATGAAAAATATGGGAACATTCCACTGCAAAGTTGTGGCATTTTGTATTCCATGTAGAAGGTTAAAATTAAATAATATTCACCTCGCGTGGACATTACGAGTACAAATCGTGCATCTGTGTCGTTCTCTCCTATTTTCATTCCGAATGAAGTTCACCCATGGGGTTGAAACCGTTAGTTATTTTGACACGTTTACATGTCGCTGTTTGATTAAACGAGACGAATTTAAAATGTTTCAACTTGAGGTTCTTTTTCGCAGTGGTAGACCGCGACCGCAGGCGGTAAGCAAACATCGTGGCCGGTTGCGGTTGCGGAATGTGAAGAACGTAAAAGTTTATGACTGCAGTAACGAACAACCGAAGAATAGTCCGCATGTCCATACACGCATGACATACACGTTGCTACGCAAACTACGCCACGAGCTCTATTAGTCTGCAATTATAATTTCACAACCAAGTTGATTTTTATTGATAGTTATTTATTTTTCATAAGAGAAACGATTTTGCGGTAGTAGTTTGTATTGACATGAAACTTTTAGTTGATGTTTTACTTCTTGATTGAATAACTGTCCATAATTTCCTAGTCGAAAATTGTTTATCTTACAAAGAAATGTACCATTGGGAAATATGATTAAGTAACTTTTGACGGGCATATTGAAATTTCCTGAATTTTTAAATATCAAACAATATCGAAAGGCTTTGGGCGATTTGAAAGCTACATCAATAAAAGACCCCGCTACCTCACTTAACGTTTGGTTGGCGACAATCAAGGCAGACCAAATATACCTACCAGTTGAAAATTAAGTTATATAACTTTACTAGCTGCAGTCATCGCTTTGCTTCGGGTGAAAAGGCCACCCGGTGTAAGGGGTTGTATTTCTTAGTGCTCTATTACATCATGAAAGGAACTCTTGTACCAAATTTTAAGTTTCTAGGTACAGTAGTTTCGCCTGTGCGTTGATATATAAATCAGTGAGTCAAGTTAGTTTGCCTTTTGTATATACGAGTACAGATAGATATATAGTAAGCGAAAGGTCTCGAAACCACAGAAACTATTAATGCTAAGAGCCTCAAATTCTGCATGAGGTTTTTTAGGACATAGTTACTCGCTAAGAAGGAATTTTATAAAATTCAACCCCTAACACTGTTTGAGAGCCACCCCTTTCACCCGAACCGACGCGAAGGTGGGTCACTTGACAATAAATGCTACGAAACATTTTCCGAGGGTAAAAATAAAATATTCTTAACATCTATTATTAAATAACAGATACAGGCCAGCTTCAGACATCGCTATTCTGGCAGAGTTGGTAACATAATATCTTTATTCCATTTTTAAACTGAAAATCGGATGTTCGAAATTGATATCTTTCCGTATCTTTCACTGAGCATAAAAGTGGTTTCATAACGTCTCATAACGTTGAAATCGACCATTAAAACTTTTATTCATTTAATAACATGATGTTTGATGATCACTGTCGCTATTTGAATTACGGCTTGTACCAGATGTTGTTCTACGCAATCTCATCTTATTACGTCACGTGACGAGATTTCAATGTCAAAGGATGATATTGAATACTAGATGCTGGGGCAGGATTGCTAGTTCTTCTGGAAGGAACTTGTTTGATTGCCTTTAAAATGTTCTTCACAGAAGTTCCTCCAACATATTTGTTGTTTGAGTTTGAAAAGAAAAACTACAAGACATTTCAAAAACACTTGAATATTTTCCACTATAACATTTTCATCAACAACCAATAAAAGTAAACTATATCATTGAGTTATATGTACTACGTAGTACATATAACTCAATGAACTACTATATCTACTATATCAAAAATGATTCTGCTTTACATTAGCTTATTTTTATTATACCAAACACACCACAAGCATACTTAGACTATAGTTATACTTATAGTTGCTTAAACTTTCCAAAACATTTCTACATTTTCACTATGATTAGTATGAAATTCTGAACATGGTGTTAAGTCAAAAGACAAAGAGAGTGCTTTTACATTTATTAAAATCACCTCAGGCATGTTTGATGTAAAGCATTCACAATCACATAAACTCGTTTCGTGTCGTTCCGTATCCATTAGAAAATTAATTAATATGAAATATGCCAAGTAAAGTTTACTTAATTTTACATAATAAGGTTGTAATTGTAATTATTAAAACCATGGTAATGTCATATTGCCATGCTAAAATACTTTTAATTTAATTATAACATTAATTAGGCAGTCTCTAGGAGATAATGTATTTATTTTTTATGTATATATTATTTTTTTATTAAACAGAGTGGTTTTTTAAACTGGTCAGTAGAAACAAGATTAAAAAATCTTCGGATCTATTATACTTGTAGTTGTTATTGCAGATTCTTCTATATTGACCTATTTAACAAAACTCTGTATAGGACTTTTCACCACACGCAAGTGAGCGATATTTTGTCACATGTAATTTAATTAAAACCGTCCAAAAATATTCTACATGTTTTTGATACAATTAATTTAACCGATATTTTGTCACATGTAATTTGATTAAGTACGAAAATATATCTACACGTTTTTAATATAATTAATTTTACGCACATTCAATTTTTCTCCACAGTTTACTATTTCACGATCTTTTAAAACCTCAATCTCGCAGCGTTAATGGAATTGTATTTTAATTTAACCTTGACCTGTATTGCCTCTGTTCTTTTATTTTGGAATATTAAAATGTTTAAAATTTTTCTGGAAATAATATTTGTTGATGAATGTAATTTTTGCAGGAAATAATAGTATTTCAATAAATACTTAATAATTAAATCACTGGTATGGATGGTGATGACTCAATAACTGGGCCAAATATATCATGTAGCTTTATTCGAAAATAAAGAAATGAATTGAAATTGAAACGATTTATAAAAAATAGAGATAAAATTTCAAGGTTTTCAAGTTATGAACCTGAAAACCTTCAACTTCAATTCAGTTCAGTGAACTTTAGTTATTTACTCGAAGTAATATAACTTTAGGCTTAAAGGATTTCTGGTGAAGTCACTGTCTCTTGTGATATTAATAGCTTGTAAAGCTAACCAGAATGATAAATGAAAGCTTAATTGAACATTACAATTGGAAGCCCCTATTATGTACGTACATTGAACTTTTGTATGGTTGTGAACTTCAAACTGACAATCCTAACTACGAGTAATATTATATATGCGAAGGTAACTTTGTCTGTCTGTCTATCTGTCTGTTTGTTACGCTTTCACGCCAAAACTACTGAACCGATTAGAATGAAATTTGGTACAAAGTTAGACCAGAGCCTGAGAAAGGACCTAGGCTACTTTTTATCCCGAAATTTCCACGGTAACGGGGACAACGCGGGTCAGATTGCGGGCCGCTTGGTAGTATTATATTATCTTAAAGACTTTCCTCCTGACCTAGATACCCACTCAACGTCACCAATAATAAGGTACGATATCATGAAAACATTACTAATGGTAATCGTATTAGACAGGTTAATGACGATATTTCTCCAAGCTCTTTTGATAAAAATACGACTTATTCCGAGAAAAGGTCTTGTTTTGTACCATGGGAAATCTTTTCATTGACTAGTGTAATCGCAAGGGGTCCTGATCTATATTAAGAAGGATTCGAGGCAATATTGGAAATCCTGCAGTACAGTCAGCCAAAAATGTGGTCTACCACCCTACGGTTGAGATTCATTTGAACGTCATGAAACAACAAGGTCAATTTTCATTTAATAATAGAGGTCCAACTATGTCACCCAATGATGTCAAATGTCAGGCATCTCAGATAACAGACAAAACGTCATAACATAATTGTGCATAGAAAAGTCAACCTTAGCGATCGTTACATCTCGCAGAAACTTTTGTCAAAAGTGGTAGACCACTTTCTTGGCCGACTGTACACATGTTGATTTCAGCTGATAAAACTTAGGTAGGCTTACTGTATCTGAGAATACATTGCCAGAGGCTGTTTTATTTATTGTAACATAATAAAGCCTCGGTGGTCTAGTGGTATGTGCACTCGCCTGCCAAGACTGAGGTCCCGGGTTCAATTCCCGGGTCGAGCGAAAACATGTTTCCTACTTTTCAAACATGGCTCGGGTTTGAGATCACCAGCCCGCATAAGGCCCTTAGCCCTAATTGTGACCACCGACTTACATAACAATAAGTGGCTTTTGACATAGCCACATTCTAGATTGTTCCAAACAAACAAACTGTGAAACGCTAGTTTCCACTAAGTTGTAATAAAGTTTCTTGAATTTTGATTAAGTGTGAAACTGTTCGTTCATAGTTATTTGCAAATCTAGACTTCTCAGTATTTATTTAAACTTAATATTATTGGATGTAATTATTAATAAATGTAGGTTTTCAGGGTAACTTCATCGTCCTTACTAAGACAAGTTGCTAATGCTCAAGAAGCACCTATAGACTTGTTTTTCTCAATCAATAAGTGGCTTTTTCTGAGATCAGAGGAACTTTTCACTGCGTTTTGGCATTGACTGAAACTGGTAAAGTATTTATTTCTTACAGTTAAACCATGGGTACTTTAAGTTCTCATTTCACATTTCCACAAGCTTGATATCTTTTTAGAAGTCCATTTAAATGACAGTGTTGACACGGAGATAAATTAATACACTACATAAATACTTTAGACCACCTCAAGGCCTCCGACATGGTCTAACAATTGAAACAACCGAGACCGACAATTTAACGGGCCCTCCGAAGCACGGTAGCGCTCAGATAGGAATTCCAATATCGATGGATGGGTATCCAAGTAGGAGACAACAGGGTGGTACCGCTTAACTTGGAAACAAACACACAATATTTTTATGGCTTAAAATTAGTAAGTTACAATCTTATAAGAGCTACTAAAATATCCTGTACGTAGCGTCGTAATCATTACAATGTTTTATGTAAAGCACTACAACCATTTTGGAAAAGCCTAAGGAACTTGGTCACGTAAATCGTGTCCATTATTCATAGTTCCCAGGGTACGCTAAATGGGAACAACATTTTGTGATAAGAATTTTAAAACGAAGAAATTATTAGCGTTGTTATATTTGGCTTACACTTCGATTAATATATTGTTTATTCACAAATTTTATGACAGATATGATTACCCTAATTTTTCAATCTTCTGGCAACTTTTATTTTAATTCTACATCACAGGATTTGAAAATATTTATCTCTCTTTAGAAAATCACAATTTCTCAAAGTTGTTTGATGAATAATAAACGTTCTTACATATTTTATTAATATAAGTAAACTTAAATGAATTACCTAAAGTAAAAACGCATGATACTGAAGTGTAAAACATTATTAACATACTTTCAATCAAATATGCGCAACCGATAACATTGACTAACAAATAACCCAACAAAGTCCTTCAAACTCTCAAATCTTAAACAAATTGCTATCAAGCTCAACTTCCTTTCCTCAAAGAGAGACACGTACCGTTCGATTAGATATCAGTAATCCGCAAAACCATTTCGAAAACTAATATAGAAGTTGAAAGTTTATATCTGAACTAATAAAGACAGGGTTCAGCCAAGGCTTATCATCAGTTATTCCGATACGTTGTATCCGTGATCCTCAGGGAATGGGCCGTGAAGTTCTGTTGGTAACTTGATACCTTAATTATAAAACGGAAAACGTCTAGTTCGTCTGAAACGTGTGTAAAGCTCCCCAGTTGATTCATTGTACATGAAGCAATATGTTACGAAATAATTTAAAGTACAATTGAGCCGAAAATTTTGTATTTTTTTTTAGTAATGGAATGTCTATTTTGCCGGCATAACAATAGATATTAATTTATCATGTCCTAAGGCCTGTCTACGTGTATATATGTGTATCTTTTTAATAATTATATAGAAGAGGTTTCTATATTTCTATTCATGATAATTTCCGTTTACCGATTGATTTGAAAAAATATGCATAGACGTTTCATTAGGTCATCCAAAGCATCTTATAAAATACTTGCTTGATGTGAACTCTTGGATATTAAACATTGGATAAACAAATCTAAAATCTAATTTGCTTCACGTATGTTTATTTCGCTTTTTCCAATATCTCACCACACGTCGCACTCCGTATAAGTTTACTAAAAATTTAAAAACCTTTGTATAGAAACTAACCTTTCGTTTTGATCTTATTGAGTCGGCTTGTCGTTGCGTCAACTCTCCTATTGACCGGGAGCCCCATAGCACTTTGCCCATCGCTGAGTAGAAGAAGGTCATTCCCAGCATTGGGATTGCGTATGTCACCACGAAGAATAACACTTGGTAGCTGTGAACAAAGGTATATATATATTTACATTGATTTCTATAAGAGTTGTCGTTTGTTCGTTGTGACGTTTAATTAGGCGAACAAATTAATGTAGCGCTTGTGACGTAGTTTAACTAAGCGATGTTAACTTATCGCAATTGTTGATGTGGCCGATAGTGGCATTTATATCTGTGCGCAACCTTGCTTCGGAGAGCTCGTAAAATTGTCGATCCTGGCAGTTTCAGTGTCGGAGGCTTTGGGTGATCCAAAAACTCCCACCCTAGGGTTGGCCACTTACCTAGGAATTTACTAATAGAAAGAGTACATTATTATCGATGGGAGCAAAGAAAAACGATTTCCCTTCAAAACGGTAATACAGGAGAACTCCTAAGTTTGCGTTGTTATATTATTTTTAACAGAAATCTCTCGTTGCCAATCTCGATTATGAAAGGATTGTCTACGAGTTATGAACATCCAAAGTTGCAATCAAATAAGAAAAAACACGGGTCAGTCAATCGAAAATTGCATCTGTCTCTACTGGTTAAGTGCTGCCATCTAATCCAAAAAGCAAAAATAGAATCTTCGACCGAAAATTGATTTTAACGACTTCCATTCAAACAGCTCGAGGCCGTAACGGAAAAGCGGAAAAATTGAAACTTTATTGGTTTACGGTGAAGAGGTCGAGACTACTCTCTCTTTTATCCGTATATATATATGCTCGATGAAACCAAACCATTTTTCATGAGACTTAAGCAATTATATACTGCACTCAGAAACTTTTAAACGACACTCCACTAATTAACGTAATTTTTCATACATTACATGTTAAAATCACTCATTAAATCTCTAGTAAGGAAGCATTTGACGTCTCTGAGTACGAACGTATGAGTTGTAATTCAACCATTTGTAAGCTTAACTACTTATTAAAATAGTATCATAGATTTTACAAGTAGAATCATATATATTTCTCAGTTTCAATTGTAATGTTTTAGTATAAAGTTATCCTTGTCTTTCTCTCTTCTTTTCTCTCTCTCTCTCTCTGCAACAAAATTCTAATTAAATAAATTGTGGTCAGTAAATTGTGGTTAAAATATAAGTAGTTTCATCATAATAATTAGTTTCATCTGAAGCTCAATTATGATTTCCTATCCTAAATGGTAACGCAATGCAAATGAGAACACGTTACCGATATTTTCACAAAGGTTGGATGAAATCCTGTTGGGTTCGAGCATGGTATTACTATTAGTACTTGTGGTACATCGTTACACGTTTCTCTCGACTGAAAAGTTTCTGAATTTGCTTGTACAATACTTTATGGTACGCTCGCGGAAAAAACCTGACGTCGGAGTTTTTAAAACACCTTTAGCCTTCGACATCTAACGATCGAAACAACAAAGCCCGATAAAAATCGACCTTTGTTGAATAAAGCGGGTCCTTTGAAGCAAGAGAGACGAGAGAGAACCAAGACAGACCAATTAAGGTAATGTCAAGCTGAATTTTGCTTAACAATCGTTAGCATCGCTTAATGAAACTATGCGATTAAACTTGTATGAGGATATTTCACCAATACCTTAATTTAAGACTTTAAATTGTTCAACATTTTCAACCAAGTTTTTCAGCACACAAAACTCTATTTAAAGGATATTTGGGTACCGTTGACATATACTTTGTTCGAGACAACGCTGTTCCATGTTTATCGAAAAAAATGTAGAGCGTAAACGTCATTACTAACCAATATCAATTCAAAAACAGTTTTGAAAGGAAAAGCTTTTTTCAGTATCCACTGTGAATGCAGTTATATTTCAATCTGCTGCGGTCTAATCCACTCTTTGTATAGAAACTGTTTACAAAATGAGATTGCTGAACATTGAATACGAGCAGAAAATGAAGTACTAAAGCGAATTTCCGAGAAAAGTACACAATTTTCTAGAGGTAAACATAAACAAGTTTTAATTGTCTATGAACTCAATTTATTTTTAAATGAATAAAACAAATGTCGATGTTTTAGACCACCAGAAGGCTTTCGCACGGTAGCGCTCGAAATATAACGATAGAAATGCCACTATCCGTCACCCTTCCGAGCTGCTAAACAATAGTAATGAATTAACATCGCTTACTCAAGCTACACGAGCGGAACAATTATTTCTAATTTAATCTTGATTTGTTTTCATGGTTTAATCAGCTGCGCCACGCGGCTTTACGCGATTCATTTGGGAATTTCAGATGAAAAGAGTTTAATGTTAAAATTTTCTATTCAATGTGGTTATAATGTTTTTTTAATAATTTGACTATTGCGGAGATTATTGCGTTCACAGAAAAAAAAATCGTATATTGTAATGGATAATCGTTTCAGGTATTCAGGTGTTTAAAGAAATTAAGAAATATTTAGAAAACTGGTTTATTGAAAAATGTGGATTAAGTTTCCCTTTAAACGCTGTCAGAAATATATTCAAGACGAATTGATTCGAGTTCGGATCAACGGAGTTAGACCGAGCTTTCCGCTAGTTTATTTTGGTGTTTCGTTCCCCGGTATACGGAAATTGACAGATCTATAAATCATCATGTAGGTCGGGCCTATCCGTTGAATTTCAATTTGGCATTTTGCCAAATAGTCTAACTGTACTCGAAATAATTGGAGGACCGTACACCGCAATCATTTCTTTATTCTGCCTACATTTCCTTCCTTGGTTTGGCCACTGGCAAAATATTGGAGAAGGTAATTAAAATGATTTATTGTATTCAATTAATTCTTTGAAAGTGAAAATGTTTTTAGAAGAACGGCTTTTATTGTGATAATTTTTTATTAGTTGTTATAAAAAATAGGGGTACTAAACTGAATAAATTAAGAGTACCTTTTTTGAAATTTTTTTTTTTATAACTCACTTACGAAAAACAGGTAACTTTTTTGTAAAGAAAAATATTTCAAAACACCCTTTTTAAAAGCGATACCGTGCTTCAAACGCAAGTAACGTCACAGGTTAGACCTAGAGGTCATTAAAATATGTCAAAGGCCTTTAGGCGGTCTAAAAATTCCGACACCAGCAGACATCAAACTTACTATGGAAGCGGTATGACGTGCTACCGCATTAATAATTCTATTAACTTTTACGTCAACAAAATTAGCTATGGTAATCGGATAAAATCCTATTTCGGCGTTCGGGTAATATTGGTTTATAATAATCAGTTTCATTGAAAATTCAGTTGAACAAGCTTTAACAATAATCGATATCAATTTTGAGTAAAATCTATTCAAACTTGTACAGAAAGTATGATTTTGTTACATATTTCTTAGAAGTAAGTCGGTCTGTAATATTCCACTGCAGGGAAAAGATCCCTCGCCCACTGAAGTTATTATTATTGTTATTAGTACTGTGAAGAAGATTAAACTGAAATTGATGAAGCATTGAATAAGTACTTTTGTTTGAAACATGGCTCGGTTGAGAGATCATCAACCGCAGTACGCAAGCGTGGTGATTATGCCTAATCCTCCTCACTGTACTGATACCTTCAGTGAGATGAGAGAGGCTCAGCAGTGGCTAGAGAAGTACGAGATACCTAAAACTACTACTACTGTTGGTTCAGTGAGTGTGGCGTTTCTTGATAAATACGCTCGGAGTATATAGACAAAAAAAAACCTAAGATACTCGTACTAATTATATTAACTAAAAAGGTTTTTTTCGTGTATTTGAACTTGCTATTCAAGAACTACCAATTGGATTCGAATCTTCATTTGAGTATTAGATAGCAGCTGTATTCAAGACAAACTTCATGGGTTACTTTATTTCACGAGGACGGGTATAACGCGGGTAAAATCACGAGGCGCTGCTAGTTAATTCAGTACGTGCCTAATCTCAGAATATAAATACCAGTAGTTGATAGAAGTCTTAAATAAGTTTTACATTACTAACGAACATACTATAATATATTTAGTACAACTGCAAAACTCATTTAACTATAACAAAATGTTGAGGTGAGTTTACATAACAGTGATTCCACGAAGCGTAATTCCAAGAGATAAAGTTTGATGATTCATGGAAATCATGACTGTATACTCATTTAATATTCATAAATAATAATTTCTTAACAACTATTATTCTGTATCACAACATAATAACTACTAATAGGTTTCTTAGGTTTGAGCAAACACTAACTATTTTGAATAGAAACACTTCGCTTTATTTTACATTTTTATCTGACGTTTCGGCTCCTTTACATTACACCTCAGTTTTCAGTGAGCACGGTTCACAGTTTTCAGTGAGTCCTTTACAGGTAAAGGACGGCTCCTTTACAGGAACCGTGCTCACGTTAGATAAATTTTAATGTGTAAAATAAAAGCGATGTGCGTCCATAAACGTGGTTTCAATTCAGCTACTAATTAGGTACGCTAACTTTATTCAGTGCAAATGAAGTCATAGAAAGCTCTATATTTATTCGCAGGTTAATTAAAACTCACATAAAGTCCATGTAGGACACGTCGGGTAATCCATCCGGCCACGAGAGCAAGCACGCGGTTTTCAAAGTGCCTTTTGATCTGAAACAAACGGAAAGTGAAATACTGTAAAAAATTGCAATTATTATTAACACCGGTTACGCCGGTTTTTAGAATTGTGCCGAGGGGATTTTGTGTGCTGTAGCGTCGTAACTTCAACAGTGATAGAATAATTTTAATTTTAATTTTTTTCGTCCGAAGCGTAACTATTAGATACGGTTTCCAAATTTATTTTGGTTAGGTAGGCATCTAAGATTTTTTTTTTTTTTACCTATATTGACCCACTGCTGGGCAAAGGTCTCCCCCGAGCATCGCCAACCCTCCCTGTCCTTTGCAAGCACCCACCAATCGCTATCATGTTTAACCATCTAAGTTTAACCAACATTATTTTCAATGGATCTTATTTAAGGCTATAGCCCGACTCAGATGCGTAAAATGCTTGGTTGGTAGATATTTAATGAGTGACTTTGACATGTATATAATGTATGAAAAGTAACGTCAATTAGTTAAGTGTCGATTAATGGAGATCTCTGAGTACGGGATAAAATACCAAAAAGCCTATACATGTCTGTCATACCTATACCGACCGTTATCAGCTATGGTGACAGCTTTCAACTCCAGGCTATTATGCAACGTGTACTCGTATGTGGCTTATGTAGTCGATCTTCCCAGTGAAGACTGGCATATAATATGAGCACCTAACCAAATAGTGGTAAACTACTATTGACATCTGAATATGTAGTAGAATTCATCATATTCAGGAAAAAGCATTTCCTTTTACGGTAGCATCGATACACCCATATTTTAGTCAAAGGTAAACGTAACTTCGTAAAAGCTCGACAAAAGCTCAACTTGTCGACCGCTTGGAGTTCGAAATTCTTTTGAAATTCCAATGAACCAGAAAATTGTCGAGCTGAGGTTACTACGGAATTGGTACGACCTAGGCTTAGACGCTCGGCAATACGGAGCGATCTAACGACCTATTGAAATGAAAATAGGTTTACTTTTGAATATATTTAGTTGTAAAACATAACGTTTTTACGGAGTTACATAACGTTAACATTGAACTATTTGAAAAATCATGTAAAGTGTAGCTCTATATGTGTAGTTAAACAAGAAATTGTAACAGCTTCGTTCTTACTTGGTTGAATTCATTTATCAATACTATAGACGTTATAAGTTACAAACTTGCATCTGATTCTGATTAGTATCCCGCAACTGTTTAATATTCGGAACCAATTCAAATTATCGTGTAAACAGAAAACGCGCATTTCAATGCCTCAATTCATTGCATTAGGTTGTGTTTTGTTTATAGTGCTTTGGAGTTTGGTTACAGTGTTTACTATATATAGTTTTACAATAGAATACATGCTATGGACCATATTAATGAACGCGTAACATTTTAGCAATAAAATAGTTTGTCACTTCCTTACATATGCAATTTTCTGAAGAGTAAAAGAGACAAGACATATTATAACAGTGTTTTAGTGACAGAGCGTTTATTTATACGGTGGTGTAAGGTAACGTTTAATGAAATTTATTCTTCAAAAGCGAAACGGATTGACTGATGAAGTATTAGTACTCGTAATGTAAGTGTTAAACATTAATTAACACTACAGACAAATAATTCCCAGATATAATATAATATGAACAACTTACACAAAAGATAGGCTAAAGTACTATGTATTTCATAGTTTTCATAGTTCTCTATACTAACATACCAAAGATGAAGAGTTTGTTTATTTGATTGCACTAATCTCAAATAATACCAACATTGTAAAACCATATTGTATCTGATAGTCATATACATCTTTTCATCCCAAAATTCCCATATTAACATGTATGACCCGAATAAAGTCACAACCCGCTAGTACCACCGAATATATCAGTTTATAACAAAAGCGAATGGTTTTGTTTAACATACCGAGCATAAAGGGACCATAGTCCCTGTCAAAGGCAGTCTGCTTTAGTATTATACTGGAGTATTACAAAGGACCAGATTGAGATCATCCTCTAGATATGTCAGAGATTACTCAATAAGGTATAGATTCTATCGAGAGTAAGGGTATATTTCCACCAGAGCTGCAAGCTTATGAATTGCTAAGAAATTGTACTAGCTATGAAATGTACTAATTACTAGTACTACGAAGCTACGAAACTACGTGATTATTTACAATACTGTAGCTGTGTGAGGTAGATGCGTAGCACGACAACAAGAAAACATAGTCAATGGGAAGCATAATATTATTTTTATACATAGCTCGCATGTGTAGCGGTGAGGCGTAGCACAGATCCGTAACACGTAGCATGTGCGTAGCATGCGCGTAGCGCGCTGTCGTAGCACGCTTTCGTAGCATGCATCGCACTACGCATGCCACGCACACACTCATAGCATGCATCATGTATATAAAAACATAGCTATTCTCATCAGTGTGTGATACTATTTTATACAACGATTGTAATTGGTGGATATCAAACGTAGCATAGCAACTAACTTAGTGTGACATAGCTCTGATAGAAAGGCACCTTTAGGCTTTAGTCGTCACTTACTGTTTGTCTCCTGTATAGATAATTGAACGCTTTTAGCTTAAGTGATGGCATTTCACTTCAGTAGGTTGTGGAAGCTTATTTGTAGCCTTGATTGCTGATTAGTAGGAAGACACTTCGTTATAAAGAAAGAAACATTTTAGTGGGAGTTCGTGTTGTGAAATTAACTTAGATATATATCATTCCAATGTTATTACAATCTTACAAGTGATTTCACTCTGTTTAACTTGTAATCAAAATAATGTCTAACAAGGATCATTTTGACCGAAATTATTGCAGTCTTCGCAGCATTTTCTTTTGCAGTTACTCGTAGATAGTGGTTTGAGATAGACGTGTTCATTTAATGGCAAATGCTTGTAAATGCCTTTTTCGGCGACGATGAGTGAGATGAGAATGAAGAAGCCTTTGACCAGCAATTGGTCATTCATTACAGACTACTACTCATAAAGTTGACTGAGTATGAAAACTTATTTAAATCCACCAATATTTAGCTTTATCTATAAATTGCTCTTAAATATTCCACCTCAATAGCCTCACGTTCATATAAACACATTATTAACATGTCTGCAGATAAAAAGAGTATTACATCGCGAATTTTGGCGTCCTTTTCATATCCGTAACATTCAAATGTCATCATCCCGAAGAATTGTAATGTAAACATGGGTTAAGAGGACAAAAGTTCACATATATAAAATATCTTAATAAATTCCTTTGTCTGTTTTACGGCGTGTCTCTTTTGGTATGTATATGAATGGATAAAATATTATGATAAAAGGGACCTAAAGATCTACAAAAGATGGACTACTAAAACAACTCGCTCGTAATTTAGACGGTATAAAACACTAGATGATAGATTGTTTTTTATTACTGAGTGTTTTATGATTATTGCTGATTTTCTCACGCTTTGTGTCAGAAATAAGAACTTATCTATTCTATGATATGTTACTTTGGATGTTATTAGACAGTTCCAAGTATGATGTATGTGCAGTGATATAGAGGTAGGTTACTTTGCATAGGCAATATATAGATATAAACTCTTTATTTTTACACATTTCTAAGATAAAAGTGTAAACCAACGAATGTTTTCTAAAATAATCTATCTGTATTTTAAAAAGAAAGTTATGTTAGTTTCACCATTAATAACTTGAGAACGACTGGACCGATTTTAATAACTCTTTTTTAATTTTATGTAAGTATAGAAAAGAATATTAAAAAATAATAAGTATTAAATCCCGAAATTCCTACAGGAACGGGTGTACTGCGGGTGAACCCGCGGGGCGCTGCTAGTGCTCTACTTTTAACCAATAAGGAAACGTCCTAACCTCAAACAATTGTAGATTATTAATTTTCTACTAAACCCCACCATTTAACAGGAAATGACCTAAACAAATCAGAATGAGAGATTGTAATTAAGAGGTCTCGTTTCACCCTTTAGTGTAAATAAAATGATGTGTTTCTATAGAACGTATTAAGGGTTGTATGTAGGTCATTATAAAGGCGCGTTAGACATAAGATTAGCATCGTGAATTTTTTAAAACGCACCCCATGTGAGCATTTCTATTTTTTTTATTTTGGTAAGATTGGAATAAAATCACTAAACCTTTTTCTTTCTCAGAAGGATTCATCTATGCCTGGATAATCGTCAATTTTTTAACTGGTAAGAAAAAATAGTTTATAGAATTGTGTGTTCACTGAGAACGTTGGCTGCTTTAGTCTTTGGTAAAGACAAATCCGTGCGAGTGCATACATGAGCACATAGAGAATACATCTCTAATGCATCAACACACATGTTTCAATCTAACAACAAACATTTATACATGCGGCAATACATAGTAGTAAGTAGTGGTAAGTAATAGCCAGTATTGTCCTACTGCTAGGCAAAGGCCTCTGATCACACTGAAGATATCAGTACAAAGGATTAGGCATAATCAGCACGCTTGCCAAATCCGGGTTGATGTTCTCAAACCTGAGCCATGTTTGAAAAGTAGGAAATATTTTTACGCTCGACCTGGGAATTAAACCCGGGACCTCAGTCTTGGCAAGCGAGTGCACATACCACTAGACCACCGAGGCGTGGTAGTACCTCGCACTAATGCGGTGCAAGCAAATCTTGTGTAAGAACCACTTGCGGCGCATACCTACGCCATATTAATGCATTATAATTATGTCGTTTGTTTCGGTGTGAGGCATGCGTGTTATGGCATTCACGGCAAACGCCTCGAAATGTCTGAACGCACCCTTAGGGGTTCCATCATGTAACCCCATCAGGGTACAACGGGGTGAATCGGATTAAATCGAGATGGTTGAAAAGGATTTAACGTACTTATTGAACTGCGGATAGTATCCGAAGCTATGGTAAAGAATGTAGTGTTATTACGCCCGTACACAGAGACGTCAAACGCTTCCTTAGTTAATAAGTGATTTTGACGTGATTTTGATGAAGAATAACGTTAATTAGTTAAGAGTCGATTTAATGGACGTCTTCGAGTGCGGCAGTTAATGTCCTTAGAGAATTAATTTATTTTCAATACTAGGTCGAAAGGCGCCATAGTACTAAAATGTATGTCCCATCAATAAACCTATAAAATAACCCTTTTACGGTAGAGAGTAGTTATAGTTTTAATACGCAATTCATCACACTGTCATATCCCCTAAATCTATCACGACGCACTCATATAAAACAGAGTAAGTATAGCAGTTTACGACCGAAAAACACATTAAAAGCTAACTGGATGTTTCAAAATGTTACTAGCAACGACCCGTGGTTTTATTTAATTTTGGGATATGAATACTATATACTATACTGTGCTATATGACTGATAAGCCCGTTGGGATAGTGACATGTAAGAGTAAGAGCGGTTACTGTGACGGGGGTTGCGGGTTCGATTCCCGGAGTCCCGGTTGGGTGTCAATTCTTTTAATATAACTATACTATACTAATATAATAAAGCTGAAGAGTTTGTTTGTCTGAAGGCGCTCATCTCAGAAACTACTTATATAATAGATAGATCTATTCAATGGGAAGGTTATAGGCTATTTTTCATCCCGAAATTCCTAAAAGAACAGGCGCAACGCGGGTAAAACCGCGGACGCTGCTAGTATATTCATATACGGTATTTGTATATGTACTTATTAGTTAATTGGATTTCATAATTTAAGCATAGAGTTTAGTTTGGGTCTAATTAACCGTGTGTGAATTTGTCCGCGTATATTTATTCATAATTATTCAGCACACATCCGAGTATGCTACATCGATGTTTTGAACTGAGAAATAGGACGCGCGTGTATACTGAAACCATCGTAAACACGCCAGTTAGAAAGCACCCTAATAGGATAAGACAGATAAGAAATTTGTCGATACCAAGACGTCAAAACAATGTCAAATCATATAACTTCTATTTGGTTTGAGCCTGTCCAGAACCAGGCTCTTTACCATCGGGTAATATAAGCAAAATTAATCCGGAAACAAAGAAAAATCCTACTAATGTTAAAAATGCAAAAGTTTGTGAGGATGGATGTATATTTGTTGCTCTTCCACGCAAAAACTACTGAACGGATTTGGATGAAACTTTACAGTAATATAGGTTATACATCAGAATAACATATGGGATAAATTTTATCCCGAAATCCCTGCGAGAACGGGTACAACGCGGGTAATACCGCGGGGCGCAGCTAGTAATTACATATAACATTATATATATAATATATACAACATTATACATATAACATTCCCACAAAGTCCGCATTCGTAATATTAAATAGAATCTGAATTGCGTATCATAATGTGTAAATAGCAAATATTTATGTTCAAAACAAGGAAATTAGTTATTTTATTGTGTGTATAAATTAAACGTCGTAAACATTATCAACGCTGTAATTGTCAGACGTTCAAAGCACTTTGAAAATCGTGTTTATGAATTTGCTTTTGCGGTGTTCGTGTGTAATTACCTACATGCCTGTAATAAATCTTACGGGCATTTTCATAGAAGCGTTTGTCAACAAATAGCCTAGTTTGGACAAAGTTATAACATTATAGGCTTTAACATCATATACGGAGTTGATTTGGTAAACTTCATAATGTTACTTGTATATACCACTAGCCGCGTCCCACGGTGTTGCCCGCGTTATACCCGTTCCCGCGGGAGTTTCGGGACAAAATGTATCCCATGTGTTATTTTGATGTATAATCTATATTACTGTAAAGCTTCACGCAAATCCGTCCAGTAGTTTTTTCATGAAAGAGTTACAAACATACATACATCTATACATACATACAGACATCCATCCTCACAAACTTTCGCATTTATAATATTAGTAGGAAGTTAACTAGTTGTTTAGATTGCTCTTATGTTATTTTCCCAAATTTAGTATGGCCGAGACCACATATTCGTAAGTAGTTAGCAGGTTAAAATCTCCGACTTTATAAATTAGTATAATATTTAATGTAAATATATACTCTTAGATAGGTGCAATGAATACAGTTATTCATAATCTACACACTAACTAAAACGGTACAGTTGTTACATCAACGCCACCTAAAGGTATATCCAACGCTCACAATACAAAACACTATTAAGACAATTATGCGACTCAATGCTTCCGACTGGATCTAACTATTGAGTCAACTGCGACTGACAATTCGAACCCTCTGAAGCACAGTAGATGACTAAATAGGTTAAGGCGTAATTATTCAAGCTCTAGTCACATGTGCATTCGGCCTAACAGGGACTAAATAATGGACATCACATCACATGTGTGCGATGTGTACTTACAGTAGGCATATTATGCTAATTACTCACTTCTCTTGTATGTCAATGGTTCAGTTTCAGTGAGCATTCATTTAATTAACTATTGTTTCAAAGACACTTATGTATGTAGTGTTTTTTAATACTTTGTACGACTCAAATTGAAAGTTTGGTTGTATTCTGTGATTTTTATGAATGAATGACGGGTGTACTGAACGCTTTAATGGAAGTTCGTTATCCAAATGTATATAATGAAAGTTTATTTTTCAACAAGCTCGAATTCGTGTCGTATTTACAAGTTACAAAATTTACATAATTTTGTTAAATCTATGAATAAATTGTATAGTATCATAAAACATTATTTATTCGAAAAAATGTATCTTCTAGTTTCAGATTTACCAACCATAGTGACCGATGTAAGTTTAGTATGTACGATAATAAAAGTTCGTAACTAACCTGTATTCTTTAGTAGTCGAGTAGAGGAGGCAAGGTATCGCTAGTAGCATTCCACTGATCCATATACAGGCAATCATTATCAGGGAACAGGTCTTGGACATCCTCGGTCTCATCGGACGGACAATCGCTTGATACCTGTTGAAGAAACACACAGTATTAAAAACAAGTACTTTAAAAATATGTACGTCAAAATTCCATGGATTTTTTATGGAAAAGTTATTAAGTCTGTTGGAGTTCGTAGACATTGTTAAAGCAAATAATAATATTTTCAATTAATTCAGGCTACCTACAAGTTACTAAAACATAGAGTTATTAAAATATGGTAGCATTCGAATTTAGAACTTTTTCTTCGTTTATAAAACTTATTACGTAGATATGTACCCATAGGACGAAGTTCTTTCATTATAAAGAAACAATTACTTGAGCTCAGTTGAGTTAACTATACACTTTCGTAATTTCACAAAACTTGTTGCGTAGTTAAGTTCCCATAGGATTAAATTCAGGGTGACAAATAGATTGAGAGGTGTAGGTGTGAACAACAACGGCTTAGCATAAAAAGAATAAGACCAAAAATATTTTAATTAAAAATAATCCAATGTCAGACTTCTAAACAAAATAAATAAAAAATAAATAAATGTACCTGGACAAATTCACACACGGTTAATTAGACCCAAAGTAAGCTCTAAGCTTGTGTTACGGAATCTAATTAACTGATACTACTACTTATACACACACAAATACTTTATAAGAATTTATAATTGACACCCAGACGCCGTCGCCAACCACTATGTCAACAAATAAAGTTTCAATTTGATTGCTGGATTACGACCGCAACAATAAAGTAACAGATGTCGAATAAATCCTAAAAAACAAAAAGTTATGACTAAGTACTAAAATAAATTAGGTTTTATTGTACAATTTTTCTTTTTATACAAAAATGAGGGTAATAAACATCGCAGACGCTGAAATTTTCATGTTGGCACTGAAATACTGAATTTTAAACGGACTTATATAACCGTATGATTTATAAGACAATATTAGAGGAGAATATCTTTGGTCTTTTTGTTTATGGTGAGTAGTAAATAAACTTAATCGCCTACGTAGCCAGGTAGAACGCTGTGCATACAATCTGGTAAAATGGGGCTACTCCAGCATCACTCAATGCCCCTGCGGCAACGATCCCCAAACTATGACCCACCTGTTGACATGTCTTATGTCCTATCCTACTACTATGGAGGACCTGTGCTGAGCTACCGAAGGCGCAATTGCTGCCGCAAACTTTTGGTCTGCCTTAATAATTTTTAACTAGAACCATATTGGCACGACGAAGAACAAGAAGAAGAAGTGAAAACATACGTATATGAATGCTTTGCTACCGAAGTATATGCGGGCCAATTAACTGAGGCTTGAACTCTAAGAGTTTTCATGAATTTAACTGTTGACAGACTATAGTTATATCGTCCATAAACTGTAAACTAATTGTAATAACAAGCCTGTTGGCACAGTGGTTTGTTTTCTCTGGCACAGTAGTACTCAATTAATAAATTAACACTGGGAAAAAGATAAGATGATAAGATGTTATCACAAGCCCGGTGGCACAGTTGCATCTGAGGTCGCTTACGGCGTCGAGGGTAGCGGGTTCGATTCCCGCGCGGAGAGAATAATTTGTACAGAAATAGTTGTTGGCAACAGTGTCTTGTTGTCAATTATATATTCATATAAAGTATTTTTGTATGTATGTATATTATGCAGTTAGATTCCAGTTAAGAACTTATGTCTCATTAACCGCGAGTAAATTTGTCCGGGTGTTTTTATTTATTTATTTTTATCTTTGCTTAAATGTCAGTTATGTAAAACTATTTATAAAATGACTTTTTTATAGAATATGATTTTAAAAGAGAATTGTGAAACTGAAATATTATTCAATCTCACAATTGTAATATTCAAGGGAAAGTTTCCATTATTTACAATTCGAATTTCTTCGCTGTGTATTTTTGAGTCCGGGCCCACAGAGCTATTAAGACATTAAATTAATGGAAATAATAGTCTAGGTTTCAGTTTATTACCTAAAATAACTGCCGCTTTACTTTATTGCTCTTAAAGGACGTTTGAAATATTTTCGTAATAATAAAGTAAGGAGCTTTTGGAAAGCTTTTCCCGGTAAAAGTGTGACTACAATCTCGAAGATATTTTAGGAATAAGGGTCATCTCACACTGTAGTCCAGTCAGTCTTAAAAGTGATTGTTTGACGCAGTCATGTTTGTCCTTAGCCAGTCTAACGTATCGCTATATTTCACGAAAGCCGAAAAAGTCGTTAGACGAAGAAGCATTTGCGATAAGATGCTTGATTTATTTTAAAACATACCGGAATACAAAGTGGACACAATGATAATCGTTCCTAATCTACTATTTGTCGAAATTATGTGAAAAATGTAAGTAAGTTTTGTTTAAGTATCTATATGGGTACATAAGTAGTTCGTAGCACTGATTACTATTTGAAACTTACCTTTTATATACAAAATAAATGTTTTTCATCAATTATTAGATTTTCAAGTTAAGACTGGTTTTGTTTTATTAATATTTATTGTTCATAAATTCCAAGAATATCATTTAAATTTTGAGTTTTCAAATCTGTATTTATTTAATGTATAAGGTATCATCAATTCATTATTTTCATTTCGATTCAAAGACAAAAATTGAATGAATACATTTCTTTGAATATAAATTCTAAGAAATGTATTCATTCAAAATAGCATTTGTATTAATTGTGCTTCAATTACTAATGAAAAAGTAATAATGGCTGAAAAATCATTGTACAAGGTAAGAGGTATTCACCTTTGCATTTAATTAAAGTACATTTTATTTATTATGTGTACATAATAAAGCTGAAATAAAATCAGATTCTTCTAATCTTAGAAACTACAATTCCAATTATATTTGTACAGACATTCAAACGGAAAGGTCATAGGGACTCTCCACACTTGACGGATCTTCCGTCGCTGATCTTCCGCGGCGCAACTCTAATACATATTTTTGTATAAAATTTACGACGCGACGGAGCAACCGATCTTCGGGCGTAGTGTAAACGCTACTAGTAAATTATATGCAATAACATGTATCGGCGTTCCGTCGGAATAGACGTATCTAACGGATTTTCCGTCAAGTGTGGCGCTGGCCATAGGCTATTTTCCAGCTCGAAATTCCCATGGGAACGGACACAAATCTAGTAGCGGGGTGCTGCTAGTATTTCATTATAGTTTGATTGTATTTTCCAATATTTTGAACCCAATGTTTATATTGCAGGCAGTCTGAAACTCGGACACGAGGTTTGGTCAGTATAAGCCTTGTGTCGGCCAGTCTACATGATGTTTGTATTGTCTGAAATACGTGACTAACATGCGAATAGTGAAATGTTTAGAAACATTTAGAAACACTGGCCTACTGTCTATTGAATGCGTATAAATTTGCTTGTATGTAATTGTACCCTACAAAAGGTACTCAACAAGCGAGGCGGTCGAATTTCGCGAGGGTCGAGGGCGGCGGTTTTTATTAGACCATTTGAGCGACGACCTTTTGTACTTTATAAAGAACAAAAATGTCGATGTAATTAGCTTATTATTTACATTAATAGAACTGTTCAGTACAGACTTTTACCACATTAGAAATTTATTATGTTGCTTTATTGTTATGCCGCTAAAAATAACGCATGGCAATGTGTTACAGAACCAGTTCTAAATATATTAGGTACATATGTATATCTGAAAATAATTTATCACAATGTTAGCCGGTAATTTTTTTGTGGCGTAAACATTCTATAAGGGTGCTATAGAAGCGTAGTAAAGCAGTACGAAGCCCGATTCACCAACACAGAGTATTAGGATTGTCAAACAACGCATTAACATTGTTAAAATCTTTTCGTAATGCATTGTGCTTGGTCAGTTAAGCTTTGCACAGCTCCAATCCGCTTCGTTGGAAACTTTGAATTTGACGGCTTAGAGCTTAAACTGGCGTAATTGATAAAAACAACGGCAGTACTGACCTTTACCCAAAACATTCTTCTGCTTAACCTCAAGTCATATAAGAACACTAGGTGCAAATCCAGACGTCCATAAAATCTATATTACCTGTCAAATGAGATCCCAGTGAGTGTGAACACGCTCGCCGCGACTGTCACGTTGGCTATAAAGTTGCTCAGCTGGCAGTAGCGGACTCCAAACACCCAATCACTGAAACATATTGCAGGATTGTAAAATTTTAACGTCTTTTATAAAGGACGTTGTCTCACGTGTCCTTTGGAATGGACATTAGAAAGTCGTTTGTAGATTGCACTTTCCATACTGGTTAGGTATGCGAAAGGGTACTTTTTAGGGTTCTATCATAAAGTGGTCCTTAAAGATTCGCTAAATCGTTCCACCTGTATGCCATTTTAACAATCTTTCATTTCTTAATGTCACATGTCTCGTTGTCTCAATATAATGTAATCAAAAAGTCCCACTTTCTGGTTTCCTATTCAACTGAAATTATGATATGTCATACTCGTTCACTTTAGACAACAATGCATGATGATAATTAAATTGTAAAACAAAGCACATTGTATTCGTTAACGTAGTTTTAATTAAAGAATACTGGTTCAAAATATGTTTATGAAATATTTGTTCAATCATTTTCATTGTATTTTCAATGAATACTTCTGCTACAGATCGTACATTGAAGTCAGGGGACCACTTCTCTACAGGTCACCGGTTCATTATACATAATACAACATCACTATATTAAACTCGCAGTATCCCGTGGCTTTACCCCCGTTGTACCCGTACTTTTGAGAATTTTGGCATGAAATGTTATATAAATCACTACATTCTGTATGTTGGTGAAACCAGGCAGGAAAATCTGTTCAGGAATTTTTGAGATAAGCAATTACATACAAACAGACAGCTTTAGCAGATTTTGTTTAAATATAAATACTAGCCGCGCTCCGCGAAGTTCACCGTGTTGTACTCATTCCCGTGGGAACTTCGGGATAAAATTGACTATAAATTGAGATGTCAGCTAGCCTATCTTTCAAGTTGGATCGAATTGCACACGGTGTGCAAACTCAATTTAAAATCGGTTAACGCTTTCCATTCTGTTTGGTATCATATATTTATCATAAATATTTCAAGACATGTCCAAAAATTTACGACGAGTTATCAATGACGGTAAAACTCGCACAAGGGAGAGGTTGTTGCGTAGGCCCTTTACGAACTTGTGTTGAAGATTTTGTACACAATTTTCGATAATGTAAGAATATTTGGTCTGGATTACTTTTATCTTTGGAGGTTTCACCATTGATACAAGTTACATAAAACTTGGAAACAGTATATTGAGGACAATGTGTTGGGATTTTTCAGACTTTTGCAAAATGATGTAGTACAATTTACAATATAATTTTAACATACTAAACGCGCCACGCGGTGTTACCCACATTGTACCTGTTCCCGCGGGAATTTCATGATAAAATGTATCCCATGTGTTATCTGTTATCATAACGAACTGGATCACACTGACGCGATTTTAACCCCACTGAATTTAAATAAAACATATCAATATTCGAAAAAAATGTTTTATTTTAAATATTTTATAAACAAATATTATATAGCAAGTGACCATCCATATTCCATACCCAAAGTGAGTGAAATAGTTCACTGATATTCTCTTTCGTTTTCAGGTTATGATTAGGCAAATAAATACACATATCTACAATAAATCTCCGTAAAGCGCGTGCGACATTCCACGGAGCGACGGTAATCACAATTTTTCAGTCTGAGCTTCCGTTACGTTATATTTAAATAATAATTGATTGCTTTACCATTGCTGTACCTACCGTCAGAATTCCGTAAGTAAACTTTTTCACTTGAAAATATCCTCGCGGTTTTACTCGCCTTGTGGCCGTTCTCGTGGGAATTTCCGGATGAAAATTAGCCTACAACCTTTCCGTTGAATGTGTCTACCCATTACAAAATAATTCAAATCAAACTCAAGTAGTTCCTTCAAGTAGTACATATATGATATATAGATTTGCTATGCTACGTTTGATATGATTGGACATGTTGTACGAAGCTATGCTAACGTAGCCTATCATAACTGTGATGCAAAGTAACCCTTAATCCGTAACCCGTAATCTATAAATCCGTATCCGAACCAAAACTATTTATAAATGGTGTCCGAATCAGGCTTTGGAGTTTTACCGAGTTCAAAACTGTTGGTTGTTTCAACTTTGTGGTGCTTTTGAAATGTTTACGTGTTTTGTCGATTCACTATTGTTTATATGAAGTTATGAAATATTTCATGCTGTACGTTGGAACTTTATTAAAACCGGGGCCTTTTCATTGCAATGATGTACGAGTTTATATGTTAACTCATAATATGAGCGTTGGAGGACACGTTAAATTGTCGGTCTTGGTTTTTTCAATCGTAAGACCATGTAGGTCTTTAGGCGGTCTAAAAACTCTGAAACTTTATGAAATATATAAATCCCTAAAATCGGTGATATGGCTCTAAAGAAAAGATCTTCGGTCCATACGGATCGATTTAAAAAACCACCCTGTATCTTAACAATATTTGCTTTTTATGCCGAAACTCCCATGAGAATAGGGATGGGCAATGCCGCGAAGAGGTAATCTCTAATAATAGTTAATTAATATAATAAACAGGTAATGTTTGTGGTAAGTTGTGGGAAGTATCGGAAGTCAAGTGCTTAGTTGTGGGGAGTATATCTTACGTACGTAAGCTGTACGTTCATTTCTTGGAAGCCGTCAAGAGTTTCAATATGGGCATGATAGCTATATTAAGCTATCGACATATGCCAATATAATGAAACTATTATCTGTACTATTATATAATGAAACTATTATATATAATGAAATATATAATGAAACTATTATCTGTACTAAAGAGGTAAAATTAATAATTTTGTTTGTTTGAATGTTCGTGCTAATTACCAGTGCGATTTGAATAATTATTTTTATATAGGACTAGCGGCGCCCCGCGGTTTTACCCGCGCTGTGCCCGTTCCCGTGGGAATTTCGGGATAAAAAAATAGCCTATAACCTTCCCGTTGAATGTAGTTATCCATTACAAAAAGAATTATTCAAATCGGTTCAGTAGTTTCTGAGATTAGCGCGTTTAAACAAACAAACAAACAAACAAACAAAACAAACTCTTCAGCTTTATAATATTAGTATAGATAGCCACAATCAACAGGAAGGTTTTTTTTATAAACAAAAACTATTTCATAGTAGCTTATTATGACAAACATTTGCACCTACTTATTGAAATATCAATATTATTTAACAATTCATTCGAAACAACCGGTCTATCAATAGCATTTAATTGAGATATATCAATAAAACAACAAAACTGTTTAAACTCACACGACATGCACTCATTATACTAAATGAGACGGGTTTACAGACCCGTTTCAATTATGTAACAACACATTCATTTATACTAATATATACTTATACTAATATTATAAAGAGGAAAGGTTTGATTTTTTGTTTGTTTGTTTGTCTCGAATAGGCTCTGAAACTACTGCACCGAATTAAAAAATTCTTTCACCATTCGAAAGCTACACTATCCCTGAATGACATAGGCTATTTTTCACCCCGAAATTCCCACAGGAATGGGCACAACGCGGGTGAAACCGCGGGGCGCTGCTAGTTATCATTAAATGTGAAATTCATGCACGAATATTAATTTCTTTATTGTGTTCCAAATTCAAATTATATGCCAAAAGCCGGTAAAATCAGTTAAGTAGAATGAAAGAATTAAATAAAATGCACTCGCTCGGGGAATCTGTGGTAGACTGAAGACCGCATTGCTACTCTGCGGTAGACCGCAATTCTCTCTAATATTAATGTAAGAATATTCGATGGTAAGAGGAATGCCGCAGTAACGATTAACTAGCGATTTCTTGTTTCAAAGTTCATTGAAATTAGAATCATGTCTGTGGTAAACCGTGCTGTCACTGTACTAGCGCTCGTGCCGTAGTTGACTAAGCGATGTTAGTTCATCGCCATTGTTAAACAACACAGCTCCATCCCGACTTGTATTGGTGGCCGATTGTGGCATTTCTATCAGAGCGCTATCGTACTTCGGAGGGTACGGCAATTTGGCGGTCCCGGTTGTTTGAATCGTCAGACCAGGAGGCCTTTAGGCGGTCTAAAAACTCCGACACCAGGGTTAGGCAATAGCCTACTCGAATTACTTATTTTACTGTACTAAAAGTTAATATGTCTTTAAGAATAGTAGCGCCCCGCGATTTTACTCGCGTTGTATCGGATTCCGTAAGAATCCCTTGAATATAATCGTAGCTGAAGCGCTCGCGACAGCGTCTCTCCCAGTGCGGGGAGAGACGCTGTCGCGAGCGCTTCACCCACCTCCTGATGATGGTCACCGTACGTGACCGAAACGTGTTGAGGGACAACTCAACAGTAACCTCCGCGTATGTAAGTTCCCGTTGAAATAAATAATAATGTCATTAACGTACGTTTCAATTAATAGTAAAATAATCGTAGCTATTATGAGATGAACGCGGTCAAACAAAAAATTTGATAACTAAATTGTTCAGTTTGATTATATTGTTAGTATGTATCGTAAAAAATATTTTAGTTTGACCAATAGGTATTACTGGGGTTATTATTTATTTAAACGGGAACTTACGTATGACGGAGACTACTGTCGAGAGTTCCAGTAGAGAGACAGTAGTCTCCGTCGTACGTAAGTTCCCGTTTAAATAAATAATAATGACATTAACGTACGTTTCAATTAATAGTAAAATATTACTGGGGTGTTCATAATGTAATGGCGGACAATGGTAGGTCGCCAATAATACTGAATGTTTGTGAAATATTACATGCAGTGAGAATCGTTTGTTTTCGAATAATCGAACAATTCTCTACGAATTTAATTTGTTTTAAACTGAAATGTCAAAGTAAAGAGACATCATTAGCTGTTAATTAACTTTATGAGAGAGAATCAGATGAGACGACTTACCAATGAAAATCTTACTTGCTATCAAAATAATGAGGCTTTTGAGATTCGTTTCATTTGAAATTTCTATAAGTAATCTAATTATGATAAAAAATATGAAAAAATTCAAATTATATTTTTATTAAGTCATGATCTTTTAACAGCGATTTTTGGGATTTCACAAAAGACAAAGAGGGTTGGCAATGTTTGGGGGAGATTTTTGCCCAGCAGTGGGACAAGATTAGGATAAAATGATCGTGCATATTCGAGACGCTAAGCGACATCGAGATCTCGTAGACTTAACTTTTTTCATGAGTCATTTTCAATTTCTTCAAGAAAGAAGTTGTAAAAGGAAAATTGTTATGGTCTGCAACTGCATCGGTCGCTACCGAAAACAGAACTATAATCAATATTTATAATAAAAAATACGCGAGCAATACATTATCCTGTTGGTCTAAACTTTCCCTTTTAATACGTTTCGTTTGACAAGAAAGTGACGTAATAAGGAAGGAAAAGTTACCTAATATCACAGAGTCGAAAGACAAACACAGAACCCAATTTCTGTCCAGTTAATCCTCAAATCTGTTAAGCTCTATTAATTCAACAAAAAGTTTTAATTATGCGCGTTATTTTCTACCGACTAAAGTTGGTCATGAACGCTAAAGCTAGTGATAGACGTGAGCATTCACTTTATGCGGGTATTTGAGCATTCGCCGCTTTCCGAACACGACGTTTGATGTTTTGTTACAACCTGGTTTTATAAACCAACGAACGTACCTATTGGTGTAATATTTAATCGAGTAAAATCACGAACCTGATGGTTCGACAATTAAACAAAGAGATGTTACAGGTAAATTCACTCGCTGTAAGCATTTCGCAGAACAGAGCATAGTTATGAGCATTCTCAGGAAGGTTAAATTACAAGAAAATCCTTTTGGAAACCAAACTCCCACTTGTATCGTATGATTTGTAAGAACGTTTTCCACATTATATATGTAGAAATGCTCGAAAAAAAGCTGAAGTGTATACCTACCTTTACTCAATACGTTTGCCCGTAGAATTGGTACTTTGTTTCTCAAACACGGCTGAGTTAATGGACACGTACAGATTTTAAATTACCTTAAATACTTTTAGTGTTCATTTTGTTGGAATATAATTAACGAGGTTAATAATTTAAGGTTAATATAATATTTTATGTTTAATGCTGAGTGGTTTTATTTATGTTTTGTACATTATTTTGTTTGAGTTTGATTGAAGGCGATACTTAGAAGCTTTTAAATTAAGATTTTATCCTGAATATGTGAAGGTGAAGCCGATTGGCGCAGTGGCATGGAAGAGCGCTTACTGTGTCGGGGGTTGCGGGTTCGATTCCCGCCTGGGGTCAACAAAACGTGCAGATATAATAGTTGGCAACTACGTCTGGGTGTCAATTATGTAAGAGTATCAGTATTTGTGTATGTAATAGTATCAGTTACATTCCATATTACAAGCTAAGAGCTTAGTTTGGATGTAATAATTAACCGTGTGTGAATTTGTCCGGGTATTTACATTATTATGTCACGAAATTTACAAAAATATTTGTCAACCAGTGAGCCCAGAAGTAATTATATTAACCTATTACATAGTACATTGCATTTTTAGGGTATAATTTCAAAATATTTTTTCTTTATAAAGGATAAAATATCACTCACTTTGTAACAAACTATTTGATACTTTATTAACACGTTCAACGGTCAGTACCGGTTATTTTAATCCTGGTATAAAAACTGGGCCAGAGTGATATTAAGCGATCTACAAACTTGATACCAGGTCGCTAATTAGGGCTACAAGTCCCTCATGGAATGTATGATTTGAATTGATTGCTCATCGTTTATCATAACTTTTTTCATTTGTTTTAGGTCGCCCATTTAAAGGTAGCATTTCAAGTTAGACCGCAGTCCGTAATTGCGTGCGGTTTGAGACCTCTCATGTTTGTTTACTACCTAAGTAGTTAGGCTGCAAACCTCTACTTTACTTGTGGCATGCAGTTGAACTTGGAATGGTACCTTAAACCATTCATATGAGTACATCATCTTGTATAATATTTTTTTCACCGATGTAAACACACTAAAGCTTATATAATTCTTAGAACACTCGCCTCCCATTTTCACGCTTAATTTTTTGATATAATTTCTTCTCTGTTACTTACAACAGGCCCTTGGAAACACTTTATGTTCTCAAGGAAATTCAATAGAACATAAACAAATAATATGTATTCAATTTCAATCTGTCGGCACCGAAGTGTTCGTGAGTAGCTTGTAGAATAAATTCTTGGAAATATTTGTTTCCTTTGCGATTATTCAATTTATCACAAAAACGGTATACATACAAATCTAGGGTTATGTAAGAGGAATATACATTTTGAGTGATTTAGTTGACTTTCAGAGGGAGTTGCAGTATATTTAAATGACAATTCTGTTGGCACAGTGGCAGTGAGAGCGTTCTAGCTTTGGCACAGTGGTGGAGTCAACAATATATAAAGACATAGTTGTTGGCGACTACATCTGGGTGTCAATTATATATTGTTATAAATGCTGTAAATCAGGTTGAAAGTATCCATACTAATATACATATAAAGCTGAAGAATTGGCTATTTGTAATATTATTTGTTGCATGTTTAAACGAGCTAATGTCAGACCAATCCGATGTTTAATTATTTTTGTGCAGAGCAGTCATATTCAACGGGAAGGTATACATAGGATATTTTTCAACCCTAAATTCCCACGGGACCAAGCACAACGCGATTAAAACCGCGGGGCACTACTAGACAAAGTATAATTAGGTTGAACACAGAATAATGAAGATTTTTATTTACCTGTGAAGCATGTAGATGAAGTTGAATAGGCAGTTGAGAGATGCCATCATCAGGTCAGCAAACGATAAGTTTACCAAGAAGTAGTTAGTGACGGTTCGCATCCGCCTGTGAGCTGTGGAAAAAAGAATAATAAGTACGTTCTATTCGACTATGACTTATATTATAAAGAGGTATTTGTAAGGTTGTATGTTCGAGCTAATCTCGGATTAATCTCTGTGTATATTTCAATTTTAAATTTTTGGCAATAAATTTATTTTATTCTTATTCTTATTAGTCTGATCTGAACAATAATTTTTATATTAGATATCCTCATTTAATGGGTAAGTTATGGGATATATTTTATCCCTAAATTCCTATGGGAACAGGCAGAATACAGGTAAAACCACAGGGTGCTGCGTGTAGGTACATACCAATAGGAACATTTATAAACCATCCGGAAAGTCAAGCAAGCGGTAACATTGTCAAACTGACAAAATATTTTGTGGTGAAATAAACGTTTCAATATCACCACATTTTACCCTTTTCTGGGAATAACTTTATTGCACAAGCATGATAATCAGGCAAACGGGTAATGTAATTTATTTCGTAAGTATGTGAAATAATTGTTTTACCAATTCAAAGGTAAAAAGCATTCTAATTAAAATGGATTACTTCTATAAAAAGATTTAAAGTTATTTTATTATAGCGTAATTTTTGATCTAGCACCCGGTTTGCTTTTATTTGCGAATAGTAACGCGAGCGAGAAAGTCTGACATGACGTTTGCGTTCTATTAACTCGCAAGCTTACAACTCAACTTGCTCAAACTCAACTGAACTTAATTTATGTTATTTCAATAGTCCTAAATCTATTTCCCGCACTGAGTCAACGATATGTGCAGCATACGGTTGGCGACAACGTCTGGGTGTCAATTACATATTCATATAAAGCATTTGTGTATGTATATGTAATAGTATCAGTTAGATTTCATAATACAATCTTAGACCTTTGGGTCTAACTTACTGTGTGTGAATTTGTACAGCAACAAGTTGAGATGTTGCTGTCGACATGCTTGCAAGTTACAATGGCAAGCAAAATGTTTTGTTAAAATAAACGTTTTATTGCAAGATACACATAGTGTACTATAGGTAGGCGTGTCTGGCGCTTTACGGCTGAAGGAGCCTTTTGTTTAATAACTATCGCGGAACAAGAATTTAACTATGAATATGGCACTTTTCTCTAGAATGAATACAATTTAGTACATTATCACACATCTCACAAAACACAATACTATTTGTCAAACTTCATAGTTCTATACTATTCACGCAAGGTCATTAAGATTAAAAACGGTTATTTTTTATCTTTACAACTTGTTTGCGTGTTTATTTTGTTGTACAAATGTAATAAAAACTGTTATAAGCAGTAACAGGAGCTTAATATGAAAATTTCAGTTCGTTTTGATTTATACGCACATTATGAAGAAGTATTGCTGACAAAGATAACATATGTAACTAATGAGTTGCGGAAGCTTATTTTTAAGCGAGATAAGCTGGTTATTTGCGCGTAAAGTACGTAGAAGCTAAAAAGTAGTATCCTAGCTAGTACTGTGGGTGTAAAGATTTTTTTATTATAAAATTAATTTTATTTAGTATAAAAAAAGTTAAATTAATAGAATAATAATTCTTTCTTAAGTTTTTAAAACAAATGCTTAAACAAGCTACTATGTATATGTACTAGTACTATGATTACACTAACCACTACATCTCAATAGTATACTAGATTAGCCAGATCTATCCCATGCTATTGACGCACCGTAAATTTTGTTAAATATCTATTACGTGCTCTATAAATTAAAAAAAATTACGAAGAAAAATGCATTTGATACAGTCGGTCAGAAGTTACGTGAAAAATTTCAGCAATTCATTTTCATTTAGGGTCTAGACAGACGGACTGCAATTCAACTGCAATCCGACTGCCAAATGGCAGTTCAGATGCAGTTTGAATGCAGTTGGCTCGACTGCAATCAAACTGCACGTCGACGGGCAGTTGGCGTGCAGTTGGATTGCAGTCTGAGTGCAGTTAGTCGTTGTAACTGCACTCAGACTGCAATCCAACTGCACGCCAACTGCCCGTCGACGTGCAGTTTGATTGCAGTCGAGCCAACTGCATTCAAACTGCATCTGAACTGCCATTTGGCAGTCGGATTGCAGTTGAATTGCAGTCCGTCTGTCTAGACCCTTATATACAATTCTAGATTTTTCTACAAGTTCATCATTTTCAATATCTAAATATATATAATTATTTCTACTGTACGTGTGTATGTCACTGAACTCCTCCCAAACGACTGGACTGAATTGAATGATTTTTGTATGGGTTTGGGCACCCTGGATGGTTTAGATTCACACTAGCGACATCTATTGGGTCGCGGGTGTAACCACCGTCTCAGGAGAGCTAGATTTTTTATAAGTTCTCACCTGTAACAATCCATATGACGATAGCGTTTCCTCCAATCGCTATAGCCAGCATGGCGGCGAAGAGACAGACCCAGGAGTTGTGGGCCCACAGCGGCATGGTGGTGGAGGAGGGCGCCGCGGTCGGGCTCTTCGGCACGAGGATCGTGACCGCGCCCAGCATACTCCGGTTGAAGTCCATCTTCCAAGTGTAAATGACCTGTCCAAGATAGTTTCATAGTTAGTAAACAGTTGGTATTGAGTTTTATTAACATTTTCTTTTTTTTATATATATATTTGTGCGTTTGGGTGTAATCCTTTCGATTCATACTAGCAACATATATTGCGTCGCGGGTGGAACCACCGCGCCGGACAGCTAGTAATCATATAATAATTGTAATATTAGCTTGTAAACTTGGTCTTTTGACCGACACCTATGTTGTAACTTGTGAGAACATTGTCTATAGCGGTCAACGCATGTTATATGCGGTAAAGGATGTAATATATAAGTTATGATCCTAGTCCATAACCTTTTTGTGGTTACTCAATATTTATGATATAAAAGTCCAGTGGCCGTTTTAAAAATACCCGAAGTTAAAATTACCGAAATTATAAAACAGACGATATAAGATGTGATAGGAATAGGTCTTATTTTAGTCCAGTCCAAATGAAACTCGATCATTCGAGAGATCTAGAACACGGAATAATCTACTTAGGGAACGTCAGACGGCGAAGCAAACAACTTAGAAGTATATTTTTAGAGGTATAAGTGTTTAGTCTCTAATAATAAATATTGGCATTATATTTTCCGTTCATTTCATAAATAAATAGAAGTATTCTGTGACCACAGTTCCGACTGGGACCGAAATATCAGATAAAAATAAAAATGAAAATAAAAGCGAGGAATCCGTAAACGTAGTTTTTATTCAAAATAAATAAATAGGACTAGTTCACACAGTTTCAGACTTATGTCTCAGATTTTTTTATGGAATCTAACTAATACTTTGGAGGGCACGTTAAGCCGTCGGTCTCGGTTACTTTCTATGGATAGTAGTCGTTACATGAGCCATGTCAGAGGCCTTTGGCGGCTCAATAACTCTGACACCAGGATTGGTCAGGGTGACCATCCACTCGATGAAAAAGAAGACTAAGTATTCCAAAGACATTTTGTATCGCGGACTTTGGATATTAAACTATTATTTTACATGAGCCTTTAGAACACATTGAAATTCATTTTTGATGGAATGGTACCAAATAACGTTAAAATATGGAAGTTAAACCAAACGTATGAGCCCTAAACCTCCTACATATTTAAACATGAACAAAAACGTTCATACGATACGTTACAATATAATTTTATCTGTTGTAAAATAAGTAAGATAAAGGATTAACCCAGTATGATATTACGTAAATTATATATTAAAGATATCGATACGTTTTGGCATAAAAGGTTTATTTTTGACATTTTCTCGTGGGAAATATTAGGGCTGGTTTAAAAGGGTATATTGTCTTTTAAACTTATTGGTACATAAGGTTACAAAACTCGTCACGAAATATACTCCAAATATCGAACTCAGAGCCATCTACAAAATATATTAAGATGTCTTAATATACGTGTAAATGAAGTTCTTCCGCTCTTCATTAATTTTGAATATCCCGCGTAGTAACTTAAGTTTTAATTATCTATACCGAATAGACTAAAATGTTCATTCTAGGAATATTTATCTGTCCCGTTCACTCACTCATTCTTTTCACTTGGTTGTTGTTAGAAAAAGCCCATGTTTAATTTTATAAAACAATTTTATTACAATTTGTATAATAATAATATAGTTCTCAACGGTGATTGTCAAAAATAACAAGGGAAACAATAGCTTCAAATGTTGTTTCTCTTTTCAGGTTAGTAAAATATCATAAATTTGTTAATGTTCTTTAGATAGTTTAAGATTAGATTTAAGTTTGATTTGTATTAACAAATAAATTACTCTTTTCAGAGCAACAACTTTGGTTTTTGTTTCCTCTAGCCAGACAAAACATATTACAAAACAACATTTTCCAAGCTGTTGATTCAATTGGTAATAATGGAGAAGCTGAAATTCGAGTTTATAGTAAAATCTGGCGAAGATCCGAAAACAAACGTGGTTTGCGTGTGCGCCATCATGGATATGGAGAACAATTACTTTCAAATTCCCGAAATGTTTCAACCGGTAAAATTACACGACGCGGTCACTAAAACCCAAACCTATCAAAAGGTAAAAGCCACATTGCTGAAAAGGCATGAAAAAAGACAAGTTTGGTTTTCAATAACACCAGAACTACGTGAAAATTATATGGATGAAGTTGGAAACATGCAATTTAAAGGATATTTACTGGAGGAGATTACTTCAAAAACTCAGCAGGAGGTTGTCACCAACGAAACGTCGACGAAGGAACCTAAACTGTCTAATGTAAAGAAGTTGTCTGAAATGTTTGTATTGGAAAAATTCACTAGAACAACATCAAGTGTAACGCAGTGGATGGTTATCTTTGAAGCTGAATGTACTCGGTTAGGCTTAAATGAAGATAGTGACAAGATTCAAGTGTTTAGATTATTCTTGGAGGATTCATGTCATGACTGGTACAGTTCTATGCTTATTAAATATACAATTAATTCACAATGGTATATATGGAAAATAAACTTTACAGAAACATTTGCAAGCAAAGGTTGGTCACCGATAAGGTATGCAATTCTATTTAAATATAAGCAGGGCTCATTACTAGAATATGCTTTAAAGAAAGAGAAACTTGTATTAGAGATAAACAGACTTATAGATAAACCTACTTTAATTGATTTGATTGTTATCGGGCTTCCTAATTTCATAGGAGATAAGATTGACCGTATTTCACTAAAAGAGACAGAAGACTTATTTAATAATATTAGAGGTTTAGAGCATTTCATTTCAACAAATAAAGAAATTGTAGGAAAAAGGGCAGTAGACTTTGACAATAAATCAAAAGAAACATTTGTAAAGGAATGACCATGTTGAATATGTGAAAAAGAAAAGACATGAAACACATAAATATTCCTGGCTTTACAGGTGATAAAATAATAAATAATATTCCTGGCTTTACAGGTTACAAAATAATATTCCTGGCTTTACAGGTGATAAAATAAAAAAATAATATTCCTGGCTTTACAGGTGATAAAATAATAAATAATATTCCTGGCTTTACAGGTGATAAAATAAAAAAATAATATTCCTGGCTTTACAGGTGATAAAATAATAAATAATATTCCTGGCTTTACAGATTAACAAAATAATAAAGAAAATTCCTGGCTTAACAGGTAATAAAATTAAAAATAATGAACAATATCTCAGTAATTTAGCAGCAGTTTATTCAGCTTGTAAAAAAAGTAATTCCTGAAAACAAAATTGGCATGATTTCTGTCTGATCACTATCCGGATATCAATTCCAAAGAATTTAAAAGTTTTTACAACAAGAAAGTATACCTATTATTTTCATTGCAGTAAATGCACCTTTTTCGAATGGTTTAAATGAACAATTAAATCAGACTTTAGTTAAAAAGATAAGATGTAAAAAAATAATGAAAAAATAGACTGTTAACCTAACAAAGAACGTTAAATTCTCTCAACTATAATAAACAACAATTTGATAAAAACAGAAAGAAATGTGAATTAAATGTAGGTGACTTAGTTTTTGTAGAAAATGGAAATAGATTAAATACTGTGATTAAATAGGATAAAACTAGATGAATAAAAAAATTGGACCGTACAGAATTTTAGAAAAATTTTCAACCTCTATTTATAGGATAGACACAGGACATAAAACATTAGAATGTAATCTATTTCACATTATAAAGCTTGTACCAGTGCCGGAGGAATTTTATTTACAATCCTAGGGGGGGAGATGTAAATGAAGTTCTTCCGCTCTTCATTAATTTTGAATATCCCGCGTAGTAACTTAAGTTTTAATTATCTATACCGAATAGACTAAAATGTTCATTCTAGGAATATTTATCTGTCCCGTTCACTCACTCATTCTTTTCACTTGGTTGTTGTTAGAAAAAGCCCATGTTTAATTTTATAAAACAATTTTATTACAATTTGTATAATAATAATATAGTTCTCAACGGTGATTGTCAAAAATAACAAGGGAAACAATAGCTTCAAATGTTGTTTCTCTTTTCAGGTTAGTAAAATATCATAAATTTGTTAATGTTCTTTAGATAGTTTAAGATTAGATTTAAGTTTGATTTGTATTAACAAATAAATTACTCTTTTCAGAGCAACAACTTTGGTTTTTGTTTCCTCTAGCCAGACAAAACATATTACATACGCATAATATACCTCAACTTGTTTTGGGCAAGTAATCCATACTAATGTAAGAAACAGCTGTAGAGTTTGATACTGTGTATGGTGTTTGTTTGATCGTGCCTCAGAAAATACCAATGAATATAACATAATTCATATGAATATATATTTTCAAATTTGTAATGTATAGCCACATTCGAAGGTAGGATTATAAGCTATCCATCCCGACAATCTAACAAGAACGAGCACAATGCGTATAAAACCGCGGGGCGCTGCTAGCTATGGATATCGCTTTCAATATTAAGATAATTTAAAATGCTTCTATCACCCGTTTCTAAAATAAAGAAAAAAGAGAACAAATAAGTTCAAACCGTTCTCTTTTTTTGTAATTATAGGGATCCTAAGTTCAAATCTCCTAAGATGCAAAAATTTTTTGGGTACATAAAGGTAAAAACCAAAACGTCAGCCATTTTAATTAAAACTTACTTTGACCTTGATATCAAACGTTTCATTTAAAGTCTAGAAATTATTACAATTTTAACTTTTGGAAAAATCTGATTTATAATCCGATTTAGTTCTTTTAAAATGTTTAATGAGGTAAAGTTTCAGTAAAAAACAATACAGCTGGGTCGCAGAAATTAGAGTTTATTAGTGTCTCAGTGATTCGCAACGTTATTAAAATAGTTGTACTAATAATAAAGTTACAATTTGAAAATAATAAGATGTATTTACCTTACAATACGCTTTTTGAGACATTTTATAATTCGTAAGATTAGTTTCAGGATTAGTTTCAGTTACTCTTTAGTTTACCCGACAAGAGTTCAGTAATCTTTAATGTATTAAAACAGAGCTAATTAGACAAAGGCGGATATTATAAGTGTTAACTTTATTGATCACCTCGGTGGTCTATTGGTATGTGCACTCACCTATCAAGACTGAGGTCTCGGGTTCAATTCCCGAGTCGAGCAAAAACCTGATTCTTACTTTTCAAACATGGCCTGAGTATGAGATCATCAACCCACATTTGGCAAGCGTGGTGATTATGCCTTATCTTCCTGTACTGATACCTTCAGTGAGATGAGAGGCCTTTGCCCAGCAGAGGGCCAATATAGGCTAACATTTTACTCTACTTTATTGAGTGTGCTCTACACTTTACTCGGCCAATATATTTAGTTATTCGTCCCGTCAGCTGACATGAACAAAGAAATGTCAAAGCATTCGCAATCCGCTAATGGTATGTAGAATTATTGAAAGGGTTCAGTTAGTTCTGTCGTTACCAATCCACTTAAAAGGGACCGAGAGAACTTAAAATATCTACGTCATAAAATATTCATAGCTGATGCTGAATTAAAATAGGCTTGGAAAATATATTGAGTACTTGATACAAGCTTTTGAAAAAGGAACATGATAAAAATAGTCTTCATGGCTAAAATCAACGCACTCAGAGTCAGAGCGTCCATTAAATAGAAACTTAACTAAGTGACGTAATTAGTCACACATTACAAGTCTAGCCTGATGGAGATAAAATCGTATATTTATATTATTCAAAGTCTTACATTATGTAAGTTGTCCGAAAAATGAATAATTGTATCTACATTCCCAAAGTATACCATTAATTTTGTTAGTGTTTCTGTATACCTGCATAATAAATAATAAGTTTGGGTCACTTACAACCTCTTTCCTGTAAAATAACGGTCTCATTTACAAAATAGGCCTCAATTAATATTTAATACATGTATGGGTTACGAAGAATCCATGTATAAATGAATAGCTAGCCTGTCGAGTGGTATTAATAGGGTACGTAGGTCGTGCTTAGGTCTCTTTACTCGGATTTATATATAGTGTAGGGGAATGTCGGTTTTCCTAAGAGATTATATGACATGATGTATGAAATACGACATCTTCGTTCAAAATATTCAAGATACATTTTCAGTATCAAATACGATTGCTACGGCGTAGTCCCTACGCCTGTGCTATTTCGTAGTCAATTTATCCGTAGCGCTACGTAACTCGTAGCCAAAGATCTCGTAGCTAAGCGACGAAATGTTAGTATTGCATTAAATTTGAGTCCACGGGGACTGAAAAACAAAAAGTTCA
Source organism: Cyclophora punctaria (assembly GCA_951394245.1). Taxonomy (NCBI): domain Eukaryota; kingdom Metazoa; phylum Arthropoda; class Insecta; order Lepidoptera; family Geometridae; genus Cyclophora; species Cyclophora punctaria. Next base: position 9,041,283 of record OX596175.1, read on the forward strand.
GGCCTCCAGGCATGCTCTGGATAGAGCCTTTATTAAATTTGTCAAAGTCTGGTGTAACATTTTCAGATAATTAAATTGCAGACACGTCGGGTTGAAGTGAAATTTTACCTCAAAAAAGTTTTTATGACTGGTTTTTCTATAATGAAACCCTGTGGGATAGATTTCATTAGATTGAAGCGTTTACATTTTTTAACCCTTGATTAATCATGTTATGCGTAGCCAATAGTTACTTTGTACCACAAATACTTTTCAAGTGGTTGAGATAAAGGGTGTTACTTTAAAAAGACACTCGTTACTTTTCATTAAGGATATAATTATTACGTGAAAAGCATAATGTTGTATCTAAACAAAGTTATGTTAAACAATAATTTATCAGTCTATATTTGATATTCCTATTTCGTTTATTTAAAATTAAACTAGTAATATCCTAACTAATATTATAAATGCGAAAGTAACTCTGTCTGTCTGTCTGTTACGCTTTCACGCCAAAACTACTAAACTGATTAAAATGAAATTTGATACACAGTTAGTCCAGAGCCTGAGAAAGACATAGGCTACTTTTTATCACAAAATTCTTGCGGGAACGGATACAAAGCAGGTGAAACCGCGGGGCGCTGCTAGTTAATTAATAAACTAACAAGTCTATGTATACTCGTAAAGTTTTTAAGGTGTGTTAACAAACTTTGATTAAACCTCTAAATACTTGAAGCCAAGTGTAGTGTAGTCTTTGAAGGCAATAAACGAAAAGTAACTAACTTTTTCACTAAGGAAATGTCAACTTACTTGTTTGAAGAAAGCTAATTATGTAGGTTTTGTTAACATCAATAACTATGTGCGGACTTAAAGGTGCTATACATGTGTTTGAGCTGGCATATTCGGTTCGGTAGTATACAGAGTAGCTTTGATAATCAACGACTAAGATGACCCGAAGCAATTACTACACTTTATTGGTTCAATTTTGTCACCCGAGGCCAATTAATGTAGGCCCGAATATATTGCGTATTACCGTCAAATTGAGAAATAACTCTTATGATTACTGAGAGACATTCCAAAACAACATAATTCGAATTAAGCACAGTCAAGTATTTGTATCGAAATACAGCTATATAAAAATAGCGTCTGAGTAATTTTATTCAGTACAGAGTAAATTCAAATATAGACCAAAATAATTTGTTATCGATAAAACCAATGTCCTTATTACTTCGTATTTTTCCTATTAGATAATCCTCCAAAATTTCTTAATATATGTGATATTCATATGAAAATAACACAAGACCATAAACAAACATTAACCTTCAACTCTTGTCATGATAAACAATAGATATCAATGTGATAATATATTGTTAGGTAGTTTGCGGTGAAACCTTTGTTAAAGAGAGGTATTATACAAAGGGTAAAGCTTCGGAGAAATGTTTATATGGAAAGACGATTGGTTTTAGAGTTCCGTAATGGAAAGATGTAAACGGGACCTTGCTTTCTAGTTTCGTTTAACGCGCAGCATTATTTCTTCGTTACATCTGAGCTTGATCAGTTCAACTTTATCCTAGTTTACGAGATGAACTGAGGTAAACCTTTAAAATTGATTTCTTAAGACCGAGTTCAGTTGACCGTGGTTCAAGATAGAAAAGTTGAATTTGGCTCTCAATGATTGGAACATATTGCTTGCTCACTCTTTCATTCTATTAAAGAGCGAGTGGGCATGTGCTTAACTATATAAACTTAAAATAACACTGCCGCACTCAGAGACGGTAATTAAATCAACACTTAGTTATTAGACGTAATTGTTCATACATTACATGTCAAAATTAGTCATAATATCTTCTAAGGAAGCATTTCACGTCTCGAAGTATGAGTGTAATAAAGTCGTGTCGTACAGTGTCGTACAGTTTCGTGTTAATTACATAAGTATATTTTTATTATAGCGTAATATTATAAAGAGGTAAACTTTGTTTGTTTGGTTGTAATGAGTAGGCTCAAAAACTACTGGACCGTTTTAAAAAAATCTTTCACCATTCGAAAGCTACATTATCCACGAGTAATATAGGCTATTTTTCATCCCAAAATTCCCACAGGAATGGATACAATGCGGGTAAAACCGCGATGTGCTGCTAGTATACTATATTAAGTAAAGAACCCTTCATCTACGATACATCTATTATTATGTGAAGATATAATATTGCAATTCAAGTCAGACTTATTCATTCTCAGTCGAACTTATTCAAATCCAAAGCTCGTGAAGATTGAAGCGCGAATGAAAGCGAAAAATGCTGTTTACGCCAAGTCAGTTCACAAAGGAAATATGATGAATTACGAACTAACACCCGTTACGTTATGTAGGTATGAGTTTAATATATTAAGATAATAATTACTTTCAGGTTCAAAAATTAATTCACATAATATGTAGATAAATAATCCGAATGTACTACTTTATTATACATATAAATTTTCTGTCAAAATTGCTTAAAATACCTTAATAATGAATACAGAATTATTTTGTTGTATTTATCGTTTTTAAAAACACGGCTAATCACAGCAATTCCAAGGATAAATAGCGACATTGACCATGAAAAGTGAACGTTTACTGTTTATTGTATTAAGATAAAAATATGGCGCAGCGGAATTTATTTGGCATTGGAACAAAACAGGAAATTTCTTATATCCCAGATACTTCTTTTGTTTTCATACTCTTTTGTTGTCGGTGGTTTCTTTAGGATCAAGAATATTATCGAAATTCATAGAAAGAAGTGGATTTTTCTTTGATAGCTTTTGTCAACACGAATATTGTATTTGTTTACTTTGAATTACTAGTATGTACTTGTAGTAGAAGTTTTTCTATCATTCATTGTTGAAGCCAGAGGAGGTAAGTTGTATCAACCTCTCAAGTATTCATAATATTACAATACTCTTTTTTTGAATATAAAAAACACAACAAGAATCCTTATTCTTTTGTTTTCGTTACATTTTAATAAGCTATTGTTACATTTGCACAATTGTTTTTGTAAACAAAAAACATTTATACTTATTCAGTTGTAAACAATCTAGACTGCCCACAATGATCGATTAAAAAGGCCATTCTGAATAGCTTGACTGAGCACATTGGCATAAGACTTTGACTATTAGCTGGTGGTGTAGCTTGACTTAAAGATGTTAGTAAATTGCTATTATTAAGGAACGTGCAGCTCGGACTCTACTTGTATGGGTGATTGATAGTTGCATCCTGTGCGTTACCGCGCTTCGGAGGGTACGTAACATTGTCAGTCCCGGGTGTTTTAATCAATAGACTGTGGCAAAGGCCTTTAGGCGATCTAAAATTTCGACACGAGGGTTAGCCACTAAGCTACTTGATTACTTACCTACCAAGTATTGTCCGAGTTGAACAATTCACTGTTCGCTCCCTTCGTTTGGTTAAACTCCGCTCTCGATAGATTAATTGACATTAATTGACTTATCGTTTGTAATCTCTCTCGATCATATTTGAGACACTTTCAGGATTAATTCAATAAATATACCTACAAAATTATTCTCTTTAACTATACGAATACCTCGGATCCCTATTAAGTTATTTGATGTTGTTATTGATATCTCATTGATTTAAAATTTTCTCGAATAACCTTTACATTGTGGTTGGTTGATTGAGCTCTGCACATCTCCACTCTGCTTTAATGGAAACGTTGCCTTACTATTGCTTATTCAAATTTAATAAATGTATTAATTGAAAATGATAAACCACTTGAATCAAATCGCGTGAGCGAGAAACAAATTAGTGCCATCATCGTGATTGAAAAGAGTTACTTTTTATAATATTTAATAGATTGGGATTCATGATGAGTTTACTTTCGTGTTCGCTTGGATAATTTAGTGATTTCGCCGCCCACTCTTCCGTTTATATACTCGCAAAGATAGATGTCTTTAGAGCTTAAATGCCTTATTCCCAACTGTTATTGGCCTTTTGCTCGTTGGAAAATAGCTTATGTCGGAATGAGACAAACCCATTGATAGCTACGATACTGTTAATAAACTTTTATGAATAAGGCCTAAAACGTTTCACGATTCGTTCCTATCTATAGACACAGTGCGTCGTTACAAGCGATTTAACAAGCTGTTAGTTTAGGATGTACGAGTATGAGCTACGAGCTACAAGCTACGAGCTACGAGCTACGAGCTACGAGCTACGAACTACGAACTACAAACTACGAACTATGAACTACGAACTACGAGGTACGAGTTACGAGCTTCGAGCTACGAGTAGTTCAATAGAAAACGAACGTTACATATTTTAATTATTAACAAGACAATTTTTACGCACGCTGAAACCAAGTATGATAAAAATAGGTCCCATTTAAAAAAACATTAAATTGTAGTCATAGCATATTTAGAGAGTCGTTAGATGCATTCATCCGACACGTTCAAAGTTTACCGATACTAGTTTTTATTTATATGTAAAACCAATACTGAAATCCATTTTGAATATATAAATATTCGCAAACTTATTCAAACAATCGTTTTTGAAACAAAGTTATCTTTTGGTATGTTAATGTTTCTGACGTTATTTTTGTTTAACAATTAACCACTGAACCAAAAAACCTTTTTTTTAACTAGTCATGTTTATTTTTTATATTTTACGACAAAAAGTAGGTATTTTCTTTTTTATATGAAACTAGCTGCCGGTAATTGTTTGTACATTGTTTTTCCATATAAAAATTAAGGGGTGGACTACCCTTAACATTTAGTGGGATGAAAAGTAGATTTTGTCTAATTCTCAGACCTACCCGATATGCACACAAAATTTCATGGGAATCAGTCAAGCCGTTTCAGAGGAGTTTAGCTACAAACATCGCGACACGAGAATTTTATATATTAGATAATATGCTATGAAAATCAAATTTCATAAAAACAGTCAAAATTAAACATCTCGAGAGAAATCGGATTAGTTAAGTTATTTACATCTTAACGTACAAAACTTTTAATTCTTTGAAACGATGTAATAAATAATGACAGTAACTCCATTAACTGACATGAAACCGCCAAAGGTTGCAAAGTTTTAAACTCAGTTACAGTATGTTGTTTTCCCATTATGTCACAAGTTAATCAATCAATATGTACTGTATTTACAGGGTTATATGTCGTCGCTGCGCCTGCAAAATCCGCTATGGATAAAAATTCAACTTTTCAGGAGAAGCAAAAAACTGTTTCTTTTTCAAACTGTTAATATTATTTTAAAACTAAGTATGCAGAAAATTTGACTTTATATCGGGACATTCAAAAATATTTATTTTTCACCGTTTACTATGATATTCCAGGAGCAAGAATTTTTTTAAGTGAATTTGGGCACATCGCGGTTTTTTTTCGGGTCGTAATTACCGCTACCTGACTTTTCACCACATGACGGATTTATGCTTTTACTAGATAGTTTGCATTTTTGTGCTTCCTAGAATACTTAGCGCATTTACTAAATTATTTTAAAATAATAAAATAGGTTTAAGTTCAATTATAAAGTATTTATTATACTTAATTAGAAAAATATTAAACAAAATTAAACAGGTATTTAAAAATATAACATAATTATAACATAATAAATAATATTTAAAAGTTTAAATTGCAACAGTATTAATTAATGGACGAATTAACTCACAAGAAAAAGGGTTTACACATAAAACTACATATAAAATAAAAATTAATAATAAGTAACGTAATAAAACAATCTTTTTAAATTCTTACAATTTAGCAGTCTCCTACCTACTTTTATCGTGCCCAAGTGGCTAAGAGACGCTCGTACGTTTAATTAAAAAACTTAATCCGTACGAGAAAGTAAATAAGTAAAGTCAATATTAAATCACTTTAAACCTAATTAATGATCTTAAAGATACTTTATAGTTAAAATAGCTATTTTGAATAAGCGCTTCTCAAATTAAACGTTAGAATTGTGAAATTAAGTGATCAACTTATTAATAAGTAATACAAATAGGATACTTACATTAATTATGCCAAACCAGGTATCTATAATGAAAATTGTAACACCATCTAACATCTAAACTACGAGCCCCAATGCAAAATAGTTCGTCTAGTCCGAATTTTTTTACTGTGAGATTTTTTCTAACTTCATTTTTTGTCTAGGTATACATATAAAAAGATTAAGCTGTTCTACCATCACATGTCGCGTTACTTATGCCCTTTTAAAATTATGTACTAATAAACTATTTTGGCTATTTCAATTTATAGATATTCTGTTTTAAATTCGAAGAACTTACAAGCAAAATAGTTCGTCTAATTGTTAATTGATGCAAAAGAGTTCGTCTATCGTTGAGTTAAATAAAATTATTCCTTCTTTGTACCATGATGTTCCATAATTTAAAATTTTTAAAGTAATTCTGTGCCATTTGTCACATGAGAGAGTATAAATTCAGAAAATTTCAGTAATTTTCATTAATTTTCAAATAACAATGGGTCGTGGCAAACCCGTGTGTGAAGAGCTGCGAAAGCGAATAATTTGTGGGGTCGAAGCTGGCAAATCAAGTTACCAAATATCTAAAGACTTGATACTTCCCAGATCTACAGTTCAGTCTATTATTCAACACTATAAAAAGACTAAAACGACTTCTTGTTTGAAGAAAACTGGTCGACCACGCATCACAAGTGCTGCAGAAAACAGAGTTCTGAAGAAAATTATCAAAAATAATCGTCGTGCTCGAGCTGGAGAGCTCACGGTGCAATGGAGGGACATGATTCACAAAGACGTCTCAGTCGATACATGCAAAAGAGTCCTTAAAAGAATGGGTTACGGATTTTACACCGCTAAAGAGAAACCACTGTTGACTGCTGTACAAAAGAAAAAGAGGTTGAAATTTGCTCGTGATCATTTAAATTGGACTTCCGATCAGTGGCGTAGTATCATCTGGAGTGACGAGTCAAAATTTGAAGTGACAGTCGGTGATGAAAGGAAAAAAGTGATTCGGAACAAAAATGAGGCATTTCATACTGATTGTCTCAAACGAAACGAAAAGAAAAGCTTCTCTAATGATATGGGCTGCATGTCTGCACAAGGTGTTGGTTGTATGCTGTTTGTGGATGGTTCTATCACTGCTGTGAGGTATCAAAACCTTTTGGAAGAGAGTTTACTGCCTTCAATTCCCGCTCTCAAACATCAAGATTCATTCATTTTTCAACAGGATGGTGCTTCATGCCATACTGCAAGGACAACAAAGATGTGGCTATTGGCAAAAAGCATCCCTACAATCGAATGGCCATCTAACAGCCCGGACTTGTCGCCGATTGAAACCCTATGGTGGAAAATGAAAAAAGTTCTGCGTAAAAATCCATCAAGATCAAAGAGCGACTTAAAGGCTAAACTACTGGCAGTTTGGGAGTCCATAACGCCTGAGGAGTGTGAAGTGTTGGTTGCAACCATGCCTCTTCGCATTAAAGCTGTTATTGAGAGGAAAGGCGACACAACTAAGTGGTGAAGACATGTAGACGAACTATTTTGCGTCAGTAACAAGGGTAGACGAATACTTTTGCTTTTTGTTATTTAGGATATTTTTTATTTTTTTTAATGTAAAGTTAAGTCATTAAAGAATTTCAGTTAAGTTAAAATAAACTTTAAAATATTCATTTAATTGTGGTTTACTTTTTATTAAACATTCTTAATTATTTTACCAATATATACTCTATATACTTTACGCTTTGCACTACTTTTCATACTAGACGAACTATTTTGCATTTGGGCTCGTACTTAATTAAAACAAAATACACTCGTAAACATTGCACCACGTGCCACATGGCACGTCTCCTGTTTGATAAACCCGCTATGTGTCATTGCAAAGCGCAATTCTAAGAGACTCGCTTTAAACCGAAAATACGCTATGTGTCTCCTGCTCACATAGGGGGTTTTTTAAATCCGTTTTTGACCAAAATTACATAGCTGATTTTGTTATCTTCTTAACCCAATGAGTTATTACAAAACGGATTTTACAGGCGCACGTGGCTTGAGAAATACTATAAATAAGCATCAAAAACCGATTTTTAAAAAAAAATACATAGCGGATTTTGCAGGCGCAGCGACGATGTACAGAACTGTACAGAGTTCGGCAGAAAATACTACTAACGTAATAGACACGGATGGTCAGCTGTATCGGTTTTATAGAGCGTTAACTTTTAACGTTATTGATACGTTTGTTCGCATATTAAGTCATATGTCGTTATATTTAACGCGGAATAAGTCGACTCGATTTGTCGTACATGACAGCTGTCAAACAATAAAGCATTTAACAGAGTTTGTGGAAGTACAGTTTAAAAAAAAACGTATTTCATCGAAATGAATCCCGCAAACGGTTTTACAAAATTAATGACGTTAAAAACCATTTCAAAATATTATTACTGATATAACAATTTTAACCTCTACTGGACGAAGTCACAGACAGTAGCCAGTCAAAACAAAAATTTCCGAATATCTTTCAAAGGTTTGTGAAATGTATCTGGTTATATCTTTCCATCGACGAGTAATATTTTCGGCTACGTACTGTATCTTTTATAACGTGTATGATCGCGAAGTTATTATTAACTCACCTCCACGTCATTGGCTTTATCCAAGTTCTTGAAATTGTGGCTTTCATAAAACTTTTGCCGCTCCAAACTAATATTTAGCACATCCATTGTTCACTGTCCAGCTTAGTATCATCATTTACGAACTCTTCAATCATTGGAGATGATCTCTAATGAAATGGTTTCAAAGTAATATTTCACTTTATTCCTATGAACCAAATGTTTTTGAACCGTTCATCAACTTTATATTTTGGAATCGAATTGAAACGAAATGGGTTTCTATTTTAATAACCATTAAGTTCAAAACGAAAAATTTTGTGGAAGTTATTAAATTGCTATATTTTCCACGAAAGTACCAGATACCATTTGATCAGTTTTCGGTGGCCAGTTCAACGTACCTGAAACATAAAACAAGTTTTCAATTATGTATAATACTAATAATTAAGTATGGTATCGAGAATCACTAGTAACTTTGGCTTTTGATAAGCACAGCCTCAGTATCGGTCAATAAGCCACCTCGATTGGTAATCTTAGATACCAGATCACGTATTGACATTTTTTAAAGTAAAAATATTAAATTTTTTATGCATTGATCCATTGTACAATCTTTAAAAGTGTCATTGACATTACGAGTATAATATGACTTAATCTTATCTTTCATTACCTAAACAAGGCTGTACTTATAATGCTAAAGCTGATGAATAGCTAAAGATTTTAAGTTGCCCTCATTGTCAGAATCTTTTCGTAGTGTATTGTGATTGGTCTGTCGAGATCCACACTGGAGCTGTGCGGCTCTGCTTTAACTTAAACACACCCTAAAATATGTTCCTCAAGCGATACTACACGACACTGGGTGTGTAGTGTATACCTAACTTTATTCGTATATCTCCGCAACACGTAGATTCGTCTCAAGTTTATGCTGATCAGGTACCAGATTGATCTGTGAGTTGAAATCCAATGTTTTCAATATCAAGGTTGACGTTATTCCAGGAAAAACACCTTTACACTTTCTTATTACGAAAGTGACATTGCAAAACCGATCGTCATTATTATCGCATCTTTAGAAGATTTATTCATACTTATTTCTTTTTCAAGTTTCGAACATGATTGATACTCTTTACCTATTGTTATTGAAACACGAGGAAAAAGTTTAACGTTCTGTGTTTAGAATGAACCTTTTTCAATTATGTTCAATGAATAAAATCCTTTATGAATAAAACGGTTTCATATGAATAATATGTTCAAAATTTTAACCTTTAATTTTGATTGTATTAAAACGTTTAATCAAAAACCAACATTGGTTTTCCTGTGATTTCCATATTATTTATCTAGTAAATTGGGCAGACGTAAACGCTCCATGGTTTGCGATTTTCAAATGTAAAACAATTGTAAATAGGATTTAAATTACCTTTATGTGGCAACATATAACAATGGTAGGATTTAATAGCAAAATATTAAACCCTAATCCTACTCAATTAGTAGTAAAAGGACTTAGCTTATTTTCTAGTCATCAAAAGTAATCACTACATAAATATTATAAACAAAGTCCTCGGCCGCGTCTGTCTGTCTGTTCGCAATAAACTCAAATACTACACGGATTTTGACGTGTTTTTTTAAGTAGATAGAGTGATTCAAGAGGAAGGTTTATGTTTATAAAAATTCTCGAAATTCCTACGGGAACGGACACAACGCGGGTAAAACCGCAGGGCCTTGCTAGTTTATTTTATATTTCTTGTGACAAATGGAAATTGTATTCTTGTTAAGTAATGTAGAAGGAACTTTACACCTCTTTCAAGATTCAACGTTCATGAATAATCTATCACTTGTAAGGCCCTTTTTACACTATGCGACAAAAGTCTCTACCAAACAACTATAGAGTTTCAAGTTTCTCCGTACAAAATCACCTAATGCAGTCAAGTGAATTTGTTTTCAGGTAACCGCTTTGACAAAGAGTATAAGGATGTACTGAATATTTTTTGTTCCTAACTGTACGTAAAGCTTAACCGTACGCATTTTGTATTAGCCAAATGGAATCCGCTAAATCGTTTTGCTCCATTGTTTAATAAACTAAACTTTTGCGGTTCAACGGTTTGTCTTTTGTTTAATTTATGCAAATTCGAATTGATGGAATTCTTGAACCGCGTTTTCACTAAGACCTTGTACCCATTATAGTCACGACATTACAGGCTGTTAAACTGTCTATTTTGACGGGAACAAAACTGTTTTCTGGCCGTCTAATGTCAGTTTTTCTAAAATATGTGTCAGACAATAATGTGTAATAGGCGTCTTGCTCGCTTTTTCGTATATTTGAACACACCAGCGGACTGCCTAGCTACAGGCGTGACGATAGCCTCTTAGTGCTCTGAAAAAACATTTTGTTATGACCAAAAGGTTTTAAGCTATTGCATAGCTTCTATCGCGGGCCTTGAGCGCGGGGACCGAATCCAGAAATTCCGTAACGAAAAAACCTCACGTGAAAAAACCTCACGCTCCCCACTAACGCCATCTAGTGATACAAAAAATAACTATGCAATAGCTTTACCGCGGCAGTCCCCGAGTGCCACACGTCTTTTTTGTTCCTAATAGATTAATATCAAACGAACTTGTTCACTTTCTAAAGTATTTTCATTTGCCGCAAAAACAAACTATTTGTACACCAGAACTGTTTAGGAGTCTGATTGCCGCACTCAGATACGTCCATTAAATGAATACTTCACTAATTGACGTAAATTTGAATATATTACATGTTAAACTCACCCGTTTAATCTCTACTAAGGAAGTATTTGACGTCTCTGAGTAGGGGTGTAAGTGAAAGGCAGCTTTACTTGGTGATAATTATAGTGAATTAATTATTCAAACATAGTTAGAGTCATGACGTTGTTTCGATGGGACATGTTGCAGGTGACTTGAAGTGATCCGTTTTCAGTGATGGACTAAAAGGTTTTAATATACAAGTGAGTAGGCGTTTAAATATTTAATCGTCTTCAAACAACAGCAAGGTAGGTTTTTATTTGTATCTTCAGGCATAACTTGGTCATTGTTGGTAGGATTTACTTCAATTTATTTTAAACGGAGTCACATTTTCTTTAAAGATGATTGATGATTTTGAAGTGTTTGTATGAAAACTTAAAGCATGTTTAATACTTTTCATTGTTTTAATTTAAATTAAGTGGTTATTGTAGTTACTAAATAATGTTACTCATTTCAATTTATTGTCATTTTATTTGATGTGTCAGTTCGTTCAGTTAACATAACAGTGACGCATTTTAACGATTTGATAAAGAAAAAATAGCTTTAGGAATGATATTAAAATGACATGATCTATGTACATTCTGAGGATAAGTTCGTGACTCAAAACATTTAAGTCAAATACAGAACATATTTCCATACGAATGAACGAAAAACAAAAACGAATTTTCAAAGAGAAAGAACAGTCATAAAAAATGAATGTAATCGTATGAAGTAGGTAGTTGAAATCAATATTTACTTGTTTTGTACAAGTTTTTGTATAAATATAACTGGAAAAGTGTATGACGAAATTAAGGTTTTGTGTTTCTTTGGTTTATAATATTAGTACGACGCATTTATAATATTAGTAGGATCATCGCTTGTACTATCCTATCCTAGTTAACAAGGTAATATAGTAAAGGAGCTATGATTGTATTGAAGCGAAAAACATTTCTATTGAGTTGTGTCAGTATCTATAGACCCTTCGTAAAAATCAAAAAGTCCGATATCTATTAGGAATTGGATTCTCGTTTCATTCCCGTAGCCTTTGAGTAATATCTTTAAAAGTCATTGAACTCGAAAATCTGCTTTCGAACTAAGAAGGCTGAGAAATTAAAGGTTTTGTATTTTTATTTTATGATGGGTCTATTGTGATGGAACGAATAAGCTTTTCTAATAAAATTAGGTCTTTCTTATCATGTTAGGTTGGCTGAATTCTGTAGTTTATATTCATATCAATCTATACTAATATTATAAAGAGGTGAAATTGTAAGTTTGTTTGTTTGTATGTTCGAGCTAATTTCGGGAATTACCAGTCCGATGAGAATAATTCTTTTTGTAATAGATAGCCACATTCAACGGAAAGGTTATAAGCTACTTTTCATCTCGAAATTCCCACGGGAACGAGCACAACGTGGGTAAAACCGCGGGGCGTTGCTAGTATTAAATATGTACGTTCGTTAAATGCTTAAACGTGTCAGATATAGATTTAACCTTTACTTTGACAGTGTAATGACAAAGTCGGGCCGTGACATGATATATTGGGTTCATATCCCAGGTCCTCAAGTAAGTAGCTAGCAGCCATCATGATACCTTGGGTTCGTTTCCCAGTTCCAGCTTGCCAGGTGAGTAGCTAGCAATAACTTTAAAAAATGAATAAAATTTTAAAATTGTTCCGCTCTTTTAGAAGCAAAAATGCTATATGCAGACCGAAACTTAAACAAACTTAAAGTTATATTTATCCCTTTGTCTCTGAGTTTAAACAAAAATAAAACATTATCTTAAACATTTTGTTAAGTATCACTTGTATAACATCACTGCATCATGCAATATATTTCCTTCTGCAAGTTTAATAAGTGAACTGAAAGTCTCCAACACTGAAAGCGTTAAGTTTTTCTGAATCTTTTATTCATGAAGGAATTCTTTGAGGCTGAGATATATCGGTTTCTACTCCGCATTTCCTGATGTTTTGAAACAGAATTCTTTTAAGTTGAAGACGCGAAGGGATATCAAAATGGTAGACTGAAATTGAAGTAGTACTAGGAAATGTGATGTTTGTCTTTAGTAAGATTATAGGGATAAAATATGCAATGTTCAGGCAAAAAAGTAATTGTAAAATTTTATAAAATCTTACATGTTTTTTTTCAGGTAAGTAAGTAAGATCTCAGTAACAGTGTCTTTTAATAATATTTTATTAAATCTTAAGAAATCAAAATCACTACATAATATAAAACAAAGTCGCTTTTCCGTCTGTCCCTATGTATGCTTAGATCTTTAAAACTACGCAACGGATTTTGATGCAGTTTTTTAAATAAATAGAATGATTCAAGACGATGGTTATAAGTATAAAAATTCCCGAAATTGCCACGGGAAGGGCAAACCGCGAGTAAAACCGCTGGGCGCTGCTAGTATGCGATAAACCACTGTCAAAATTTCATAGTATAACAACATTTCTCGTTTAAAATTGTCGACACATAACTTTTAATGATGTCCGATGCAACACTGGTTCAGGAATTTGAATCCATTTGAATTTCCCACACACAATTATTATGCTTCTTCCTTACACATTCCAAAACATGATAAATGACGTCATTAGCGAGAGCTGCCAGTTAAAGCTGTTACAGCGAAATGGTTCAAATTATTTTTGTGTATGTAGATACTATTAAATGTATCGGATATTGTGTTGCTAAGCTGCATAGATTTAGAATAGCTAGATGTGGCTGGCTTAACTGTTTTTATAATAATAAGTATTTGTTGAAGAAGAAAAAAACAGATTCAATATGAGTGAATCCGGAGGATATAGCGCTATTAATATAATCTATACTAATATTATAAAGCTGAAGAGTTTGTTTTGTTTGTTTGTTTGTTTGTTTAAACGCGCTAATCTCAGAAACTACTGAACCGATTTGAATAATTCTTTTTGTAATGGATAACTACATTCAACGGGAAGGTTATAGGCTATTTTTTATCCCGAAATTCCCACGGGAACGTGCACAGCGCGGGTAAAACCGCGGGGCGCCGCTAGTCACTAATATATATATAAATATCTACTTATTATTAAAAAGGTTTGGTGGAAAAATATTAATGTCTGTTTTTTTTTTGTTTTGGCCAATCCTGGTGTCAGATTTTTTAGACCGCCTAAAGGCCTCCGATATGGTATACCGATTGGAACAACCGGAACCCACAAAAAAATAAAATTAAACTGAGTGAACTGATTTCTATGAAACTTGGCAAAGTTGTACACTAGCAATAGTTAAATGTCGTGTTAAACATGTAACATGAAATAACTTGTGTTCTTTTTAATAATACAAATCCTATGAGAACGGGTGTAATGCAATTGTAGCTTCGGGTGCTTCTAATGTTTACTCATTTTAATATTCAAAGCTAAGCCTGCCGATTGTTACCGATATCTGGGAACGAATCTCAAAATAATAACAGCGATATTATAATATGCCCCGTGCTTCTTAATCCGACGTTGAACATCGTATTAATAAGTAATCTTTTGGTACGTACAATATTATCATCTTTTTGTTGCATGAATAGCGATAAATGAATAGCGATAAGCGATAAACGAACGCTTAAATAAATGTATTGAACATTAAATTGAATTCTGAATCTTATTAAGTTTTGAATAATCAGTAAGAGTAATGTATTTACTTACGTATTCTATCTTTAAAACATTTAAAAAAGGAAAAAAATTAAAGATGACTTCAATGTTATAATAATAAATACTAGAGGCAGCGAGTCCTATTAATATTGTAAATGTGACGAAAAAACTGCTTAACGGATTTGGATGAAACTATGGGTTCACATCAGAATATCACATGAGATTCATTTTGCCCCAAAATTCTCACGGGAACGGGTACAACGCTGGAAACACCGCGGGGCGCGGCTAGTTCTATATAAAGCTAGAACTAAATATGTCATATACATTAATCCACCCGACTGCCCAATTTTGTATGGAACTGCGTGGGCATTAGTTTAAGACAGTTTACGTCCTACACAAGAATTTTATATTGCTCTCGCTTTGTATTGATTAAGCATAGATATTGGCATGCCTTTCTTGGGTAAAACTCCCTCAATAATATATATAATATATGTTAACTTAGTCCTCAACTAAGCTTGTAATATGGAACCTAACTAACGGATACTAATACATTTACAAACACAAATACTTTCTTTTTAAGAATATATAATTGACACCAACGTCGTCGCCAACAACTATGTCTGCACTTATTGTTGACTCCGGGCGGGAATCGAACCGGCAATCCCCGACACAGTAACCGCAACCACTGCCACTGTGAGAGCGTTTATTTTGGATTTTAAAAAATCGCCAACTAATAACTTGTAAATACATATAAACGATACACTATTAACTCTCATATAGAGTTAATAGCCACTAACGGCCACCCATCAGAGGTGCTGCAAGCTGCTTAACAATCGCAATGAACTAACATCGTTAAGCCAAGCTACGGCACGAGAAAATATCTTGTGACACATCTATTGAATGCAGTAAGCATTTTCAAATAATGTACGTATTCATTCATTTCTGAAGACAGGAAATTGTTAGTTTTATTCGAACCAGGTCTTCCAGACAGGAACGGGACTTTCATTTGTCAATATTTCTACTCCGAGAGTTATTTGATGAATCGTGAAGTTATATAACGTACTATTTCGTTCAGATTTTAAATTGTTCCTTTGGCGTTCGTGGATGAATATTTATAAAAGGTTTGTTTACATTGTTATTTGTTTAACTGGCTAAATAAGTTTCAGTTATCGTTTGGTTTACATTTTGGTAAAATGGTTACGATTAACACACACACCAATACACCACACACATAAGCATACACGTCACATACAAACACGCACACCCACATGCAAACTTCAATATTATGCTAAGTAATTGTTAAAAAATTTAGAAAAGCGTTCTTAAAAAGCAATTAATGATTTCTTAATTTATTATTTTATTTTAACCGTTACAAATAAAGTAAAGTATGAGTCTGTAATGTCTCCCAACTGGGCAAAGGCTTCGAATCTCACTGAAGATACAGTACAGTGAGGATTTCAGAATATGAGTAACAAACGATCAATGTTACAAAATATCAATTTCGTTTTTATAATTATGAGTATTATGTTACTTATTTAACTGCTATTGACTGACAGCCTCCGTGGTCTAGTGGTTTGAGCGCTCGGCTCACGATCCGGAGGTTCCGGGTTCAATTCCCGGTGGGGATATCTCACAAAAATCACTTTGTGAGACTGTCCTCAGTTTGGTTAGGGCATTGCAGGCTGAATCACCTGATTGCCCGAAAAGTAAGATGATTCCGTGCTTCGGAGGGCACGTTAAGCCGTCGGTCCCGGTTACTTTCTACGGATAGTAGTCGTTACATGAGCCATGTCAGAGGCCTTTGGCGGCTCTTTAACTCTGACACCAGGATTGGTCAAGTTGACCATCCACTCGATAAGAAGAAGAACTGCTATTCAAAATTCCACAGCTACAAACGTTCCTCAAAATTCTAAAGTTCAAATTCCTTCTAATTACAAGTTGGCTATCTCGCTCAACTTCACAGTTATCTTTCAAATAATTGACTTTCAAAACTGGCTAAGTTATAATGTATACAGGAGCAACGGATCTGCAGAACTTTGAAACACTCAAGATTCCTTTTTTTTGTTTCTGCAAAAGCGATTTATAGACCTTTTTGTTCGACTTGTGTTGGCTTAAACGAACGTTCGAAATCGGAACAGTGCAAAACTATTTCAAAAAAGATCGTTGCGATTTTGTTTTAAAAATACGTTGTATCTTCTGAAACAAAGGTATAACTTTGTATAAACAGTTTTTCCAAGTTTTCGTTGTTGAAAAGGAATGCTACATTGAAGAGACACGTTAGTTTGCCAACTATTGTCCGAGATCTACACTTTATGGCAAAGTCTAACCTAGTTTTTTGTACTGATATGAATTGCTGCAAAATCGAGCCAGCTTGACAGAGTTTTATGTTAGTTTTAAATAAATTATTATTTTTTAATGATGTTAGTTAATTGCGATTGTGAAGCAACGTGCAGCTCGGCCCTCACTTGGATGGGTGGCCGATATTAGCATTCCACCATGCTTTGGGGGCACGTTAAGGAATCGGACCCTTTTTCAATCGTCAGACCATCCTTTAAGCGGTCTAAACCATAGCTACTAATCTCCACAAAATTAAATTAATTGCAAATTTGGCTTGCAGCTTAATTTAAATTAACTTATGCCTTAACTTACGCCTTATTCATTAATTTTCTATTAGCACTTGATAAATCCACATGTAACAAAATTCATATGAATTTATGCTGAACCTGGGTAACACCAAGTTAGATAAAATAATAGATACCTATTTTACTGAATTCAGTTTAAACTAGTTATACCCTCCCATATTTCATAGATACATAACTCAAAAATTAGAACAAACAAACTCTAATTGACAATCCTTTCAGGCTTTCCACAACCAAAGCAAACAAAAGTTTTCTCCCACTATTTGTATTAACCTAATCCCTGAACCCTCATAAAATCCATTTCAGTTCGGTAACAATAATCGTTTTACGTTGAGACATGTTCAAACTACATTTCAACATAACTGGTTATCATTCCTAACTACCAGTTTGAAACTAACGAAATATTTTGATGTGTTTGACATAGCATTATGTTGTACATCCGTGGTTAATGGCGGCATTAGTGACCTTGGTGAACAGCGGAGGTACTATCTACAGACGATCCCATCCTGCTCATGATTTACGGATTCAAAACGACCCTTATTAAGTTAGACTACTGCGTCGTGGGTGACATGAGTCTACAATGCAATAGAAAATTGTAACGTTCAATAGAGCTTACATACTTAAGTACATACTCTTATGAATCAAAGTGAAAGTCAAATCTTTTATTAAATTTTGGCTCCTTTGACCGTTATCCCATTTGGAACAACATTAGCTGGGATAAACGGGTAAGAAAACCGAATTGAATCGTTCGCTATCGTCGTTTTTCAGTACCAGTTAGCACTAAATTCGTCTGATTTGGTCCATTTCCGTTAGATAGTAACCCGGTAGTTTAGGAGATATAGAAACATTGCCATTGAAAATTGAATAGTTAATCGAGATTCCGAGTTATGTTCAAGTGAAATAGGCCACTATAATTATTTTAGTAGTTGATGATAATAGAAATTGCTCGTTAAGTTCACTTACACTTACACTCACAAGTTTAGAGTTTAATATATTCATGAATTGATGTTATAACTACAGTGTTTATTGATGTGTGCGTCGATTTGAAGAAGAATAATAGGTAAAATACTTTACGTTTACGTTAAGTTACTATGATGGATATCTTTCTTTATTATAAACTAGCTGTGCCCTGCGGTTTCACCCGCAGCGCCCCCGTTCCCGTGGGAATTTTGTGATTTTTATTCCCTATAAACCTCACGGAGCCCGAGACCTTTCCAACGAATGCAAAACCGTGGAAATCGGTCCAGCCATTCACGCGTGATGCCTTGACCAAGGAAAACGGGTTTCATTTTTATATATATAGATGAGCACAAAATTTATACTTGTTACAATAATAAATATTTTCAGAACATACAGACACTAATTAGACCTAAACTAAACTTCAAGTTTGTATTATGGAACCTAATATTATTTACACCCAAATGTTTACGAATAATCAAAATACCTGTTCTTTATAATTTGTAATTCGTGTTTTGATACATTTTCCCCGTACCTCGAGTTCACGCTTGTTACAATATTAAATTAATTACTGTCCAACTTTTAATTTTTTTTATCGTTTTTATTAACGCGGTTAAGGGTTACTTTTCAGTTACGTTTATAAATTTACGAAAGTATTTTGTTCCATTTATAAAGAACATAATTTGATTTCGCTGAAAATGTTATCGATGATTTGGGAAATTTGAACAAACACTGCCCAATGTTAGCGTTTGTTATTAATAATTATAAAAGAAGTAGCACTCAATTCGTAGTTTAGCTAAACGATGTTAATTCATTGCTATATTGCAACGTGCACCTCAACGCCATTAGACGGGTGACCGACAGCGGCATTTACATCTGAACGCTACCGTGTTTCAGGCAACACGTTAATTTGTCGGTGGTTTCAATCATCAGACCATATACCGATATGTTTATTCAGGGTTGGCTACTAACCTATACGAACTTACTTTTATTAATATAAAGTACTAGCAGCGACCCGCGGCTTTGCCCGCGTTGAGCCCGTTCCCGTAGGAATTTTCGAAAATCCTTTCTTAGTGTGCACTTACGTCACTTGAAGAACCTTCCTGCCAAATTTCATGTTTCTAGGTGGAGCGGTTGAGGCTGTGCGTTGATTATCAGTCAGTCAGGACTTTGAATTTTATATATATAAATTTCAATTTCATTGAACTGAAACCAAGCCAAACTAAAACAAAGCGTGCCAAAACTAATAAAATGTGTAAATTACGAAGACCGTGTATTGAAACTATTTCAAGACAGTAAGTGCCAACTAAAAAAACTGAACTGTTAGTAACGTTTTCCTTTATCCTCTAGTGCAGGAAAAAATATTCATATTGTTGCCTAGTTGTTATTAAAGATTACTAGAATAAGTGTATCCTTGGCATCGAACTACCAAGTTTACAAATCAACGAGTTCAATAGAACGCATGCGCGTATCACAAATATCAAATTTTGAATTTAGAACTAGCTGTGTCCCGCGGTTTCACCCGCAGCGCCCCGTTCCAATGGAAATTTCCTGACAACTATTTTTAGACGGCTTAATACAGTTTTGTTTTGTACAACAAGTCAATCAATTTCAATTTAGGCTTACTAAAGATTTTCTAAAGGCTATGCGACTATAGCAGGCTCAAGTTCTTAGCAAAGCACATCTGTTCAAAACAATATATTACTTAGTAACTGATTGCTATTGTGTAATTGTCGAATTGAATTAATTAATACAGGGTAGGATAATAGCTTTCTATTGCGGCATTTGCCCGCATCTGGATTGGTCAACGCCGTAGACTCTACGATAATAAACTAGGAACTAATTACTATCTCCTGTTTTAGAAGACAGTTATGACTGTCTTAAACTTCGTATTAAACTGTTTTAGATTTTTCTTTTGTTTACCCTTTTGTTAACCCTTATTTGAAAGTTTGAATAAGTTTAATGCGTGTGTGTGTGACAGCGTCGTATCCCAAAATGGTCATCCAATTTCTTGTTAGTTTTTGGTTGAAAAGTAATGTAGCCGAAATATTTATTCTTTGACTTGTAATTTACTTTTGTCTAATGTTTGTTGCTTATTAGAAAAATACAAACTTTCTTGGGTTTAACTTTAAGTAAACAAACATAATATATTTACCACCTTAAACTATAAGTATACTTATTTTAATAAAGCTGAAGAATTTGTTTGTTTTAACGCGCAGAAAATACCAATTCGAATCGAATAGTTATTTTTGTAATGGATAACGTAGGAGTGCGCGTATCGCTGCTCTGTGGGATAACCAGATTCAACAGGAAATTCTTACCGGAACGGGCGCAACGTGGGTAAAACCGCGGGGCGCTGCTAGTATATATATATTACTATCTATTTATGAAAAGCTTAAATATGTACTTTTATCCTAACGGAAATACTTTTATCCTAACATACCCAACGATTAAACTCAGTACCAGCCGACTCCAACTAATTATATTATAACGCTTACTCGGTTCACTAAGAAAATAAAGATAACATACGGAACAGATGCGAAGTCACTTGAGCCAACAGCGATAAGGAAGCAGTTTTATAACTCTTCCTTTCCCAGATTAAAAGATGGGACCCGGTTTAGTCTAGGCACTTAAATTGTAGTACTATAAAAATGTGATGGCTACTCCTTAACTGAGGCTTTTATAAGGCAATGCATTTGTTTATAAATTAAAACTGTATAAGACCAAATGCTGTGTAAGATTCAGTATCACCTGGATGACATTTTACACATTGTAAAACAAAATCCCCAGAAATTTTCTGTCTGTATGTAATTGATGTTTTCGAAAACTACTGAACGATTTTCATACGATTTTAGCCAACATACAGAGTGATTTAAGGGGAAGGTCGCAGAGCTCTCCGAGAGTACCATAAGTGTTGAAAATAGAAGACTTACCTTAAAGTTTACATTTATTTTTTACTGACTTCAAATACCGAAGAAGCGGTTCTCAATTTGACGCGTATTTATATACTTTCCGGTTTCCGGTCGAATTAAAATTTTTGCATAAACGTGTGGTTTGGATGACAATGCATGATACTGGCAACAATTAAAGCCTCCTACAAAAAGTTTAACTTGAACAAATTTGTTAATCACAATATGTTTCACGGTCACTGCATAAGGATCTAAGGACACGATGGCTTGGCAATATATTGAAGCCTAATAATTATCTCAGCAGCGGTTGGTGGTTTAACCCTTACTGTGTCCTAACCCTTAAGAATTAAGTATCAAAGAGCCTATAACAAACTTTACAACCTATACTACCTTTTTCTTACATGTTGCTATCAAACATAAAATAATTATTTAAATCGAAGTGGTAAATTCTGATATCAATAAGCCGGTACAAACAAAAAAAAGATTAAGCAATTAATAATAAGTTGTATAGATTTGATAGAGTATTAAACAACACAAAATAAATTTAATAAAGTAGCGTGCAGAAGGTATTATAAGTATAGCGTTTTAAAAATACAATTTTAAAAACATATATTTATAAAAGTTGAAACATTTAACTAAAAAATAAGTTTTTTTGTTTTAAGACATACAATATTATTTAAAATATTATCAACTAGCAGCGCCCCACGGTTTTACCCGCGTAATGCCGGTTTCAGTAGGAATTTCGGGATTTTTTTTTACTTATAAACCTTCCTCTTGAAACACTCTATCTCTTTAAAAAACTGCATTAAAATCCGTTGCGTAGTTTTAAAGATCTAAGCATACATAGGGACAGACAGACAGCGGAAAGCGGCTTTGTTTTAAACTATGTAGTTATAATAAGTAGTTTATTTGGGGTCCAACTAAAGTATATTCATTTTAATTTTCATATTTTTGAAGAAAAAAACGTATAAACTATAAATAACATCAAAAATTACTTACTATATCCAATCAAAAAAGTTTAAAACCACTAAAAACTTTTCAAACACAAATTAATTAAACTTGAAAATTGGCAAAAGTATTTTTCGTTCACTTAAATATCTACAAACAATAATATTTATGTTAGAAACAGCATTAATTTAATTACCATCGATGTTTTGGTTAGCTGAGCTTTTAAACACGTCCGTTACCGATAGGAGGTCGGGAAATACTGAGCTTTAAGCTTCGCCAAAGTTGCCACAGTGTCAAGGGAGCTTCGTCCCGACTTCAGTTCTCTTATTTAACTTTTTAAACGAGTAAATTGGCAAAACTTTCCTTCGCTGTTCCATTAATAGATTTCTGTAACTAACTGCATGACTTTGCTTTGGTCTTTAACAATTTTGATTATGTTAGAAGGTTTTGTTTTGTTTCATTCAAAGATTGAACCATTATGAAGGACTGTCAATGTTTTGGTTATTTAGTTTTTGTGACAGTTAAATTTACTTAATTACTAAGTAATGTATATTAAGTGATGTTAGTTAATTAGGAAGGTTATCTCTCAATGATAAGCTTAGGGTGCGTTTCCGGTGAGGCGGATCCTGAGATGGGGGGAGCTAAATTGACTAATGGTATTTTGAATTCTAGGCATTACGATTGGTTGACAAAGCTTCGCTCTGTTTAACGTAGCCTCACTGTTAATAAGCTCGAACGAGTAATAATTTAATTCAGCGTATAAACCTCCTGTCTAGTATTTGTGAATCTGCTATGTCACGTGATATTTCCGCCAGTTACAGGATGCGTACAACCTATTGGATCGTTATTTTTCTCCAATGTTTAGTATCGTTTTACGGAACAGTAAATGCGACGATTCCTACCAATATTTACAAAAGGAACACATGATTAAAGTAAAAGCTAATGGTCAAAGTTGTTTATTTAAAAGTTCATTGAGTCTCATTTTTATTTTTTAAATTTCGACAAAAGGTATGAAATATGTTCCGACATGGTTACATGTAAACCGGATAAAAAGGGTATAATCCTGTTGATGAGGATTAAAAACCTTTGAAAAGATCCGGGTACAAGTGAGCGCATTGATGTATTGTTATGTAGTTAACAGTCATCGTCCCTAATTCGACAATGATAGAGGTAATAGTCGTTTGTTTGAAAATACCTGTAATAATTTGATGGTAACAGAATAATAATTAAGACCCTTCCGGATCCATTTTGTTTATTTTCTTTATGCTAATTGTTAAATAATTTCACTGTTACGGTATACAAATTAGTTACGATTCGAAACAAAATATTTATTGTTTATAGCTTTCAACTTAAATTGACCTTTTTACTTAAGTGTAAAATAAACTAGAACGAACTTGCTCTTTATTTTATAACGTTCAAACAATGCTCGTAGTAATGCGTAGCGGTGCTACGAATATCTGTAGCCGTAGTACTTATACGTAGTAGGTACTACGTTTTCTCGTAGCCTTTCTGTTTGAATTAATTTTACCGAAATTATCTTTTAAATATACAGCATCATAATTCACTTTGTACATACATAAAATTGAGTTTAATTCGACAAAGTACTAGAATTTCGTACTATCTAGCTGTGTGAAGCGTAGCCGGCTATGTTGAAAGATTATCCTTCTAAACACAGTCAGTCGTTTATCTTTGTTAGGCTCGGTTGACTCCATTCATTAAATGGGAATTAAGCGTTAAAATTCGTATCCAATTGTTTGTTGATTTGTAACTGAAAGTGCCTATAGTTTATATGCCGGTTGTGCTTTCTATACAATTTATATTTAACTAGCTGTAACCCCGCGATTTCACCCGCAGCGCACTCTTTTTTGTTGGGATTTTTAGGATTTTTATAACTAACTATTCTACTCCTAACCAAGACGAATAAAATAATAAAATTAACATTGTAATCGGTCCTGCCGTTCTCGAGTTATAAATTTTGTAACTAACACGACTTTCTTTTATATATTCTATATTATATAATAAGACATTTATCTATAGAAATACAGGAACTCGTAAATGACATCTGACTCTTACCTTAATTAATGTCACGTCACACGTATTCGTTAAATATGTCATTATGAGATTGAGGGGTAGTGAAGTGGCGTTTTTGTATTAGAATACGATGATTTAGTTAAATAACCACCGCCTCTAATGAGTAAGTAGGTAACATTATTTGCACTGACACTCACTTCTATTCGTGTCTTCTGCTCACGCGCCTACGCCTCTCACTTCTGCGTGGGCGCCGCGCTGGCGCCTCCCCCCGCATGGCGCAAGGCCCGCGCACCCCCCTGACTCTTACGTCTCACTTACAGTGTAATTATATAAAATACTAGCTGTGCCCCGTGGTTTCCCCGCAGCGCCCCCGTTGCCGTGGGAATTTTGAGATATTTATTCCTTATTTTTCTTATATAAAAACCTTGTCATGACAATAAGGAACACATTAAAAAAAGAATCATCCAATTCTAACAAAAATGGATTGTACTTTTCCTTATTCCTCTTCCAAGGTTTATATTTCTGTCAACTCAGTCCTTGTCTTGTTAATATTCTTGTTAATTCCGAGCTCAATTTATCAAAAACACTTTTCGTGATATTTTGCCCCGAATAATGTAAGCAGGTTAATAACAGAGGTAAAAGGTTCGGTAAAACGTGTAAAGAATAGTTTAACATCACTCATTCTATTGCCCTTATTTTTATTAAGGTTTTCATTAAAAATATGAAAATCACCCTAAATTAATGAAAGAGTCACGTGAATGCTTTTGTTTCAATTGTAATTTAAGGTTTCTTTTTTTATTACATGCTAACGCATTGTAATGATAAAAATAGAATTTTTTCAACCAATTTTTGGTGGAAATTCCAATATCCTTTTTTTGGACTCCATATCGAAAAAAATATTAAAATTGGGAATATTTTAATCGAAGCGAAGGTTTTTGCCCACCAAAGGTATGATCCTTTGGTGGGCAAAGACCTTCGCTTCGATTAAAATATTCCCAAACAAAATCATATCAGCAGACATAAAAACAACAACCAATGTCAACCATGACTACGTTTTCAGTATATATCATTCATAACATAATTTATTATTTCAGTCCTTTGTATCGCGAGTTATCAAACAATGACCACGAACAAAACGCCAATGTTCGGCTCAGGAAACATAGTATTTGAATTAACTCGTATCGCCTCACAGTGTCACCCGCTTTGTACCCGTCCCGGATTGATTTTTGCGGAAAAATGTAGTGCATGCGTTCTAAGTTGTATTCTAAGCTTAACATATGTGTTACTCTGGGTATAACTTACATACCTATGTGTTATTAAGTAGAACTGACCTATGTGTTATTCTGATCATTGCCTAACTATGTGTTATTCTGAGTATAACCTACCTATGTGTTATGCTGAGTATAACCGACGTTATGTGTTACTCTGGGTATAAGCGACCTATGAATTATTCCGAGTATAACCTACCTATGTGTTATTCTGAGTATAACCTATATAACGGTAAAGTTTCGTCCAAGTCCATTTTGTAGTTTTTGCTTGAAACAAACATATACACATACATCCTTATATCATTAGTAGGATATACATTTTTGATGAATGCATGTAAAACTCGGTGAATCAGTCACTCTGTATGATTGATCGATGGAGATTTTAGATGTTTGTTTAAAAATATATAATTAAATCATTACAACTGAAAACCAGCGCCGTGCGGGATCCGTTCCGCACAGCAACAGCTGAGTGGCAGCCTTTTGCCAAGTTCCTTGTATTTTAATTTTATCTCTGTGTTTATTTCAATTTTTAATTTTTGGCTATAACTTTATTTTATTCTTATTCTTACAGGACCAATTCACACGGTGAATGAAAATGGATTTAAAATGTAGCACTCGTGGCATAGTTTGTCTAAACGTTGTTAACTCATCGCAATTGTTAAGCAAAGGGCACCTACTTGATCAGGTAGCCACCTAATCAAGCCACCTGATCAAGTAGGTGCCCTTTGCTTAACATTTGCTTAACATCTATCAGCCGATAGAGTGTGAAAACTACTAAGCTTTGGACTTCAAATTGCCGGTCCCGGCTGTTTCAATTGTCAGATTATGTTGGAGGTCCTAAGTCGACCTTAAACTACGACGCCAGAGTTTGTCGATAATCTACTGTAAGAATCAGAAGAGAAAAATACTTAAAATAAAAACTATTTGGATCAAAATTACAATTTACTAGCTTTAACAATTATTTGACTTAACCTAGGAAACTTAGAAATAGCAATAAACCAATGATTTAAACAAATTAACAAATCATACAAAATAACGATAATCGACTCTAAATGACACAAATCAAAACTAATAAAAGTGGCTTGGTTAACCTCCAAAACTAACACCGAAAACGTCTGATCGCTACGAGAAGTGAATGTCAAAATGCCCGTGTCCTTGAAGTTGCGCCGTATTTATAGGCGTTATGGTGGTAGTGTCCTCAGTCTTCTTACACTACTATAATTTACTTAGACTCAGGATTAAGGCACAAAAAGACAGTGAAAACTCGAAGGATCATTACGCTCGGGGCTGATTGATATGAGATATATCCATGTCTAATATCATTATAAACATACTCTACATTTTGTTTTGGCTAGCCAGTGCAGTCACAGAAGTCAACGAGGCGACTAATAGTCATCAAGTAACTATGCGACACCTTATCGAAATCCTTCTTTCATTTATACTAATTAAAAGAAAGCGCAAATCTCACTTTGTTTCCAATTTTGATAATTCTTCTTTATCGAAGCAAAGATAGAATGAATAATTTTTATACAACAAACAAAGAAAAGGTCATCTAGGTAAAACACTTGATATAACGAAACGACTAATTAAATTAGTTCTTTAGAACATTATACTTTTGATTGAAAGGGATTCCTTTAGAAAAGATAATGTCGCTCTTCCTTGAAATAACTCGAGATCTTACGCAGGACTTCACAGCAATAAAATTTCAATTTGCTAAACAATTTTGATCTAAAAATTTTAATTAAATTGTTTTTTTTGTTTGGAAAGTATAATAAAAAATACAGATAAGTAAATTGTCTTATTGTGATGATAGGTCCTTACATAGGTGCTATTAGTATATCCTACTAATATCATAAATGCGAAAGTTTTTGAGGATGGATATGTTTGTCACTCTTTCACGAAAAAACTTCTGAACGGATTTGGATGAAACTTTTCAGTAATATAGTTTATACATCAGAATAACATATGGATACATTTTATCCTGAAGTTTTGGCGGAAATAGGTACAACGCGGGTAACACCGCGGGGCACGGCTAGTACAATATTTGAGATTGTTACCTAGGCTCAGGCAGACTGAGTCAATACTGTACTGTCTGCTTACTGATCTATGAAGACATATAAAGGAGTGCACACACAAGACACAAGACTCTAAATGACTTTTATATCTATTAAACTAAGTAATTTGTACTGACAACTTAGACTGATAAGTTTTGTTTCTTTCGCGTCTATCAAGTTATTCTAAGCTTAACTGTTCAGATTATAGCGTGTTCGGACCCTTAGTTGTATAGGTTGTAATGTTTACATATGATAAATAGTTGGCTAAGCATATTGATATGTTCATGATATGTGATGACATGTCTGCAAACAAACAGGGAACAAATCTTATTTACGCAAACCATACAATTTCTGTTACAGCTTTGTTATCCAAATATTATAAACTGGTAGTGACTCGCGGGTTTACTCTCATTGTTCTGGGTCATGGTTTCTTCTCTCTGTCATGTCATTACAAAAAAAATTGTATGCGGATAGTCCCACACACGAGTGATACTCTAAGGGCCGACACTGCGTTAAGCGTGCGCCCGCCGCGGTTTCATACAAAAGTGAACCGTCGCGGGCGCCCGTCGCCTGCGCCCGCCGCGTGTAGCTTCATACAAAAGTGAAACGTCGCGTGCGCCCGTCGCGTGCGGTGTCATACAAAAGCAAACCACCGCGTGCGCCCGCTTAACGCAGTGTTGACCCTAAGAGTTCTAAGACTGGAACCCTAACGTACGGAAAACTAAAAGGAATCCTTTAGGTATAATTAGGTATAAGGATGAAAGAGAATTTTGCGAACTGGTATCTCAAATATTATAACTTCATAAAAGATATAAAATACTCTTATTGCCTGCCTCACAGAAACGCGATACAATCACTTTTGATAATTTAGTATAACTGCCGCACTCAAAGTCGTCCATTTAATCGACACTTTGACAAATTGACGTAATTTTTCATACATTAATGTCACAATCACTCATTAAATCTCTACTAAAGAAACATGAGAACGGGCGTTACTTAAACAAACAAACTGACCCTCCGTTTTATTATATTAGTAGGTATCGATGAGAGGGACTCTATGAGGATGTATAAATCGATAGGCAGATATTTATTGCTCTTTTATGCCTTCACCGGACGATTGAGAACAAAATTAAGACCCAATTTATAACCAAGATTAATAGATTGGGTACTCACTCTTCCTCCCTTTGACACAGCGGTTTTTTTAGAACGCTTACAGTGTTAGGGGTTGCAAATTGGACTACAGAAACTACATTATAATTTATTGTTACGTAAGTTTTCATTATATACTAGCCGCGCCCCGCGGTGTTCCCCGCGTTATATCGGTTCCCGCGGGAATTTCGGAATAAAATGTATCCCATGTTTTATTGTGATGTTTAACCTAAATTACTGTAAATTTTCATCCAAATCTGTTCAGTAGTTTTTGCGTGAATGAGCAACAAACATACATCCATACATACATCCACCCTCACAAACTTTCGCATTTATAATATTATAGTAGGATAGTAGGATTAGTATGTAGTTTCCCGGTGTCTTCAAATTCAATTTTCAAAATTCAAATCTTACAGATAAAATATATGTCGGGGAAGCAGCGATATTTATCCCATATCGGGGACATGTCACATCAGGATAAGCACGAGCATTATACCGCCAATACAACATCAGATATCTTAGGATTCCTAGGTCTTGATCTTGAAATAATAACTCACAGGGCTTCATTACAATGACATTGCTTGTATTTTACACACGATCATCATGGATTACAGATTACAGTTAGGATACGTCTAGATTCAATTAATTGATGGAACCTAAACGACCTCCCTTCACCCCATTAGTCGTCCTGTCCACGCCATAGAATATCTTTTCCCTATTCTATACTCGATTCGCAATACGATCGTGATGTCGTCAACACCTCATCCTTCCAATCTACGTTTCCCATCTGATCCCAATACAACCGTCTCCATTTCCCTCCAAAACTCTAATGTCTCATCTTTTCATATCATCGACTCACTCTCTCACTCACTCACTCACTGCCACAGACTACCAAACCAGCTCACATCCCTCTATCGAACAACTGTCATCTGTCATAGTGCGTAACACCACAGACTTAACATAGTCTATTCTCATACCACAGACTACACCACGAAGATAGAACTCACGTCACGGAATAACAACACTACCGATTCCATCAGCCAACTGAATTTACAAACTACTCTTAAACTTCTACAGACTAAAAATAATGTAGTGCCGTAATAAACCGCTATCTGGTGTGGCGCCACTGATGCCACGCTTCGTTCAGCTACCGTACTAATGACCGTCTCCGACACGGCCATCCTGCGCTACACACGTCCACGTGTGTTATTCTGTAACAGAAAAAAACATAGCACAGTACATACCGTTCGGCTACTCCTGACACCCAACTTTAGTACTAACTCAACCTTGAGAAAGTAAATTGAAATAAACTTCTCGGCAAAACTATTGTTTTATTTTGACTTGAAAGACTTACACTTGAAAGAAGTTACACTAACCGAAAAAATGCTAGAGCAGCAAAGTACCACTTTCATCCACTATTTACAATCATTAAAGCAACCCAGTGATCCTTGAGCATACAGCAGGAATCTTATTCGTGGCCTGTGGCTTTTCACTAAGCCCCTCCATCGAACCTCATGTTCGTTTCCTTGCATTCCACGAATGCCGATTCCCTCGGAATCTATGGTCTCTACCAGACCCGACCTCCCCCAGAGCCACCCGCGCACCGCGTATCCACGGACTACTCAAAGCAGATACCGACTTCTAACGGACTACGGCTACGAAATGGCTACTGGTACTGTCTGACCAGCCGAACTAAGATTCCCCACCATCCTCCCCAGATTCAGTCTATTCTACCTCAAGTGGTACTTCGCCCTCAGGCATCAGTCTTAACCTATCATGCGCGTACTTGTAAGTACGTTTAGAGTTCAAAGCTTTTCAACGTGTAACGATCACCATCGTTCGCTCACTCCTGACCTAAATAACTCTACTTCAACAAAATACTTTCACATTGCTTATCTCAACATAATACTAGAACATCGTCAGGCACAAGTACCCATTAAAAATCAAATTAATCTCAAATCAAAGTAAAAGTCAAGTGTGTGTGTCTCTATTGTCCGGCTATCCCCGTAGCCCTAATACGCAGTCATCCCTGTGACTGGCTGTGATCATCCCAGTGATCACCCATAAACCTGATCATCCCTGTGATCAGCCACTCTCGTGATCATCCCAGTGATCACCCATGACCCTGATCATCCCTGTGATCAGTCACTCTCGTGATCATCCCAGTGATCACCCATCACCCTGATCATCCCTGTGATCAGTCACTCCCGTGATCATCCCAGTGATCACCTATGACCCTGATCATCCCTGTGATCAGACACTCCCGTGATCATCCCAGTGATCACCCATGACCCTGATCATCCCTGTGATCAGCCGCTCCTGTGATCATCCCAGTGACCACCCGTGATCATCCCCGTGACCACCCAGACTCAAGAGGACACGCACAACTAGTTACCACACAGTCAAAAGTGACTACAGTTCATCCTCACAAGGCTCAGAATCACTAACAATGGGTACTTGCCCTTCAGGCATTTTCCTATACCAGTCAATGACACTATATTGTGTACTCGTTCTCCTCTAAACCTCGCGGCCACAGTAATTTGCACTCGCTCGGTCAACCTGACTATTAAGAAGCTTATTCTTCCTTAAATTCTTGATTTCAATCAAAAGTTAATTTCAATTATTATCAATCGGGAATCTTCAATGCTATGTAACACATGAATACTAGGTACCACGTCATTTTCAACTTTAACTTCAATAGACTATTAATTTCAAATGCACATTACAATATGAGCCATGAGTAAGTAACAGTAAGCTTGTCTAGTCACGTCTAGTCACGGCAACCAGCCGACGAGCAATCACATTGCTCAACAACACACGGTCTCAGCAGACCACTCCACAGTACGGTCAATCCAGACCACGACCATCGCCGAGTTTGAACATTGAACTCAATAAGTCAGATAGTCACATGAAACCCTTACTCATACTCTCATATTTTACAACGGAATAAACATCCAAAATACTTTCAATAAGCTTTCTACTTAATCAAGTGGTACGAAGATTCACTACAAAACTCTCAATGTTAACCGACTCAAATATCACAAAATAGCTCACCGGATATTTCCCAACAAACCAATCATTACCGCAATACATCACCAATTTAACATCCAATGTGAATTTGTCATATTGTCGTGATAGATTCTTGAACAATTTGGAATGCCGCAACCCCTCATATTCCTCAGGTAACAGGATTGAGAAGAGAACCACGTTCTTCCCTGGACGAGGTTCATCAATGCTCACAATAATTACCAGCATTGAACCAACATGAAAGTAAGAAAACATATTAGAACATATCACATTACATCACAAGATTACACTTGACTCATAATTACCTTCTTAACTCCACAATAGAATAGAGTACTAACTAACTATACTCACAAAACATTCCAAGTTTTATAACCAATTGCAAAATAAACATTACGTAAAGCACCATAGTCATTGGGATGATGGTTCAGACATATCTCTGAATACCACGAGCTTCATAATCCAGTGGAAGGTACATGAATTTCAATCCCGTCGTCGTCGTCGCCGTCGTCGTCGATAATATGCACTAACGAGCTCAGCTTGCAGCTCTCAATATTCTTTCATCTTATCATAAACCTAGCTCCGTGGTTGAAATGGTTTATGCTCGTCCACCCGTGGGAATATAGCATCCTTATCATTCTCTGTTGGAGGCTCAGTGGCCAATAGCGATCCTTATCCCTCTGCTGGAGGCTTAGTGGGCAATAGCGATCTTTATCCTTCTCTGCTGGAAGCTCAGTGGGCAATAGCGATCCTTATCCCACTTCTGATGTCGGGGAAGCAGCGATATTTATCCCATATCGGGGACATGTCACATCAGGATAAGCACGAGCATTATACCGCCAATACAACATCAGATATCTTAGGATTCCTAGGTCTTGATCTTGAAATAATAACTCACAGGGCTTCATTACAATGACATTGCTTGTATTTTACACACGATCATCATGGATTACAGATTACAGTTAGGATACGTCTAGATTCAATTAATTGATGGAACCTAAACGACCTCCCTTCACCCCATTAGTCGTCCTGTCCACGCCATAGAATATCTTTTCCCTATTCTATACTCGATTCGCAATACGATCGTGATGTCGTCAACACCTCATCCTTCCAATCTACGTTTCCCATCTGATCCCAATACAACCGTCTCCATTTCCCTCCAAAACTCTAATGTCTCATCTTTTCATATCATCGACTCACTCTCTCACTCACTCACTCACTGCCACAGACTACCAAACCAGCTCACATCCCTCTATCGAACAACTGTCATCTGTCATAGTGCGTAACACCACAGACTTAACATAGTCTATTCTCATACCACAGACTACACCACGAAGATAGAACTCACGTCACGGAATAACAACACTACCGATTCCATCAGCCAACTGAATTTACAAACTACTCTTAAACTTCTACAGACTAAAAATAATGTAGTGCCGTAATAAACCGCTATCTGGTGTGGCGCCACTGATGCCACGCTTCGTTCAGCTACCGTACTAATGACCGTCTCCGACATATATATTTATTGGTTTGCTATTGACCTGAAATTACGCATACTCATTGGTGGCGTAGTAAAAAAAAAAATTACCAGTAGGAAATAATATCACTTAAAATCTCGTGATCGTGAAATATCCTACATTTAATTAATTAACGACAAAATTTTAAAGTATCGTTTCATTAAGACTTTACAGTCTTTGAGTGTAGTGAATACCAAACAGTCTATTTAATTACTTAAACTAAATGTTCGACTGTAAAACCTTTGTATAATCCGAATTTGAGTTAGACCGCTATAAACAATTTAGTTAAACCTTAGTGCTTACATAAAACCTAGGTTTTATTTGCAATAAACTGTTGGTACTCTTAACTTAATACCAGTTTGTTTAACAAGATCTCAATTTTGATGAATTGGAAAATTCAGTTCTCTGATTCAATATTAAACTCTACAGCGGCATATTTTCGAAAGGATGTTGAAATAGGTATACAATTACAATGATCATGGAGTTAGTTTCAATTTAATATTTATCTAGACTGTCTGGTTAGTTAGCAAAATATTTTATTTTTAAACACTGACCCAATAAAAATATCAATTAAAAAGACTGACGTGAGAAGACTATTTTTAAATTAGATTCTGGATTTGAAAGGTGATTTGTTTGTAACACGAGTTTGGAATGTAATTATTTATTAATTTGGGCCAGATGTTTTGCTGTTCGGGAAGATGTTGAAGGGAGATTCTATAGAGCCTATCTTTGTCACACGCTGCTGATGTAAGGTTCGACTTATTGAAAAAGGTTGTTCCATTTCATGAGTGCCTCTGAGTCACACTTGTAGTTATAATGAGTATATACACGCATCTTTGTGTGCGTAACTATCAGTAACGACAGCAAGTTAATTGTTAATATTCATTTGATATACTTCACTGCGAATAACCATCGAATACATCTTCTCCGTTTAGTTAAGTCTACCATGCTGTCGATACTTCAAAGACAAATTGGACAGGATTTTGACGCGGACTATGTGCACTAAGACAATGTGTATGTACAATACCCTACACAAGTATGCCTCAGGGGCGCTCGTGAGATCTTCTTCATCGAGTGGATGGTCAACCTGACCAATCCCGGTGTCAGAGTTATTGAGCCGCCAAAGGCCTCTGACATGGCTCATGTAACGACTACTATCCGTAGAAAGTAACCGGGACCGACGGCTTAAGGTGCCCTCCGAAGCACGGAATCATCTTACTTTTTCGGGCAATCAGGTGATTCAGCCTGCAATGCCCTAACCAAACTGAGGACAGTCTCACAAAGTGATTTTTGTGAGATATCCCCACCGGGAATCGAACCCGGAACCTCCGGATCGTGAGCCGAGCGCTCAAACCACAAGACCACGGAGGCTGTTGAGATAAAACTTCTATACAACCACTAACAAACTTCACACTAGCAGAGTGACAGAGTTTACACTGGACAAACTAAAACAAGACAACTACCTATCTCTTTCCCATCCTTTCAGATGTTAAAGACCACAACTAGTAACAGTATAGTTTTATGAGGTCTACCTTGATAAGGAAATATGTTTAGTACATACAAAATCATAATTTCCTTTTCGGTTAGTTCAGTAACTGACGTACATTTCTCATAACCCATCACAGTAGAACCTAATTTAAATGCACACTAAACTTCTTTGTTCTACGTTTTCATTGAAATAATGGGTAAAGCGCAAGTCACATAGTGCGGGTGCGGGGTGGGTGCGGGCCGGGTGCGGGCTGGGTGCGAGTCGGGTGCGGGCCGGGTATGGTATGGGTACGGGCCTGGTAAGGCTCGGGTACAGGCCGGGTTCGGGCCGGGCTAGGTGCGGGCTGGGTGCGGGTCGCGTGACGTTGTATTCCTCGTATTTGTATGAGAGGTATACTGGCCCGCAGCGAGCCCGCATAGTATGTGTCTTGCGGTTTAGTATGTTCTTTACAATGCAGTTTCTAACGCGAGTAAAACGAAAAGGTTGATTTACGAGCTACCGACTTCATTTAAATTACGCGTTCATTTTTGCGCTTGTAAAATGGTGTAATTTTTGGCCACTATTTAGTTTTCGCGAGCATTTACTGCGGTTTCGTACTCGTAAGATTTGTACGAAGCGAGATTTTATTTACAAACCTCTAGATTCGCTTTTACGTTCTACGTGCACATGAATTCTTTTGAAAATAATAAACTTTATATTTTTCCATAATTTATTAAAACACTAAGTAAGTTTGAGTGGTCAACCTCGGCGTCGGAGTTTTTAGACCGCCTAAAGACCTCCGGCATGGTCTAACGATTGAAACAACCGGGACCAACACTTTAATTTTTTTTTAATTAAGACACTTATACCAAAGGTAAAAACTGCTAAACATTTTTACGACAGTTTATTGGACAGAGAAATATGAAACTTTGTCTATAGCAAAATAGCAAGATACAGGATATGTAATTAATTTAATTAATTATAATTACGATACATGTAAGCTAATTAAAGTATGTATCAAACCCAATTCACGTTTATTACCACCCTCGCATGTTTATTTAATAAATGATTGTGTAATAAAACGACAGCAATCGGTCGCTTAATGAATCCGCACGTCTGTCAATTTTATTGAAATAAGTAGGAGGCTTACATTGTCATGAAGAACGATGTGTGATATTAAAGGTAATGAAGATTTATTATGACATGTGTTTGATTTTTCTTCGGAATTTTTCGAAATAATTTCGGCATGTTTTCGTAATGTTGGGATGATTGGATGAGAAATATGAGGCTTTTGTTACGTAACTTACGTATCTTTGAGTACTTTTTATAGCTACAATACTAATATGTATAATAAAGCTCAAGTTTGAATTATTATTTTTTTGTTTTTTTGAACGGGCTAATCTCAAGAACTCCCGCTTTGAAAATTTATTTTTGTAACTCTAATGAGATCGCGGATAAAACGGTGGGGCGCTACTATATGAATAAAAATCATCTAATTAAAGCACTTCACTATGAGTTTACTAATAAGATAGAAGCAGTTTTAAATTACCTAATTTTTTTTAAATATTATCTATTATCTATCTAAAATATTAACTTATTCCTTGCTTATAGTACTTCGTAAATTGTTCATGAAACGCAAGCACCTGATCTCGTGCTGAAATTTCAAACAGAGCAATTTGTTTAATCAGCGTCATTCCGTAACAAGCAAAGAGCTGTCATATTGCACTCACAGGCTTGTAATCAACTGGGCTTGTTTGCCTTTCAACTGAACTAAACTTTATACAGCACTTTGATGTAGAGGTGAAGGATTTCAGGATAGCGTTGTATAAGAAATACGCTATTTTTTGTTTAAGTTGTGTCAATATAATATAGTTTAACTCGTCTTTGCGCGGTTCTAACACACACATCAAACAACAAACTTAGTTTGTGTAAGACATTTAAAACAATAAACATTCCTTTAGATGAAGTAAATAAGTTTTAGTGGAACCCTGACGTCGGAGACTTTTGATTATCTAAAGTCCTTCGACATGATATCACAACTTATAATTTATAAATAATATTTATTTCATCGATATTTTTGTACGAACTTTTATTTACCTCGCAGAGTCGCGCGCAAAGATGACTATAATAATAATTTTCTATAGAACAATTTGTTTGTAGTAAAGTAATGTACGAGTAAGTAACAAAGCAAATTAATTTTGAAAAAGAAAATGTTTACCTGTTAGCAACTGTTAACTGTCATAAACATCTGTAAAATTATGAATTCAATTATTATTTTATCTTCAAAGTTGCTAGTTGAAAACACGAACATAAACCGAACATTCTAAGAAGTAATCCTACTAATATTATAAATTCGAAAGTTTGTGAAGATGTGAACATGTATGGATGTATTATGTTTGTTACTCTTTCGCAAAAAACTACTGGATGGATTTGGATGAAACTATACAGTAATATAGGTTATACATCTGTCTTATATCATATGGGGTCTATATGGGACACATTTATTTTCCTGCGGGAACGGCACAACGCGGTAAGCCCGCGGGACGCGGCTAGTCTACATCTACACTAATATTATAAAGAGGAAAACTTTGTTTGTTTGTAATGAATAGGCTCAAAAACTACTGGACCGTTTTTAAAAATTCTTTCACCATTCGAAAGCTACATTATCCACGAGTAACATAGGCTATTTTTCATCCCGAAATTCCCACAGGAATGGACACAACGCGGGTAAAACCGCGGGGCGCTGCTAGTTGTTTATAAAGCGTAATATTATTCCTCTCTCAGTTGAGTCTTGTTTGCAAATAGGGTTAGATTATTAAGAAACTTCCTCAATCTTCACATTAGCTAACATGATAGTACTAAGTTGAAACTTAAACATATCTCGAACTTAACAAATTAGCTTGTCTTACTTGTTGAGTGTTTTCTTAACAAGAAAATTATATTAAGTTTTATTAAGAATTATTAACGGTAATCTAAACTAATATTATAAAGAGGAAAACTTTGTTTGTTTGGTTGTAATGAATAGGCTCAAAAACTACTGGACCGTTTTTAAAAATACTTTCACCATTCGAAAGCTACATTTATCTACGAGTTTAAATAGGCTATTATTCATTCCGAAATTCCCACAGAAATGGACACAACGCGGGTAAAACCGCGGAGCGCTGCTATTACTAAGATAGATGTCGTCAAATAGATCTTAACGTTTATTAATATTAATTTAATTTATGTGAGAGCTTCACCTTGCTCTAAAGGGACCAGTAAAATTCATATAAAACTTACGACTACTTATATTCAAATTAATTAATATTTTCTTTGACATTCAGCGAAAAAAAATATAAATACAAAGTTTGATTCGTTTAAAATATTTTTTGACTAATTTGTTTGACCTAGATATCCCATTCTAAAACAGTTTTTCATTTTTACGAATTCTTCAACGAACACGAAGTGTTTTAGAATGTATTGAGCTCATTGTCTTGCATAGGCTGGCATCTCTCATATTATGCTTTCATAGTATTCTGTCTAGGTACGTTCTGGAGTAAGATCGGTTGTTACCGGTAAATAGTCCGTTTGCTGGATTTTTTAGTTGTCGTATTGTATTTTTATTTTTCTTGTATTTGTAGCAATGAATGATTATTTTATATTGATTATTAATTCAGTTTGGTTGTTATATTTGTATTATTTGAAAACTCGCTAGCCGCCTCTGCCAACACATCAACGTAAAACCTCCCTTAAAATATTTTGGAATAAACCACCATTACATTTCGGCGTTTGAATCGTAACAAATGGCGCAGTGATTAATCAAGCGCGTAAACCAACGGCTGAAACGTAATTAATCGAAAAGGTTTTGAACGAAGAAAATCCGGTTTTATTTTCAATCAAATATCTGCCACCTCATCCGATATGTATAAGCTGTTGCTTGTGGTGTGCCATGTGAATTCCGATTATTGGTATAACAGCTTTCTATTTTTGGACAAACAAACCATGAATATACCATGGTCATGTGTTTTGATTTGTTTACTAATGAATGTTTAAAAAAGTATTAGTGTGTAATGCTAATGTCCTACTGGGCTAATTATTTTACGCTCATTGGACAGTACAGTGAGGGGAATATAATCTAAAAATCATAATTTTTGTGATTCAAATAATGTTGGCCACTTAATAAGATTTAATAGGTCTGTTTTCGGTAGCGACCGCCTAACAGCAGTGCCGACCGCAAGCAGGAGTGGTAGCAACTGCCGACCACAAGCAGGAGTGTCGCCGAGCTCGCAATTTCGTAGTGATTCATAGATTCAGCCTGTACTTCTGCTTACGGCTGGCATTTACTGCCTGCCGTTGCGGTCGCTGCCGAAAACAGACCTTTACAAGTATTATTATAAAGAGTATTTTTGTTCAATTAGTAAAACAAAGTACACAAATTATCTAATACAAGTCTGACTTATTAAATAACACTCAAATTACTAACGTAATTGAGTTCTTAGTTTTAACTTTATAAAGGTATGTTTAGTTTTTAGTAGTAATGCCCAAACAGAGGACTCGAGGGTAATTAAAACTTTGAAGGCTTATTAAAAGCCAGTAAAATTAACAATCTATATAGAGTGATTTAAAATGTAGTTGCTATCTTAGACTATCTTAAGTGCCTCAGTGCCCCAGGTAATAATTAATCAGTTTTATTTACTGACAGGATGTTTAAGAAATGTTCTAATAAACTTATTAAACTTATATTGAATTTAAACTACTTTTCTGAGACCACGACGAGCGATACGTCAGATAAAAATTTATACTAATATTATAAAGCAGCAGAGTTTGTTTGTTTGTTTGAACGCGCTAATCTCAGCAACTACTGGTTTGATTTGAAAAAATCTTTTTGTAATTAATAGCTACATTCAACGGAAAGGTGGTAGACTACTTTTTATCCTAAAATTCTCACGGGAACGGGTACAACGCGGGTATTTGACAAGCCCGTTGGCACAGTGGCAGTGAGAGCGCTTACTGTGTCGGGGGTTGCGGGTTCGATCCCCGCCCGAGTCAACAATATGTGAAGACATAGTTGTTGGCAACGACGGTGTCAATTATATATTTTTATAAATTACTAGCGGCGCCCCGCGGTTTTACCCGCGCTGTGCCCGTTCCCGTGGGAATTTCGGGATAAAAAATAGCCTATAACCTTCCCGTTGAATGTAGTTATCCATTACAAAAAGAATTATTCAAATCGGTTCAGTAGTTTCTGAGATTAGCGCGTTTAAACAAACAAACAAACAAACAAACAAACAAACAAAACAAACTCTTCAGCTTTATAATATTAGTATAGATTTATGTATGTATAAGTAGTAGTTGGTTCCATAACACAAGCTTAGAGCTTACTTTGGGTCTAATTAACCGTGTGTGAATTTGTCCAAGTATATAAATTTATTTATAACCGTGGGGCACTGCTAGTGGTCAAAAGCGAAGTATATCCGTAAACGCGTAGTTTCAATTCACAACGATTAGTGTTTCGCTTTAACCTTAGAAACGTATTATGCTTACTTATTTTAACAGAAAATATCACTTGCGCGATGCAGAGCTTTTTCTCGGTTATTGTGGGAAAGTAATAGTGGCACGAAACGTATTGATGGGATACATTCGTTTCAGAGTTATGGAGGTGTAAAAAATTAATAGCGCGAGGCCTTTAAGTTATTGGTTTGTAACAGCTTCCTTATTGCTTGGGCGAAGATAATACTTTAGTCTGTGCAGACTAGATTTGAGACAGTCTTTAGATAAGACTGCCTTCTCGTCTATGAACATGTATTAAGCGCATATTAGAGACAGTGCATGTAACGTAATTTTTTCTGCGTTAAGAATTGTACAGTCAACAGTAAAAGTTGATGAACACTCACAGTATTATTATTATAAAACATTTCAACACTAAATAAAACGATTCCATAAAAAAGTGTATTCAGGTTTAGTAAAATTGATTGTGTTTTGACAACTTTTGTAATTAACTGTACCTAAAACTGTTTCTAAGCTGATCCTTCATCACACGAGCTTGACCGCGTCAATCAAGTCAGTCTAAAGGCAGAATGTACTGTAGTCTGTGATGGTTCTTACTTTCCCCTTAGAGTGGTATTGGGAACTCGTAAATGTAATAGTGTAACAACCTCCTTTTATTTACGTAACATGGAAAAGGAGGGCAGAGTGTAAAACAGTGAGCAAACGTGAGACTCAAATCGGGTTATTTCCGCTTCGGATTTCTCTTGATCTCGAGTTTATACTCAACAATAGGATTTTCTGGTGTAAGAAACAATAAACCTCCTTTCCGTTAACAATGTACAAACACTCAAGATTTACGAATGAAATTGGTTCTAATTCCCGATCAATGAACCAGGTAATCTTTGCACCTGATCAAAGTGAGGCCTACAAATTGTTACAAAGTTAAACACGGTAACGCAAATAGCACTAAATTTGCTCACAAAGGTATCCTAATATTATGTCCAAACTCAGGTGTTTCAGTAACAAAGTGCCAAAGTTGTATAGTTTAATCTAAACTTATACTATTTGGTTCATAAATTCAAATGCCTGACTTTTACCCTCGAGATCGCAACACCTGACGAAGTAGTCTTGACAGGTTCATTTATCAAACACACAGTACACGCGGAGTTGGCTCGATCAAACTGAAGTTAGAAAAAATTGGGAGGGATTTTCGTAAGCTATCTTTTTACACCACCTTGTAGCCATATAATATTCACGGGCTATAAATATTCAGACTAAATCACGGCTGTAAGGCCTGAACGCTAGATATTTCTGCTCCTTAATAAAATGTTATAGTAATGATATTTGCGATGTATTTTTGCTGGTTTGGCTAGTTTGTACGATACATTAATGTTGGGAAATATTTTTTCATACTTACCAACTTTTGTCTACACAACTTGTTTTACAAAAAACATAAAAATCAAGCTCTTCAGCTTTATTATATAGTATAACCAGGTTATTCATAAACGATATTTAACGAAAACACTGTTATAAAATGTTTTTTCTTCTTTTCTCTTTGGAAAATACCGTATGTCGGAAAGGGTTGACCAGTTGATACCTAAAATACTTTTAATTTTTGAGTTTATGAATAAAGTCCTTAGTAAACAAAAAGCGGCCAAGTGCGAGTCGGACTCGCCCATGAAGGGTTCCGTAGCAGCGAGTAACATAATAAAGAAGTTCTTGAAATAAATGTTTTTTTATTTACATTTGAGTTATTGAATGAATAATCAGTATTTTTTTGCGGTTTACGATTTATGTCGTAAAAAAAAAACTACTAACTAGACCTCGTTCAAACCAATTTTCGGTGTTAGATTACATTGTTATGTACATCATATATTTTTTTTAGTTTTATCATTCTCTTATTTTAGAAGTTACAGGGGGGGGGGGCACACATTTTACCACTTTGGAAGAGTCTCTCGCGCAAACTATTCAGTTTAGAAAAAAATGATATTAGAAACCTCAATACCATTTTTGAAGACCTATCCATAGATACCCCACACGTATGGGTTTGATGAAAAAAAAAATATTTTTTTCATTTCTAAGTATGGGAGACCCCCCTAAAATTTTATTTTTTTTCTATTTTAGTGTGAAAATATTAATGCGGTTCACAGAATACATCTACACACTAAGTTTCAACAACATAGCTCTTATAGTTTCGGAGAAAAAAGGCTGTGACATACGGACAGACAGACGGACGGACAGACAGACAGACAGACATGACGAATCTATAAGGGTTCCGTTTTTGCCATTTGGCTACGGAACCCTAAAAAGGAAAAGCAAACGTTGAGCAATGTATTAATTAAATCTGTAAAAAATCTTCTTGGCCTTGAAATAGATGTTTCCTTGACTTTGCAATGCTTGTAACAAGATGTTG
The DNA here is from genome assembly GCA_951394245.1 of Cyclophora punctaria. Taxonomy (NCBI): domain Eukaryota; kingdom Metazoa; phylum Arthropoda; class Insecta; order Lepidoptera; family Geometridae; genus Cyclophora; species Cyclophora punctaria. The sequence continues at coordinate 9,083,998 of OX596175.1, forward strand.
TTTCATTTTTCTTATCAAAAAATTGCTCTGAAAGCGTAAATGGATTGCAATATTTTTGTTTTCCTGTTTAGTAACCGCCAACGGAAGTAGAACGTGAAAATTAGGAGAAATGAACATTATGCAGATACTGAGAAGTACCAATTACTTCAGCTCGACTTTGTTCCAGAACCTTCATGCTTTTATTCTGTAATAATATTAATATTGGATGCTTTCTTTAGTATAACAGAAAAGGTATACTGCTTGACCAAAAGAAAGTTACCAGAGTATAAAGTATCCCTAATATGCTCATATTTACGATATTTATCTAAAATAAAACAAAGTCATAAAAGGCTTAATTGACATAATAAAGGTATTAATACTTTTATGCGGAATAATTATATCAGATGATGAAGATTTTATTGGTCCAACCAATCACCACCCCTTGTAGGTATGTGCTAACCAATACATGTACAGTACTGAATATTTGTATTTAATTAATCAAAATTTAAAGTGGCTGTCGAAATAATATAGCTCAAATAGCAATGTTGTATTGAACGATCAAACACACTGGCTCGGATTGGAACAATTCTGAAAAATAAACCATATTGCAATGAACATTTATGTAAATATATATAAAATAAAATAACTGAAAGCTTAATATGAACTAGCAGAGCCCCGCGGTTTTACCCGTGTTGTGCTTGTTCCCGTAGGAATTTCAGGATATAAATTATCCCACCACTTTCCCGTTGAATGTCGCTATTATATGCAAAAATAATTATTCGAATCAAATTGTTAGTTTCCGAGCTCGAACATATAAACCAAATTACAAATTTTACCTCTTTATAATACTCGTATGAGTAATACGAGTATACATAGATGACCGACACGTGGAGGTTTTTATTTGATTAGTCTGTTATTCTGGTTGAACTTGACAGTTAAGAAATTAAGATCAAAAAGGAAAACAATTTAAATAAAGTGATTTTATCATATCAAAATTAATTCACATTGTGATTTTGTTCGGGGAAAAGATAATTTGAATTATATCTTTGGAAAGAATCACGAAAATTATTTCAAGATGTCAAAACATCGAGATACTTTTTCTATTTACTTTTACTACATATTTAATTTATCTAAGCCTGAAATGTCAAAGTCTGAAATGTTTTATTGTCGTTTATTTTTGTTGAAAAGCAAAGTACCGATGTCTGTGTTTTTATTAAAACTTTATTCGGCACTAGCAGCGCCCCGCGGTTTTACCCGTGTTGTGCCCGTTCCTGTGGGAATTTTGGGGTTTTTTTTTACATAAAAACCTTCCTCTTGAATCACTCTGCCTATTACAAAAAACCGCATCAAAATCCGTTGCGCAATTTTAAATATTTAAGCATACAGACAAACAGACACGACTTTGTTTTATACTATGTAGTGATGAATAAAAAATAATTAATTAGTACATTGTAATCGTAGAGCTCATGGCGTAGTTTGACAAGCGATGTTAACTCATTGAAATTGATGAGCAAAATGCAGCTCGGTGCCTACTTGAAAGGATGGCCGATAGTGGCATTTCTATCTGAACGCTACCGTGCAGAGGGCTCGTCAAATTGTCGGTCCCGGTTTTTGCAATGATTAGACTACCTATGTCTGAGGCCTTTAGGTGGTCTAAAAACTCCTACACCAGGGTTAATATATGAATGAAGATAAATGCATGATTTTAAATATTACCATAGCAGGTAGCAAAATGAAAGTAAACAAATCCAATACAAACCATCTAATCTATTAAGAGAAGAAGACATTTTAAATAGAATACCAACAGAAAGAAAATCAAAGACCTAGCGGATATTACCGGTGAAGAAAATTTCCCTTTGGAAAAATACTTCTCAAGTATTTAATAATTGAGGGGATAAAATATAATTTCTTTGAGTGTACCTAAGCACCTCTCTAATATGATAGTTATAGTATACTCAGAATACTGCAGTGGTGAATTATTTCTCATCTGTAGCTGTAATAAAATAGCTATTAACTGTTGGCCAATCAAATCTATATTGCTAATTTGACACTTTGCAAACAAAGAGATATTATTGATCGGCGCCAGTCACTTAATGGAAAAGTAACAATTATATTTTGAAAGACTGAAATAATGTTTTAAAGGATTGAGTTAAGTTGAAGATGGCTCAGTATTGCAGCGTCTAGACGGATATATTTATTTAGCAATGTACCTAAATAAATCTTATCCTACTAATATTATAAATGCGAAAGGTTGTGAGGTTGGATGTATTTATGTATGTTTGTTACCCTTTCACGAAAAAACTACCGGACGCATTTAGATAAAACTTTACAGTAATATAGGTTATACATCAGAATAACACATGGGATACATTTTACCCCGAAATTCCCGCGGGTACGGGTACAACGGATAACACCGCGGGGCACGGGTAGTACGTTATAACTAAATACGTTAAACATACATAGGGGGTTTCCTAATTCAAATATAGACGTCCGGCAAACTTTATACGGGAGGGAAGTTTAACAATTAGTTGGAGGCAAATATGTATTAACAGATTTGAAGTTGGAATAGTAATGGGTAAGTTAATCCGAAGCTAGGATACGGAGTTTCGAATCGCATATGTAGGTTAGATAGGTACTTATACATATATATACTAGCAGTGCCCCGCGGTTTTACCCGCGTTGTACCCGTTCCCGTGGGAATTTAGGTTTTTTTAAGCTAAATGCTAAAACCTTCCTTTTGAATTACTCTATCTATTTAAAACCGCGTCAAAATCCGTTGCGCAGTTTTAAAGATCTAAGTATGCATAGGGACAGACAGACAAACAGCGGAAAGCGACTTTCTTTTATACTATGTAGTTATATTATATATATTTCATTATTTTTGGAAATTATGATAATCAAAAGGCATACCTTGCACTTTGACCATAAAAATATATAATCTGTACTTTCGATAATTTTAAGCTGAAAAATCAAGTTAAACCTTCACGTTTTCAAAAATATAATATCATGAAAAAATACAATTGAAGAAACATGCCTATTAATAATATTTAAATACCCAAATGAACTCCCTTCATTATGATAAAATGTATACCTACTTTCATGAACACAAAACGAAGTACAAACAAAAGCAAACTATATATTCCTAAAATTAACACATCACTAAATCCTATCTTTTTATCACCGTACTTTATCTCGACGGGATTACTATAACGACTCTAGAGGGAAACTAATGTAAACTATAAGAGATATTGTAACCATAATAATAGTGTTTGTCAACAAAAGCCTACAGCCATCTGGGGGCATATGTTCAACAGAGATTTACTGTTATACTTCCTGGACGAAACCCAAAAATGTTGGGAATGTAATATTAGAAAGAATGTATGGAACATGTTTGCTTTGTGTGCGGTCAAGTAGTGTATGAGACACTTAGTTTGGTTGTATTTTCAGGTTTTTTATAACTGTTTAGTGCATTTTTGAATAACTTATAAGTACTACATAAGTCGCTGTTTCGCTGTTTATAGGTACCTAAACTAAGATCTATTTTCTTATAATTACAACCTCACGACAGTCTCTAAAGTCCAAGCTTTATGGCAAACAAAACTGTCAATCTCACAACATTTATCGGTACAAAGCCAGTCTCTACTGTCCGCTCCTTTATGCTCCTTCATATATTTACACTTGCCGTGCCCCGCGATGTTCCCCGCGTTGTACCCGCTCCCGCGGGAATTTCGGGATAAACTTTAACCCATGATATTCTGATGTATAACCCATATTACTGTAAAGTTTCATCCAAATCCGTCCCGTAGTTTTTTTGTGACAGGGTAACAAACATCATACATCCATATATTTATCCATCCTCACAAACTATAGCATTTATAATAGTAGGATAAACGTTATGACTGTCTACAGTCTTGACTATAGTGCGCTGTGTTCAAGTAAAAGTACAATCAGGGACAATTGCTGTTTCTACTTTGAAAATACACAAGGAAAGGTCGGAAGTTATATTACGAGTGTTGTGGGTAACGTTACAAAAGCTTAAGTTAATTGCGATAAGATTATGTTGAGGTTTTCTGGGCTTCAAGTAATTTCAACTAAATGTTGCTTGTAAATTTTGTACCTATATATTAAGCTTGCAAATGTTGATTGTATATATTAAGCTGCTTGTACTTACAGTTATGTAAATAAATATAGCAGTAACACTATTGGCAATAATAGTGTTATTTGAAGCTTGGGTAGAAATACAAAAATTCATTAAAATAAAATAAAAATAGAACTGGGAGCTAACAAGACGTAAAAAAGTTAGTGCGTGTAGGTTAGTGGCCACTATTGACCACCCATCCAAGTAGGGGCTGAGCTGCACGTCGCTTAACAATCGCAATGAGCTACCATCGCTTAGTCAAACTACACCACGAGTGCTACAACAAAGTATACTCGTAATTAAATTTTGTAAATTTGCTAAACATTCGTATAATATTAACCGCCTCATTCATAAATGCTGTATAACTAAAACACTATTTTAAAGTGCTTTGTCTCTTTTTCTCTTCGGCATATAGCGTATATCAGAAAGGGACACACCATTTAATAGCTAAAATGCTGTTAAACGTTTATGAATAAGACCTTAAATTATTTCATTATTTCTTTGTCTCTCAGCCTTAAGGTAACTGTTATATATAATTAGCAATATATAAGAGAAAATAATTATATTTGTTTTTAATTAATATTCTAAAATAGGAAACTTTGGTTTGGTAGAACAAAGGCCGGCCTAAAAACCGGATATAAAGTTATTTCCCCGACTTTACCTATTCACCAAAACGCCTACAGAATTTGATTAGCAACGTTTCAGAAGCGAACACTCGGGTTCAAAATAAAAGGCTTTTCCATTCACTTTTCGAGCAATTCGTTTAGTAGTTTAATCATTGACTTTTGTAACACAATTGATGAGGAGAATTCTAAATATTTCGGGATTTATTCTTCTCGATAAAAAAGGTCTTTCGTAAATGAATTTCCGCTCTTAGCATCAAGTAGGTATTCAGTCAGACTAACTTAGTGTAGACTGTTGATGAGCTTTTGTGCCTATAAATTGAATAAACCAATTGGGAACGAAATGAATATCCGACTTACTATCTTTGTGTTGATTTTATAGTTTTGTTGATTTTCAGGGAATTTACGTAATCTAAATATTTGGGTTGGTATTTGGATTTCAATGATTTTAATCCGATGGTTAAAGCTTTAGGGATTAGATAAATATTATCATGAACTAGTTTCGCTAAATGTTATCTATGAAAGATATACAATATAGATCATTAAGTTATATGTACGTTAGTACATGTAACTAAATGTATTAGATTCGAAAAATTTCTGTCTAGTTATAGTTAGGATTCGACAGAATTATAAGAAAATCATACAAAAAACTACAAAGTTTTAATAAACGCTACTGTACATAAACAAAACAAAGACACTAATTACTTTTAAGTTTGTTTTTCTTACCATTTATCATCAAAATAACGATTTCCAAATATGACTAAATCTTATAATGAGTAATCGTTAACATAGTGATTTACAAAATCGCTGTGTTACAAAAAACAAGTCTTAACTCTACCGGATAGAGTTTGTATTCCAATGCACAGTACATAAGGCTGTATGGCTTGAAGATGTAGAGGAAAAACAACGCTAGGGTTTTAGCAATAAGGTGTAAATTCAATTGTAGATGCAAAGGTTCTGTTGGTGGGGATAAAAGAGGTTGCTCAGACGCATTCAGTATGTCTCGAGTATCGACGCGACGCCATCGGTTATAACGATTTATAAACAAAAAGAAATCGATTTAGAACCAATAAAGCAGTGAAAGTGTGATAAATACATGTGAAAATTTAGTGGTTTATAACTAACATCGATATTGGTATTCGATTTGTCGAATATAGTGTTCGATTGATTGTTTCGATTACTTCCGTGAGTTTTATAGGAATCTTGATTCGCTGTCAGTCATCGGTAAGTTGTCACGTTAAATCTCAGGCTTCGTAATAAGTGTTGCTTGACTAAAAAAGTCATCGATGACGTTGGGAAAATATACATAGTAACTATACCAAAATCACTGTGACATGACGGAAATGACAGGTTCAATTCCAATGTTTTATTTAATTAAAACCAAAAAAGTAAAATTTGTACCAGAATGGTTGCAAGATGATACAGTATTTTTGGTATAAAAATCTAAAAAATATCATTAAAAAAATTTATCATAAAATTGTGCAGATACCTAGTAAATAAAGTTTTAATTACAACCAGGAAGTGATGAACTTCATCCTTAATTAGGTTTACTTCCCTTCATTATTATGTTTAAATTTCCAATATTAACGATATGGATCGTGGCTTAATGAATTATTCCTATAATTATTTCTTATAGTTTGAGCATGTGGAAGAAAGTAGGTAATTAACATCAACTTAAGGGGACTTTTGCAATAACGAAGTTATAAACATATTTTCTAATATGGGTAAATTATGCCTTGATCATACTTATGCATTAATGCAGTCACATCAACAAATTCAGTCACTCGCCGAATGCAGTCAACTACTATACTACTTACACTTTTTGGACCACTGCATTTAGCATGTAGCGTTCAACTGAATATAGTTGCATCTTAAGCGCCATTTACATGATGCAAGTTTCTTGCCTGTTGCATACAATAAAATTGAAGCAATTATTTTCTTGCATGGTCTAAACAGTACGTAACATTTTGATCTTTTGCGCAAGTTTTGCTTGCCAAAACTGTCTTGGTGTAAACAGCACATACAAAAATTTCTTAGGCGATTCTTGCATTCAATTTTCTCTTCATTTGCCAACATGAGTGCAGTAAGTGAAGGTGTGTTAATCGTTGCTGCTCTTCTGAGACAAGAAATATTGAGAAATCGTCGTAAAAAGAGGTGTTGGATCAAAAAATGTTCTTGGAGCGTCTAACAATCTTTGTGTAGAATTACAAATAGAACATTATATTTTGTTTGTAATTTCCTTAGGTCCCAAACCGTCAACTCCAAATTCTTGTGCAAATGCTACAAGTGCAGCATTACGTGCATCACGATTCTTGTAGTTTACATTTTCAGTGTCCCACAAACACTCATGGCTGCGGTAAATCTCTATAAACTTTAATAAGTCAGCAGAACCAGCAGAACCAAATTTTAATACTTTTTGACTCATATTTTTTAATAAACAGACTCTACAAAACCTCCCAACACTTGAATGAAAAATTTGACAACGCAAATACGTGCAATACTTGAAGCAACCCGTCAATGAAATGGTACACGCACATACAACTCTCTGTTTAGACAAGTCAAAACTTGAAAGCAATAATCTCCTAAACATTATTGTATTGGTCTAAACAGAGGACATTTGCAACTATTTTCAGTCAAGACTTGCATTCAATAATTGCGTTCAATTTTTTTACTTGTATCCTCGTGTAAACAGTTGCGTACAATTCTTGAAGGGCAATTATCGCACTTCATTTATTGCATTCAATAATTGCACTTGAATGTACAAGAAAATTGTATCGTCTAAATCACGCTTTAAAATCTTATTAAGGATTGCAATTAATGATATCTCACGAAGTTTAAAAACAATTATTTCAGGAAGAAAACGATATTGAGCAACATTTTAGCAGATAGCAGATGCTCAATTGTTTTTTATCGTTGCAGTTAGAAGCAGTAACTGTCTCGTCCGTACCCAATAGAAAATGTTTAGAAACTTCCATTTAATTGTGCCTAATAAACTACAAATTTCCCCTTCACGTGGAATATAAATAGCATTAAAAGTAAGTAAAGTATTAGCTTGTTATATCTCACTGCTGGACAAAGGCCTCTCATCTCACTTAATATATCAGAACAGTGAGGAGGATTAGGCATCACCACGCTTGCCTAATGCGGGTTGGTGATCTCAAACTCGAGCCATGTTTGAAAAGTAGAAAACATGCTTTCGCTCGAACCGGGAATTGAACCTGGGACCTCAGTATTGGCAGGCGACTAGACCACTAGACTACCGAGGCGTTATAAATTGTATTACACTCGTAAATTGTGTACATTATAGAATAAGATGAATAAACTGCATTACAGTGTAACAATGTGCGAACATTATTAGATTGTACAGTATGGTGTGTATTCTGTACTTTATTGTCTTGGTTTTAACGTACTCACACGGGTTTTTTCGTGTTAGAAAACTTAATAAAGCAAGTAATAACTTACTTTTTATTTCCCGACGTTTCGAGGGGATTGCACCTCTCGTGGTCGCGGGTGAACTGAAGACATTGGAGTTACCGCTGTGATGGGAGGGTAGACGTTCCAAGTGTTGGAAGTACCCTCACATGGTCAATATTAGAGTTTAAAGGTGCGTTCACATTAGACTGACACACAACACTGACAGTATCCTGGCACTTGGTCTTTTGAGCACGTCTCGAACACTTATAAGTTATTACCGGATTCCAAGCCGCAGAGAGTTTAAAACCGTCTTCACGATTGAAATTCGGATATTTCCTTATTTCAATCGCTTCCCGAATGATCCTCTTGTAGTAGTGCGGCTCGTTTGCAATAACTTTAGGGTCATGTAACTCGATCCAGTGATTGAGACCCGAGTCAACTAAATGTTCGGCTATAGCAGACTTGTTTATTTGACGGTTCTTCACAGCCGCTATGTGCTCCTTAACGCGTTCGGCGATCGTCCTCTTGGTCTGACCTATATATGAATGACCACAGCTACAGTCAACTTTGTAAACACCCGGCATCTGTAAGGGTATTACATCCTTCGGTGTTCGCAGCTGTTTGGCCATTCTCGTGAGCGGGGTGTAAATCGATTTTATTGAAAGACGTCTGAGTAGGTTTCCAATTTTATCCGTCACTCCTTTCACATAAGGTAAAAACGCCGGTTGTCGAGTCGCCTCAGCGTGTTTCAGCCTAGTGCGTTTCGTCTGCGGTCTGCCAGTCCTGTAGCCATTACGTTTATTGTCTTGTACGATGAACTTTAACTTGTAAAGTTAACATAATAGTTTGCGGGTACTGTTAAATGAGTACTACAATGTTATGTTATGAAGTTCTTCGCGTATGAGAATAAGCCATATTTCTTTGTCAATGTAATTGCTTTTTATGACTAGAGACTTGTATACCTATAATTTGTGAATGTCCTATGTTTTCACACGTTGTTTCAGTGTTAGAGGTTAGGTTGTATATTTTCTTGGGAATGTAATGGGAAGAGTGTAAATGATGTTTAACTTTTTCTCAATATGTATATATATAGGTACCTTTAGGATACAGCTCTAAAAGTGGTTTGTATAAGAGCTCTTAATTTTTTTAGTAAAAAAACGTACAGTGTTCATTCAAAATTGTATTTTATCTTGCACCAAATAGAACACAGTTTTGATCTTCATTTGTTTTTAATTTATTTTGGCGTTGAATCAAATTAGGAATCCTTGTGCGATCCATCTTTTCTGATAGAAAAAATAGCTGTCAGTCAATAAAAACTAATTTAACAGACAAAATTAAAACAGTATAATTAAACAGTTATCAAAACTTAACTCTTGTATTTTTCTAAATTAAACAAACAAACGTAACGAAAGAAAGACAGAACCAAAAAAATATTAAAGTCAGTAAAACAAAGAACGAGTACGTCGTCGGTTTTATTAGAAAAAGGTAAAAACAACTTCACTTTGTCTTCGGGCTATAATTGGTCATTCGGTTTGTGATTCATTTATTTGTGAGCGAATCTCCAAGGGGTCCCCTACCTTTTGTCTGCCAAGGTCAACGTTTCGGACACATAATTCTACTCCCGGTTGATTCTCGATCGAAACCCGATCATAACTATAGTCGAGAGCGTATTAAAGTTGAATTTGAGATTTCAGAGAGTAATCAATCATGCTGATGGTAGGGGACATGACTGATATTACTCTGTTTATAAGGAAAGCCTAGCAATAAGCTGTAGTGACATTTTATAGTTAGTAACCTTAATGACTGCTTTGCCTTTAGCTCTGAATTTGAATGTTGCTATTAAGTAAGTGAATTTTCAATGAAAATTGCATAAAGTCAATCAAAAATAGTTATTTTAGTAACAAAAGTTACCGATCCGTTATGATGACGTCCGTTATGACCTGATGATAACGAATTGATTTTAAATTGGTTTTGTAGCGTTTTTGATCTATATGAATTATTTTATAGCGGTACTGTTTAAGGTAATTTGGTAAATATTAAATAGGATTTATCTCCCATTCCCATTTTCGCGTGCGGTGTCATACTAAAGTGAACCGACGCGTGCGCCCGTCGCGTGCGCCCGCCGCGTGCGTCAAAAGACAACTTGTTTGGAACAACACCATTTTTTATCTTGAATTCTTTGTGTCACTAAAGCATATCTAACAGCATTTTTTTACGATACCAAAGTGACAATCAAAGGGTGCAATAAAATAGCAAAAGCCAAAGTGTGAAAGAACCTTCATAAAACGAACTAAAGGAAGACCCAGACATGAAATGCAACTCAATAAACACAATTACTGTCACTTGAGACATGATTGTTTGCCTTTGAGTTTCGCAATTTGCTTGCAAAAGGTCAGAGTCATTGTCATTTGTTAGATTTATGTGCAGTTTCTCTATTGTTAGTGTTCTGGTACGAGTATGTTGTGTAAGAGATTCACCAACGATTTGATCGTTGGTAGGTATTGTCACTGCATGAAAAGGTATGTTTTAGATTTACCCTTGATAATGAAAATATCGGGTGTTAAAATTGTATACACGGCTCGGACTTGAGAACTCAAACCCGCATTTGGCAAACGTGATGACTGCCTAACCCTCCTCACTGTATTGATATCTTCAGTGATATGAAAGGCCCATGAATGGGACATTACAGGCTAATACTTTACAAATAAAATTTAATGCTTACTTATAGCTGCTTTTAAAACAATACAGCATTACTTCGTTTGGTGTCTACCAACAATCAAACATAGTATAAACTTTCGTTCGGGAATCGTATACGCAACCTCCGACACAGTAAGCAATCTTACGACTACATGTCACTGACTTGTCCTTGTGTGGTTTTTATACCTACATTGGACATAAAACTATTTCCAAACGGCCTAAGCGCATTATCACTCAATTTTTAGTTGCATTAATTGAACCATGAAATTGAATCTCTCCTCTCCACACTGCATAATCACAATTTCCAGCTAACTTGCAGTTCCAGAACTTTGCAACTTATTTGGCAAACTCAAATCAGTTTGGTTGTCCAAACTATCGACGTATGCTCAACTAAGTTGTTGTCAACTTTAATCACATAGACTGCGGGTTGTAAAGTTAAACTTCAGAATATATGTTTAAACTAGTCGCGCCCCACGGTTTTACCCATGTTGTAACTTTTCCTGCAGGAATTTCAGAAAAAATCAATTCCATGAGTTATTCTGATGTATAACTTATATTACTGCAAAGTTTCATCCAAATCCATTGAGATATTTTTTTGTGAAAGAGTACAAACAAACTTACATACATCCTCACGAACTTTTGCATTTCTAATATTAGTAGGACAAAATCAATGAATAAGTTTGTGAAGATGGATGGATGTTTTTCACCTTTCTGATGAAAAGGTTTAATGGAATTTATGTGTAGGACTTTTAACCCTAAGCAAGCAGTATCCCGTAAATATACCCTTTTTATATGCGTTCGAAATAAAATGTAAACTATGACCTTTCTCTTGAACTTGTATTATATATACACGGTGAGCCTTAATAACCCGAAAGATTTAAACCAACGATTTTAGAGCCTAATTAAAGTATATAAAGTTATATAACGTATAGTCCAAAAACCCATATTTTAAGAGATATTAATTATTTCAAGTAAACCACAAGTAAGAAAATCTCAATTGTAACACACCCTAAAGGCGTGACGTAGACACCTACTACTTTTACACGCAGACGCACTAACTGCATGGTTGATGCATCGTATGATATCGGAGTGATTCGTTCATGCTCGCTCCTTGTTTCTCAAATGAGATTAATCAAAACTCGCTCACTCTCTGAAGTAAAGGTTTGTTTACAAAGAAGCGTTCAATTAATATGATTTAATTTGTACTGAAATAGTAGTTTAATTAAGACACATAATTGGACCCATGTTGATCTAGCATTATTTACTCGTACTGTCGTCACAAATACGTCGTTTAAATCTTTCGGGTTATGAGGGCTCACCGTGTATATGTGTATCATATTATAAAAAAAACAATTTTTCTAATCTGACTAGAACATAGAATTTCTAGAGATTAGCATGTAAAACAAACAAACAAAATCAACACTTTCAAATACATTTGTCCGAGTATTGTTTAGTTCAGATCTACATTGTGTTCAACGCGAGTAAACCCCGTTCTACCAGAACCTTTATAAATTAAATAACTTGAGTTTCCGTGGTTTGAATTTGATCCCATTTGGGAACTAAACTTTCTCACATATTACACGCAAATAATCTCCTTAGACAAAACCTCAAAGCTATGACCAAGCTTTGTGTCGAGCGTATCAGTAGTTTTGGAACAAAAGCGTACGGTTAAAATTATATTCATATTAAACATTATTTTAGGTCCAAACGCAATATTTGCTATTATATCAATGGTACGAAGTATGTTCATTATTAATAGATCTATACTAATATTATAAAGAGGTAAAATTTGTAAGTTTGTTTGTTTGCTTGTTTGTTTGTTTGTTTGTTTGTTTGTTTGTATGTTTGAGCTAATCTCATGAGTTATCAGTCCGATTTGAATAATTCTTTTTGTAATAGATAGCCACATTCAACGGAAAGGTTATAGGCTATTTTTCATCCCGAAATTCCCATGGGAACCGACACAACGCGGTTAAAACCGCGGGGCGATGCTAGTATGTAATATAGAAGTAATCAGTAAAAGTACGAAGGGTTGATAGCATAGCCTAACTCCATTCTTCGGTGGTCGAAAACACCAAGTTGACCATCGATTTCGATATAACTGTCAAGGAGTGACTAGTATAACTCTTCAAAAGCTTTCAAATGACATTGGTCATGTAACTGTTGAGCATTAGGCCAAAGTTTCCCAAGATCCTTTAACAAGTTTCTTAGCGCAGTGTAGTTTGCTGAAACGCGGGTTAAATGGGTTAGCGCTGGTCAGCGCTGGTGACCTGATAAAGCGCAAGTTTCCTTTTCCTAAGTAAAGCAATCACCGCTAACACAATCTAATAAAGTAACTTTTCTTTCAACTTTTTACTTCTTACTTAGCGAAGATAATAAGTTAAGAATGAAATTTTAATGATGTCGCGCATATTTAATTTTTTCTTTTTATCTCTCAACCTCCTTGTAAAACTGGTAAGTTCTATTAATTTAACTTTGGAAGTATATTAAAAGAAAATGCATTTATTCTTAACGACTATAGATGGATATAGATTTTGGTGTTCTGTGTTCAATATTTGAGGGCAATATACCTATTTCAAAACGCATTACAGACAAGTACTTCTCTTCCGAGATTCAAAATGTTTTCGCGACGTTTAAGCAACGTTTTGACGTTTATTTTTGAATCTTTTAAGCGTCCGTTTAGCTTTGAAAACGCTCAAGAAATCGTGTTTGTCATGTTCATACAATTTAGTTTGTACAAACAGCAAAAAAATTACTAATTTCGGACGCCTTCCATAAATAAATTACAGACTGTTAATCTTCATATTTCACCAAATTGTTATTCCATGTCTTTTGCCAAAACTGTGATAAAACTCGAGATTTAAATATTCAAAAGGCCTCAAGTGATTAAAGATATTAATCTGGATGCTGAGATTTCTAATGGCGGCGTGGGAAGTCGAATAAAACCATTAGTTAAATTGAATTTTATTAATTAAACGGCGATGGTGTTGACAATACTATAATTTTTATTTGATGACTGATTGGGTTTGTGTCTGATTTTTTTTGGTGATTCTGGTTAAACTACTAAAGAAACCATTAATCATAAAGTGATTCATTTACTGTCTTATTTTCTTTTTTATTTCTTGTCTTGACTTTATTTCAATTGTTATATTTTAAGAATACGGAAAGTATTTAATCAAATCACTTTAACATAACAAAAAACAGTCATTCAGGATTATCTGCTACAAGTAAAAATGATGCCAATGGATTTGTGTACCAAATCATTTATTGGATGGAGTTGTATAACGTTTATTAATTATCCGAATTCCCCAAGTTCCTTGGTACATTATTCGTCTAACCGATCGCGAGCCGACTCAAGCCGGACCCAAAATCCGTATTTTCAAATGTCTTTGTTTAAATACTTTAACTTAACCTTGCATACCATATATTATGACGGCCTTTAGCCTCGCCGCGCTGTCCAATCTCCATGATATCGGGTCTCTTTCGTTGTAGACAACATCTGTTACGGAAGTCATTATACTCGTATTATATTTAAAAGTGTTCCAATTTTTGCCGTTTTCTTTGTTACCTGTGTTTTTAAACCCGTTGGCTTAACACCTTTAAAAGCTGTCGGTGTATACTGAAAAGTTTAACTTAGCCAGTTTTTAAATTAAACTGGTTTAATAACAAATAATACCTACCGTGATATTAATAAGAGTTACACATCCACAAACTTGTTTTTTTATACACGGTGAGCCTTAATAACCCGAAAGATTTAAACCAACAATTTTAGAGCCTAATTAGAGTATATAAAGTTATATAACGTATAGTCCAAAAACCCATATTTTAAGAGATATTAATTATTTCAAGTAAACCACAAGTAAGAAAATCTCAATTGTAACACACCCTAAAGGCGTGACGTAGACACCTACTACATTTACACGCAGACGCACTAACCGCATGGTTGATGCATCGTATGATATCGGAGTGATTCGTTCATGCTCGCTCCTTGTTTCTCAACTGAGATTAATCAAAACTCACTCACTCTCTGAAGTAAAGGTTTGTTTACAAAGAAGCGTTCAATTAATATGATTTAATTTGTACTAAAATAGTAGTTTAATTAAGACACATAATTGGACCCATGTTGATATAGCATTATTTACTCGTACTGCCGTCACAAATACGTCGTTTAAATCTTTCGGGTTATTAAGGCTCACCGTGTATATCTATTAAGGTAAAAAAATCTACCTAATATCATGTTTTAAAAAACTTTTTCATCTGACTGTACTGAATAGCTTCATTGGCTCCAATGTGATGGTGTCCAAAATTGGTCAGTGGGAAAACATTAAAATCAAAAATTGACGGTTTAGACACAGTGTCGGTAAAAAGTGTGTCCCAGGCGTCGGAAACTTTATCAATAATAGCTAGTGTGTTATTTAATGGTTTGGTTATTAAGAAAAATTACCAGGTTAGGACCAGACCCCTCTCTTTATACTATGACCAGAGTATTTACACCTTTAACGACAAGTACCTATTTGATTTATTACTCAAAAATATGTTATTAAATTGTAAGTAAACAAGTTAATTGGTGAAGCCTATAAAATAAAACATCATACATTTTGCTCAACACACCTCATTAATGTTTTACAAGAAACCTGTTATCGGCTGTCAGTATAACTTTCCTTCAATCAAAATGCTTCGGTTAAAATAGAAATTGACCCAAAAATACCGTTTTATCAATTGGTTACAAGTTACCGGGTTAAATTCTACTGTATGATCATGTAGATATTACGACCCACGCGGCACTTTGTACGGAAATAGTATTCTTTACCGGTTTGGCAAATTGTGGTACACCCACTGTGGTGGGTGCTTAGTAATAATAGAACGGTTACAATTTGTACATTGCTATTAGGTCCTACTGACCCAACTTCTACTAGGTCTTGTGATATCTTTATTGATACAATAATGTTGTTTAGTACGTTTGTTTGCACGCACAAATCTCTAGAACTGAGATTTGGCTTTTTATCTCGAAACTTCCACAGAAAATAGTACAACGCAGAAATTACGGAGCGATGCTTGTACTACTATAATAATGCTGAAGATATTGTTTGTATGTACGGACTAATCTCTAGAACTACCGATTGTATTTGGAACATTGTTTTTGTTTAACATAGCAACATACAGAGGAAAGTTAAAGGCTTCTTTTCATCTCAAAAAGTCCACGGAAAGGGCGGGGTGACCGCGAGTAATAACGTTGGGCACTGCATTAATGATTATATTAACGGTTGCAATTTGTACCGTGCTATGCTATCAGAGCCTAGTAACCTAACTCCAAGATCTTATGATATTATTCATACACTGTCACTGATTGCATTACCAGTGTGCCTTAATTTTCTTTATTGTCAAGTCTACTTTGTTCTTTTTTTAAAAAAAATTTGGGATCCTTTTGAAATTCGAATGTTGCTTGCATTCTGAGTTTTTATCTCCTTTATGCCGGTTTACGTAGAAATGTCAAGATAACAAGTACTATTTACCCTTTCTTATGTATGAAGCTATCAAATATAAAGGTCAGATTAAAAGATCCAGACTAGTAATTCGCGTGTAAAATGTGTTCAAATAAAATAAAGAACATCAAATAAAACTTCAGTTATATTCTACTAGCAGCGGCCCGCGGTTTAACCCGCGATGTGTCCGTTCCCGCGGGTATTTTGAATGAACAATTGCCTATAATAGCTTTTCCGTTGAATGTGGCTATCTATTACATAAAGAATTATTTAAATCGGACTGGTAATTCCGGTTTTTCAAACATACAAACGAATAAAAATTTTATACAAAAATAATTATTTAATTCGGACTGGTAATTCCGGTGTTAAGCTCGAACATACAAACATACAAATTTTACCTTTTTATATATTAGTATGGATAAACTTAGTTAAAATAATTACTGAGTTTAATTTACTTAGTATGGATGGATTAATAAAATGTTTTCTAACGGTTTAATTAATGCAAACCGTAGGTTCTCAGAGTATTACAAAGGTATAATATGGTATTACTTTGTATGAATGGAAATACGTTTACTCTGACGTCAGAATACATATGAGAACAATTGGCCTTTTACAAACGCAACGAATATGAAAATTTATTTTTTTCCTACCCACATTTTTAATGTGTACCGTATACATTTTTAATATATTATGTAGGCAACGCCACGTGGGCATCGGACGGGGATAATTTTGGGCCATGGGCTCAATAGGTAAGTAAAAAGTTTTAATTTATATTATAGAAGCGATACCAGAATTTAATAAAAAGTTTTCACTCTTCTTCTTCATTAAAACTTCATCAATTTTCTTAGATAAATAATACGACTTCGACAAAAAATCAACTAAACATCTCAAAGGAACAAGTTTCAAATTACTTTCGTATAAAACACGTCATTCTCCAAATAATTTACAGCACAGATTTAAAATAAATTAAACATCATTAACAAGTTACCATTTAAAGCAGTAAAAGTCATTAAAACACGTTAAAAATCATGTCGGTACATTCTCCAAAATGTTTAAACTCATTTTTACGCCAACGTTAAAATCATAAAGTTTAAAGTCGATATTCTGTGCGTTATTAAAGCTACTTATTTTAATAACAGCCTACATAAATGTTGTAAGGGTAGGTGCAGACTTGCCCACCTGCAGGCTGACCTACAAAGACAAGATCTGTTCGAGGCAGAATACTCGTATGCATTCGACGCATTGTGAGACACGCCGACATTTGTGCCAACATCTTGTATACCAGGTTTTAGCTTATTTATATCCTGAACTTTGTCATGGTATTTGTGCTTTTGTCGGCGTGTTTAACGATAATGATGCGTCGGGTTTTGTTTGTTCGAAAGTGTATAAATGTCTTTAATTTATATTATGTTATTGGTATTCGTTAATTTGCATTTTAATGTCGCCGTTATTTTTAAAGTGATGTTAGCATATTAATATACCTATATTGATATTTAATGAATCTTTCAAGCATTAAACGTATGGTGTAAGTAAACAGTAATCTCTTATTTTAAGTAAAAAATGATCATTTTTATTTTACATAGAGAAACTTTAACATAAATGCTTATATCTATATAATGCTTTATACTAATTATATAAAGCAGACGACTTGATTAAAGATTTTTTTAAAGAAAAATCTGATTTATGTTTGTTGAACAGGCCAATCTCAGAAACTACTCGTCCTATTCGAATAATTATTTTTGTATTCAATAGGTACATATCACATTGAAGAAGAAGGTTATAGGCTATTGTTTTATCCCGAACTTCGTATAAAAACGGACACAACACAATTAAAACCGCGGAGCGCAATTTTTCTATAATATCACTTCAAAACCCACCTCAAGATATAAGAAAAAAGTTTTTGATCTACATCAACGGTATTTGATAAATTGCTACCTTGACTACATATGTATGAATGAACTCAATCATTGCCTGCACTTTAATAGCCTTATGAAGTATTCTAATCTGGTACAATCTACGTTTTTATTGTATTGTAACACCAGTACTTATAACGGGCAACATTCCTATGCAATGATGGAGTAAAAAACGCATTTTCACACAGCGCAAGATCAGTGGTACACCAAGTTCAATGGTTTAATGTGTTATATGTTATCAGTAGACGGAAAGAGAGTTGTGAGACTGATAACTGTTCAAGGTCATAATATTAGCACAAAATAAGACCTAATACAAAGTCATATTTGTAATCATAACATGTATCATATCTCTATACGTGAGGTCCTGTAATAAGCTTCGTGGTACTAATCAAAATTGTATTTTTTAAGCTTAAAAAAGCTGTTGGACTTACATCAAATAAATAAATACTTATGTACTTATAGCACCATTCAATTTTCATTGCGCATGGCAAAGCTCCGCGAAAGAGAAATCCAAAAAAAAAAAGTAAAGTATTAGCCTGTAATGTCCCACTTGTTGGGCAAAGGCCTCTCGTCTCACTGAAGATATCAGTACAGTGAGGAGGTTTCAGGCGTAATCACCACGCTTGCCTAATGAAATCCAAAATCTGCCAAATTCTTATGCCAAAACGAAGATCTAATTTGCCAAAAAACTATCACAGTACATTTGTATGACCTACCAATTTTTTTTAATGACGCTTACAGCATTATGTAAATGCAACTTTTATGTTTCACTAAACATGGTTAATTGGCCAGTTACCGTCTATAACCTATAATTATCAATACAGTTATAGCTTTCGTTAAATCAAGATCGTAATAAAGATTAAAATTGACTCGAACCTTGAGGCATTTTCATTTTTAATATAGGACGTAAATTATATGTACTAACGAGTCTCAAATCGATAAAATTAGCTGTGATGCTAGCGTTTACTGCACGTGTTGGTTTGCCGCCTTGGGACGATTCGATCCAATGCTCAACTCAACATGACCCGCGTCATTTGAAAGCTCGAGAAGAGTTATACAAATCACTCTTTGACAGTTGTATCGAAATCATTAGCTTACTTGATGCCCATGCCCAATCTAATAGTGAGTAATAGACAATTAAGGAATCAATGTGTCAATAAGATTCTTTTTATTTATTTATTTATTAAGACATTCCAGCAATTTCATCACAAATAATACTCGGAAAAATGTTCTTAAAACTAAATTCCCGTGTGAGACATTTTTAAAGGAACGTACAACATTCAAAGAAAAACAATAATAATAATGACAAAATGTTGCCCTATGCAATCTTAATTATGAAAATAAACATTAAAAAGAGATCAAGGAATAATATTATAATCTAAGTACGGAATAAAGATAAAATAATAATAATATTTAAATTAAATGATTCAATTAAAAGTTATAAATAATGAAAAACTGTAATCTTCATAACACTGAGAAAATTGTCACGAAAGAATTCCTATGTATATAGATCGACTTTCGCTATGCTATGTATAAAATATATTTCCGACGCATATCCTTTATCCATACTGTGATTAGTCATAATAATTACTTTGGAAGTCCCAACAGACATTCAACATCCGTACCACGAAAGGAAAAAACAAAACGTTGAGGTTTGCATTAAATTCTTGATTAAGTCCTGTCTAGGTTTATGCATACAATGTGTTCATATCGTGAAAGATTAAATAGTGAAATGAACAAATTAAGTTTACATACCTTTTAGAACCGACTCTCGACAAAGGATTACCATTAACAAGTTCTTCAACTATTAGGAGATACCGAATTCTAGCGGTAACGACGGTAGCTAGCGAATAATTTAGAACTCTAAATTGTAATACATAAGCTTTAAAGTTCAATGTTCTTTTTCTAATTTCGCTAGCGCTGACAATATTTGCTGGTCACCGTCGCGTCGCTGCATTGTGTCGCTGTTTATGTTGTAGAAAGAAAAAGATGTTCATTAAAATTGAATCTTATGTTGCACGAAATAGAACACTATTTGAAACGAACGTCATTTGTTTTAAAATACGTTAAATCAAATTAAGAATCCTTCTGCTATCCACCCTTTTAGTATTTGTGAACTTAACTGAGACAAAGCAACTTTTTCAGTGCTGGTTACATATGTATATCACAGTGCTTTTCCAGTTCCTTATAGCAAAAAAAACACTCAAGGTTACAGAGTAAAAGCATTAGGACTACGTGATCAGAATATTGATTACCATAATTCTGAACTCACTAATGAACTCACTAACTTAATTGAGATTCTTGTATTCCAAACGTAACAGATCCTCTTCTACTTAAACTTACTAAGTACTTATTTTGGAGTCCAATTTAATGGACTTGCGGACCCTGAAAAGGCGTACAAAGATCCATTTATCTTGTACACTTTAACAAAAGTTATAAACACCAACTTGTTTACTTGGCTCAATGTTTTATAATGAATCTTAGTAGTTTGAACTCTTGTTTCCCAGAACTATTTAACACGAGAAAATCAACTTTTAAGTGACATTAGTCGGTATGATAATGATTGCATATTTAAAACTACTTAGTAAATAAGTTCGAATAGGTCAGTGGACAATCCCCGACATTTATTTGCCTCTGTATTTGGTCTAGCTAAATGTTAAGTGGGACTGAGTCATGTCTTAGCAGGTGATGCTCATACCATTTGACCATGGAAGCGTTGCGACAGTATATAGATTGAAAAACAAATAGCTAAAATCGAAATACAGTACTAACTAAATTTTACTCTGTAAGTAGATTTTCAGTCACACTTCAGTATCTCTTTGTTCACCAAAAACAAAAGGATTCCAGTGTCGAAATTTAACGCAAAGTTAATTTGAGGCTGCAGGCGATTGCGATCGTGTTGATAAAATTACTGAATTTCCAATTATCGTTTCGTTTGTCAATTGTTCGCGGAATTCTTCAACAGAACCAGAAACAATTTAAAAAACAATAGTGACATGTCACTGGTAAATGATGCAAATGTTTTTAAACTTTGACTATGGATGCGATATATTTTGTTGTTCACACGTTTAGTTTTTTATTTAAGTAGATATATAAAAATAGATTCTGAGAGATGCGGATAAGTATTGATCGAAAAGTCCAGTTCTTGAGCTAATTTGCTAATTATTAGTAGAACTTTTATTATTACTGTTTTCACTTTTTAAAAGTTTAAACATAACTACAATACCAACAGGTCATCAGCTATCTCGTAAATACTCCTTTGAGTTACTTTGTACTGTATAATTGCAGAGTCGAAAAAACATAATTATAAACAATATCGTGTTTTATTCTTTATTCTACCCGTATCGTCTTGCAAACCAAGCTAATAAAATCTACATACCTATACCTAATTAAAAGAGAACAAATGATTGTCGGTACGAAAAATAAAAGAAACATAAAGAAATAAAATAAAAACAATTTCCTTCTTAATTAGCTGACGTAAAACCCATACCTAATGTGATGTAGTAAAAGTCGAACGTTACGTAACTTAGATCCGGGTGGTACCGATTTTGTAACCGACACTCGTTTTGCAATTGGCTACGGACCGTTCGACTCGCGAAAGATGAATGACAATGAAGCAACAATCAGTACTGTAGACATCTTGCTGTGATCTTGGAGTCTAAAGAATTTGACCACTAAATAACAGCATCGTTGATATAGAGAGAATTTAGTTGCGAACAAAGAATTTTGGAAGACTAACGTTTGATTTTTGACACGTTAGATGCTGGCTTTATATTGAACTAGCAGCGCCCCGCGGTTTTATCCGCGTTGTGCCCGTGCCCGTGGGAATATCGGGATAAAAAATAGCCTATGTCCTTTCCGTTGAATGTAGCTATCTATTACAAAAATAATTATTCAAATTGGACAGGTAATTTCCGAGATTAGCTCGAACATACAAACAAACAAACTTACAAATTTTACCACTTTATAATATTAGTATAGACTAGTCAACTCGCAATTTGTAATATGAAAGACCGTTATAAACGGAGATTATACTCATATTAGAGGATACCTAGTTATTCTTTTGGCATTATTTGATTACATGACATTCATTTGTTTTTTTTTTATGAATATATAGTGATGTATCCCACGATGATTAAAAGCATTAGCTTATATTAAATTAAATACTATTACTAACTCGGAATATCATGAATTTCAAATATGTGTATGTTCAATCCCGAAAAAGTGTTTAAATTTCGCTGTCAATAGATGGCAGCACTGGAAACATTAGAACACGCTAACGTTGTGTTCTGATCACTCGGGGGGTGCCCGCCTTTCTCCATTCTTGATAACGCAGGGTGAAACTGCAGGTCGTATTATATCTAATATTATAAATGCGAAAAATTTGTCATTTTTGAAACCGCCTTGATGGCTAATAGTCAGACGGTGGTTAATTCGCCCCTAATAAGTTAATGCCATTGTTTAATAACATTTATAATTGTTTATGCTAATTAATTTTGATACAGATACTTTCGGGTTTTCGAATTTCGGGAAAGGATCTGAGTTTTATCCCAAAATTTCCGCCGGACAGTAGACGCATGGAGCATCTAGTAATAAAAAACTAACTTACAAGAACCTAAGCAATAATGATGACATTGAGTAGATTTGTTTTGATTTATTCATAGAATACCAGATTGTATTCGTAAACCAATATTGCTATAAAGAAATTGGAGCAGTACTATCATTTTAATAACGGCTAGACAGATGCCACTAACATGTCTAGCTATATACGAAATGTCTAGTATTGAGCTTGAAGTATGTTTGAAAAAAATTACTTGTCAATTGAATGTCCACAAAACGTCACGTATATCCTCTAGTTTATTCAAGGAAATGTATGTTTTCTCACGTCACCTCTGCTTCCTTACTTCAGTAACATGTACAATCATTGGAGACCGTCCCAAAGCATTTTTTCTTTGAATTGTTGACTTACTATAAATGGGAATTCTAGAGTTGACTTTTACTGGAATTGAAGGTATGTTCATAAATATAGATACTCGAAAAACAGGGATATGTATAGAATTCTTTACACAATACTATCTTGTACAAGAAAAATAAAGAACCTTCACGAATATTCTATTTTGGCTGGTCGAAAGAAACAAGAACTAGAATATAAATTAAATAGAACTATAAATGCTATTTTCAAAATTTGTTTAAAAACGAGTCAGTCAAACGTTTAAAATATTAATTGAAGAAGGGGTTCAAATGGGGTAAGAATGGAATGAAATCAATAAACCTTATTCTTCAGAAGGAATCGTCTGAGTCTTCCGTGACCACGGTTCCTATAAAGGGGCCGAAACGTCAGATAAAAATGTAAAATAAAAGCGAAGTGTATCCGTAAACGTAGTTTCAATTCAAAAAGAGTAAGTTAATTCTCCTTGAAAATGTTGGAGTAACATTTCATTTTTTCTAAGAAATTGCTCTAAATTATTACCCACTTTCAACTGTCAATACACAATACAATTATTTTTACAAAACACCGTTCCAATTCTAACAAAGTTTCCCATTACTCAGTCACGGAATCGTGACTACAGATAAAAGTAGTAAAAGATACAAATGTAAGGTGCATTTAGAGTTTAAGGCTTATCTCTCTTTATTAATCGGCTTATTTAACCTCAGGCGAAATGCTGGGAATTCGTTACAATAAAACTATTCGTTAACACTGTTTAGAAAGTTAATTCATTTCGGTAACGATTGTGTTCGATCACTCGATCACAAAACTGCGTATTGCGCGCCTTCCTCTTCCACCGCATTGGAAATTGAGATCATCTTTTGAAGTTGGTTCAAACTTCAAAAGGAAGGATCTCAATTTTGATTCACCAGCTTTGCTACTCTACCAATCAATAAGTTAGTTCAAGTAGGTCAGTGGCGAACCCTTGCGTCGAAGTTAGACCACCAAATGTCTCCAAAAAAGATAAAGGACTAGGTCTATCAATTGGAACAACCGGGACCGACCATTTTACGTGCCCGGTAAGCACGGTAGAGTTCAGGTAGAAATGTCAATAAATATCGGCCACCCATCCCAGTAAAGGCCAAGCTGCACGTAGCTTAGTCAAACTACGCTACCAATAAATCCAATAATATGAAACATACTATAACTAATTAGTACAGTTAAGCTTTGGTAGAAACACCTATAGATCAGTTACTGTGCACTGAGATTAGGCTAATGCGCAGACATTCACTCAATCGTATTATAAAAAGACTAAGTTAGTAATAAACATATTTCTTAATAGATTAATAGATATTTAATAGATGAATAGAGTTTATTCTATACACTCAGTATTCTCTAATCTGTTTGTAGATCTATTTGTACAGTTTGTACAGTACTACTCTTAGTACTTTATTCTTCTCAGTTAATTGAAGTATACAAACAAATCTGCAACTGACACAAAGACAGATTTGTACAACAAAAACTGTACAACTCAGTAACCAGAATATACTAGATCTTATTACCAAATCATTTGCAGACTGACGTAGTTTTTATCACTTTATTAACTTTAGCCTACTTCAGAGTATGACGTCAATGGTCAAGCTATGATAACAGTTCAAAACTTCTGTAACAAATAATAATGATTTTCTTTGACATATCTTTACATACAAATAGTTTTTGTATGTCGTACACATTTCCAACATTTCGGAAGACATTTCCGTATTATATTATGAATTCAAAGGCTCAAAGGAACCCGCATGAAGTCGGGTTTGGTTAAGACAATATTTTGTTATGGAATATCAATAACTCTATGAATAAAGTGTACCATGTTTACGCAGTTCAATCACCTTTTTGACAAGTAGACGTGTCCTTGCCTAGACACACAGCTAATACCGAAGTTTTAAGTCATGATTCAGATTTAGTTATGTCTATTAAACAATTTAAATTGAACAATCACACTGTAGCTACCATGAACATTACAATCTATACTAATTTAATACAGCGGAAGAGTTTGATTGTATTTTTTTTGTATACTTAGTATTTCTTGGTTAGGCATCATGAAGCTCTTGATACAGAGAAATGGAATCTGTCAACGGGGAAGGCCTTTTCTAGGGACACTGGAGGCTAATATTATAAGTAACTAGCTGCGCCCCGCAGTTTCACCCGCTTTGTACCCGTTCCCGCGGGAATTTCGGGATTAAAAATAGATGTTGGCCGATTCTCAGACCTACTCAATATGCTCACAAAATTTTATGAGAATCGGTCAAGCCGTTTCGGAGGAGTACGGGAACGAACATTGTGACACGAGAATTTTATATATAAGACTAGCTGCGCTGCGCGGGTTCACCCGCGTTGTACCCATTCCCACGGGAATTTCGGGATGAAAAATAGATGTTGTCCGATTCTCAGACCTACTCGATATGCACACCAAATTTCATGAGAATCGGTCGAGCCGTTTCAGAGGAGTTCAACCACGCACCCCGTGACACGAGAATTTTATATATTAGATAATAACTAATAATATACACCGAGAATGTTTCATTGGTTGTATGTATCAAGGTCTTGTTTACACTAGTACCCAACAATTGCTCTATCAATGTCAAGTAGAGGAATTTTACTTAAAACAAATTGGTAAATTAATACATTGAATGGTAGAGTTACTCAATTCTACCGCAGGCTTAATCGATTACTAACTATCGTGACTCTTAAAGAGTTTAATGATAAAGTCAATCAACTTAACATAAGCAAGTCTCTGAGACAGAATACGGATGTCCTAGACATAAAAACTACTTATTATTAGACAGAACTCCAACAAATATCCTTGATAGTTACTTACTTAGTTAAACGAACATTTGAAACAGGAATATCAATCCATACTATCCATACTTAATATTATAAATGCGAAAGTAACTCTGTCTGTCTGTCTGTCTGTTACGCTTTCACGCCAAAACTACTGAACCGATTTTGCTGAAATTTGGTATAGACATAGATATGACCTTGAGAAAGGACATAGGATACTTTTTATCCCGAATTTCCCTCCGGATAAGATCAACAATCTAATGCGGACGAAGTCGCGGGTAAAAGCTAGTTGAATTATAAAACTAAGTAAACAAGTTTGATTGTATAATCGCGCTATGTGTCTTGACCTCGATGGATGGGATCCTGGTGCTGACGTCATAGTGTATTTAACAAATAACTTCATTTGTTTATTGTTAACTGTTTGAGATGACGTATTAATTGCTTAGTTTTAGTGCTACTGTTGTATACTTAGAACTCTACTTTACATTTAAGTTTTTGTAGTGTTTTTTGTATTCCGTTTGACGTATTAAACAATTGCTTTTATACTAGCAGCGCCTCGTGGTGTTATCTGTGGTGTGCCCGTTCCCGTGGGAATTTAGTGATGAAAAATAGTCTTCCCGTTGAATGTGGCTATCCATAACAATAATAATTATTATTAATAATAATATACAAAGACGAGTATTTAAAATGGTATGAACACTGACTTGTTATTAAATAGAATCGATTTTGAAAACGCTTACCAATGCATATAAAATGATTTTTTTTATAGACCGTATTACCATTGATCTTTGAAATTATACCCTTATCAATAAAGGTAAACGATCTAAACTAATTTCTAATATACTAACAATCATAAACTTATATTATCAAGTCTAAGCTAACAATAATCTTAATATTTATCCACGAAACAAATAGCTTCGTTAAGATAACAAGGTACGAAGCAATAATCACTACATAGTTTATAACAAAGTCGCTTTCCGCTGTCTGTCTGTCCCTATGTATGCTTAGATCTTTAAAAGTATGCAACGGATTTTGATGCGGTTTTTTAAAATAGTTAAAGTGATTCAAGAGGAAGGTTTATATGTTCCCACGGGAATGGGCACAACGCGGGTAAAATCGCGGGGCGCTGCTAGTAGGTAATATAATTACCTTACAGATCCTTCGGAACGTAACGTATAAGTTTTAATAGTTATTGTAATATTAATTGGAATCTGTAGAGTTTATTGGTCTAATTTGTTTATGGTTATAACGTGAATAGTTGAGGCGATTGTACGTTTGATTCAATTTCATCTTGATTCAATGAACTAGCTTAGTTGGTACATATTAATATTGTTACTTATAATAGTGGTTTACTTATCTTTGTCATGTTTAGTTAATTGAAATGATGTAAGGCTTCTTCTACCTTTATCATTGTGCAGGTGCTTTTAATTTTGTTTTTTACATTTTCATATATAAATACAAGCACTTAGTTTTTAGGAATACACTAGCGTTGATTTTGACTAAATATCAATTATTAGGGTGCTTTCAAATTATGCGTTTCGTGTCGGACCGCTGCGGTGCCGAAGCCGTGCGTTTGTCGTATTGTGAACGTACGATCGTGTGTTTTCATACAAATCGAGCAGTGCGGCAACAGTGCGGCGTCGGTACCGCGAAATAATTTTAGTACGCACTGTTGCCGCACTGCTCAATTTGTATGAAAACACACGATCGTACGTTCACAATACGAAAAACGCACGGCTTCGGCACCGCAGCGGTCCGACACGAAACGCATAATTTGAAAGCACCCTTACTTGTCCTCTGATTTCTGAAAAAATAAAGACAATTATACGTTATACTACGAGTATATAGGAGGCCGTTTCAGCAGTCCAAACACTTCAACATCAGGTTGGCCACGAACCTACTCGCAGTTACTAAGTTTCTTAAATCAGCCGCATTTATTTAAACTCTACGTAGGTACCTAGAGTTTGTTTTTAAGAGTTTTTTAAGTTTGTTAGTTTGTAAAAACTATGTATGTAGATACACTGAAGAATTTACCTGCGGAACTCAGAGGCCTCCACTAAATAAACACTCAAGTAATTGACGTAATTCTTCATAAGTACATTTCATGTCAATATCTCTCATTAAATCTACTACGGAAGCATTTGAGGTGTAGAATAGGTAGACAGTTAACGAAAACACATTAAAGCCCGTCACAGACTTAGCTATAATATATATTAATATACCGTACTTCACAGAAATATATATTATAGCTGAGTGTGCGGTCACGCGAAAATCAGTATAGAAAATATATAGTAATATGCCTAGCTATAAAAATATTAATATATATTATAGCTAAGTCTGTGACGGGCTTTATTTATCCTCAACACAGTAAGCAAACAGTGTCAAATATGTGAAATACCAATACGAAAATCTAATTGGCTACGTGAAAAGCGCCATGTTTGCAGCCTTTGGAGTCGTTAGCACGTCTTCGCGCAGTTATCAGATGTCCCTTGACAGTCTCACTGTCTGTTCAATTGCTTTGAAGTTCCTTTATCTATTCAATGATAGAGGAAGACGTAACGAGAGAATGATAATAAGCTCATTAGATGCAGTGTTAATAGGACGTGCAATTGTAGAGGTTTTGTTGGTAAAGGAAATACAATATTTGGTATGTAAAACTGGTTATCTCGTAGTTTGAGTACCAAGACGTTCTTTTAACATATTATTTTCAAACCCATATCGTTTATGAATCGACTTACTCTCGTACAGAGAAGTTAAATGCTTCCTCAGTACCTAGATTTAATGAGTGATTTTAACATGTTATGTATACCTAAACAATTATGTCAATTAATTAAGTGACGATTTAATACCGCATTTAGAGATTGCGGCAGTTAGTTTCTTTTGTTTAGCAATGGTAGGTAAGTAGGAATATCTCCAAAATAGTCCCGTTTTAAATTGCTTCAAAATACTTACTCTATACATAAGTATTACATGATTTAATTTCTTATATATGTAGCTACTAGAAGTAGTAAATAAAGTTGTAGATATTTCGACAATTCTTTAATAGTTTTACAACCTTAAAGACTCGCCTGCCAACATCAGAAACAACCAATTTTTGTACAATTTATTTTCCTTTCACATAGGATACATTTACTTTCGATTTCTTAGAGGTAACAAGTTGGTCTAATAGAAATATACGACGGTCGCCTAAAACTGGGAGAGAAATATATTGAGTAAATAGTTTTTACTTTCACACTTTTCGAACGGTGTCAATTTGGCTGGGCCTTTTTACCCGACAGCGGCAACGCCTAAAAGGAGGGTATTTATTAGGTTCTTAAATACTACGGATATTAAATCCAGTGACAGTTTGGTTACTTAAACATATCTTTACACCTTCAATGAAGATTTCATAGAAAGAAAAGGTGTTCTACTGAAGCCAAAATTTTCCAAATTGCTTAAGTCTTTAAGCTACTTGGAAAGCCAAGTTTCAAATGTAATGGATTTTTTATAAGTAAAAATCCGGTCAAAGCGTCTCAGTAGATAGACAGACGGACAAACAGCGAAACAAAAGGTTCTTTGTAGATTGTGTAACGCTAAAAAACCTAACTCTCTCAAGTCTTTAATTTAACTTGAATAGTTGAGTCATTCAAGCTCAATTAGGTAAGTGGTCAACCTTCAGTAAATTTACCAAATTTAGTTTATTAATGTGGTTGTTAATTTTAGCGTTTACTATGCTTTTTTGCAACGTAAAGCAAAAAGATCTAACTAACTAGACATGATAGCTTTTTATACCAGCCACTATGGACAAGTCTAAAACTATGTATAAAAGATACGAAGATCTTTTCTTAGCAACCATTGTCATCGATTTTATTGACAATAAAAACAGCATTCGTGTTGAAAATACGCTTACTTTACCTGGAAATCGAACCGGGTTAAATGTGAAAATATTTTTATTGTGCCAATAGATAAGGTCAATTATAACACAATTAAAGTCTTGTTTGAAAAACATAGCTGTTTAAAAGGAAGGTTAAAGAAATATCGACGAATGCGTTAATAAAAAATGATGCAGTTCTCTATTATCTTTAAAAGCGATAACATGGTTCTTAAGAATACAACTTCGGTCTCTTGTAGTTTCTTGTAGCTCATATTGACCGATTAAAAAAGATACTGACACTGTATAATACGTATCTTTATCAGGACGGTCAGAGACTTTGCAGAACAACTACAGAATACCCCAATACATGTACCTATATCGATACAAAACCTTGCTTCATCACTACATAGTATTAAACAAAGCCATTTTCCGCTATCCGTCCCTATGTATGCTTAGATCTTTAAAACTACGCAACGGGTTTTGATGCGATTTTTTGATAGACAGAGTGATTCAAGAGGTAGATTTATATGTATAAAAAAATTCGAAATTCCCACAGGTATGGGCACAACGCGGGTAAAACCGCGGGGCGCTGCTAGTCTCTTATTATCCCATTTTAAACCCAAAGAGGACTGAATTAGTAAAACACCATAATCATGTGACAGCATATTAACTATAACAATTACGCACTTGTTGCGTTATCGTTATTTTAACAGCTTAAAGTTTGAGTTTTGTTGATGAGTTCCCCAAAATTGCATTATAAAGCCATAAGTACCCTTGGACCCTGTTTTTATAACCAATTTTCATAAATATTTATAAACATGGTGTACATGGAAAATTAACTGGATAAAGTAAATTATGTTAATACGCTGTCGCGTTGCATTTTGCATAGTTACGAGGCCGCCGCGATCTAGGCGACCAGAGTCGGCAACCGGTATTTTCTTTAAATGAACTCAAAAACAATGGCAACACAAACTACTTCATAAAAGTGACTTGTTTTATAAACTTTCTACCGCGAAAAAAACCCGTGTGAGTACATTTACTAAGCTACTTCACCATTTAGTATATGTAAAAACAATTGCCAATCGCCGTGGCTACGTCTATTTTAGTAACGTTTAAGCAACAATAGTTAACGACTATAGTTGCCTCAGCAACATCCCGTAGCCGATGTGAGTAAGCCTAATTATTATTATTATCAGCCATTTGTGTCCCAATGCTGGGCAAAGGCCTCTCCCCATTCCTTCCATGTATCCCTGTTCTGGGCCACTTCCCTCCAGTTGGTCTGTAGTAAATTCTGTATTAAAAATGATCTTGAATTATAAAGTAATTTTTTCGACCTTCCGTGATTTCACTATAACAAAAGAAGGTCGTAACCTTATCAGATACCAGAAAAAGACAATAATTGATTGGTTTTACAATAATTCGATTCCTTATTAAAAACATAACCTAAAGTAAAACTAGCCTTAATTAAACAATTATTTATTACTAGCTGCGCTCCGCGATTTTACCCGCGTTGTTTTCGTGGCAATTTTAGATGAAAAATAACATATTTATAAAATTGAACCTTTTTCCTCTTTAGAAAGAATCCTGTTAGGCTGGAAAATCGAACAAATTTATCCTCTCGTAAAAAAAAGAGTATAGTGGGCACAGATTCGTAACTTAGTCATAAAAGCGTACAATACAAAATTACTTTCGCAATAATAGATATGAATCATTTGTTTGTTTGTTAGACAATTACAGCTATAATTTTTCGCCCCAAATCGTTTCAATTGTCATCAAAGTCATCGCTATATTTATTTACAAATATGATTTGACATTGCCTTTATTTCTCGAGTCAGTAGGATCAATTATTATTAACTAGCAGCGCCCCGCGGTTTTACCCGTGTTTTACCCGTTCCTGTGGGAATTTTGGGATGAAAAATAGCCTATAACCTTTCCGTTGAATATGGCTATCCATTACAAAAATAATTATTCAAATCGGATTGGTAGTTTCTGAGATTAGCCATTACAAACAAACAAACATAAAAATATAGTTGGAAACTTTACCTCTTCATAATATTAGTATAGATATTATTCCACCGTCAGTAAAAAAAACATTCTAACTCCCAGTTAATCGTTCACGGTGTTTGGTCAGCACAGCACGTGCGGTGGCCACTGACTCCGAACTAACGGTAGCTCTTCCCGGTATAACTACGACACGACACAATACCATTTTTGGCTATTACCACCATTCTGTAGTATGACTTGCTTATTCAATTATTTGTTGTGTCCTTTGGATTTGCATGTGATGTGTTTACTGTTCATTTAGACCTATACTCTATTTTTTTTTGGATTGTCACAAAATGTGGACCAATGTCGTCAATTTTCCAGCCGAAGACGATTGCTTCTGAAGAGGAAAAAGGTTTAGAGATAGGGTAAGAATGAAACAAAATCACTATATTATAGGTAGTGTTGCCTGGACAGTGTTTGACAGTTTTGTGTATTGAGCTAGTTGACAAAGCTCAAGAGCCCAATATAAAACAAGCGTAACTTTTAAGTCTTCATCTTTATAACTGCATAGACAACTTTTAGAAGATTTTGTCTTTAAGATTAGTCTAAAGTCTAAAGACTCTCAATATCTCAATAGTAATTTTGTAAACCCAAAATAAAATACAAACATGTTAAAATCGTGTTAAATCTCTATAGGCGAAGAGTTAACGTCAAATTAAAAGCCTGTTTTTGTAAATAAGGCTTTAATGGTTAAAGAGCTTAAATTATTTAGGTCGTTAACAAAATGAGGTTGGCAGTGGAATGCGTGTTTTGAAGGGCCACCTGGAAATAAGCTTCCACTTGAATTTAATTTCTCAATAGTTAAAGTCTTTATAGCAGAGTAACTGTTTCATAGTGCATAATTTTTACGTAAAGGTCCCTCAGTTTTTATGATTCGTCGAAACTGAGACCCATTTACGTACAGAAAATAATTGCGAATGAATATAACTATCAAGTTTCCAAATTCACTTTCGATTACAACACCAATTAACGCTAAACTCTTAAAACGGCAAACAACACAAAATACAATACAAGAAACTACAAAATTCAAACATTTGCGATACTGATCAACGCTTGTGTTTTCCCCAATACTTGCTAATTCATGGACCAAAACATTCGCTTGATAAACGAACTCCGACTCTATTACGTTGGCAATAAGTTTATTAATTGTAGTGGGTGGGTAGAAGTGGGAGGGGGTTTGATGTCATCATCGTGAATGGTGCTCGTGCGCAGTGTAGCTTGAGATCCGGAGAGCGAACACCTCTCGCCAACAAACGACATTAAAACAAACTTCCCGGTCGATAACCGTGACATTTACAATAGTGACATTTTAAAGTGAAATTTGTGACAAATAGTTTCTAAAGGATTTGACCAACCATTTTGGATTGAAGGAACAAAAGAAATAAAAGGTAAAGAACCAATTAAACTTATTATGTTTAATGTTACAGACAGGTATATTGATGCATACGTACGTTCAATATGTATTGATAATATCAATTAACTTTCTAAACTGATTAATGAATGGGTAGCCGATAACGATGATGTTGCATTAGGTGTTATGTGCACTTTCTCTAGCTACATCCGTCGCGGCGACACTTTCGAGTTTCCACTGTTTTATTAGACAGCGCCAGTGGAAATTATTTGTCCACCAAATAATTCAAACAAATGCTACACAGTATAAACTAAATGCGAGTAATATAATTTGTAAAATATAATGATCAAAACAGTGATAAAGAAAAAAGAATAATAAGTACTTGAACTTAATAAAAGAAACTGAATAAAACTTGCTAGCTACTTGAATTATTCAGATCTAACATTTAGGAGGTAGAAACTGTGTTTGCATATTATTATCGTTAAGTTTGAAATAGTTTCTCCTATGTCCAAATAAACCTTAACATTTTAGACACTTTAATAAATAGTCAATTAGATATTCTTTGTATGTATGATATAAATATAAATATTCGTACTTTTGCCGAGTTGAAAATTCTTCCAACATTGTTTCAAGACCAACAATTACAATTAAACATCATTACATGTTAACTTACTTAACAATTTGAATTATACAAAGAGTGAAGCAACTTTAATTCCATTAGTCTTTCAAATGATTTATAATCTATACTAATATTATAAAGCTGAAGAGTTTGTTTTGTTTGTTTGTTTGTTTGTTTGTTTAAACGCGCTAATCTCAGAAACTACTGAACCGATTTGAATAATTCTTTCACTGTTAGTTAGTCTATTTATCGAGGAAGGCTATAGGCTACATTTTATCCCGAAATTCCCACGGGAACGGGCACAACGCGGGTAAAACCGCGGGGCGCTGCTAGTAAATAAAATAAATGCCGTCATCTTAATTTGCTACCTTTCTAAACATTGCTTAGAGCAATCAGTAAAAAATGCCACCAACAAATTGAGCCGGACTTGTTCTTCAATTAGTTTCAAAATATCATTAAAGAGAGTATCATTTTTGAGAATACCCGTATTACCAAGAAAGTCGGCTTGCATTCTCAGACTATTGCGTAAACATTTTTGAAATGGAAACCTGTTAATATAAAAGTTAAATAAGTGTCAAAAATTATGAGTCTCGAGTATAATGGGTTTTGTTTTCATTACTCTGTATATGACTTCGGATTTTAACGGCTTCTTAGTTGACGTAATATCGACTTCAGTTGTTTTTATTGTGAGACTATTTTGGCCTCTAGGCATTCTTAACACCTGGGTTGGTCAAACGCTTATGTACACGAGTGACACAACGCGTTCTTCGTTTAATTAATTGACCAGTAGCGGTCAATTAATTGAACCAAAAAGGCGTAGCGTTGCGTTGCAAACAAAAGTTTAAAAAAATAGTTAACTCTTGTCTTAACAAGAGTTAGATTAGAAGTTTTATTAATATTATAAATAAAAATAGCACATTAATTATCTCAAAATTTCAATAAAATCTTGTTACGATCATATTATATCTGATGTATAAGGTTTTAGGATTGTTTTTTTATTAGCACGGATTTAAAAATTCATCGACAAGAGCTAAGGAAACTAGCTCTCAAGATAAAAGTAATTAAGATTGGTTTTATATAATTGTTTTTTAATAGTCTATTGCTTTAAGTAAACGCACATTAACTGTACATTAGGGAGAGTAACAAAAGAAATATACGTTTAAAAGAATTAAGTTTCTTTACGAAATCGAAACTTAACAACTATCTTTTTCTTATTTGAAACAACAATTCGCCCTCTTTTCATGAACAGTGGTCACAGAATACAACAAAATTTAAAAATAAAAACGGAGTGTGTGTATCCGTAAACGTAAAACTAGTAAAGTTTCAATTCAAAATATAAGTATGCTCAACCGTAGACACCAGTAACTACTCTGGATGCAAATCAAACCTATAGCCCTTATTGCCTTAGCCCTTGTACCCCTTATTGGTACTTAAAATATCATATTAGTTACCACACAATTATGAATTGAAACTACGTTTCCGGATACACTTCGCTTTATTTTACATTTTTATCTGACGTTTTGGCCCCTTTACAGCAACCGTGTTCACAGAAGACTAAGAAACCAAAGCACTACCACACAATTAATTCAATCGTACCTAAAAACGTTAAGAACCGTGTTCTTGTGATCAAATCGTCTATTCTCTTTCATCCTTTTATAACAGTTGGGTTTTATTTACGTACGTATATTAAGATATGTCGTCATTTAATGTAAAAAACACTCACGACTGCCTTTAATTTTATCGTTATAGTACCGGTTAGGCAGCGGTTAGGCAGTAGCTATACGATACTTACATGGTTATATTTTATTGAGCGTTTCTTTAAAGAGCAAAAATAATTTATAGGCATTATAATAGATGCGTCAAAAAGTTGTTATTCAATTTGTAGGATAATTATTGTATGGTGCTTTTTTGTTATAGGATAAAATAGAATCGGTTTTGTAATGTTTCTTGTCGCAGATATCTTTAGCTTTATGCAATGTTGTCTATTTTCCAAGGTAAAATGTACTGCCAGGATTTTTTGTTTTATTTGCCTTCTCTATACATCTCAATTAGCAAAGCAGTATGAAATTTTAATACGTTTTAAACTGTCATTGTATTTTAGGAATAGTCGCCTTATTCATAAACGCTCTTTAACTAAAACACTGTTAAATAGTGTTTTGTCTCTGTTGCTCTTCGGAAAATAGCGTATGTCAGAAAGGGACAAACCAATTGATAGCTAAAATGTTGCTAGTAAGCGCTGATGAATATGGCATTATGAGTTTAAATTAAGAATTAGAATTAGTATAACGCGGTAAAATCGAGAAGGCTAATTGTTAGAACACTTCGCTCTTCGCTTTTCGCTCTTCGCTCTTCCGTGACAATTATAGAGACCACGCCATTTTTCTTACTTTAAACAATTTACTATAACACAACTGCAAATCACAAAACAATTTTAATAGCACCATGTATTTTCTATTAGATTACTAAATGACGGTTGCACGGTAATTGATACGTTGGTTGTCAATGCGGAGAAAGCTGGTCGGACGCTACGGTGCGCGCGCGCATCGCGCAGTGATCAAGTAGATCACGTTTAGTTTTCAAATACCGAATAGCTGTTTATTTTGCTCATTGTACCAGAGACGTGTATTTGAATTTCGCCTACTTTTGTTGGTTTTAACGTTATTTGTGTGATGATATTAGTTGTTTTTTGTTTGTTAAATATTTGTGTATACAAAAAATGTGGTTTGTTTAGTACCTAATTTAATAATAGTACAATAATGATCGCTAGTTTCCAACGATCACAACTGCTATCATCACCAACTTTATCCAAAAAGTTAAACTTTTCATTTCACAGCTTGTGATAAACTCGCTCCATATCAACAATATCAACAATAAATAATCTTATTTCTTAAATAAATACAGAAAAATCCTAAAGCTAAAAACCAATATTTTAATTCGGTCTTATTAGAAAAGTATTTTTTTAAAAGCAAAACCACTCACGCGAACGATAACCATATAGAAAATAAAACAATCATTCGATAGTTCTTTTATAGAAAGCAATTTTTACATTTGCTACTGATTGATAGATAGTAGACGCTTACTTAACTATCAATTGAAATAAGAAAACATAATAATATAAGAAAAGAAAGTGATTAGTGTACAATGTACTGTATATCTACACTAATGTTATAAAGAGGAAAACTTTGTTTGGTTGTAACGAATAGGCTCAAAAACTACTGGACCGTTTTTAAAAATTCTTTCACCATTCGAAAGCTACATTACCCACGAGTAATTCCCACAGGAATGGACACAACGCGGGTAAAACCGCTGGGCGCTGCTAGTACTATATAAAAGAACATTCTTTCACGTAATACTGTTCCAAAGATAAAGTTGTTTCTTGAAAAGATGTTACTGCAGTTTTTCTTTGAAATATATTTTTATAAACAAACTATCTTCTTTTCTTGTTTAATTAAGATTCCCTGAGTAAATCTCAGGATAAGCACCTTCTTTATTTTTTCATTTACATAATTGAAAAAATAGAACAGACAGATCTACTTTCGCATTCGAAAAGTAAATTAAGGTAAATAAAGTGGCAGTAAGAGCGCTTACTGTATCGGCGGTTGCGGGTTCATTTAACGCCCGGAGTCAACAACATGTGAAGACAAAGAAGTTGGCGACAACGTCTGCATGTCAATTATATATTGTTATAAAAGTGTTTTAGTATGTATATGTAATAGTATCAATTAGTTAGATTCCATATTACAAATTTAGTTTGGGTCTAATTAACCGTAAGTGAATTCGTCCGGGTATTATTATTTAAATACTATACATTGACTATTTAAACTATGAAGTAAATACCATAGATTGAATAGCATCAAATCTTCCCTCATTACATACAAATTGCTAAGAGTTGGCAGTTGGAATTACTGCTAGCATAAACCTAACATAGTTTCATATTGCTCGGCATCCAAGCCAAGCCTGGGGCAGCGATTTATATTCACGTTGACTAGAAAACACTATCATTAGTCTGGACGTCAAGGGAGCCTGCTTTCACGACATCTAATGCTTCCATAATGATCGCTAAACTCAAAATTACATAAGGTTTAGAACACACGGTGGTCTAGTCACTTCTAATCAACTACTTCTGTCACGTTGCAAAATGAATATTGAATCTTTAAAAAAAGAACATGACATCTAATGTTTTGAATTCTGAATTTAAAAAATCTTTTCGCTAATTATAGACGTCGCTGCACCGTGACCCACTTTAGTGTTTAAGCCAGAAAGGATAACGCATACAACAAAATGTTTTTACAGAATTAGTCGCATTTATCTTTGAAATGAATAATGTGGCTAAGCGGGCGGCCAACCGCATAAGGTTTTACTCAGGAAAACGCGGCGGGTTACGTGGTAATAAGTTTAAAAACAAAACGTGTGGAATCAAACCTTTCTCAATCTATCCTAATACATGAACACGCTGCCACGAAAACGTACCACAAATCGCCACGCATTTTACTCAATAATGTCTAAAAGACTTAGGCTCCAAAAAATCTATGGTATAGACTTTAAACTGAAAGGTCACTACTGGTGTCTACTAAAACGTAACCACAGCAAATACCAACCAGTTTTGTTCACTTTTTGTTTCACAGTGTGCTCTACGCCTAAATTCCTGTTGAACTCAAATATAATTTAAGTTCCATCACGAAGTCATTATAAGAATGACGTAATAAATACGGCTACTCATTTTACTCGAGAACTGTAATTATAATAGAAGGATATATTACTTTGGTGATTATGAAAAATATTCGGAAATATAGTTTTAATAATTATTTCAAGTGAAGTTAGTGTTTTACTTACTAAGGGTCAACACAACACTGCGTTAAGCGTGCGCGTCGGTCCACTTTTCTATGACACCGCACGCGACGGTTCACTTTTGTATGAAGCCACACGCGGTGTGCGCAGTGCGCACGCCGCTGGCGACCGCGCCGGTTCAGTTTTGTATGAAACCGCGGCGTGCGCACGCTTAACGCAATGTCGGCCCTTAATCAACCTTCTGTACCGCGAACCCGTAGTAATACGTTAAGTATGTATAAAAAAAACTATTTTATGTGAAAACCGACTCCAAACTAATCAGATTATTTTTATTTGGTTTACGAAATTGGACCCACATACGAACGAGAACGATAACGCGGGTAAAACCGCTTAGCGCTACTAGTTAATTATAAGTGGCAATTCCAGAATTAAACGGATGCAAGAAGTTTAATTAAGAAATATGTGAATGCAGCATTTATTTTAAACTGTTACAGCTTTTAATGAAATCTGAAATGGATTTAAGTTCCTTGTTCCTGTTTTAAAACTTACTCCATAAACAACATATAGCTTCGAGTAATTAATACCGTGTTTTGTTCCATAACTAGTTTTACTCATAGTTATTATATTATATTTATACTAGCTGCGCCCCGCGGTTTCACCCGCGTTGTACCCGTTCCCGCGGGAATTATGGGATGAAAAATAGATGTTGTCTGATTCTCAGACCTACCCGATATGCACACAAAATTTCATGAGAATCGGTCGAGCCGTTTCAGAGGAGTTCAACCACGCATCCCGTGACACGAGAATTTTATATATTAGATTGCGATGAAAACAGGCTAGAGACCTTCCCGTTGAATGTGACTATTCATTACAAAAATAATTATTCAAATCGGCCTGGTATAATTCTCGAGATTAGCTCAAACATATAAACAAACAAACTTACAAATTTGACTTCTTTATAATATTAGTATTGCTACTTACATAGGAATTATCTTTGACAAACTGGCATACCTTTGTTTACCGACTTCTTAAAAGGATGAGGATTTTTGTATGTTTGGGCGTAACTCCTTTTTACAATAATTTTAATTTTTTTTCGACTGAAGTTTGTGTCAAATATCTTCTTCTTCTATCTATATATATATATATATATATATAATATAAAACTCAAAGAGGTTAGTGAGGGATCAACGCACAGCCCAAACTACTGGACGGATCGAGCTGAAATTTGGCATGCAGGTAGATGCTATGACGTAAGCATCCGCTAAGAAAGGATTTTTTGAAATTCCACCCCTAAGAAAGTAAATTAGGGGTTGAAAGTTTTACAATTTTTTAAAATTCTTTAATGGATTTGCTTCAAATTTTGCATGTAGGTTCTTTATTTAATGTAGATAAAGATTACAAAAGGAATTTTGGAAATTCCACCCCTAAGAGCGTAAAATAGGGGATGATCGCTTATATGCAACTTTTTATTCCTTTGATGTATTGGCTTCAAATTTTGCATGTAGATTATTTATACAAAGAAAATAACCACTAATTAATAAAGTTTCGGAAAATCTACCCCTAATAAGGTAATTTAGGGGTTGAAAGTTTGTATGACTTTTTAAATTCCTTTAATGTATTTGCTTCAAATTTTACATGTAGGTTCTTTATTTAACGTAGTTAAAGATTACAAAAGGAATTTTGGAAATTTCACCCCGAAGAGGGTAAATTAGGGGTTGAAAGATTTATAATATTTGTTTAATTTTTTAAAGGATTTGCTTCAAATCTTGCATGTAGGTTCTTTATTTAACGTAGATAAGGATTGCAAAAGGAATTTTGGAAATTCCACCCCTAAGAGCGTAAATTAGGGGATGATCGCTTACATGCAACTTTTTATTTCTTTGATGTATTTGCTTCAAATTTTGCATGTAGGTTCTCTATATAACAAAAGTAACTACCAGCGAAAAACGTTTTGGAAAATCCACCCCTAAAACGTTATTTTAGGGGTAGACAGTTTGTTCTATGACTTTTTTTATTCCTTTGATGCATATTTTGCTTAAAATATTACATGTAAGTTTTTTATTTATCGTAGACTAGCAGCGCCCCGCGGTTTTACCCGCGTTGTACCCGTTCCCGTAGGAATTTCGGGATGAAAAATAGCCTATAACCTTCCCGTTGAATGTGGCTATCTATTACAAAAAGAATTATTCAAATCGGTTCAGTAGTTTCTGAGATTAGCGCGTTTATACAAACAAACAAACAAACAAACAAACAAACAAACAAACAAACAAAACAAACTCTTCAGCTTTATAATATTAGTATAGATAAGGATTACTAAAAGAAATTATAAAAACCCCTAAGAGGGTAAACTAGCGGTATAAATGTTTGTATGGAGTTGGAAGTAGGTTCTAGCAAATCCGTACATAAACGACGCAGCCCCACCGAGTTTGGGCTCATTTGATTCATTTTGACGAGTACTTTGATACTATATGGTAACCAGGGTCTGGTGATGGAACCGGAAGGTGGCCATAGGAACTCCGTAATTAAAAGTCGAAGCCCTATCCAACGGTGTATCACACGTCACTATTGAGGGGTGGGCCTAGACTCCATACTACTTTTCCCATGGCGACTACGGTTTCACTCACGCAGTAGTAGATATTACCAAGCATTCCAATAGATAGTGCAGCTATTTAACCTTCCTATACTCGCGCGTATGTCTGAGAGACCGACGGAATGATTTTTTGTTAATAATTCAAGAAGGGATAATGCTAATTTATAGCACTTTCTTGTACTTGCCTAATTCGACACGACCTTGAAATTGGTGGGACGCGTGACCGCGAGCGAGGGTCCCAATTGGGTGAACTGGGCGTCATTCGGTGCGAGAGACCGGCGCGAGTACACGTGTAATTATTTTTGGTGAGTAATTTTTTTCTATTTTAGTGATTTTACGGATTTGTTTTATGGATTGCGTTTTTTTTATGAACAGGAGTATTGCTTTAGATCTGTTGATTAATTTTACAAACATTTTAATTTATTTTTAAGTTTTTTTATAATTTAAAGTAGGTATTGTACCTAGTTTATATCAGTGATATGAAATCACAGTGTTATTTTTGTGTTACAGGTTTGTTTATCGTCGTGAACAATAATGAATGAGGAGCAGATTGGATTAATGTTGGAAGAGGCGGAACTGGATACAGATTATGGGGATGAGAATGACAGTGAGGTGGAAGATCACGTTGACGAAAGGGAAGAAAATTCGGATACCGAACAAGAAGGTGATTCAGACAGCGAGTTAGAGAGCTGATGAATGTAGCAGGCATCAATTCATATTATTTATGCTCAAAATAACCCAAACATAAAAATTGAAAGAAGAGTTTTTCTAGAAAAGCTTTCCTATGAACTCATTGACGCACGCTTGAGAAGACGCGCGACAACTACTTGTTTGCCACGGATGATAAGACAAAGATGTGCTGAAATCTGCAAGTTTGATGGTCCAGAATCATCACTTACTGCTAATAACCTAGGGCCAGGGCGTTGTGGCTTTTGTAGTTCCAAAAAAAACCGAAAAACCCGTTATAACTGTATTACATGCAAAAAATATTTTTGTTTGGAGCACGCGATTATGGTTTGCTCTGACTGCTATTCTAATAATTCCCAAGATGATTAGATTTTGTTTTCTCATACCTAGTATAGTTATTTATAAGATAATTACAACAATTTTTGGTTTGGTACAGAATAATTTAATTTTGGTTAATTTTTTCGTAGTAAGTAAGAATTACTGTTTTTTTCAAAGGCTGTTTCAGAACTCTGTTAAACAATAATATATACAAATTATTTCATTACAATTACTTTTATTTTTTTAAACACACTCCCAACTTTAAATAAAACAAAGAAAATTCAATTTTTTTTCCAAAAGATAAAAACTACAGCGTTTATAGTATCGGTGCGTGAGACCGTGCGCGAGTATAGGTGTTACACTATCTGGCGCGAGTACAGTAAGGTTAAGGACCAGCCACATAGCAAACGTTCAGCGGGCACGGGCAGGTCTAACTTTAATAGAAATACAGTCGATAAAAATAGGCTATCTAACAGTGAAAGAATTATTCAAATCGGTCTATTAGTTTCTGAGATCAGCGCGGCCAAACAAACAAACAATAATCTCTTTAGCTTTTTAATATTCATATATAGATAAAATCTATATTATCCTACTAATAATATTATAAATGCGAAAGTTTGTATGTATGGATGTATGGATGTATGGATGTTTGTTACTCTTTCACGCAAAAACTACTGAACGGATTTGGATGAAACTCTACAGTAATGTAGGTTATACATCAGAATAACACATGGGATATATTTTATCCCGAAATTCCCGCGGGAACGGGAACAAAGCGGGTAACACCGCGGGGCGCGGCTATAGACTATATAATACTAGCTGCGCCCCGCGGTTTAACCCGCTTTGTACCCGTTCCCGCGGGAATTTCGGGATAAAAATAGATGTTGGCCGATTCTCAGGCCTAACCGATATGTACACAAAATTTCATAAGAATCGGTCGAGCCGTT
Source organism: Cyclophora punctaria (assembly GCA_951394245.1). NCBI lineage: Eukaryota > Metazoa > Arthropoda > Insecta > Lepidoptera > Geometridae > Cyclophora > Cyclophora punctaria. Next base: position 9,127,209 of record OX596175.1, read on the forward strand.
TCAGATGAGTTCAATTACGCACCCCGTGACACGAGAATAATATTAGATCCTACTACTATTATAAAGGCGAAAGTTTGTAAGTATGGATGTATGGATGTTTGTTACTCTTTCACGTAAAAACTACTGAATGGATTTGAATGAAACTTTACCACAATATAGCTTATACATCAGAATAACACATAGGCTATCTATACTATTAATATTATAAAGAGGAAAGGTTTGATTTTTGGTTTGTTTGTTTGTTTCGAATAGGCTCTGAAACTACTGCACCGAATTAAAAAATTCTTTCACCATTCGAAAGCTACACTATCCCTGAGTGACATAGGCTATATTTATTCCCGAAATTCCCACGGGAACGGGCACAACGCGGGTATATGTAACCCAAGGTATGAAAAACATGCCTAAAAAAATTGGTTATTGGCGTGCGCTACTAAATCTATTGATGATACACAAAAACAATGTTCTACACAATCAAAGTAGGGTACATATCATTGCGAACAAATAAGTTCGCAAGGGCATATGTCTAACTATTATAGTTAAGACACAATAACCGTTTTAAGTTAAAATTAATTAGTTAAAAAATGAGTGTAATTTTAAGTTGATGATATTCATATGATGATATGAATCTACATCAAAATAAATGGCTCTACAATCAAGGTTAATTATGTTTCTTTGTGTACCTCTTTAAATTATTAAAATCGGACAGTTAGTTTCAGAGTTATGATGAGAAATATCACTACATTGTATAAAATAAAGTCGTCTCTGTTTCGTGTCTGTTTGTCTGTATGCTTAAATCTTTAAAATTACGCAACGGATTTTGATGCGGTTTTTTTGTAATAGGTAGAGTGATTCAAGAGGAAGGTTTTTATGTAAAAAAATTCCCAAAATTCCCACGGGAACGGCCACAACGCGGGTAAAACCGCGGGGCGCTGCTTACAAAATAGTAATGCTCGATGGCGGGTCTCTTATGGCTACTTACTGCTCAACCGCTACACCTAGAAGCATGAAATTTGGCAGGAAGATTCTTCAAGTGACGTAAGTGCACACTAAGAAAGGATTTTCGAAAATTCTACCCCCAAGGGGATAAAATAGGGGATGAAAATTTGTATGAAACTTTGTCAATTTTAAACCGATCAGACTGAGACTTTGTATGCATATAGCTGCTATAAAGTAGGCATCCCCTAAGAAAGGATTTTGATAAATTCTACCCCCAAGGGGATAAAATAGGGGTTGAAAGTTTGTATGAAACTTTGTCAATTTTAAACCGATTGGGCTGAGATTTTGCATGCATATAGCTACTATGACGTGGGCATCCCTTAAGAAAGAATTTTGATAAATTCTACCCCCAAGGGGATAAAATACGGGATGAAAGTTTGTATGAAACTTTGTCAATTTTAAACCGATCGGGCTGAGATTTTGCATGCATATAGCTACTATGACGTAGGCATTCTCTAAGAAAGGATTTTGATAAATTCTACCCCCAAGGGGATAAAATAGGGGTTGAAAGTTTGTATGAAACTTTGTCAATTTTAAACCGATTGGGCTGAGATTTTGCATGCATATAGCTACTATGACGTGGGCATCCCTTAAGAAAGAATTTTGATAAATTCTACCCCCAAGGGGATAAAATACGGGATGAAAGTTTGTATGAAACTTTGTCAATTTTAAACCGATCGGGCTGAGATTTTGCATGCATATAGCTACTATGACGTAGGCATTCTTTAAGAAAGGATTTTGACAATTTCTACCCCCAAGGGGATAAAATACGGGATGAAAGTTTGTATGAAACTTTGTCAATTTTAAACCGATCGGGCTGAGATTTTGCATGCATATAGCTACTATGACGTAGGCATCCCCTAAGAAAGGATTTTGATAAATTCTACTCCCAAGGGGATAAAATAGGGGATGAAAATTTGTATGAAACTTTGTCAATTTTAAACCGATTGGGCTGAGATTTTGCATGCATATAGCTACTATGACGTAGGCATCCCCTAAGAAAGGATTTTGATAAATTCTACTCCCAAGGGGATAAAATAGGGGATGAAAATTTGTATGAAACTTTGTCAATTTTAAACCGATTGGGCTGAGATTTTGCATGCATATAGCTACTATGACGTAGGCATCCCCTAAGAAAGGATTTTGATAAATTCTACTCCCAAGGGGATAAAATAGGGGATGAAAATTTGTATGAAACTTTGTCAATTTTAAACCGATTGGGCTGAGATTTTGCATGCATATAGCTACTATGACATAAGCATCCTTTAAGTTTTGATAAATTCTACCCCCAAGGGGATAAAATACGGGATGAAAATTTGTATGAAACTTTGTCAATTTTAAACCGATCGGGCTGAGATTTTGCATGCATATAGCTACTATGACGTAGGCATTCCCTAAGAAAGGATTTTGATAAATTCTAGCCCTAAGGGGATAAAATAGGGGATGAAATTTTGTATTAATCTTCTTAGATTTTCGACTGATTGAACTGAAATTAAAGATTGGAGCTACTATGATGACGACGTCCGCATAAATAGAATTTTCATAAATTCAACCCCCATATGAAATGAGAGATGATGGAAGATGTAAATGTATTAGTTTGAACCTGTCAGTACCTAATCAATTCATATAATACATTGTAAATGGTCGCTGTCTGTACATAGAAGATATATAAGGAAATAAGAGGTGGGAGTGTGTTACGATGCGGAGGTATAGAGTGTGTTACGATAAACAAATGTTTTAAACGATCTTTAACAAAACTTAATTAAATTCCACACGAGCGAAGCCGCGGGCAAAAGCTAGTACCTATATAATTTTCGAAGCCATTCAGTGGCAAACTTTAATTGTTCTATTAAATTGTGTGTTTCTTTGAAGTAAGTAAATCAGAAAATAAGCATATATAAAAAAATACTTCTCACAATTAATAAGCGCAATTAATTTCAAAACTTTTTGTAGAAGTACAAGCCATAATCCCACCAGCTTATTTTGTTAACAGTACATGGATCGCAAATGATAAAAAAATATATTATTATACGTCAATTCACACTGCGGATTTTTGGTCATGGCCACTTCTCACTATGACAACTTTGCGCCCACATAGAGTATATTTGAATACTTGTATTTAATAAGTTTGACTTTAATCAGATAAATTCTTATAAAATATTAATTTACGGTATAAAATTGATATTAATCTAGCCGCGATTTTCACCCACGTTGTACCCCTTCCTACAGGAATTTCGGGATAAAATGTATCCCATCTGTTATTCTGATGTATAACCTATATTACTGTAAAGTTTCATTCAAATCCGTTCTGTAGTTTTTGCGTGAAAGAGTAACAAACATACATACATCGTCATACATTTTCGCATTTATAATATTAGTAGGACTAGGACTATATGAACCAACGTTTAAAGATACATACACTTAAAATAAACGAGGTATTACGGTAAATGATGGTCACTAGTGTTTTTGTAAAAAGAACATAAAATATGTTTAAAAAACAAATGACGTACGATTTAAATTGTGTTCTATTCATAGATTTAGAATTTTTTTCGCTATGGTTCTATTTGATGCAAGATAGAATATAAATTTAAATGGATAGCTTTTGTTTTTAAACATATTTAGGCGCTAAATAGATTAAAGAGTTAGATCCGTCCTAGATCTTAACTATGTTCTTTTTTCAAAAATCACTCGTCGTTGCTATCTCAAAAATATCATAGTGGCAAAAATAAAAAAGAAAAAGTAAAATATATGTGCGTAAAGCCTTTTTAGTATGTTCATTGAAATTGACATTCCAAAAAGGAAAAATAACCCATTTTCCCCACCTAGATTCCTAGATTTAAGGAAACCAAACATTCATATAATATTAACGAACACAGTAATATTTACGTAGCTGAAATCTTTTTAGATTTGTACAAAGGAAGATCTAGGAATTATTTATAATACCTAGATTACACTTACATGTATAAACAGAGACCTAGCAGCTGTATAAACTTAATATTTTCGCAATAATCTCAACGGATTAGTCGACAAATTTTCATGAGAATTTTAACAATAGAAAAATATATCACTTCGAAAAAGTTATCCATAAGTAACTTTTTATCCCAAAATTACCACAGAATCGGTAACAAACTCAATAAACCCACATAATTATATCAACTTAACGGACGCAGTAACGTTAAATTCACGAACACCTACTTTAAAAACTGCCTAGATATTTGTTTACCATAACAAAGCCGTCTCAAAAATTAAGCTTTCATTTCACGCAAGCCTCTAAAATGTTATGACTTGAACGCGCGTAGTGCTTGCTACCTATCTTTAAAATTCCTGCATATTAATAAATCTTGGTAGCGCTAGCTTGGTGAGTGCGGTTGAGACTACACACTTTCACTAACCCACGAACCGATGCAACAAACTATGCACATAGTAGGTACTGAAATACTATTTGCAATCTGTCTGTTAATATTGTGATTTGAGGAGGCGGTGAGCAGTCAGTCTTGGTTGTTTTAATCGTTAGACCATGTCGCGGAGGCCTTTAGGCGGTCTAACGATTCCGACACTAGAGTATACCTTAAATAAGAAAGGTCGAGTGGGTCATTGGCAAACCTTGGAGTTGGAGTTTTTTGACCGCCTAAAGGCCTCCGACGTGATCTGACGTTTGAAACAACTTACTTTACTTCTGTTTTCTCTTTGACTTAAAAGCATTCAGCACAGAGTTTTGATGTGTGTTATTAAAAAGTTTGATTCATATCTTCAACGTAGAGTTATGTTTCTTATTAAAAGTATTGTATATCTTAATACATATTTGGACAATTTATTAAATAGTTACTATGTTGTGACTAAAGCTATGACTAATCCTTAAACCGCAGCGCTTACTTAAATCGTTGACTTAAAGTTATTTGTTTAAGCGTAAGTAATAGCTTAAAAACGAGCTATGATTATCTAAATAAGCATCTAGGGATTCGTAAAAGGCAATTATATTGAATTATTTAAATGAACTTTGAAAGTTTATATTAACTATAATTATTATTTATATTAAATGTATTTGTTAGAGAGTTCCAATGTCAATATTTAAGTATTTAAAGTACTTAGGTGAAATGTATAGCATAAGTAGTTAGTAATAAAATGGAAAATAAGAATCTTCATATCTATTGTGATCACGTTTATTCCTCCTCGCTGTACTAACCGTCTTTACTGAGAAGTGTTTGATGTACAACGGGACAACATAATATGACGATTCTACAGTACATACGTGTATATAAAAGTATTATAATAGCTTCTATCTTGGCTATGTATTCTAAAATATAATTACAACCTAACTTTGTTTGTTCCAGATACTTCCACACTCCTGTGCTTCCTGGATTACTTACGACCTAAGTGACTAAAATGTGCCAAAACAAGTAATAAGTGTACGTGAAATGTTAAGTTGAAGTGATGTTAAGAAGTGAATCGTTACAAATGAAGCGACGCAGACATTGGATCAACTCGTTTGTAGTTCAGTGAAGTTGTGTACAATGATTGGAATCAAACTTTGGATTGTTACAGCAGGATGTCTTACATTCGGTAAGTTACATTTACATACATTAACAGCCTCTGTGGTCTTGTGGTTTGAGCTCTCGGCTCACGATCCGGACGTTCCGGGTTCGATTCCCGGCTGGGACAATATCTCACGAAAATCTCTTTGTGAGACTGTCCTCAGTTTGGTTAGGGCATTGCAGGCTAAATTACCTGATTGCCCGAAAAGTAAGATGATTCCGTGCTTCGGAGGGCACGTTAAGCTGTTGGTCCTGGTTACTTACTTACCGTAATTTAATACAAATAAATATTGTTAAGAATAATCCATTCTTTATCTATTCAATAGTCTAGAAAAAATCAAAGGTTACCTCCAATTACTGAGCTAACAAATGATGTTCTAATAAATGTTTGCCTGTCACAAAGGAACCATTTGTTAGAAAAAATGTGATGCCAAAGTGCCATTAACCTTTGTGAATCCAATCGAACCTAGTCTATAGGAACTAGTTTTTACGCATCATTTATCAATACTTAATAGAATGCTAATGGATTTATTATAAGAACGTTTTATTATCACATTAGTTAGTTATTTGTTACGGCTGATAATATACATCCGCGTTTAAAATAATTTTCGTCTCAAAAATGTTATCATGAGAGTTTGTAACCTTTGAAACAATAGAAAAACTATGTAAATATGACGTAAATACATCTAATTAGCATTATATTTATCTTAAATACGTATTTCAATTAGAACAACAATCAGAAAGCAACAGTTTATCTAATCTAATCAAACTAAACGCATTACACACTTTTCCCACGGTACAGTCGGTTCAAAACAGCAACACACTCCATATATTCCCGTCTAAACACACCAAGACATTCTAAGCTAAGCCACCTGAGGCGTATTAGATTCCTTTCAGCATTAGACGTTCTTAGAAACTACCAGGAGAGCATACCCAACAAAGAGGTTCGATCGAATCATCCCATATGTGTTGCACGCATTCCCGTTTTCACTCACACATAGAAACTCCACGCTTCTATGATCCCTATACCTGTTTCCTTCTAACGCACCTGACGAACTAAAGTTAGAACGGGATAAAACCGTTTCTATAAAGGTAACGTGTGCTATGAACACGGTGGAACCAGGTTGGTATTGTGTTTGTTTTTATTGTTGTACGAGTATACTGACTGGATGGTGCAATCGCAACAGGCGATATAAATTGATTTTACGCTGGAAGTGTCAATTACCGAGTACTACTCGTATATCTAATTTGTTTTTAGAAAAGTTGTTTGAAACTAGATTTTTGGTATTTTAGTCTAGGCGGTAGTACGTAGAGTAGAATTTCAAGAGGCGTAAGAGAATTCCAAATATTCCAATTAGAAATCCAACACCAGTTATTTTTAAATTATTGTGTCAAAAATTTCAATTAAAATAACATACCGTGTATTATTCAAATCGTTCAGGTTCTCTATGATACAAGTTAGGTTGTAAAGTAGAAAGTTGTTTATACGACCAAATAAATAAACACTGCAAATATATTTAGACGATTGAAATAATTTTCTAGTTTCTACTAGACCCAATGCAAATTATTGACATTAAATTAACTCATTGTGACAGACTCTTCGGAACAAGTAGGCAAAACAAAAGACGGTTCATAATATTATGTTTGACAATCCCGTTAGTACTTATAGTCACGAGTGAAGTAAAGAAAATCCATGCCTAGTGCATAGTGTCTTTTATTCAAGAAACTGCCGGGACGATTCCCGAAGGAATCTTTAATATTGCAAACACATTGTTTATTCCAACGATTGTGGTCGACAATACAAATCAAGTCGAATAATGTGCAAATATAGGTCATGATGCAACATGCATGGTAACGTTATTTAGTTATAATAAAAGTATGTAAAAACTATTTGCAAAAATCGTTTAAAAATAAAAACATAAATGATAGATATACAATTATAACATTACTAGTAGCGCCCCGCAGTTTTACCCACGTTGGTACTGTGGAAATTTTGGAATGTAAAGTAAGCCCGTTGAATGTGGCTATCCATTACAGAAAGACTTATTCAAATCTATTTAATAGTTTCTGAGCTTAGCGCGTTTAAACAAACTAAAAATCTGACTATTATATTACCTTTATTATATTAATATACTGAGCTGGATGCCAAGCGTGATCTTCTGAAAGCCCGATCACCAGCGGCTTTCCATTACAACTACAGAGACGGTGCTCTAACGTGTCCCCAGTGCGCGCGTACCATCGCCAACAAAATCGGCTACGGGAGTCATGTTAGAGCACATGCAAGACGAGGAAGCTAGGATTAGAAGCGGTCGTCGTGGCCGAAATCGGCTGGAGGACTATATATATATGTATATATATATATATATATAGATTAGGGATTGATACGAATCTACTTGTTTCAAGACTGTATTAAAACATTGATTTCAGTACTCAAAAAACTCGAATTACGTCGTTTTTGTCAGTACTAATCTCATGATTGCTAAGAATATTCGTTCTAAGCGAATACTGCCATAACTTAGTCACACTATACAGAAACAAAGCGCCATTATTATGCAATTTTTTCAACGTTACTGTCATTGTCATAACGTTCATGATACAGTATTTTTGAACAAAATGTCATGACGTCATCTCCACAACTCTTGTTGCTTTCTACAAAATTCGATTAAGTGAAGCTGAGAGATGAAATTGTTCCTCTCGTGATGACATATTACATTAAGCCTTTAGTATGTTTCATTTATTTTTGATACGCGCGTTTTGTGTACAATTCACAATTTTGTGGAAGGAAATCGTGACTTAATTATGAGTTCCAACTTTGTGTCAAGACTGGAGTTCTATTTACAGTAGAAGGTGAATGACTTGCTTGACAGCCTTTAGACTCTAGAGAGATTTTATTTATCCTGCCATCACTGAAGTCCCGGTTTCAATTTCGGGTAGAGCGAATAATGTTTCTTATTTTATAAATATGGGTTGGGCTTAAGACGAACAACCCGCATTAAGCAACGAGGTGATTACGCCTTATCTCTCTGTTCTAATAATTTCAGTCAAATGGGAAGCCTTTGCCTAGCAGTGGGACATTACAGGCTTACTTACTTTACATTACTTTACTTTTACTTTTATCCTAACTATTCTACGGAGATCTTGGCCCCAGACGGCGGTCGCTTGTACTATCTTCTATTATTCTATTAGCTTCTTTATCGACCAATGAGGGGGCAGATGGTCAACCAAAGGCTCTTCTTCTAGAGAGGCTAAATAGCAAGATATGATACGCTATATCCAGTCTAGGCTACACGATAGAGATTTTAAGTTTTTAAAGTATACCATATAAAACTATGAGAAGTCTAGACATTTTAGTAAAAGTACCCTAAATAATTATAAAGTTTTAATAGGGTCTTGAAGTTAAAGTAACTTTTAAGTCACATTAAATATTTATAGTCTTTTTTAAACTTATGCAATTTGTACACATAGTAAATGTAAGTAAGTAATTATTTGCTCACGCTAAATATTTATGTTGGCATCAACTCAAATTCTTCAAAGTACTTAGATTAAATAAACGTTAGAAGTTAATAAGTTAATAAATCTGTCATTTTAGTATCGCAATAGTTATACGTGGTGATGAGATCAAAAATTAATTTAACTAGTAACTATAAAGGGATTATAATAGTCCCATAAATGGTTTAAGGACTTGATACTATTATCCACAGTTAATTGAACTAAAATCCTTTTCACGTCGAGCGAGCACCATATAACAGGATTATTTTAAACTTTTAAAATGTCGTCAGTTCTTTTTTGGATAATAAAAAGCTCACATAAAGCTCTTAGTACTCAATTTGAAGCTTAAACTTGTTTTCATCTACAATGCCAGAAAATCGATGAGCTATTCAAAGGTTTATTGTACACTAGCAGCGCCCCGCGGTTTTACCCGCGATGTGCCCGTTCCCGTGGGAATTTCGGGGTTTTTTTTTACATAAAAACCTTCCTCTTTAATGACTCTACCTAATACAAAAAACCGCATCAAAATCCGTTGCGTAATTTTAAATATTTAAGCATACAGACAAACAGACAGACAAAAATAGCGACTTTGTTTTATACTATGTAGTGAAGTTTTTTATTTAGGATGTATGAGATTAAGTTTATGAACATTAAATACGGTTTGTTCCATTGTCAGTTTATGGTAGAGAATTTTACATGGATTAACAACTATTACATTTCTAAATAACTATCTCTAGACTGCATCATAAAATAAGATGTAGAAGCATCGGTTTCTTCGACGCTAATCAAGCTTTAATCAAATGTTTTATGATGATAACTGATTCGATGTATGTGGAGATAGTTAAAATTTTCACGACGAAAGCCTAACTCGATATCTCATAGTGATAAAAGAAGGTAATAATTTCAGTATAATAATATATACGGACTAATATTATAAATGCGAAAGTTTGTGAGGATGGATGTATGTATGGATGTATGTTTGTTGCTCTTTCACGCAAAAACTACTGAACGGATTTGGATGAAACTTTGCAGTAATGTAGGTTATACATCAAATTAACATATGCGATATATTTTATCCCAAAATTCCTGCGGGAAAGGGTACAGCGCGGGTAACACGGCGGGTCACAGCTAGTAATATATACAGAGTACTTGACACGGTTAATTAGATCCAAACTAAGCTCAAGCCTTGTATTTTGGAATGCAACTAGCTGATGAATGTATATAACTAGCCGCGCCCCGCGTTGTACCCGTTCCCGCGGGAATTTCGGGATAAAATGTATCCCATATGTTATTCTCACGTATAACCTATATTACTGTAAAGTTTCATCCAAATCTGTTGTCAGTGACAGTTACTGTGAAGTTTTTGGGTGAAAGAGTTTCAAACATACATCCATACATCCATCCTCACAAACTTTCGCACTTATAATATTAGTAGGAAAGGATTGACAACACTTTATATTTAAATACAAATATATAATTGACATCCAGACGTCATCGCTATTAAAACACGTTGGCTTTTCATAATCGACTAACTTATATTTTTATTTTAAAAACAGACCACAGATGAACATATACCATAGATAATACATATAATACTTTTGTTACAATCCAACACCCCCACTTAACAACAGTAAACCCACAAACAAAACGCCCCTCTCCTATTCAGCCCTAATTCCTAGCATATACATGAACTTATAATGCTTACTTGACAACAGACCTTTGGTCAACAAGTCAGCGGGCATTTCTTGAGTTGAAATGTATTCAACATCAATTAATTTATTTTTAACTGCATCTCTAATATAATGAAACCGAACATCTATATGTTTAGACCTAGAGTTTGCCTGATGACTTGTTGCTAGTTTTAATGCACTCTGATTATCACACTTCAATTTAATTGCACATTTTCTACCAGTTATTTCATACATCACATTTCTTAAGTATACAGCCTCTCTAGCGGCCTCTGAAAGAGCAACATACTCTGCCTCAGTGCTGGATAAGGAGACAGTCTTTTGTTTTCTACTTTGCCAGGAAATCACAGAACCATTCATAACAAAACAGAACCCAGTATAGGACTTTCGATCCAAACTGTCACTCGCCCAATCTGCATCAACAAAACCTGTCAGCTCTATATTTTCCTTATTATAAGTTAAACAATAATGTTTAGTTTTTTGTAAGTATTTCAATATTCTTTTAGCATAATTGAAATGAGTTTCATCATAACCATTATTGAACTGACTTAGATAGCTAAGAGAATATGACAAATCAGGCCTAGTTAGAACCGCTAAATACATAAGACTTCCTATCAGTCTCTGATATGGAACAGATTCATCACATTTCTCAACCTTAGTTAAGTTTAGTTTACTTTCAATAGGAGTATCTATTGTTCTGCAATTAGACATATCAAACTTTAATAATAATTGCTCAATATATTCCTGTTGATCTACTGTTACAGTTCTACATTCTTTGTTTACATTAATTCGCATGCCTAAGTAATGTCTAACATGTCCTAAATCTTTCAATTTAAATTCAGAGTTTAGAACAGATTTCAATTTTTCAGTTTCCATATTACAATTTGAAAATATCAGAAAATCATCCACATAGACAGCCACAATAATCTTAACATTCTCAGATAATTTTGTAAATAAGCACGGTTCAAATCTACTTATTTTAAAGCCAAAGTTGAGCAAACAGTCTTTCACTTTCTCATACCAAACCAAAGAAGACTGTTTCAATCCATATATAGCTCTTTTAAGTTTCAAAACCTTTCCAGTGCTTTTATTTACAAAACCTTCTGGAATTTTCATGTAAATATTTTCTTTTAAGTTTCCATTTAAAAAAGCTGTTGTTACATCTAAATGTGTAATGTCCATATCCCATTGAACACTTAGAGCAAACAACATTCTCAGAGTAGAATGTTTTACGACAGGAGAATAAGTGTCCACATAGTCGATGCCACGTCGCTGTGTAAAACCTTTAGCTACGAGTCTGGCTCGATACCGCACTTTGTCATTCACATCAAGTTTTTTGTTTAACACCCACTTACACTGCACAATTGACCCATTACTTGGTATATCTACAATCTCCCACGCGTCGTTGTCCTCGAACGATTGAAGCTCCTCTCGCACAGCCTGTCTCCACAAATCAGCTTCAGGTCCATTCAGCGCTTCTGAGAAGTCTATCTGTTCGACTTCTGGACTAGAACTAGAAATACAGATATTACCATACCCATAGCGTTCCGGAGCTTTCCGTATTCTCTTTCCTTGTTCTGGAAGTTCTGGAACTGGTTGTAACTCACTGCTTGAGATATCGGTGTCATCTTCATTGACAGTAGATGGATCAGTATATAGAGATGTGTCTGAATCTGAATCATGCAGAGATTCATTCATTGTAGACTCCCCCACTGAATCTCTGCAATCTGTATTTGTTGCCAGCGGTTCAAGTGCTACAATTTGACCATCATCTTGTATCCAATCTGCGGTTTCTCCTTTTTCTGTCATTTTTGTTTTTTCTTCCATAACTATGACATCTCTCTTCACAGTTATAATCTTTTTTTCATGGTCATATACACGATATCCTTTCACTGTTTCTGAAAAACCCACAAGGATGTGCATTCGTGCCTTTTTATCCCATTTTAACCTCTTTTCTTTTGGTATGTGAACCATCACAGGGCTACCGAAAACACGTATGTGGCTTAAGTCTGGTTTCTTTTTATACCACGCTTCATAGGGGGTTTTATTTCCCAAAGTCGAAGTAACTGACCGGTTCTTTAAGTATACTGCTGTATTTGATGCTTCAGCCCAGAACTTCTTTTCTAGCTTAGCATCAAAAAGTAAGCATCGTGCTTTCTCTACAATAGTTTTGTTAGCCCGTTCACAAACACCATTTTGTTCTGGAGTGTATGCATTTGTTTTCTGGTGGATAATTCCTTCTTTGAGTAAATAATTCTCCATTTCTTTATTACAAAACTCACCACCATTGTCTGTGCGTAGTACTTTTATTTTTTTACTCTGTTGATTTTCAACCATTGCTTTGAAATTCTTGAATGTACTGAAGATTTCATTCTTATGCTTATGAAAGTAAATAAAAGTCATACGACTGTAATCATCAATGAACAAGACAAAATACTGAGCGCCGGCAATGGACTTTGTTTCCATAGGACCACATACATCACTGTGTATTACCTGTAGTGTTTCTGTACTCCTTTGTCCAACATGTGGAAATGGTAACCGCATCTGTTTTCCTTCGCAACAGGTTACACATTTTGCCTTTGTCATATCACTAGTATCAGGATAAAACAATCCATCCACAATGCCATTCTTCATTTTGTTTAGATCATTGCTGTTAATATGTGCTAGCCGTCTGTGCCAAAGCTCTGCACTGGCTACAGCAGGTGCTGCCAGCATACAATCTGCTACTTGAATATTTAGCTTGTACACTCCATTTGTCGACACTGCTGTGGCTACCAATTCATTCATCTTGTTGCGAATGTAACATTGATTTGCTTCAAAAACAACCTTGTTTCCGTTTTTGATTAGCTCACTTACTGACAACAGGTTCGTTGTTAGACTTGGCACGCATAGCACATTTTTAACGATAATGTTGTAGTTACGATCAGTCGATATCTGTACGTCTCCGGAACACAAAACTGGCACTTTCATATTGTTTGCGACGGTAATCTCTGACAAGCATGGCGTAAAATTTGCGTGTTTTACCCATTCTCTGTTTGCCGTCATGTGTGCACTTGCGCCACTATCTACGTACCATTCGTTTGTACTATATTCTCCGTTCAGAAATACCACACTAAATGCATTTGATTGTTTTACTTTCTGCAATAATGGACATTGGTTTCTAAAATGACCCATTTGTTTACATTTATAGCAAGTTATAGTTTTTTCACGCGTCCCTGTCACTTTAGACGATGACAGCGCGCCATTTTTATACTTTTGCTGTTTGCTATTGTTTGCAGCGAATGCAGCGCCACTGGTATCCATGTCGTTCTTCGAAACTTCCATATCAATCAATTTAGATTTTATTGCATCTGTGGTAATTTTTATGCCTGAGTGCTCTATGGCCATAATCATGGGTGAAAATTTTTCCGGCAAGCCTGCCAACAACAATGAACCAACCCATTCTTCGGTAATTGTAAATCCTGTGCCTTTTAATCTCTGAGCCGTTTCGACCACTTGCGTGACGTATGAAGTCATGGTATCGCAATTTTCTTGTCGTAACGAGATTAAATGTCTTAGTAAGGTTATTTTCCTAGAGAATCCCGAGTCATCGAACAAAGTTCTCAATCGAACCCACAACTCCAAAGATGTTTTTGTTTCCTTAATATGCACATACAATCCGGGGTCAATGGTCAAAACCATCTTCGCCTTGGCTTTTGCGTCATCTGAAGATTTAACCTCGAAGCCTGCCTCTGGCTTAGGTTTTATATAGTTCACTAAGTTGTCCAGCACCAACAAATTTTCAACCGCATAACTCCACTCGTCATAGTTTTCACGTCCTTTTAGCTTAGGAATGCCTTGAATATAGTTCACTGCCATGTTTACACGAAAAGTCAACAACTTTCGACTGTTTTACACTAAACTCACTGTATAAAACCGAAAATACTGGATATTTGCCCATAACCTATTAAAACACGTTGGCTTTTCATAATCGACTAACTTATATTTTTATTTTAAAAACAGACCACAGATGAACATATACCATAGATAATACATATAATACTTTTGTTACAATCCAACAATCGCCAACAACTATGTCTGTACATATTGTTGACTCCGGGCGGGAATGGAAACAGTAAGCGCTCTCACATGCCACTGTACCAAAGGTCACGTCATACATATTACACTGCAGCAGAAATTACGTTACTCAGTTGTGTTCATAGTACACCGCTGACTTAGCCACGTATAATGTATAAGGCCTAATAATACTGTGGTTTAATCTAGGTTTCGAAACGGAATCTAATAAATATCAAAGGTAACGTATGCTCGGTATTGGCAAACATTATTAGTCAAACACAAGGACAAAGACGCAGAATATAAATTAATACTGAATGTTTCTGTATGCATTTGTGAATGTGAATGCTGCCTTTAAGTGCGTAGCATTTTTTAAATACATATTTAAAAAATGCTATAAATTATTACATTTTATAGCGTATCAACACGAACAGCAACCACATATTAGCAACCCTTAACAGATAAATAAATAAATATATATTTTATTTGAATACTTGAATATAGTACTTTATGCCTAATCCTCCTCACCGTACTGATATCTTCAGTGAGACGAAAAGCCTTTGCACAGCAGAATGACATTACAGGCTAATTATTTACGCTGTATAGTATCTTTTAATTCATCGATGCCCGTACTGCGAAATCTTGCCGCACGATTTTTATTGTTCTAATTGCGTGACGTATGTAAAAAGAGGTATCATACGTCTTTTTTCGTCAGTGGTTGATAAAAAATCTAGGCACGCGTCCGGTCTAAGTTTGGTCTAGATCAGATTTAGGTAAAAATAGAGTCAGCAGAGTCTGTGTTAATTTATGTGCATATTGATGAGATGGAGTCGGGATTTTAAGAGTCTTTCAACAGAAATGGAAGCTATTTTGCCTGGTTTCGAATGGATATTGTTTGCGTTTATATTTTGGTAATGGATTTGGTTTATCTAGTTCTAGTTTTAGTAAAATAAGTTAAATTATCTAACCCGATACAGACCCGTTTCATTTAGTATAATGAGTGCAAATCGTGTGAGTTTAAAAAGTATGTTGGTTTTGGTAATTGACAAATGGAAGAACCCTTATTAAAACTATTCGTTGGTCCGTAAGATCTAAATGCAGAGCAATGGCCTCGTACTCATTAAGTAGGTTAGTAGCCAACCCTGGTAGCGGAGATGAATGATGTGATTGATACGACGTTGCCGCCAACCGTTAAAAAACAGGACCGACAATTTTACGTGCAGAAGTACGATAGCGCTCAGATAGATATGCCATGATCGCCGCCCATTCAAGTAGAGGTCGAGCTGCAAGTTGCTTAACAATCTCAATGAGCTAATAGTTTAGTCTAATACACTAAAAATAGGATAAGGCTACCTTTCCGCCAGGGCTGTACTAAGCTACGTTTAGTATACATCAATAATATCAAACGTATTGTAAACATTGCATGGCTTATGAACAAACAGTAGGGTATTGCATTGTTATTAATTTAAGCGTTAATTTTAATCAAGCTAGTTTACTGCTGCTGCCGTGTCCAATAAAAAGCGTTTGCAAGTGTCCAAACGGTGTAATTACTAGATAGTGAATTCGCTAAGTAAACGAACGATTTAGAAAATAATCTTACGCGTCTACCAAACAATTTAACAACACAAAAACATATTCAAACTCGTACAACGCAAAGTGTCAGAAGGAATCCCGAACATTTCTCCGGAATGTTCCCTAATTGCGTTAATTTTAACATCTTCAAACTTCGAAAGTCGTTGAACTGGTATTTCATAAACAAATGTTTAATTTTATTAGCATTACAAATTCCATTCCCTTAATGCAAATTATCAAAAATGTCGTTCAGCCTGTTTTTATTTCACTGACTTTTATAAACAGGTGAATCTAAACACACAAATAACTGCAGTCGATTATCACGCACACTTGTAGTAGAACACCATTGTGTGGTACGAACCTACGAACATCTTGAAGGCATTTCCAGTTTACATCAACATACAAGCTAAAACTACTCTTAAGTACTAGACAATAAGGTCGGCCGGTTTGAGGTATCTAACTAATGGGTGTCGAAAACTCCTCGTAGTTTCTGCGAGCCTGGTACAAAGCGACTCACACACGTGGAATTGTGGCGATTCTACATCAAGGTCGTATGCTCACATGGGTGTTCTCTGTCTCCGTCGCACTCGTAGGTGAGACCGAAGCTCGAAGGCTGTATGTGTGTTTACGTCTAGACGAGGCCATGTGAAACTTTCTTGCGGTCACAAAGTTTTCTAAGAAATTCAACGGGTAAAGATGTCAACATTGGAAATTGGAATGGAGGTGTTGTGGAAAACGGAAATCGTTTAACGTTAAAGGGTTAGAAATTCTAACACAGATTGATGGATTAGTGATAACTGTGATAAGTTTCTTTAATTGATTTTGGATGCGTGTTTCTAGTTTAATATGTATCTATAAAATACTTTGAAGAATTTGTTGTTAACACGCTATAAAACCAGTTAGATTTGAAAATATATTTTGTATATTATAGCTGAAGTTCCCACGGGAATGTCGGTAAAACTATGGAGTAGGGTTAGAAAGAAAATAGTTAAAGGAGAAGAGCATGGACATTTGGCAAAAAAAGATGAAATATTATGAAAAATAATAATGTTAAAAACCATTCAACTTTAATACCGATAAATCTATGAACAAAACGCCAGTTATACTCGTATTTGCCTTTGTTGTCTGTACCTTACTTATTAATGGTACTATATATATAGTTCCCTGTAATATCTTGCTACAGGGCAAAGGCCTCTTCATACTGTGATATCTGTGCAAGCGTATTCATGACGCTTGCCTTGGTTACATTGTACTTTTTGCAACAATAAACATTTCTTTGTCATGTGTGTAAGTTATTAGAAAAATCCTGAAAATTAAATGTTAGCGTGTTATTTATCCGAATAACAAATTGTGATCGAATTGAATCTACACAGATCTAGTTGTACGGTTTCACTCACAGCGTACCCGTTCCCGTGGGAATATCGGGATTTGTATTCATTGATATATTCCTGATAAATAAAATAAAAAAAGAATCATTAAAATTGGTCCAGCCGTTCTCAAGTTATAAATGGTGTAACTACGACTTTCTTTTATATAAGCGTAAGGTCTAATCAGTGTACAGTCGACGTTATAATATAATAACATTAATAACAGATGGCTATTGTGAATCGTCTATACCTAAGTTCTGAAACTACACCAGCTACGGAAATATTTTCTTACGAACCACATTTATACACATATGTATATTATAACAATGACGTAAGGTGAAAATGTATATCTATTCGACTGTACTTCTCCGAGCGTAAGTACCGCGGTACATTTTTATCGTACATAACGGATTCATTCAAAATGGTATTACTGTTAGCACGAATTCGCTATAATCCCGTAAAATGGTATTTAGAGACAGTAACCGTAAGTTTTTATTGCGCTTTAAAATAATAAACATAATATTACGGAGTTATTGGGTGGATAAAATTGTTTACTGAACGATTTCATGAGTTTAGTTGAGCAAATAAATAAGTATATTGCTTTATTGGTTGTGTAAATCAATAGACCATAGTAGAGCCTTAGCTTTTGGAGAGCAGCGATCGGGGTGCTTGTAAAGAGATGATTTGAACAGTAAATACCTATGAGTGGTAATACATAGAATGCAACTTAAAAATTCATTTAAACTGTGCAGCAATAAGTCTCCGTGCTACCATTCAAGCGGTTTTGTGGCTGAGTGGAATCAATCATGAGCTTAATTAGCTTAGAGGACGGAACAATGAAAATCCAATAACTTTTTTAAAAATTATAAGCTTTTACATTTTTCCTTACTGTCCTTATAGAAAACTTGGCCCCGGACGGCCTTACCTTCATCGCTCAGCGAGGGGACAGCGACCCAACTCCCTCGTGCTTATTTTTTCATAAATAAGAATCCAATCTTATTAAACTTTTACGTGAATAGGAATGTTTCCTAAGAAACCTGTAAACTACACTTTACAAGCGCCAAAGTTAAGGAACGTCATACTGTACATTTTAGACAAAAGAGCAGCATTGACTTCCAAACTTTGACGTTGTAAATGTTTCTCAATGACCGCAAATGACATAAGAGAAACAAACGAAGATCTAATTTCATACGCCTGTACAGTTAAGACATAACTCCAAAAGCAATAATTATTATGACACCACGGTCACAAAAGGAGACATTGCATAATAAAAAACAAACAATTTATCAATAATTAACTTTCAAACATTGTTTCCACAAGCACAAATCATCAACCCACTATCACATTACATCATATACTATTATAAGGAACGCAAATGAATTTGGTTGCTCAGAGGTATGTTGTTTACGATTTTAAATCTTATTCGAATGACAATAAAGGTGTAGGATTGTTTCCGATGT
Source organism: Cyclophora punctaria (assembly GCA_951394245.1). NCBI lineage: Eukaryota > Metazoa > Arthropoda > Insecta > Lepidoptera > Geometridae > Cyclophora > Cyclophora punctaria. The sequence continues at coordinate 9,146,366 of OX596175.1, forward strand.
TTGTACGACTGCGATAGGTGAAAGCAGGATTCTGTTCAGACACTTTCACTTAAACATAACCTTGGATTACGACCACGTAACGTTATATCTCTTATGTATTTCGAATGTTTCGTAACATAACATTTTAGTTCTAAGAACTGTTAGTCTTTTTTGATTGATTCGATAGTATTATTACTGTCTGGTACGCGTATTGTTGTTAAGTTTAAAAGAGCTAAAGAAATATTCTCGAATGATCTTTTAAAAGTATAATGTAAATGTTTGAGTACTTGTAGCACAAGTTTTTGAATTTCTCAGTTATTTGATATTCTATTCAGTAGCATATACTTAGAAGAATAAACTTTTGTAGCAATTTATTTAGTAAAATATAATAATATTTTTTTTATCTGGGATACCGTTTTCTTACGAAATTGAACGTTATCGTCACAAAATTATTAAATAAACTTTGTCTGTAGGATTCGTTGAATCGTATTTGAAAACTTATTTGAATGGAAACGATACTTTGTATGTAAATACCTCAGAATACAGAAAGTACCAGAACCCGTGAGCGCGCCTAATACTGTAGCTACCCAAACTAGCCTTAAATAGTGTAGTTTGATGCGCAACCGATCAGTCACTTTGTGACCGTCGGAACGCGCTAACGTGTTTTACCCGTGACCAATTTCATGAAACTATGCCGTCTTGTGTCGTTCCTACCTGTAAAAATGCAGTGGGTCTGAAAAAGAAACAGGATGGGATCACATTTCACGTGTAAATATCGCATTTAGGTATCGTCTTATTTAAATATTTAATTATTTTTTCAGATTTCAATTGTCATAGAGAGTGATGCGTCAATCTATGTTAGTGTTGCCAATATAAGAGTTTTGATTTACCCTTATTTTTATTACCTTTTGAGGGGCTTTAATTTGTTGTAGAATATTAATAAGTAATATAATAAAAATTAACCAACTTGAAAAAATAATGTATAAAGCGTAAGTGTGACTCGTATGTACCTAACCTAACAATCCTATTAAATAGTAAGTATGTTAGTCTATAGGATTTCTAAACAAATTTTTAGTGTGCGTGTGGGAGAAGGGGAGAGGGGGGGCGGGTATTAAATTATGTTTCTATATTAGCCATCTTAAATTTTAGCTTCCCTGCTGATGAGGAAAGCGGTGTGGACAAAAATTATACAAAGAGCACGGCTGGAACAGTTCTGGAAACCATCGAAGCGAAGCGTAGTTTGCTTGATGCATTTTGACTTAAGTTATTATTCTTTTTTTATGTAACTCTTGTACCTAGCTGTAAGTTTTCCGAATACTTTAAAATAAAATAAAAATATATAATTTTTCCATCACCCCTTAAAAGTATGCAAACATCCACCTTAACACCGTGTTTTATTTAATATACATATCTATTTCTTGAGATAATCAGGTAGGTACATAGTTATATAGAAAAGGACAATTTTTATTCTATTATCATATTACCTCCGAAACTCCCAAAATTTACCCCAAAAATGGACAAATAATGCGAGAGCTAACAACACTACGCGAGGGACTTTGTTCTGTTTTTGGACACAGCGTGTAGCTTGTAAATACATTTGAATGCCGTTTCTGGTACTTTCTGTATTCTGAGGTAAATACATACGTTTATTAAAGAGTGTTCTCTATTTTAAAGACCTTTTATATTATTATTTGGCAAGCATAGTGATTACGCCTAATCCTCTTCATTGTTTTGATATATTCAGTGAGGTGATCTTTGCCCAGCAGTCGGTCGTTACAAGCTTATACGTATATTATTCTTTAACAAAGACAGAAAATTAAACTTTAGCATCTCGGATGGAACCCGTTCCTTTGGTTATTAAAGGTGAACATCTTAAATGACTTGAGGAAATGAAACATTTAACCAGTCCCACTTCCGCTTAAAGCAAAACCAGTAATTACACTCTTTAATTGACGTCAAAAAGCATTGTTTAATAATAATAAGCACTTTTATTAACAACAGGAAAAGAAAACAATTAAAATTTTCCATAACTCCCGACTGAAAATTAATAACAAAATAAATAACAGAAGTGAAATTAAAACTGCCGTTTTTAAATGGTATTTGTTATCTTTAGACGCAGCTTTGTGTACTACAAAAATGAGAATTGTCTAATAAATTTTGGAGCAGGAAAACACGGAACGTTAAGCTTTCAATGGCGTTTGCGGATAAAAAACGACATGAGTCAACGATTTAGGGCAGATTCAGACAAAGTTTCAGGAGCGCTTATGAGCTCGTTTTTCTAAGCATATTTAAGCACCGAAGCCACTGTCGCGCGAAAGAACGAAAGTCTTCAGTGACCACGGTAAAATTTAAGCGAAGTGTTTCTGTAAACTTAGTTTCAATTCAAAATGAGTAGTGTCCGTTTAAACTTTAGAAACCAGTAAAGAACGACCACCACCTATAATTTAGTTCAAGACATCGCTGAGCGCGGTCCTATGAGCGCGTACATTGTACACATGCAACTTTCATTTGTTTGGGAGAAACAAAACATTTTCTAATCGCATTTTTATGTACAAAGGCACGAAGTCAGGTTTACGCACACTATCCCTGCGCCCAAAGATGAAAAAGCGAACCCGCAAAAATAAGCCTGCTATTTTTTTACTGCAAAATATACCGCTAAGTGAACAAACTGGTCTGAAAACACCCTTAAGCAAAAACATATTTCTTGGCATAAAAAAAATTACGTAACAGATATAATTATTTTGAGCTTTCTGTTATCAAACTTTTTCCTTTTAATATTTAATGATTTCATTTATAAGTATATTATTTCAAATAAGCGTAGATGCCGTTGCCTGCAATTTGATCCAAATATTTATACTCTATGGTGTAAATTCAAATATACATACGATTTTGTATGCCTACCTATTATTTTCTAAGCGTATTATTTATATAATAATACACTTGCTCTGTATTATTCAGAATAGGTACATGACCGCGTAACAATGCAAACTTTAGCCCGCCATTCGAGTTTAAATATCAAGGATGTCCTGTGAAATAAAATGCTAGCAATAAAATCGTTTTATGAATGAATACTATTGCCGATTACAAGAACCCGTTTGAAATCGAACGCGCCGTGTCAGTAATTAACTAATTTAGTTCCTATCACGTTTTATCAGCGTTCAATACACTAATACAACACGCTATCCCGATTCAAATATCGAACGATATTTATTGGCATTTAACACGCGACATCTTAACACAAATAGTTAGGATTGGTCAGGATGACCATCCACTCGATGAAGAAGAAGAAGAACACAAATAGTCGCCGAACGCTGTGGAATCACTACATAGTATAAAAACAAGTCGCATTCCGCTGTCAGTCCGTCCCTATATATGCTTAGATCTTTAAAACTACGCAACGGATTTTGATGCGGTTTTTTAAATACATAGAACTATTCAAGAGGAAGGTTTATAAGTATAAAAATTCCCGAAATTCCCACGGGAACGGGCACAATGCGGATAAAACCGCGGGGCGCTGCTAGTCTATACTAATATAATAAAGCTGAAGAGATTTTATTTTTGTTTGTCTGACCGCGCTTATTGCAAAAACTAGCTATCCGATTTGAATAATTCTTCTTGCAATGGATAGCTACATTCTTCAGGGAGGTTTTAGGCTATTTTTCATCCCAAAATTTCCTACGGGAACGGGTACAACGCGTTTAAGACCGCGGTGCGTTGCTAATATAAATAACTAAATATTTATAATGTTGCTGGTCTGTTTAGGCCTTGACGTGTCATGGTAATCACCATAGATAATATTCAGATGAAGTTCGTGCGATGATTCGCGTTGAAGGGCAGGAAAACCTTTAAGATAATTATGCTTCGCACTTGATATCATTGTAACCATGGTTTATGTACTATGACAATTATAAGTTAACAATAGTGTGGAATTATGCAGCCGGTAGTTTGAAAAGCATTGATGTAAATTGTGATTGTTATTGAGGTGTCGATGAGTATTGCAAGAGATAAGATGTTGAATCATAATTGATATCGTTTACGTGGTTTCAAACAGAGAAATCTAACCAGTAAGTACTTCGCTCTTCCGTGGAATATACTAGTAGCGGTTCTGCTCCCGTTGTGGCCGTTCCTGAATTTCGGGATCAAAAATAGCCTATAACTAAAAAAAAAATTCAGCTAGTAATTATATATGTTAGTCGGCGGTTTACCTTTTAAATGTAAATTAGTACTTCATCAAAAAATAGCATCCAATTGTTGTTAATAACAGTGTCATCCATCGTCTTAGTATATATCACAAACCGGCTATCAGAAGTAGTCAAAACACAAAATTGATGGCAGTAATCTAGAAGCGGGGACCGTTAGCAATTAATTTTCTAATAAACTATTGTATGAATTGATCTTGACATAGTTTTTGTAACATTACGTTGATGTATGGGTCGATGGCAGTTCAATATGTTTCAGTTCGTTGAACCTACTGTGGGATGTTGGTCGTAGAAGAAATTATTAGAAGTTTGCAGAGGCTTTTAATGACTGGATAGTATAACGATTGGATGTAATAAAAAAAGATGATTATGCTTCTTTACTACTCCTTATAAGCAAAACCATAAATGAGGTAGTCGTCTTGAAAGCTGAATCTAAAATGTTAATATAAAATTTCTGGAGAAGTTTTTGAAGAAATTCTCACATCTAGCTAAAAGTAAAAGTCCTGAATTTGTATTACGTTTTATGAAATAGGTTTAAGTTTAATCATGAACAAGGATTTCTGCAAGCCCTAGATAATGTTTAAGAATGTAATTTTATTAAAACGTAGCTTTTAAAAACGTTCTGTGTGAATCTTTGATGTCATGGCCGTTTTTATTTGAATTTTACGTTGAATTAAAACTCGACCTCCTGATAAGTGGCAATTGTTTTTTATATGATTTGGTTGTCTTATATCAAAATCTTTTGACATAATATATCCAAGAAAATGTATAGAGATCGCGGGGCTATCTCCGTGTTCGTGTCTCTCCTCGAGTTCAAATTCAAGGCTGGTCTTTAACCTATAGGATAACGTGACTAGTCAATTAGTTTGAACCTTAAAAAACGGTTTTATCATACGCATAATAAAATTTATAGTTTGCACAATATTTTTGACTTAATTTCATCACATTACCATAAACTAGATATACACAGTTATTAACCGTTACTTTCTTCGTTACAGTCTCAACACAAGGCCTGCCAGGTTTCCACCTGCCCTCCATCATGCATGTGGAACGGAACTGGTATGTCACATCAACAGCACCAATCGGTACGTTTGTAACGAAAGCGTACCGAGAACGGACCGGTGACGAGCGAGTGATCTTCGGCTTGGAGACGTCTGGACCAGAAGTCCCTTTCAGTATAGACCCTGACACTGGGGTGGTTACTGTTAATGATACTCTTAGTGATAAGGTGAGTTGAGATTTATATATTATGGTATCCAGTTTTGTGACACTTGATGGCATGATAGGAGCTGTTATAAAAAAAAGACCCACAGAATTTAATATTAGTGTATATTGTAAGATTATAAATTGAAAGGACTTGATTATGGGAAAAACTATTAGAAAAACGGAGGGCTTAAAGCTCTTACATCTGTGTTTGGCCAGTTAATCGAATTTGTTTGCCAAATAGTAGTCCTCTTCACTGTACTGATATTTTCAATGACATGAGAGGCCCAGTAGTGGGACATAACAGGCTAATACTTTAGTAGTCCTTAAAATTTGTATAGCTTAAATTGCCGTATCAATAACATTTATCTATTCTCATTTCAGGAAACCCGGTCCTATTCTCTCTGGGTGACAGCAACCACAAATGACGGCGGTTCCATTCCTCAAAGAACTGAAGTCTATGCCACTGTCACCGACAAGTCAGGAACGAGAAGAAACCCTCATCCTCCGCAGCTACCACCTTTCCCCTTCACTGTACCACCAAAATCAAAAACACCATTTCCACTCTTCATGACACCCCCAAAAACTACTTCCACACAAACACCAATGTACACCAAAGCAACTGAATATTTTATTGAAGAAACTGTACCTGATACAACTACTATAGAGCCACCAAAAGTTGACGAAGATAAAGATAAAATAATAACTATTGTCGAAGAGGTTAAAACAACAGTGAATAAAACAAGTGAAGACTCAAATGCCACTGGTAATGAAAGTCCTCTCACTGTAATATCTTTGGTTGCTATCAGTGGCTTAGTGGCCATTGTTGCCGGTGTACTATTTTTCATATGGAAAAAGAACCAGTCTCCCAAGCCAAAGTCGAAGAAGGAAGATATGGTAAGAATATTTTTGTAAACGCTGTAAAATAACGCCTTAAAATTCATAGTAGGATCAGGTCATATATAACACTATTACGATTGTACATATATTATATTAGAACCTTACTAACTTATTTACTGATAACTGATAAGTTCAATCAAAATTTTAACCCATTTCCAAGTTCATAATTCGGTTATTGCCTGGGTATTCATTTGAGGCATTTGCCTGCTTCTCATTTTGTCCCATTTGAAACTCTTTTCATATTGTTCGCAGAGCAAAGACTCAAGTGGCATCGTTCTTCAAGATGCTTCTCTGAACATTTGGGAACGTCCCCGCGCCTACTCCAATAGATACGAATGCTGGGATAACGGCCATTTGCAGGTCTGGTGACCTTCGTTCTATACCACCCATAATTCCAAATAATACAAAAACTTTTTCAAAGTATTCCATACTTTATTTTTCATAATTCTATATTCTAAATAATAACATTTTTTTAGAGGTCAATCCAATGTTAGACGGTGTTTTAAAAGTTCCAAACAAATCTTTATAAACTTTAACTTTACGAAGTTAAATACTTTCAGAAGTGCTGCTAATAAGCTTAATTGATCAAATTAATAGACCAAAATAAAACACAACTAACTTACTGTACTCTACTCCAAATGATGTCTAAAATTAACACTAATTAAACAGAACGAAATTAAATCGATCAATCAAGTAAATCGTGCAATCTTTAGAGTCACAACTCTGAATTGAGTAGCTTAATTGAAGACCTAAGAACTATTGACTAATCTCTACTAACGATGCCAATTAATCTTCAGCTTTCAGATGAAACGAGCATCACCAAAGAGGAGCCCAGAGACGAATGGGAGTTTCCAAGACATCGGCTTAGAATCTTTAATATATTGGGCGAAGGTGCGTTCGGCCAAGTCTGGAGAGCTCAAGCTATCGATATAGATGGTATGTATTATTTATTTTACAACCTATTGAATCTACACGTAGAATAATGGTTAGAAGTCAAAGTATTTTATTTGAAACATTATTGGAGGTTATTTAGGCTAATGCAAACGCTAGTCACAGCTTTGATAGGTGAACAATGACCCAAAATCACGACTATCAATAGTTTTCTTTTTTCATTAAGCAAATGCTAAATTTGCTAAACTATCTGAGTGCTATTTAGTTAAGCTAACTGGCGGTATTGCACTAGTAGGTATTACACGCTGCAAAGTATTAAAGTTGAGACTTTTGACACAGATATCATTTTAACGTAAAGACCTCGGTTGTAAACTCAATTTCGGACGAGTACGTAAAAGTTATGTAAATTGAACATGATTTAGTATTCTTAGCTGAAGTTTGTCTCTGTTTTTTGTCTAACTTTAAGTAAGAGTTAGTTATAGTTATGATATCAGGTACCGCTCATAGCCTATTGCTAAATAACACATCTTCTTCCTGTATGGGTGGCCAATAGTGGCATTTCTATCTAAACGCTGCCGTGCTTCGGTGGGCACATTCAATTGTCAGTCCCGGTTGTTTCGTCATATAAACTATGTCGGATACCTTAAAGCGGTCTAAAAACTCCCGACACCAGGCCATGTAGTGGCAACAGGGTAAATAAAACGCTTACGTTGACTGCACTATCAATTAGTGCAGGCAATAGGCGGACTATCTAGTTGGGTGAAATATTCGGCAACCGAAATAGATTGAAACAAGTTCGGTGAGCGAATGTACCAAACGAAAAAGAAAAGGCATTACCGAAAGGTATACAATAACAACTATAAGCTTATAATCTTAGTAAAATATAAATAAATACATGAAATGATAAAAAATGGAGTCTTTTACTCCAATACAATGTCAAGGACAAAAAGCATAATTTGGGTTAACTTTATTGCGCCCTAAAACTTAATGGATACCTGACGCAAAGTCCTTAACTCCAAGCTGTACTAAATTGTACGAAAAACTTCTTAGAACTCGGATACGACTGAATAATAAAAATTGTATAAGCTTAGAAATATTTTTTGTAATAACTGAATTTTGGCGAGATACTAAAATGATAAGTAACGTAAGTACTTATAGCTTATCATACTTTTTAAACTCACACGATTTAAGTACACTCATTTCACACGATTTGCACTTCCGCTCGTGGTCACGGGATATCCCGCGACCACGAGCGGTGTAATCCGCTCGAAACGTCGGGTACGTATTTTAGTAAATACGTTTAATTATCTAACGCGGTACAGACCCGTTTCATTTAGTATAATTATAGCTTATCAGTCAAGAAGGTGGTATTTTTGTGATGCTCAAGATTGAATCTGAAATGTGACATACGAATGCTCCCAATGTGAAAGCACCTTTAAGATTCGCCCTGTTATAGAAATAATATCTTCACTCATGGTTACACATAAATAAGTCTGAAAATCGTATCATCGGCTTCAACACCGAATTAATTAAAACGAATACTTATCTGTCTAACACAGTAACTCGCAAATGTATTCTAACATTTTCCGTCACCTGCAATACCCCGATTTATTAATTCGCAGTTCGAGTTCCACTGGGGGAGGTAATTTATCGTAATATTAATCAACATTTAACTCGCCTTTTCATTGCCTTTGTCTCATTATCAAAATATTTACCCACCGCCCCTGTTCCTAATTAGGGTAAAAGTGACGTAATGCAAACCAAAAATTAGGAACTTATGTCAAAATATGGAACAAATATGCCAATTATGAGGGCGACTAAACGAGCTTGTGACGTGTTCGCATCTAAACAGAAGCGATTAATTAGTTCGTTTACATTGATTAATGGTAGCCGCTCGAAGGCGAATACCTGGATTTTATGTACATTGGATCTGGGGATTGCGTATTGCGTCTGCAATCAAACATTATGGTAATAAATGGGAGCGTTCATGTCAAACCGTGACAATGTTCAATTTTTGTCGCACAACGCAACGCTATACGCGACACCTAACGCTCTGCGCTAATATAAGCGTCATTGTAAAACATCACTATCTTGTTACTTCCAGGGCAAAAAGGTGATACAACAGTGGCTGTGAAAACTTTAAAAGAAAATGCATCGGAGAAGGAAAAAATGGATCTGATGATGGAGTTGGCTGTTATGAAGAGTCTTGGAACACATCCTAATGTCGTCAGGCTGATAGCGTGTTGTACTGAAAAGGTAATGTTTATAATAATAAATAGATTAGGGCGCATTGTACTTAGAATTCTTCATATTATTAAGCATCCAAATATGTTTAAAAAAAATTACGTTCGTTTTAAAAAGTGTTCTATTTCGTGCCAAATAAAATACAATTTCGAACGAACAGCTTTTAACCAACTAGCTAGTTGGATAGCTTGGCTGTTATTTGAATGGTGAAACGATATCACGCTTCAGAGGGTACGTTTAAACGTTAAACTGTCAGTCCCGTTCGTTTCAAGTTGCGATTTCAATAGAACTCGTATTTTATTGAGCTCGCCGGCTTCATCACACATTTTATAGAATTTTACAAATAATAAAAATAGAAATTAAAGTTAAAGGAAAGCGAGGTAGGGGAAAGCCTAGAATCAGTTACGTGAGCCAGATTAAAGAAACAGTGTCGTGTCGTATAGAGATGTGAAGGAGGTTACACTGAACAGGAATAGATAGACAAGTCTGCATCGGACTCACCGACATGTACCTAACTCTTTTTATGATGAAACGACGATACTGTACTGATTCAGTACAGAAGAAACTAAACCGAATATTAATTACATTCACAGGAACCAACCCTAGTTATCATGGAGTACATAAACCTTGGGAAGCTACAGCAGTTCCTGAGAGACTCCAGAGCTGAGCGCCATTACGGGAACACCCACGGAGGAAGTCAGTTTCTTACCTCCAGAGACTTGACGCTGTTTGCCTTCCATGTTGCTAGAGGAATGGAGTTCCTTAGTTCTAAAGGCGTAAGTATTCTACAGTATAATATTATAAAGAAGTAAAATTTGTAAGTTTGTATGTTCGAGCTAATCTCAGGAATTATACGACCGATTCGAATAATTATTTTTATAATAGATAACCCCATTCAACGGGGAAGTTCAAGACTATTTGTCATCCCAAAATTCCTACGGGAACGGGGATAAAACCGCGGAGCGCTGCTAGTTAATTATAAAGTAAAAATATAACTTTATGTAGTTGTCGTTACAAGGTAAGGTATCTCATCTTACTGAAGTAATCAGTATACATAGTGAGAAAGGTTAGCCGTTAGCACCAGGGATGCCTAGTGTAATTAGTGCTCAAACCCGAGCCATGTTTGAAAAGTAAATCGGAAACGTGGTCCGCTTGACATGGGAATTGAACCCAGGACCCCAATCTTGGAAGGCACGTGTTCATGCTATACTCGTAATAGTACGTATGTAACCTGAATGATCTAAATTCAAAACCAACGAGGCGTTGCTTCCGCAGTTTATTGAAAAAGCAAAGAAAGAGATGCGATAAAGACTTTTACCAACAACAGGACGCCTGATTACATACGCCTGGTTACACAATAATAAACATTTTCCTTTAAATAACTTCTTGAATTAAGGGAAAATAAAACCTGTTTTACTAACTATTACATAATTTAAAAAAAGTATTAGCCTGTAATGTCCCACTGTTGGGCAAAGGCCTCTCGTCTCACTGAAGATATCAGTACAGTGAGGAGGTTTCAGGCGTAATCACCCCGCTTGCCTAATGCGGGTTGGTGATCTCAAACCCGAGCCATGTTTGAAAAGTAGGAAACATGTTTTCGCTCGACCTGGGAATTGAACCCGGGACCTCAGTCTTGGCAGACGAGTGCACATACCACTAGACCACCGAGGTTTCAGGTATTACATAATAATAAAGCAAAATATTGTTTAGTTCTTTAGTTTTACACCAACTTTGACGCCAATTATTTTCGTACCCTACAGCGGAACAAAACTGGTATTTAATTGTGAAGCAACAACAAGAGATCCAGATTCACGCAAAACTCGGTCATAAAAAAATAACCGCAATTTCATCGACAAAACTTATAAGATGTTTTTAGGTTATATTTCGAAGGAAAATTTATCGATCCCAACTTTTCGAACGTTTTTTTGTTCTGAACTTTGCTGCTGTTTTACGGAACAATACAGAACATCGTTAGTTAAAAAGTTGATTTGAAGCGAAATTATTTCGGTGATTCAAAGTTTTTAATTGTAATTGTAATTTTAATAATACTAGCTAAGCAGAGTCTCACCGAAGATACAGTACAGTGATGAGAATCGACGTCCATTAAATCACAGACAGACACTTATAATTAAGGTTACATTTCATTAATTACATGTACCAAAATCACTAATTAAATCTCTACTAAGGAAACATTTGGTGTCTCAGAGTATGGGGGTTAGGATCTTCAACCAATTCATCGTCTTCAACATATTATACACTAGCAGCGCCCCGCGGTTTTACCCGCGTTGTGCCCATTACTATGGGAATTTCGGGATGAAAAATAGCCTATAACCTTCCCGTTGAATGTGGCTATCTATTACAGAAATAATTATTCAAATCGGACTGGTAATTCCCGAGATTAGCTCGAACATACAAACAAACAAACTTACAAATTTTACCTCTTTATAATATTAGTATAGATTACATAGATTACATTCGTACATTCATTGATAACACCAATCATGTTTTTCAGTATTAGTTAAATCACTTCCACGTTTGTATTTTATAAACTTGAATAGATAATATTATGTGTTTAAAGACAACTGTTCTTAGATTTATAGGTTAGTAGAAGCGTCCCGCGGTTTTACCCGCATTGTACGCGTTCCCGTGGGAATTTCGGGAATTTTTATACACATAAACCTTCCTCTTGAATCACTCTATCTATTAAAAACAACCGCATTAAAATCGGTGGCTTAGTTGAGTGATGTAGTGAGGAGGATTAGACGTCCACTAAATCGACACTTAACTTATCATACATTACATGTGATAGTGATTACATTACATGACATGTGATAGTGATTACATTACATTACATGTGATAGTGATTACATTACATTACATGTGATAGTGATTGATTACTAATAACTTAACTTCACTTTGTTTTCAGATTATCCACCGCGACTTGGCGGCAAGAAATGTCCTCATAACAGAGGAAAGAGTCTGCAAAGTAGCGGACTTTGGATTCGCGAGGGACTTAGCGGGTAGAAATATATACGAGAGGAAGAGCGACGGCAGTTTACCAATCAGGTAAATTTTATCTTTCTACTAGCAGCGCCCCGTGGGTTTACCCGCGTTTTATCTGTTTCCATAACAGCCTCCGTAGTCTTGTGCTTTGAGCGCTCGGCCCACGATCCGGAAGTTCCGTTCGGAGGGCACGTTAAGCCATCGGTCCCGGTTACTTTCTACGGATAATAGTCGTTACATGAGCCATGTCAGAGGCCATTGGCGGTTCAATAACTCTAACACCAGGATTAGTCAGGTTGACAAAAAAATTAAGATTATATTCATTAACGCTATAACTATAGTGTTCTATTTCGTGCAAATAAAATGCAATTTTGAACGAATGGCTTTTGTTTCTTTAACATAAATTTAGGTGTTCAGTGTGCAAGCCGCCCTATTAAATGTATTAAAGTTTAACTTGAGTCTTTAAAGACAACGCAAAATGTATCGCTAATCAAATGTATGGGGATATTATGATCTTATTTATAACAGTCGATAGCATAAGCATTAAACATTGTAAGCATTTAAAAGACAAGTGACTTTTATTATAAAGGTTTTTGCTAACGAATATTTTATCTTTTCCGTTCAAGACATTTTATACTTATTGCACTTAAATAAGGACTTTTTATGTCATATAATCGTTGGGAAGGAAAAGGTATTCTTTACGAGACCATGAACTTTTCCCTAGGGAATGTAATTTTATAAAAATACATACTAAAAAATTCATGAGGAGAAAAATGAATTTATATTTTCCTCAATTTGCTTAAGTGATAAGTAAAATCATGGTTGATTTGAACGGTAGTAAAATTACTAGTTCTCCGCAATAAAAAATTGAGTACTGTCATATAAATAACTAGCCGCGCCCCGCTTTTTTACCTACGTTGTACCCGTTCCCGCGGGAATTTCCGGATAAAACGTATCCCATTTGTTATTCTGATGTATAACCTATATTACTGTAAGGTTTCATTTAAATCCGTTCAGTAGTTTTTGCGTGAAAGAGCAACAAACATACATCCATACATCCATCACAAACTTTCGCATTTATACTATTAGTAGGATAGTAGGATCTGTTTACGTCCAATCCCAGTCTTTGGTTTTTATTTTAAGCGCTTGTGTCGTAGTTTCACTAAACGTTATTAGCTCATTGTCATTGATAAGCTTTGTACTTTAACGGGTGGCCAATAGTGTCATTTCAATCTGAGAGGTTAACTGCCTGCTTCAGAGAGTACGTAAGCTTGTTGGTTACGGTTGTTTTAGTCGATAGACCATGTCGAAGGCCCTCAGGTCTAAAACTTGGACATTAGTATTGGCCACTAACCTACACAAACTTACTTGCCTTTTTTTTAGCTTCAAAGTAGAATTTCTTATAGAAAGATAACAATCCAAGTCTTACATCATTTCCTAACCATTCGAATACCAAAACGAATCTTGATTTCCTCGCAAGAATTCCCAAGACCTACCTTGTTCAAATAAGATTCCTTTGTTCAAATAACGGTCTGCACTTACCTATCCGTCATAGTCTATTACGATCAAGTGTTCAAATTTATCTCTTATTCACAGATGGATGCCTCCGGAATCAATATACGACGGTTTGTTTAGTGACAAATCTGATATTTGGAGTTTTGGAGTCCTCGTTTGGGAGATCGTCACGTTAGGATCGACGCCGTACCCTGGTTTGTCAGCGAATGATGTTATGATAAAGGTATGTAGACATAAGACATATGTATATTTTTACATTCAGTTATTTTTAGTAACGTACTACATATAACTCAAGGTATTTTAAGGATATATAAAGACTATAAACCATACTACGAGTATAGAAGGTTTATGTATAAAGAAGCTCACGTTAGAGAGAGAGCGTCTAATAGACATTTTGTCTCAAAATTAGGAATGAATATAGGGACACAGATGTAGTAGATTATTTGGAAAAGTTTATTCGGCGGTAGCTGCGATATTTTACTTTGACCATTTTTTCTTGTACCTAACAAGCATTACACTTCAGTCTTATGTGACTACGGTTCCTGTAAAAAGCCGAAACGTGAGATAAAAGCGAAGTGTATCCGTAAATGTAGTTTCATTCAAAACGTATCTATATATCTACTGCCACCTGTAGATTCAATTACCTGATATATATATCAAGATCGATCACATGTTAAAAAAAGTTAATTGGTTCAGTTTCGTTTTTAACTAATCAATTAAGTAATTTGTACATATACTCTCTTCGCATAATAAACGATTCAATTAGACTTTCCTTTGTTCCTATCTAGATTAACTAGGTATCCATGACACCCAACGACACCCCAAAGAGACCTAAAGGGCAAACCTTTGTAAAAAATAAGTAATCGAGTTAAGAGTCACGTTGGCCCTCGGGCGATTAATTAGATTTAATTGGATATTGTACTTGAAAAGGATTTTATTGAAGGCCTAAGCTTGAGTGATTTTTGTAGAAAATAATGTAATGTATTTCTTAGATCAGTGTTTACAATATTTTATATTTACCTAAAGAAAGCGTTGATGATGAAATAACAACCTCAGCTTTGTAATCAGAGCATGCTTCAAAGCTATCTTAACACTGCGTTCCTCTTAGAGTGGGTTGTTTCAGCTTACGTTCACTCATCAGTGAACGTTAACACAAAGTTTCAATCTCATCATACCGCTTAAATAATTTTAACAGACTGTCTCCTAAAGCCATTAGGGTCAACACGTTAACACCATGCGTTAAGCGTGCGCACGTCGCGTGTCGGAGACATCGCAGTGTCGGCCCTAACAACGTAGTCTTGAACTATTTAACGACCGTATGTTACGATAGCCAGCCCTTTGAAAATCCCAACCTTACTAGAAATTGGTGTTGTCAAATTAGTTCATGGAATTCCGCATTGGCTATCGCAAGTTAAAACTGAAAAATATGATAGCTTAACTGAATATTATAATTTCATTTTAATTAATGTTAAAGCAGTTAATACTCCAGCCGAAAATAACCAACTCGATGAAATAATAAACAATATTTATCTTATATTTTCATTGGCCAGTAATTGGTAATATTTCATTCGTGTGACGTAATTATTATGTTCCACTTCGGAAAATTTTGAAGCATCAATTTTGATTAACGTATAATTTTGAGGTTAAATTCACTTTTTTTATAAACACTCTTGCTCTTGTAAAAGTACTTACTCACTTGTAAGAACATTATAAATGTGTTAGCTAAACGCATGTTTACTCTTGCCTACCATTTTTTAAATGACAAAATTCACCAAAGGAATATGAACCCAAATTAGATGTAGATAAGATAACACTTTTCGTTACCAAATAACTAATAAAATTACAAATAAAATAAAAAAATTCTATTACTAAAATGCGTATCAACATTCGTAATACAAATAATGTTTTTTCGCAGGTTCGAGACGGCTACCGTTTAGAGAAACCAGAACATTGTCGTCGAGAGCTTTACAATATTATGTACTATTGTTGGGAATCCCTGCCTGAAAACCGGCCTAACTTCAAAGAAGTTGTTTCTATGTTAGAAAAATTGGTTTTCACAGACACTGACTATATTGAATTGGAGAGATTCCCACACCATTCTTATTACAACGTCATGCAACATATGGATGGAGAAAAAGTGTAAACAGTTTTAAGATTAAACAGACTGTCAATGTGTATGTGACTTTATATGAACACTTTGTGAAATAGAACTTAGCATGTACTCTATGTAATATATTTTCTTTTTGTATAGCATATATTGAAATAAATACGTGCACTTTATTATGATCAAGATGAAATTAAATTTGTGAATATTGTCCAATGTTATATTTTTAAAATACTCAGGATTAATTGCACAACTAATAACTTCTACATATTTAATGCTGTATCAAGAAAACTGTTTCTTTTGATGATGTAAATAATGTTTGTAATCTACATTCTAATTCTTAATCTAGTAGACTTATTACCTACGAATAATATTTGTCACAATTTATATTTAATACAAACTGGCGTCCCACCAGATATTGTATATTACTTTATTTCGTAGTAAATTGTTAGATAACATAGTTTTTCTCAAATTTCAGTATATTCCGATTGTTTTAAAGAATTAAGGAAATCAAATAAATTTTAATATTAATTTGAAACGTACAATAATGTCATTATTATTTGTAAACATGGGAGGGGGAGACGCGGTGATAGTGCGGGGAGAGACGCTGTCGCGAGCGCTTCACCCACCTCCTGTTAAAGGTCCCCGGACGTGACAAAAACGTGTCAAGGAACGCTCAACAGTAACCTTCGCCGTACGTAAGTTCCCGTATTAACAAATAATAATCAAATAGATTGGGTAGTAACGAAGATGCGGCATGGGAATATCTCAACGATGAAACGTTCTGTACCTTTGAACTAAAATTAATTGGCTACCTTTTATCTGCGACTTTACTTTGATTTAGTTGCTATGTGACACTGTTGTGCTTGCTCGCTATTAACCACAAGTACTACACGCTTGTCATAAAGGTAGATACACAAAAGGAAGCTTACCACACGAATAAAGAAGTGTGCTTCGGTCTTCCGTGAGCATCGCATGCAAGTATGCCATTTTCAGGCGCATGAATTCCTAACTTTATTTTTCGAACAAAAATGTATAAACAAAACATTATGTTTCATTTGTTGAATATGTTTCATTTCTCTGAAATGTTTCATTTCTCCGAATATGTTTTAGCAAATGAAGTATCAAAATTATTAACAATTCAATACCCAATATCGAAAATATGTTGGTAACAGTATTTGATGGAAATTAACCAAGAATTAATTTTCATCAAATTCAGAATTTAAGCATTATTCAACGCTCGTGTAGGCATCGTCTAATGTTCAAGTATATGAGATGTACGATGTAATGTATTATTCATCGTATCAAAAGATACTTAGGACTTCTAGGTGCTAAGATTACGTTTGATCTTTTCGTAGTATCGATAAATCTATCTATCTAAGCTAAATGATATGAGAAAAATCGGTATCACAGTGTGTATTCTAACGTCTGTTTTCACAACTGCCGACTGGACTGTTGTAAAAAGTTTTCTTCAAATTAAAAAACAATCTAGTTGGTAATTTTTAAATGATATTCAATGTTGAAAGAAAATACAGTTGAGGTCATTGAAGACTTAAAGTTGTACTTTGGTTTTATATTGTATGTATTTTTTATTTTAATTAAATATATTATAATGATATTTAGTCACTAGTCCTACAAGTAAATTTATTGTTATGTTTAATTTTCTGCCCAAATACTTAATTAAAACATTGTAAATAATATACGTTTAAGATAGGCATTGGAATTTTGTTATTTCAATAAAAAATATTTTATAAATTCTTGTTGTTTCCTTTCCTAATTAATCATGGTAGCACATACATTACATGTGAATAAAACGTACAAATACAATTAACAGATTTTTATGCCGTTTCGACAAAGAGAACGGTGATGTTTTTCCCCAGATTTTTTTTCCAAACCAACAGAAGCTAAGACGTGAGGGTGAATCGCAAGCGGTTCATAAATTAAGTAAGCTGAGTTGTTCAAAGTAAGTTTTTACAAAAAGTTTATCTTTTAAACGGAAGCTACCGAAGGAAAACTTATTTTCTTCGAGACGTAAAATATTAAAATGTAGTTTCAGCTGGGATCTAGCAATGTTTGTTCGCAAACAAATTCTCAGTATTGGACATCCGCAAACTTATTTCCCAAAGTGCTGAGACGCGCAACTTATATTGAAGTACTTATGGCACTCTAAACGTAAAACATTTTCCAGATTAATTTTTAGACGATATTATTATTATTTAGGTTACGATGGGAATAAAGAGTTTGCATTATACCACAGTCCACAACAAACAAGTCTGTTGTTAAACTGTCTTCAGTGTATGAAAATATATGAAGGAGCGCCCACAAGGTAGGAGACTTCTAACCAACTGTTTTGTTGGTACACATTCTTGAGTCTAAAGTTTGTACCAACAGCTCCATAGATTCCAAAAAGATAGCTTTGTTCGCATCGACCAGTCAGTGTTAAGACTGTAATGATTATAGTGGGTTCAGACTTTTATTTACAGACCGGTGACCTTGTTACTTAAGATAAGGCGAGTTGGAAGCTGGGAAATTCTACTAAAATTATAAATGCGAAAGCTTGTGAGGATGTATGTCGATGATTTCGATGAAACTGTACAGTAATATAGGTTATACGTCAAAATAATACATGAGATACATTTTATCCCGAAATTCTCATGGGAACGGGTACAAAGCGGGTGAACCCGTGGAGCGCGGCTAGTGGAGAAATATATTGGTCTAAACGTAGCGTAACGTAGTAATCGCCGTCGTCCGAGCGCGCAGATGTTCATTTGTTTTTTTTACAAAACGCAATAACAGGGCGACTGGAAACGCTCAATTTGAACAAGCTCTAGAGAAAATGTCACCTACAGATAGCGCGCGAGTTGAATGCAGTCGGGGTCTGAGGTAAAAGTTGTAGCCGTAGGCGGTTATTAATAAAACAAATGAATAGGTACATACAAAGTTAATAATATTTTTAAGACATTTTACTCGAATTTTTACTCAAATGGAAGTCTCTGCATTTATAGGATAAAGTTAACTTAAGTGCTACTCATATTCGTTTCAGTCTAGATAGCGTTTTGTAAACGACGTTGTATAAAGTGGAAATGGGCTTCCTGAGACATGCCTATTCATATTTTACAAGACACGTTCAACACACATTTGTTCCGAATTGTTTGGGGTAAAAATGTTTCCTACATACTGAAGTATTTTGTTGTTCACCTGTTTTATTAGTTACTTTGTTAAGTCGTTAAGATGTTAAGTACCTGTTAGGCACCGTGCTGTTCTAACTGAAGTGCAAGACACACATCGTGCGGTTGCGGGACGGGTGCGGGTCGCGTGGCGACTCTTTTCAGCTCGACAGGAGATTGTCGTTGCACAAATATGTAGTTTATCGACTGTGCATATTGATAAACATATGTATAGATGTATGTATGTTTGTTACTCTTTCACGAAATAACTACTAGACTGATTTGGATGAAACTTTACAGTAATATAAATTATACATCAGAATAACATATGGTATACATTTAATCCCGAAATTCCCGCAGGAACATACAACGCAGGTAACACCGCGGGGCGTAACTAGTATTCCAATATAGTTAACGTTGTACGGAGAAGCAGTAACTGTTTTCTTGCAAAATGACGTCATTAGTCTCTCTTGCCATACTCTCTCTGTCGTTCTCCATACTGGTCAGTCTATGATCTTACTTTGCAATTATTTCGATACTTTTAAAATTAACACTCATCTTATTCATCTTAGGCATCGTGATATGCCTCATTTCGATTTACCTGTCTCCAACATCACATGTAGACAGGTGATCCATGTGATGTTGGAGACAGGTGATCAGTGAACATGCCCTTACTTCCCCTCTACTTGAAATTGTATTAATGTTTTATGGACCATGAAATTAGTTTTTTCAGGGATACAAAGAAGTTTGCGTACTGTTTTATGGGACTTTTTTATAGGAACACAACAAGATTAGAGTAAATTAATTCCAGTTCGTTCAGAGGTGCTTTGTTAATTTTATAGGCGTTCGTGGCAGGTATATTAAAAAACCGGCCAAGTGCGAGCAACAGACAGACAGACAACCAGAGTAACTTTCGCATTTATGATATTAGTTAGGATTATTAAATAAGCTTTTCTAAACTTATAATAAATGTGATTGTTTATTTTACTGTAAGACCATCTAAGAAAGATTTCCAGACAGAAATTGCTATACGAGTACTCCAAGATGTTCATTAAATCAACACTTAACTAACTGACAATTTTTTTCATATGTGTCAAAATCAGGAAGGTAACATTTGATGTCTCTGAGTGTAATATTATTAACTTTCCAAAACAACGTCATCAGGGACCCATATTTAAATGAGCTAAGCTGAACTAAGTTACGGATTAATCATCGACCTAAATTAACTAAATTGAGGAGATTATAAAGCACCTGTTTCCTCATAATTTGAGTAAACATAACCCTAATCAGTAAAGTTTCATACGTGTGAAAGTCAGTTGGATGTGTAAACATACTTTAGTATATGATATCACGAAATAATTACGCAGTAAGTGCTTCGCTCTACCGTGTATGTTATACTAGCCACGCCCCGCGATGTTACCCCGCGTTGTACCCGTTCCTGCGGGAATTTCGGGATAAAATGTATTACATGCCTTTTGCATTCAATCAAAATGATATCGAAGATTGAAAGAAATATGGTAAACTAGCCGCACCCCACGGTGTTACCCGCGTTGTACCCGTTCCCGCGGGAATTTCGGGATAAAATGAATTCCATGTGTTATTCTGATATACGAGCTACATTACTGTAAAATTTCATCCAAATCCGTCCAGTAGTTTTTACGTGAAAGAGCAACAAACATACATCCATACATCCATACATCCATCCTCACAAACTTTCGCATTTATAATATTACTCGTAGTAGTATACAATAAAAGAGTAGAGTATCTCCAGTACTTTAAAATGAACAACCAAAAAGTTTGTATAATTTTACAAAACCTCTTTCTTTCAGGAATCAGAAAATCATTTGCATACTTTTTAACTCATAAAATCAACCTGTTTTCAGCATTACGTATTGTTGTCATGTTTTATTTTTAGGTTATTTTCCACGAAAGCTCGCAACGCAACATTGAGGGAATCGGATTTTTCCAGTATTTTTGTCATTTTGGACGTGATGTGAATTTTGTAACAGTTTTTTAATGAGACCATTCGAAATAATTGGGTTTTGTTATTATGTATATGCTGTTGCTGTCGCGTTAGCAGGTAAATTACTAAGATTATAAGGCTTTACGCTACCCTGTCAATTTACATAAATACTACGTAGCTTTTGTAGTACCAAAATTCTGCTGTTCTTTTTACTTTATTTTGTGTTTACATTTTGTTCGAGCCACTCTGAAATATTACTATACAAAGTACGACTCAAGTTTAGTAGGTGAAGTGTATACTTGTTTTATTTCGCGAGCGCCCCAGTCATAGTTGTAATGAGTGTAGACACGCGTGTGCGTAACTATCAGTACCATCAGATGGATCATCTATAACATAAAAATGAATCGCTGAATCTGTTGCTAAGCGCATAACTTCAGAACGACTGCACCAAATTGGATGATTCTTTTTTTAATGTGTTCCTTATTGTCAGGACAAGGTTTTATATAAGAAAAATAAGGAATAAAAATCTCAAAATTCCCACGGGAACGGGGGCGCTGCGGGTGAAACCGCGGGGCACAGCTAGTTGTTTATATTAATTTAACATACTTCACTACAAATAACCATCGCATGACTTTTCTCCTTTGACCTGATCTGATCTTTGATCTGCTGTAAATTCCACTTTTCCCTTTTTACGTTAGAAAACGTTTATGTTTTATTTTACAGCGCCTTCTGAAGAAAATGTACTGCATCAAAGAGGTTTGTGTTCTTCATGTAGGAAGATCTTACATATACCATTTATTTCCTGGCATCAAAAGCTTCGTAAAAACAAAAATAATACGAGTAAGTTTGCCTTAAAACTACTGCTCTAGGCGTCTAATAAAGAGAATGAAGTCTCAAATATGGTAGTATTTTAGCTTCTTTACAACAAAAATATTATTAAACTATCCGTGCCCCGCGGTTTCACCCGCAGCGCCCCCGTTCCCGTGGGAATTTTGAGATTTTTATTCCTTATTTTTCTTATATAAAAACCTTGTCCTGACACTAAGGAACACATTAAAAAAAGAATCATCCAATTTGGTGCAGTCGTTCTGAAGTTATGCGCTTAGCAACACATTTTGCGATTCATTTTTATATTATAGACTAGCTTTTGCCCGCGGCTTCGCTCGCGTGGAATTTAGTCTGCCGCATTAAGTTTCGTAATAAGAAGATTTATAAAAACTTTCATCCCCTATTTTATCCCCTTGGGGGTAGAATTTATCAAAATCTTTTCTTAGAGGATGCCTACGTCATAGTAGCTATATGCATGCAGAATCTCAGCCCGATCGGTTTAAAATTGACAAAGTTTCATACAAATTTTCATCCCCTATTTTATCCACTTGGGGGTAGAATTTATCAAAATCCTTTCTTAAGGGATGCCTACGTCATAGTAGCTATATTTGTGCAAAATCTCAGCCCGATCGGTTTAAAATTGACAAAGTTTCATACAAACTTTCATCCCGTATTTTATCCCCTTGGGGGTAGAATTTATCAAAATCCTTTCTTAGAGAATGCCTACGTCATAGTAGATGCATGCAAAATCTCCGCCCGATCGGTTTAAAATTGACAAAGTTTCATACAAACTTTCATCCCGTATTTTATCCCCTTGGGGGTAGAATTTATCAAAATCCTTTCTTAGAGAATGCCTACGTCATAGTAGCTATATGCATGCAAAATCTCCGCCCGATCGGTTTAAAATTGACAAAGTTTCATACAAACTTTCATCCCGTATTTTATCCCCTTGGGGGTAGAATTTATCAAAATTCTTTCTTAAGGGATGCCTACGTCATAGTAGCTATATGCATGCAAAATCTCAGCCCGATCGGTTTAAAATTGACAAAGTTTCATACAAACTTTCAACCCGTATTTTATCCCCTTGGGGGTAGAATTTATCAAAATTCTTTCTTAAGGGATGCCCACGTCATAGTAGCTATATGCATGCAAAATCTCAGCCCAATCGGTTTAAAATTGACAAAGTTTCATACAAACTTTCAACCCCTATTTTATCCTCTTGGGGGTAGAATTTATCAAAATCCTTTCTTAGAGAATGCCTACGTCATAGTAGCTATATGCGTGCAAAATCTCAGCCCGATCGGTTTAAAATTGACAAAGTTTCATACAAACTTTCATCCCGTATTTTATCCCCTTGGGGGTAGAATTTATCAAAATCCTTTCTTAGAGAATGCCTACGTCATAGCAGCTATATGCATGCAAAATCTCCGCCCGATCGGTTTAAAATTGACAAAGTTTCATACAAACTTTCATCCCGTATTTTATCCCCTTGGGGGTAGAATTTATCAAAATTCTTTCTTAAGGGATGCCCACGTCATAGTAGCTATATGCATGCAAAATCTCAGCCCAATCGGTTTAAAATTGACAAAGTTTCATACAAACTTTCAACCCCTATTTTATCCTCTTGGGGGTAGAATTTATCAAAATCCTTTCTTAGGGGATGCCTACTTTATAGCAGCTATATGCATACAAAGTCTCAGTCTGATCGGTTTAAAATTGACAAAGTTTCATACAAATTTTCATCCCCTATTTTATCCCCTTGGGGGTAGAATTTTCGAAAATCCTTTCTTAGTGTGCACTTACGTCACTTGAAGAATCTTCCTGCCAAATTTCATGCTTCTAGGTGTAGCGGTTGAGGCTGTGCGTTGATTATCAGTCAGTCAGGACTTTGAATTTTATATATATAGATTTATTGTCGGATGTGATTGCCACTCCGCCCTCTTTAAGTACTTTACGTAAGATGTCAGCCATGCCTCCTACTTTCCATTTTTTAACAGAGAGAGAGAGAGAGAGAGCTAATCGTACTTCCTTTCTTGTTATATCATGAACTAGCATCGCCCCGCGGTTTTACCCGCGTTGTGCCCGTTCCCGTGGGAATATCAGGAATTTTTATATATAAAAAACCTTCCTCTTGAATCACTCTACCTATTACAAAAAACCGCATCAAAATCCGTTGCGTAATTTTAAAGATTTAAGCATACAGACAAACAGACAAAAATAGCGACTTTGTTTTATACTATGTAGTGATGTCTTCTGATCTCACGCCCCTAATATTTAAACGGTTGGTTCTGCATAGAATTAAGAGTAGTCAACCCGTATCACCATTAGTATTTGCAATCTGATCGATCAACTTCTGGTTTATTAAATTCCACTTAATTTAAACTAAATTAGATTTAAAACGAGCCTGTATGAACTATAAACCTATATGAGAAACTTATCGTAGTTCTTTTTAATGTATGTTTGACCCGTAATACCTTTTTATAGCCACTTTATTGGTTATACAAAGAAGATTAAAAATTTTATGATGACCCATCCGTATCTGTAAAAGCCTAAAATATTCAGACCGTATTTCATACGTCAGTTTCTATCACAATTAAGGGATTTAGGTCAGAGTTTAAACTTTGGAAAATATAATGCTGAAATAGAAACTAGGATAATAGCCTTTTTTAAACTTACACGATTTGAACAGATAGTAAACGTACTGACACGGGTTTTCTCGCGTTAGAAAGTTAATAAAGCAAGTGATAACTTACGTCGAGACATAAAAAGTAAGTTATTACTTGCTTTATTAACTTTCTAACGCAAAAAAACCAGTGTGAGTACGTTTACTTTAGGAAAATAGCGCTTAGCAGCATGTACAGCATGTACAATCCACGGCGGATATGAACTTTATAGTTATTGAAAATACATCACTACATAGTATTTAAAACAAAGTCGCGTCTGTTTGTCTTCTGTTTGTCTGTTTGCTTAAATCTTTAAAATTACGCAACGGATTTTGATGTGGTTTTTTGTAATAGGTAGAGTGATTCAAGAGGAAGGTTTTTATGTAAAAAAATTCCCGAAATTCCCACGGGAACGGGCACAACGCGGGTAAAACCGCGGGGCGCTGCTAGTGTAAAATATATCAACAATGTATTTAATTTACTATGTGCTGTACATACGTATATAGAGCAAACGACATTCAATCGGATTGGTCCTGTATGGCGTTCTGCAGTGCCTAAGCATTCAATTAAAGCCTTAGGCTACGTTTGCATAGGCCTGCTAGGTAACTAGAGTCTAATGACAGGCGTTCTAAGTGAGCAACCCTAGAGAGACGCCGCGATTTCAACGTCTGTGCGTCCCCACCCATAAAGTTATAACGACTTTTTCTTATCAATAAAACTTCCATCTAGAAAGGCATTTTACCGAATTTAAAACGCACATTTAAATTTACCAAAGTTTGGTTTTAAAGCATGATTAAATAATCTTGAGTCAGTTTGGAATTGAATAAAACAAAGTTCAATAAAAGTGGCCGTACTGGATTGAATTAAGAAATTGTTGATGGAATGAGATGTTTGGAATAACGTTTTCAAACGGTATCGCTTTTCATTTTCTCACGACAAACGTCTCCGTTGATCTGAAGTCGTATAAAGTTTACATTTCAATCGTTCTTTCGGTTTAATACCTATACCTACAGACTAGAGCCTGTTCAGAGAGAATGCCATGACTTTCTTTCCGAGAAACGAACTAATTCTTAGAATGAATAATTAAAAATTTGAATTAATTTACTATTTTAAATTAAAGAGAATTTCAATCCACTTCAATTTGGAGAAACCTTGGAAATATTTACAAAAATATAGTAAGTGTTTAAATATTAAATAGAAAACCCTTAAATACACAGAACGCTATGCCCAGAACGCAAGTCCTAATAAAATCTGTGTTCTTCTATTAACTCTGGTTTTGTTAATCAGATTATATTTAGATTTAGCTCAAAAGTTCGTTTTATTTTCGTCTTCAGTAAGTAATAAACGAGTTCAGTTTCAACTTAGTTAACTCAGCTTTGATCGACTAGACATTATTAACGGTTTCAATAAAATTCAAGGCAGCTGTTACTTTGGCGGTAACACTGTTCATAGTGGTTCATGGATTTAGTTTGTAATACTTTTATGTCAATATTGATATTTATTTGTTTACTAGCTGTGCCCTGCGGTTTCACCTGCATTTTTTTCCTCACTGCTTACCGTTTAAACCTTCCCTGGACATGAATATTTCAAGACCAAAATTAGCCAAATCGGTTCAGCCGTTCTCGAGTTTTAAGCAGACTAACGAACAGCAATTCATTTTTATTTATAAAGATTTATTTTTTGTAGACTATCGGATGTAATATCCACTCCGCCCTCTTTAAGTACATTATTAACGGTTACAATAAAATTCAAGGCAGCTGTTACTTTGTCGGTAACACTGTTAATAAGTAGTTTATGAGTGTCAGTAACAATAATTTTAGAAGAAAAAATGAGACTAAGTATATTATTTTACCTAAACTGTTGTCGGATAGAGGTATGCGGAGACTTTGGACCGTAACTTTGAAAAAATGAAAATGAAAAAATCTTTTATTACAGCAAAACAATTTTCCTTAATTATTATGCACTGAAGTTCTAATTTTATCTTATTTTTGAGATGTTTTGCTGTGAGGATGTATCAAGGAGACATAACGAATGATACCCACATTTGAAATACTTAACAGGGAACGTTCAATATTTGCAATATTTGTTCAATATTCTTATTCAAATATTACTAATTGTTTTATATAGATTGATATTTCTTTCACAGTCGTATACCGAGATGAAACTACTTCTCGAGCTAACACCATATTTGACGATCCGGATGATATTCAGAAACAACTAGAAAATGAAGCTAAGGATAGGCTGAAGTACCACAAAGTGAGTGAAAACATTATTTGTATATTTATATGTATTTTATATTAGAACAGCTTTGTTTACAATCCGGGAAATAATTACGGTTATTCATTCGTGCAGTATCATTGCATTATCGTCATTATCGTGCATTATCATTATCATCAAACATTATTAATTGTTCATTCAATTTCCGACTGAATCGGCAGTGATTTGTGTTTAAACTGTGCATGTTAACAGTTCAGTGGTAATTAATACGTCATTCATTCAGGAATAGGTTAGTGGGCAACCCTGGTGTCGGAGTATAAACGAACGCGAACAAATCCGCTAAAAAAGGAAACTAGATTGCATCTATATTTATTTAATGATAGGCAGTAGACACGAGTTATACAATTTAATGCTTTTTCACAAATTATGCAATTTAATAAAAAAGTTAAGTACATTAAAGTAAAGTAATGTAATGTAATGTCCCACTGCTGGGCAAAGGCCTCTCATCTCACTGAAAATATCAGTACAGTGAGGATGATAAGCCATAATCACCTCGCTTGCTTACGGCGGGTTGGTGATCGCAAACCCGAGCCATGTTTGCAAAGTAGGAAACCTTTTTTCGCTCGAAACGGGAATTGAACCGGGACCTGCAATGAATGCACTCACTATTAGACCTCCGAAGCGTCAAATAATACAAATAAAATAAGTAAGTGTGGAGCCAATATTTTATTCTTTACAGGCAGAAATAATACCGTGGGTTGTCTGTCTAGAACCGTATTTGATGATGAACAAAAGTATTGGGGTTAACTGCCATCATTTTCCGAAAAAGGTATTTATGAGATCCAACTAATATTATAAATGCGAAAGTTTGTGAGGGTGGATGTATGTTTGTATGTATGTAGGTTTATTACTCTTTCGCGAAAAACTACTGGACGTTTTATCCCGAAATTCCTGCGGGAACGGGTACAATGCCAGTAACACCGCGGGGCGTGGCTACTTTGTTTTATAAGTATGTCTCTCTGAACATTTATTTTATTCATCATGCATAAAATATAATCGAAATATATTTAATCGTACATACGATTGTGACATCAAAGTATATATAAGTAATATTATATGAAAATGTATGCATGTACCTAATGCTATGACTAACAGATGCATACGATGATGGCAACCAAAAAACTTTTTAAAATTAAATAAATAGCATATTCAAAGCCAATTTTTTAACCATTAATTGTCCCTTGAGCGCGGGTAATTAACTATCCCCTATTTTATCCCCTTAGGGGTGGAGTTTATCAAAATCCTTTCTTAGTGAGCACTTACGTCATTTGAAGAACCTTCCTGCCAAATTTCATGTTTCTAGGTGTAGCGGTTGAGGCTATGCGTTGATTATCAGTCAGTCAGTCAGTAAGGACTTTGAATTTGATTTATATAGATATACTATTTTCTTTCAGCGAAAATATTTATGTTCCAAGAATAATACCAAAATCAAATCTCGTGGGTTTTCAACTAAAAATTTTTTAAGTCGGATGCTTAAAATAGCATCCAAAGAAGAAGGTAAAATACATATTGTTTTTCATTTTGACTTCTAGAAAACTTCTTATGTGCAAGTTTCCACTGATAGTAGCATTATATTTCACAAGTGGCTTATAATTATTCTTAAATATAATTTATTGTTGAAAATGTTTGAGTCAAACTGCCTTATTCAGAAACAATCTCTGTCATAAAATGTTTTGTCTCTTTTAGTCTTTGTAAAATAGCGTATGATGGAAAGGGACAAGCCATTTGATAGCTAAAATGCTGTTAATAAAGGCCAAAATCTTTTACAAATTTTTTTTTTTA
The DNA here is from genome assembly GCA_951394245.1 of Cyclophora punctaria. Taxonomy (NCBI): domain Eukaryota; kingdom Metazoa; phylum Arthropoda; class Insecta; order Lepidoptera; family Geometridae; genus Cyclophora; species Cyclophora punctaria. Next base: position 9,175,084 of record OX596175.1, read on the forward strand.
TAATTTCAGCATCGAAGGAACTATTTCAATGGAATTATAAAAGTAAGTATTTTACACTATAATCTATATATATAAAACCAAGACGGGTTTGTTACAACACTTATAACTCGAGATCGGCTGGATCAATTTTCATGGTTTTTGTTTCGTTGGATTTGTCTCCGCCCTGAATAGCAGAATACATTTTAAAAACAATGAAAACTTGGAATAAAAATCTCAAAATTCCCACAGGAACGGGGGCGCTGCGGGTGAGACCGCGGGGCACAGCTAGTATCAAATAAAAGAAAAAAGATATTTCCATTCGTAGAACTTTCGGTCACATAAAATGTAGTAAGAAGGCATTAGCCTTTTCTGTGCCACTGCTGGGCAAAGGCCTCTCATCTCACTGAATATATCAGTACAGTGAAGAGGATTAGGCGTAATCACCTCGGTTGCCTAACACGGGTTGGTGATCTCAAACTCGAGCCATGTTTTAAATGTAACAAAACAATCAATAAGCCATATTTAAGTATTGGTTAGGGACAAAGGCCAAATTTATATACCTTTATCAGAAATAATTGAGGCAGGGGGTTAAATGCGAGTGAAAATAAGGGGGCTGATGTTAATAAATGTTATTAGTTTATTAAGCAAATGAGGCTATTTGAAATCAAGTAGCACCATTCAACCCTTAATTTGTATTCTGATATCAAGTCGATTGACTTTGCATAATAACTTCTTGTAATTATTTCTAAGGATCCTCTCATCTGAAGAACTTAGCATTGGGAACATTATTAATCTTATATGTTCGTTTTATTATAAAGAGTCGACCTTGGTAATCAGGAATTTTCTTAGAAAAATTAAACTTGAATTTGCTTATATATCTTGAACATTTATCTCACACTAGCAGCGCCCCGCGGTTTTACCCGCGTTGTACCCGTTCCCGTAGGAATTTTGGGATGAAAAATAGCCTATAACCTTCCCGTTGAATGTGGCTATCTATTACAAAAAGAATTATTCAAATCGGTTCAGTAGTTTCTGAGATTAGCGCGTTTAAACAAACAAACAAACAAACAAACAAACAAACAAAACAAACTCTTCAGCTTTATAATATTAGTATAGATTGTATATATCTATACTTATACATATAAAGCTGATCAGACTTAATTTGTTCGCTTGAACGCACCAATCTCGGAATCAAAACTATTAATGCGATTTGAATAAATATTTTCGTAATAGATAGCTACAACGGAATGGTTATAGGTTCATCCCGGATCGGTCACAATTAGGGTAAAATCGCAAGGCGCTGCTAGTGATTTATTTAATCTTGTTTGTTTGAACGCAGTAAAGTCTGGTTGTTACTTAAACATGTTGAAACAATTATGATAGCATAATCTAAATGTAAGTATTACTACGTTTTATCCTAAAACTAGCAATGCCCCGCGGTTTTACCAGCGTTGTGCCAGTTCCCGTGGGAATTTCGGGAATTTTTATACTTAAAAACCTTCCTCTTGAAAGCGTGTCATAATCCGTGTAGTAGTTTTTGAGTTTATCACGAACAGACAGACGCAGCCGAGGACTTTGTTTTATTTAAATATGTAGTGATTCAATTAAGCAATTATCTCTTTAAATGTAAGTATTTCACCTAGCAATAGTCAGAATCTATCATTTACTTCTTAAACATATCTATATATAATTATATATTATTCACAGATCAAGATCAATGGGGTGCCCATTATCCAAGTTGCAAAGGCCTCCGTCAGTCTCCAATAAACTTGCCCTACAATGAGTATTCTATTGTGAAGTATACGAGGCCCATGTTGTTTGGAAACTACAAGACTGTACCGCAAAAAATGGTTGTTGCCACTGATGAAGCTGCTGGTGATAATATTTTTATAGACAAGCTTTTATTCACAAGCCAGTTGGCACAGTGGCAATGAGAGCGCTTACTGTATCGGGGGTTGCGGGTTCGATTCCCGCCTCCGGAGTCAACAATATGGGAAGAAATAATTGTTGGCGACGATGTCTGGCTGTCAATTATATATTCTTATATAGTATGTGTTTATGTATATGTAGTAGTATGAGTGAGTAAGATTCCATAATCCAAGCTTAGAGCTTCCTTTGAGTCTACTCAACCGTGTGTGTGTGCGTGTGTGAAGGTTTTATAAAAGAAAAAACAGTACATTGGCCTCTATTATCATTTACATTGGCTGATACAGGAACCGTGGTCATAGAAGTCTTCTATGACCAAGGTTAAAAGAGCCGAAACGTCAGATAAAAATGTAAAATAAAAGCCAAGTTTATCCGTAAACGTAGATTCAATTTAAAACTCTTATATTGATTTTTCAGTAACTTTGTACGGTAACTGGGACAAGAGGAGCCGTCCGTTGATTTATGGAGGAGGGGCTAGTAGTAGAAGTTATTTATTCCATTCATTGTCTTTGCGGTGGCCTTCGGAACATATGATCGGAGGGCTTCTTTACCCCATGGAGACGCAAGCTTTGTACATATCGAGTCTTTATGGAACATTTGATGAAGCAGTTGAAGGTTCTGATAAAGACCAGTTGGCGTTTTTAATTGTTTCTTCTATATATACTGTGAGTAGTGTGTTACCGAAATGCTTGCTAATAAATGGATTGCCTTTAACATTCATTTTTGTTCCTCCTGATGTTCTATCGAGAGTTATAGTGGCAATCCTACTAATATTATTAATCCATACGCTTGTGTGGATGGATGGGTTTTTGTTAATCTTTTACGACAAAAATAGGGGACGGATCGGGAGGAACAAAGATCAATTTTTGTCTCGAAAAACACATATTAGGGTAAAACCACTAGGTGCTGCTAGTCTAACATAGGAGTCAAACCATCTTAGCAACTGTTCCTTATATTTTTTCAGTGAGAGAACCTATATCTGTCAAATCTTAATTCAATGCACCATATCAATCTTCGAAGTTCGTAACAGTTTATTCTATATTTTTCTTCAGTCTCTCATGTTTTTTCTTCTATCTGTTTTAGTTCTCAGGCGTCACGCATAGAGCAATGAAAGACATAGTAGACGCCGTGTTGGCTCCTAATGTTTACGGCAACCGGACGATAAAACCTAAGCCAATGCATTACTTTAACCCACCGTTTAAAAAGTACGTCTTATACGAGGGTTCATTAACGTATCCACCTTGTACTGAGTCCGTATTATGGATGGTAAGGGCAAAGCCGTTACCAGTCACTAGGGTATGTACTAATTTGATTTATATTTTTGTCAAAAATTGCCATCTATTTCTCCATTAAATACTTAAATCAAGAAATTCTCAATTCAAATAAGAATATGATGAGGTACAGTTAAGTAAATATACTTTGAAACTTGACTTGGTCTCGGTAGTTTCAATCGTTAGACCATGTTGGAAGCCCTTAGACGGTCTAAAAGCTACATTAGGATTCCCACCAGCTCAAGTTCTTCCTCTTCTTCTTTTGTGTCAGTAGCCTTTACATTTTTCCGGTCCAGTATTTTGTTAGCAGAAGGAGAGTTTATTTTACTTTTATTAATTCCAGGAATTTGCAGACTTATTATATACTATACACTTGAATGGTGAATTAAAATCTGGCTATCGGCAAACTCAAAGTACAAATGATCGAAAGATATTATTATTTGCTTAAGTGTGATTATTTCCAAGTAAATAAAGTTAGGAAACAGTTTGAGGTTTTATTTTATTTTTTACCTTCTCCCAAAAAGTTTATAACTAAATCTTTAGATTTTTTTTTTCTCTACGCCATTGTTCCACTGTTTAGGCAACATATACCTAATTAACATCTGTTTAACGATAATTCTGAAGTTATTTGATTTCTATAAAGTATTCAAAAGCACTATCTTCGCTTTCACCACTAAAGTGTGTCCATGGACACACAAAGTCTAAAGACTCGCTTATTCACACCTTTGGAAGCATTTCTTGTCAAGTACCTTCTTTGAAACACCTCGTATTGATTATTTAAGGCAATTGTGTATCGATCGCATTAAATATAAATAGCAAATTGCATTCATTTATGTACCACTGACTGTAACCTTAGCAGGTTAAGGCGCCGTTATATGGAATAGACTTGCATTGATTGTGTTAAAGGCAAATTGAAAAAGGTTTGGCTCTCAAAATAGATTGAATAAGACAACGTCTCACAAGAATGATAATAAGTAAAGTATGAGCCTATCATGTCCCACGGCTGGACACAGGCCTCTCATCTCACTGAAGATATCAGACAGATCATAAGTACAGGAAAGTAAAACTTAGAAAGGAGAGACCATAATATTCATCGCGATTACAAAGTATTTTAGTCGTAAGAATAAGATTGATTTTTCATTACCTTCTAATAATGACAAGACTAAGACACTGCCAATTATAAGGAGCGATTTTTATTACGTTAAAAAAACAATTACATAGCAGCCTGAAGTCGCAGTAAAGGAACTTTGCCTTAACAAGAAGCAGGGCTCAGCAAACATAATTCTTCAATCAGTTGCCTTATCACTAACGCCGCGACGCGACTAATATCCTCCATAACTCATAACAAGATAAATTGACAAAACTCTAGTGTTTATCAAACGTTATCACTTTAGTATGAAAAGTTAATCCTGTCGATAAACATGATAGATGTGACCAGTAGTGCGTTTTAAATACTATGTGGTTTAGTGGATTAGATTGATATATGACATTATCGTCGTACTGTCCAATAATGTACAAAAATAACCTCTATTACTGCGTTAATTCTAAAAAGTGCCAAAAATCTCTCAATAAAGTTTTAAATCATTTGTGGCTTTAAATGCGGCACTTAGTACCTTGTGGCGATAAAAACTATCTGCTTTGTAACTACAATTTGACGTGAAGTCGATAGCATCGTAGCGTAATATGCTAGTTACATCAAAAACTAATCATTTATTCCAATTCTACCACAACTATTTTGTACCCATATCTATACTATCTATACTAATATTATAAAGCTGAAGAGTTTGTTTTGTTTGTTTGTTTGTTTGTTTGTTTGTTTGTTTGTTTGTTTGTTTAAACGCGCTAATCTCAGAAACTACTGAACCGATTTGAATAATTATTTTTGTAATGGATAACTACATTCAACGGGAAGGTTATAGGCTATTTTTTTATCCCGAAATTCCCACGGGAACGGGCACAGCGCGGGTAAAACCGCGGGGCGCCGCTAGTAGTTTATATGTTAATTAACCACTGGGTGACTTACGCCTGCCAGGGGTTCCAAAAATAACAAACTTTCGCTTTATTATACATTTAAAAACGGCCCGCGGCTCGCTGCCCCCCTTTAATGCCGAGAACACAACGTTAGCGTGTTCTAAAGTTTCCAGTGCTGCCATCTGTTGAATACTGTGTGTTAAGTCCTTTTTCATACTCACCACGTTATAACTTAACACACCACTTAACTTACTTGTGAAATCTTTTATGAAGCACGGGGATGAATACTGCATTATGTCCCTTTAGTTTATTTAGTAGTTTTACAAATTGTGCTCTCTAGTTTTCTCCAAAAATAACAACATGATTTGGGACCCAAGCCAAACCGAAGTCTTCAGAATTCAGAGGCATTTCGACCCAAATGTGATCTATTTGCAGAGGTTGCAAAAAGTACCCAACATATGGTCTCATCTTCGAGAAAATGTCAATGTCATCTCGATTCATCTTTACTACAAAAATGTAAAATATTTTAACCTAACAATATACAGGCTCAGTTATTTTATATAAGTATACAAAGGTATGGTTTTTGAGACATTTGCCAAAGTTTATTTGGAGCAATAGATGTAGGTCGAGTTTTGTCGCAAGAATTACCCATTGGCCTATTTATTTCTTACTTCTTGAAGGTTACACTTTCTTTCATACACTGTCTGAACCATAAGAAAGTATTGTCTGATTAATATTACATTGAATGGCCCATAAAGTGCAGCGTTATCTTTACGCCTTTTGTATGATAAACTCAAATTGGCCGCCCTGATTTCAAGACTCGCTATTATGCAAATAGATGAAATAAAAATATTTATTGGCGAGATTTCTGCTATTGCGGAAGTGGTTCCTTTGTGATATTTAGCGGAATTTTATGTGAATGAAAGTGGATTTTGTTCTAAAAATAGATGATTGACTTCGAGGGGCGATGCCATCGGCAACAATCAATTTCAAATGCCATAAGAAATTGATTGCTGCCGATGGCACCGTGATGTCAAAAGATAGGAAGGTGGCATATATCTGTACTAATTAATATAATAAAGCTGAAGAGTTTTATTCTTTGTTTGTTTAAACGCGCTAATCTCAAAAATTACTATTGCGATTTGAATGATTCTTTTTGAAATAGATAGCCACATTCAATGTAAAACTTATAGTCTATTTTTCAGTCCAAAATTACTAAGGGTACGGGCACAACGCAGGTAAAACAGAGGTAGTCTAGAAATAAAGAAACTGATTTCCCATCGAGTGGTCTTGTTTTTGAAGTAAAGCAAAGTCCTGTATCGGCTATACAGTCATGACCAGTCATGACACAATATACATAAGTGCAAAAAATCATCAAATCAGTATAAACCAAATTCCAAATATCTATATTTAGTTAATCTTATCTTAAACGATAATAAACTAGACCTTCACGTCATACGCAATGATAACGGCAAAGGACATATTTAATAGCGTTATGTAATGAATGAATCAAATTGAAACAATAGGATAGCTCCTCCTCCTGTGGATTTCGATAGCGTGTTTATATGGTGACTGGAAGTGTTCCATGGTTTTACCCGTGCTGTGCCCGTTCCCGTAGGAATATTGGGATGAAAATAGTCTATAACCTTCCTGTTGAATATGGCAATCTATTACAAAAAGCAAGATTAGCGCGTTAAAACAAACTGCTTTATTATATAGTCTTTTTTAAACTTACACGATTTGAACACATAATTTAAACGCACTCACACGGGTTTTTTCGCGTTGGAAAGTTAATAAAGCAAGTAATAACTTACTTTTTATTTCCCGACGTTTCGAGGGGATTGCACCTCTCGTGGTCGCGGGTGAACTGAAGACATTGGAGTTACCGCTGTGATGGTAGGGTAGGCGTTCCAAGAGTTGGAAGTACCCTCACATGGTCAATGTTAGAGTTTAATGGTGCGTTCACATCACAGCGGTAACTCCAATGTCTTCAGTTCACCCGCGACCACGAGAGTTGCAATCCTCTCGAAACGTCGGGAAATAAAAAGTAAGTTATTACTTGTTTAATTAACTTTCCAACGCGAAAAAACCCGTGTGAGTGCGTTTAAGTTATGCTTTATTATAGTTTCAGAAGTAACTAAAGATACCATGTTTTGTGTTGCCTTTTAAATTTGTATTGTCTAGCGTTTTGGGTACTGTTGATATAATTCAAAATGTAACTCCAGCATTTAAGGAAAACATACAGAAAATAATCATCAGATCAAATAACAGTTACAGATGAATAAAGACATTTTTCAAAATTATAAGATACAATTATGAAATGATGTTTGTATAATATTTTAATTAGGAATAAATAAACATACATTTTCCCGGACTATTTCACCCAGTTAATTTGGTCAAAGCTCTAAGCTTGTTTTATAGAATCATACTAACTGATACTACTACATATAAACCCAAATACTTTATATGAATACATAATTGCCACTTTCGTCGCTAACAACTATGTCTGCACATTTTATTGATTCCGGATGGGAATCGAACCTGCAACCCCCAATAAAAAGACACTGTGAAATTATAAACACTTCAAAATGTAGCACATGTAACTCCCTAACTCGTAGTTATCATTTTCGCCACGTTTCCTAATTGAATAACATGTAACGTATTATCTTATTAAGAAGGTATTTTTCATAATCTTATCGTCTATCAAAAATGATACGATATGGAATTGTTTTTGAACCATCTTAATCTGGATCCGGACGTATTTTGTGTAAATTATAAAATAAGCAGTGAATAAAATTATGGAAAAAAAAATTTTGAATATCAGCCCGCAGTTGCTGTCTGTGGGACCTAACAAAACTGCTTCTGATGGTAACGTATTCGTATTGTTAAGTATGTTTAATTGCCGTATTCAGAAACTTCAATTAAATCGACAGTTAACTAATTGACTTAATATTTCGTACATTGCATTTCAGAAATTCCTCATTAACTTCTCTTAAGGGGTCACAGTGATTCTGAATGCGGCAGTTTAGTTTTTAGTAAGTCACTGACGTGCTCTGGTAGTTACGAGTACAGCTTGATTTTTGTATATGCCTGCTTAGTCTTAGTAATTGCCACCCAAAAATATAATTAAACTAGCTGCGCCCCGCGGTTTTACCCGCGTTGTGCCTGTTCCCGTGGGAATTTAAGAACCGCTCGACCGATTTTGTTCAAACTTCACATAAACCATCTACTGAATAGTCCGAACTAAGCCTAAACGTTTGATTTGGATAGGTGAGCCCGTTCTTGAGTTATAACATTACAACGAAAAGTGGCATTCATTTTTATATATAGAGGTATGTTTTATCCCCGTTTTTTAGTACCTCTGGGTGGTATATATTATTTTAGGCACAGCTTTTCACACACTGTATCCTATTTTTGGAGCAAAATAACGCCTCATTTTATAAGTCACTAGCAGCGCCCCGCGGTTTTACCCGCGTTGTACCCGTCCCCGTGGGAATTTCAGGATGAAAAGTAGCCTATAACCTTCCCGTTGAATGTGGCTATCCATTACAAAAAGATTTTTTCAAATCGAACCAGTAGTTTCTGAGATTAGCGCGTTTAAACAAACAAACAAACAAAACAAACTCTTCAGCTTTATAATATTAGTATAGATTTATCTTTAACAAATTATGTGAATGAGTAAGTTCGTGTAGAATTGTGGCCAACCCTGCTGTCGGAGTTTTTAGACCAAAGGCCTGCAACATGGTCTGACGATTGATCCAACTGAGACCGACAATTTAACGTGCCCTCTGAAGCACGGTAGCGCTCAGATAGACATTCCACTATCGGCCACCCATCCAAGTAGTGGCCGAGCAGCACTTTGCTTAACAATCGCAATGAGTTAACACTGCTCAAACTAAGCCACGAGTGCTACGAGTCAAACCAAGGAACAAAGTTCATAGTGAAATCTCCGTATAAACGTCTCACTTCATAAACCATTTATCTTTCCGACGCCATAACACAATTGTATCAACAGTTTACGGCCCCATAATGTCCACCACGAGACACGAAGTTATTTCAGCAAATAAATATTTAATGTTTCAATTTATAAGCTTTAAATTTTACGGTCGTTTTTGCGCTTAAGGGCATTTTCATGGGAATTATAATGCGGTTGATTGCGATGCCCCGCGGTCTTACCCTGAGTTGGGCACGTTCCCGTGAGAATTTCGGGATGAAAAATAGCCGAGTAATTCCCGAGATTATACAATAACGAGATTATACAAACGCTCGAACATACAATTATACATACTTTACCTCTTTATAATACGAGTATTAGTATAGATTGTTATTCATCAGAGTGTTATGGTTTGCCTTGGGTTCCAAACCAAGTCACTTCAGTCTAAAAATATGTTTTGTACCTAAAAACTACAGTTTACATAATGGTTCATTAAACATGATAACTAACTAAACCTTCTACAATATTACAAATCATCATATTGACTAAAAAGTACTCTTAACTTACGTAGGTATTTATTTTGCTAAGGAAATTTTACTAACATAAGAAGTCTGCGGGTCTTATTATGCATAGAAAGTAACTACTTTTCTGTTTCTCACTACGTTCCGGTCATTGACTTTGAGCTTTAAGATCCGTAGAGCATAAGATATCTAGTCTCACCTACTGAAGTAATCAGAACAGCTCGGAAAGGCTTTCGGAAGCAATCCTGTCTTCTAAGTCGTATTATAGGTCGATAACATAAAGCGGTACGGCTTTTGACCGTTCTTTTTGCTCATTTTCGTGGAGCATTTTCTTCCTTTGAGTAGGTACACAGTTTGTGTCTCTTTTTAGGAATCACTTATTCTTATTATTCCAAATCAGAATAATAAGTTTTTAAAAATTGATTTTCCAACTATTAATTATTTATTTTGAAAGTGAATTAATATATTTTTGATCAAATACAAAAATCGCTTAACATCTTACGTGTCACTTTACGACATTCATGGTTTTTTTAATTATTGATACCTACGTAAAGAAAATTATCAAGAACATACTAGCTTTCTTTAACCAGTCAACAGTATTTTACTTACGCGATGTGTACACTTCGTACTCACACGGGTTTTTTCGCGGTAGAAAGTTAATATAGCAAGTAATTACTTACTTTTTATTTCCCGACGTTTCGAGTGAATTGCATATCTCGTGGTTGCGACAAAAAAAATACGTAATTACTTGCTTTATTAACTTTGTACCGCGATAAAACCTGTGTGAGTACATTTACTACAATCAACGACTTCCTTTATTCAACAAAATAACCCCTTTCTATATTAATTAACAGAGAATTAAACACGGACGTATACAATACAAAATATAAGTGGAATTGTTACGCTTTCATAAGTCTTGTGGGAGAGTTGATAATATAACAAGAGAAGTTCGCCTTGTAGAGTTAATTTATTGGGAACAAACAAAATACTTTAACAAACGTATTATCCGAAATGAATTGTCTTAATTTATTTACCTACCAATAATTTACATTAATTCCTACATGCTACCTCTTAATATGTGCATTACATTTCTCTCTGTTATGAGTGGCCTTTAGGTGGTCAATCCCGATACCAGATTTGACCACTAAGTTACACGAGCTGCTAGGTTTATATGTACTTTGTCTGCCTAACAAAAATACTAAGATTTTAGAATTAAAATGCTACCCAATATTCTCAAGCTTTATTACGACAGAGTCCTATCACAACAAATTACTTCACTTACGTTACAAAGGGTCTATTACTTGAGACTATGAGAGGTCAATGCCAATGACCTTTGTCGGAATAGGTACCTATTCTGACCTATTCTATTACGAAAAATGAACGTAAATAATAAAAGAATAATGGTTTTTCGATACTTCTCTTATACATTTTCGTGGTGAAGTTGTTGTAAAAGATTCCACAGTTTATTTCTATTAATATAAGTTTATAGATTTTTTAAACTAGTACCAGATTCAAGAAAAAGTGTCATGTCGTATAGAGATGTGAAGGAGCTTGCACTGAATAGGAATAGATGGAGAAGTCTGCATCGGACTCACCGACGAGAGTCTTGCTCTTAAATGGTACTTTCAATATGGATGTTCTGAGTGCCCATATGTCTCCATTAGTTAGTCCGTATGTCCGTTGTCCCTATACACCGTGTCCCCGTCAACGGGGAGAGCGGTACTTTAATTTAATATTCAATATTACTTCCCGTACCGTGTTGGCAGAATTCGATTCAGGCACTCACCGGTCGCTCCCGCGCCGCGGCACGCTCCCTTCGCTCTGGGTATGGGGAAAAAGGGAAAGTAGAGTAAAGTATTTAAGCCTTTAATGTTCCACTGTTGGGCAAAGGCGTCTCATCTCACTGAAGATATCAGTACAGTAAGGAGGATTAAACAATCACCACGCTTGCGAGACAGAAGGAGGTAATTATTTAATTAAAGTACCTGCGGCAGCCCTCGTGAACGGGGGGACACAGTGTATGAAGAAAATGGGCATACACTCCAAAAACTATGATCAAACGCCTCTTCATCTTCATCACAATGAAGTCAATACAACTATCTTTAACACTATTAAAAGTAAACATTGCAAGCCATGAATAATCTTGGTAACAATACCGCTACCGAAATCACTAGCTTGCTTGTCTAGCGTCTTAATATTGATTAATTTGGCCTATACCTATCCAATCTTGGAGATTACCGAGGCGTAATGGCTAGAACCTGATACCTTGGCAGGCTCTATCAATACCAGATAATAATATAGGATTAAATTACTTAGTAAATGATAGTGTCGTTATAATGAAGCATGTAATATATAAAAGGCAACGTGTTATCAAATATGTATGTATGTCGTAGGCTCGTAGCGTCGTAGCGCTCGTACTCGTAGCACAGTTTTGCTACGTCATTTTATCTAATAGGCAAGGAAATATGCTTGAAATGTGTTGGTTGTTGACATTGGTGGGAGATGGTCGATTGTATAATGATCAAATCAATGAAGCCAAAGGATATATCTCTGTAGTGGTTTGAGCGCTACTGTTTTTAATCTAAGTTAACATTGCAGCCTCCGTGGTTTTGTGGATTGAGCGCTCGGCTCACGATCCGGAGGTTCCGGGTTCGATTCCCGGGGACAATATCACACAAAAATCTTTTAGTGAGACTGCCCTCAGTTTGGTTAGGGCATTACAGGCTGAATCACCTGATTGCCCGAAAAATAAGATGATTCCGTGCTTCGGAGGGCACTTTAAGCAGTCGATCCTGGTTACTTTCTACGGATAGTAGTCGTTACATGAGCCATGTCAGAAGCCTTTGGCGGCTCAATAACTCTGACACCAGGATTGGTCAGGTTGTTAAGTTAAACGTGGCCTTTCAAATTATCTAAAAATCTTAATTCAAATCGATTAATCCGTTCGGGAGCTATGATGCAGACAGGCAAACTTATAACACCGTTATTTTTGCGTCGGGGGTTAATAACGCCAACAACAATGTTACCCATTAATATACGACTTTGTAACTCAAGTTGGGGAAACACTGGGGAGCTATTTGTAATATTTTTACGCAAAGAAGAGGTTATCTGTTTTACCTTGAAACTCTGACCTCAACTAATATTAAGAACGCAAAAGATAAGCCGTAGAATCATAAGTAAACAAGCTTCTCTCATGAAAGATGACACCTCATGATTGACTGATTATGGATTACATTCGTAAATAAACTAATATGAAGATATAGCGCTTGGAAACTTATGTAATGGGTAGATAAGATGATACGTTTATATATCGGAATAGATAATATGACGTGTGTACTTGTTTTTTATTACTACGCTTCCGTATATTTTCTTTCTATTTTTTTGTCTTTCTATACTGTTCTAGTTACATACGTACATACCTAGTTACATAATTCACCTAAGTCTAGTCAACATAAGTATTCATTTAATGCCTTTTGTTTTTGCAAAAACTTTTTACATTACGTATAGTAAAATGAGGTCAGATAATGAGATATTAATTCTAAGTAGGCAATTGATCCTACTTAATGTGTCATTATGAATTTATTACAAAAACATTATTGTCAATAAAAATAGTCAAATGGGTACCCGAATTTGTTTCCCATGTAAGACATAATTGTTTACAACTAATTACAATGTACATATGTACTTAATCTCAAAATGATTTCTATATATTTATTGAAAGTACTTTAATTAATTGCCTCGGTGGTCTAATGTTATGTGCACTCGCCTACCAAGACTGATCATGCGAAAACATGTTCCTAATTTTCAGACATGGCTCGGGTTTGAGATCACCATCCCGCATTAAGCAAGCGTGGTGATTACGCCTAATCCCCCTCTTATCCTGATATCTTCAATGAGACGAGAGGCCTTTGCCCAGCAGTGGGACAGTACATGCTAATACCTTACTTTTTAGTATACTGAATTCCAATAGAAACTTTTAGTATCTCGAGACGCTGATAACCGTTTTGCTTTCCGTATTCACGTGTCGAAGTAAATCATTATTATCAATATTTACTGCCTATCTTATCAGTAGTAATAAATACCAAAGATTTTTTTGACAAATAATGTTATCTCTATCTACTTTACGTAACATAACAATACGTTTCCTTAAAATAAGTTAGTTGTATTTCTATCAGCAATGTCCAATAATAATTTATGCAAGTTGAGTTGAGAGCCTCTCTGAACGGGTACCTTAAACTATTCTACGTAGCTTTACTACATTTGTTTTCCACCAATAATGTGAATCGTTCCATAGCAATGCTAGATAGCGATGATGTAATCCACCAATCGCATCAGCCGTACGATACCTTAGGGATGCTCTAAGATCTTCAAAATACTGACACGTAGTTTTATATAATTGTTTAGTAAAAGTTGTTTGAAATGTAACCAAAAGCTAAGTAAGGATGATCACTCCTATATCTCTAAGTAAAGCTTAAACATATTCAAATATACTATTTTTGAATTAAGCTATGAACATTGAAAATAAATATAGAAATCACTGAACACAAAGACGAGAAATACAAAACATTTGCATACATTTTGCGGGAAATGTTTCAAAAACACGTAATGTTCAATGAACCGAGAACTCTCGATGCTGTCTAGACATGGACTTAAAAGTGCTTGAAATACTCTTTAGAAGGGAGTTTGGAGAGATTTTACTCCACTTTCTTGGACATAAACACCTTCTTAGTGAAATTGATCAAGATAAAGACGAACGCGTTTAATAAGATTTAGTAAAACAGTAGTTGGACATTTCATTCATTTTGGCTCAAAGTTAGTTTATTACTAAAGATGTTATGGCTAGAAGATCATAGGTATATCTAGTGGGAAATATTGTAAATTTCACCCAGTGCAAGGGTCGTTTTTAATACCTGAATCGTGTAACCGAAAACTTGAGTATGTATTGATGTATACACATGAAACGTATAAAATTATTCAAACAAACGATAATTTCATCCATAACTTTTTTAGTTTTGTTCTGTCTCCAGAAATTTGTGTAATCACCACTACTGAAGTATTTTGATCGACCTCAAAAAGGCAAAGTATAATTTTAATTATTTAAACAAGCTTCAAAAAACGGCGAATGTTTTCCATTTTGTGTTTCCATTCTTATGTTTAAATGAAACTATGTTATTTATAGTAAATGTACTCACATGCAATTTACTCGAAACGTCGGGAAATAAAAAGTAAGTAGTTTACTTGCTCAATACTTTTTTTACCGCGAAAAAACCCGTGTGAGTACGTTTACTATGTGTTCAAATTGCGTAAGATCATAAAGACTGTGTAATTTGTCCTTTGCAGCTGAACAAATTTCCAAGCTGCGTCCGTCTCAGTCGCCGATCGCTATATCCGTGAGTCGGTGTCCCACTTGGACCTCTTTAGACACTCTCCGCTACAAGGGCTATTGGGACAACGAGTCTAATGGAATACTCCTCAACACTGGATCAACAGGTATGTTTAGGTTCTAGCACTTATAAGGATATCGTACTAAATATATTCTGAAGTTGTACCTGTCCTGGATGTTTAATTTCGAATTTTATTTGGAGACAAAAAGGCCTTATAAGTTTTCAGTATTTTGTGAGAATGAGTACACGATGAAGTATAGCCGGTTACCAGATTAAGCTAGAAAAATAACATACAAACAGGTAGAGATAATAATGATAATAACAGTGCTATTTATTATATTGTTTCCTCGCTTCATTAATTGATACAATATTGTTTATTATGTACCTATTGCGTGAGTGTAGCAAGGTTAAATATCGCATTTTTGTTTGATACCTTATCACTAAATCGTAGGCAGATAAATAAATATAACTATTACTAATGACTTGCAAATCTAAAAGAAACAAGTCCTATCCTAGAAAATTATAGACTCAACAACTTCGGCTATTTGAAAAGTACCGAAGCATTTCTTCAGAAGAGTTTTCTTCAGAAGAAAATGCTATGAAAAAATAGTCTTTCCGATAGCAAGATTTCCTGAAACCCGGTCTCCTCTGCGTCGTCGCTAATCAAATATTTGCCCCCCCAGCTTACTTCGCCTTTGAAACTCCCGTCCGACCAACTTTAAATGGAGGACCTCTTATTGGAGAGTACATTTTTGAACAAATGCACTTCCATTGGTCTGTCGACGACTTTACTGGGTGTGAACACGTTTTAGATGGCCATGGGTAAATATGAAAAGGTTTTATTTATTTTGAGTAGTACTTAGATAAAAGATATACCTCATTCATTTGTTTTCATCATTATATACATCCTCACAAGCTTTCGCACTTATAATATGTGTAGGATAAATGAAAATCATTTATTTCTAGCTACGCAGCAGAATGCCACTTCGTTCACTATAACAGCAAGTACGAGTCGTTAGAAGCAGCGGTAGGCCATCCTGACGGTTTGGCAGTAGTCGGGTTTCTTCTAGAAGCAGTTGATGCTCCGAACCCTCGATTTGATAAGCTGATCCAAGGATTGGAAGGAATTAAGAAGAAGGAGTCGGTTGTTCATGTTACTTCAGGTGATTATATTTGTAGAAACATGGTAGATAGTTTTTAACGACGTTTGTACGTCGTATGGGTGTCAATTATATATTCTTATAAAGTATTTGTGTATGTATAAGTAGTAGTATCAGTGAGTTAGATTCCATAACACAAGCTCAGAACTTACTTTGGGTCTAATAAACCGTGTGTGAATTTGTCCTGGTATATAAGATACGTAAAGTAAGTACTTCTATGAGACAAACATTCCCCTCTTCCAGATACCTTATCCTGGATGGACAGCGAAGACCTCAACGAAGGCAGCTACGTCACATACAAAGGGTCTTTGACCACCCCGCCTTACACTGAATGCGTCACTTGGATCATCTACGAAAAACCAGTTCACATCGGCACTGAGCAGGTAAATTAAAGTATATAAAAGCCTGTAATGTCCCACTGCTGGGCAAAGTCCTTTCATCTCACTGAAGATATCAGTACAGTGAGAAGGAGCCGCTAATAATTAAAAATATACTACTCTTTAAACACTTAAAGCTTCTTGGTTGCAATGATTAGGTTCGTATTAAGTAGTGGTATTCCAAAACTTTATGGCATTCATTGCGCTTGAAGTGGCCTTAAAAAATATTAGACATTGATGTCCTAGTGCAAAGCAAAGACCTCTCATCTCATTTAATATAATCAGTACAGTAGGGGTTAAGTATAATCACCACGCTTGCCAACTAAGGGTTAATCAATATCAAAGAAAATTTTAATATTTTTTGATTGAGATTAGTATCCCTACCTTTTAAATTATCCATATTCACAAAAGGCTCACAAAAAATGAGAAAGAACTAGACTTAACATGTTCCATTTGGGAATTAAAATGGAATATGTTTCATACCAGTTTTTCTTTGTGGTTTTTTGAGAGATAATTTCTCTATATTGCTAACCACTTTGGCTAGTTCCTACTTTATAAAAAGAAGATATTTATGATATTAGAAAAAGGCCTGTTTATTGTTTCCGTTTTACCTGGTTTTATGATTTTTTACCTAGTTTTACGGCTTTTACAGTCTATTTTATTGAGATACCTTTATAAACACTTTAACTTTGACAATACAAGAACTTTTATAAAGAAACCAGACAGCGTGTATGTCGTAAGAAACGGAATAACTTTAACAACCTTTAATTATAACTTTGAACGTAATATCAAGAACAACTTAGTATCTAAAACATGTATTGTGAAGCGTTCGTAACATTCTAAAACCCATCACTGTAACGATGTTACTTAGATTCCTTTTTGCTCCGCGATTTTAATTAAAACCAGCCACCGGTTCGTTACATTTAAATTTTCACACGTACCAAAACAGGCTTTTGTATTCATGGGAGTTTGTTGAAATAATTAACTTTTACGAAATTTGAATAAACATTGATTGATACCAATTCTGAATTGATTTTTGAACGGAGTTGTATGATACTTGTTTGTGATTAGATTACAAAGTCAACAAAAGGGGATGGAATAAATAGTTGAAATATGTATATGAAATATGTATTGTTGAAATATGTTAATGTATATGCTTCAAGAAATATTTTGTATAGAATACTAGCTGCCCGGCAAACGTTGTTTTGCCATATAAAAATTAAGGGGTGGACTACCCTTAACATTTAGGGGGGGTGAAAAATAGATATTGTTCGGTTCTTAGACTTAGTCGATATGCACAGAAAATGTAATGAGAATCGGTCAAGCCGTTTCGGAGGAGTTTAACTACAAACACCGCGACACAAGAATTTTATATATTAGACTAGCAGCGCCCCGCGGTTTTACCCGCGTTGTACCCGTTCCCGTATTAATTGGGATGAAAAATAGCCTATAACCTTCCCGTTGAATGTGGCTATCTATTACAAAAAGAATTATTCAAATCGGTTCAGTAGTTTCTGAGATTAGCGCGTTTAAACAAACAAACAAACAAACAAACAAACAAACAAACAAACAAACAAACAAACAAACAAACAAACAAACAAACAAACAAACAAACAAACAAACAAACAAACAAACAAACAAAACAAACTCTTCAGCTTTATAATATTAGTATAGATGTTATGTAGATTTTCGATTGGATTTGTATTAATAGCAATACCGAAATAGTTCGATTAAGCTTAAATATGTTGGTTCATTGTAAAGTAGTATGTACAAGACTGGGTAGTTATTCTAGACTTTATTTACTTAAATACAACCTAATGGAAACTACTGGTTTCTTAGGTCTAAGCAAACACTACTGAGTTTGAATTGAAACTATTTATATTTATGTCAGATTTTGGTCTTCTGTGACCACGGCTCCTGTAAACTAAATAAACTCCCAATATTTTCCCGAGTGATAGTAGTAATGATTATTAGGCATATACAATTAATACGTCTTTGTAAATCATTGTATCTACGCCCTCTGAGTATATCATATCGTATATCAGTCCGATAAAATTGTCCATGAAATTATTAGCGTTTATATTCAGCCAATTTTTCCATTGCACACTACAATACTCAGTATAGTCGTAAATTAAAAAGGCGCGCTGCACCGCAGTGCCTCTGCCATGAAAAGGCAAAACTCGACGGAAAAGACGCGTCTATTTTTGTCTTCTGCAAAAGAATGGGGCTTTGGATCAAAGTGATTTACATAGAGATAGTTTATGAGTCCGAGTGAAATAGGCTACTTTCCTCGAAAAATGCACAGACCAAGTAAAATAAAGAGTCTGTTACGCTTCTTAAACATTGAGGAAAGACGCTCTTTTGAGCTAGAAATGTAATACTTACTGCTATTGAAAAGATTCCACGATAATCTTTTAGTCATACATTCAATTTGATATTTAAAAAGATCAGACACAACATTGTATAGAATTTGTGGAAGTTATTAAAACGAAATGCTTATCAAGAATATCTACGCTTAAGTCAAGCGTAGTTATTTTTGATGAATTCAAATGATACATTACTGTTTCAAATTCAGCTTCATGTTATCTAAGTTAGACGTTATTAGTCCAAGCGTTTTCCTAATAAACCGATTCTCTAGAGTTTGATATAAACTGTATCCAGTCCCTTAACGAAAGTTGCGTCAATTAATACCAAAGTTATAAATTGGTTGATGATTGCCTGTAAAGCTCTGAACTCAAGCTAATGACTATATGACCTTTTCTTTGAATCCCGCATTGATGCTAAATTGAAGTTCATGTATCATAATAAAGTCTATGGTTTTCCCAAATTGTAGTTTTTTACTTATAACGAAATTACAATAAAGAGATTTTCACTGGATCCATTATACAAAAACTAGCAGTGCCCCGCGGTATTACCCTCGTTGTTCCCGTCCCGGTGAGAATTTCGGGCACCTTCCTCTTGAATCACTATCTTTAAAAAAAAACCCGCATCAAAATCCGTTGCGTTTTTTTAAAGATCTAAGCATACATAGGGACAGACAGACAGTCAGCGGAAAGCGACTTTGTTTTAAACTATGTAGTGAAGACCTATGAATCCTAATCCCAAATCAATTATTTTGACTTCCACACCTATAACATCAAAGAGACTCATTCAACTACCATTTTTTGTCCACAGTTAACTCTACTAAGACAACTGGAAGGCCCAGAAGACGTGCCCATTGAACGCAACACGAGGCCTACACAAAAACACCCGCCAGGCCACTCCGTAATCTATGTGAAGCAAGTCAAGTCCAAGTTATAAATGTCGTATTACCATCGAAATAGGGACCAATTTCTTGCGGAGTACAGTCATAAAGTCGCCAAAGTAAAATGGCTATAGAACTATAATATCATTCATTATATTATTTAAAGTTAGTTGATGACGGTGATTAATTTTTTGTTGTATATTGTTATGACTATATACCTACTAATTAACTAAAATGTACTAACACATTATAACTCAATAGAGTTTGGTTCCTTTTAAAAACGTTATTACCTCAATTGTTTTCTTTTCTGTTTATTATATTTCTAAGTTATTCATTTTATTTATGTTTTACTTATGTAGCATGTAGGTAGTATTTTTATTTATCTTTGATGTAACGCATAAATCAGAGTGCATAATATTTATGTACTTTCCTTTAATCTATAAATAAAATGTATTTTGATAAAAAGGACAATCATTTTATTATCATCTACCTAAGTTATCTTTTTTAATTAAATAATTGTAACCACTTCGTTGGATTATATTTGTTTTTTGAATTCTAAGTATTCGATAAGATTATAGCATGGAATTTCAAAAAAAAATTAGTGTTAATTTGTCTCTTAATAAATGATTCATCTTTACTTATTTAACGACGCTGAAGAATGTGTTTTTGTTTGTTTGAACGCTCCAGTCTCAGAAACTATCAATCCGCTTTTAATATAGTTATACCGCTAGTTAAGTCAGGCTATTCTCCATCACGAACTTCCCACAGGAATGCGCATAACGTGGATAAAACCGCGTGGCGCTACCAGTCCTACTAATCCTACTAATAAATATTATAAATACGAAAGATTGTGAGGATGGATGTATGTATTTTTGTCACTCATTCAGGAAAAAATGTACTGGACGGATTTCGATAAAACTTTACAGTAATATAGGTTATATATCAGAATAGCACTTGGGATAAATTTTATCCCGAAATGCCCGCGTGCACGGGTACAACGCGGGTAACACTGCGGACGCGGCTAATTATTTATAAAAGGATTTATATAAAACAGTAATCATTTATGTTCTCGGATCTTGTCAGTACGAAGTGAAGTGTCGTATACCAAATGGAATTCCTAAAATAACACAAACCTATCTGCTTCTATAAATCAAAAGTGACAGAGGTCTTTTGATATTGTAGGCGTAAAGAAACATTGCGAAAAAGTTACGTTGATGATGTTATCTTGTTCTCAGTATTTCTTCTTCATTTTTTCAATAAAGGAAGTGTCTGACCGATAGTATATTAGGAGGTTCTGTTCTTGAGATCAATTGGATACTTGTAAGGAATATTGTCTGAGTTTTCATCTCATGTGTCGGTTTGGTTCATATTTCGACTTATTAGTAGTAAGATAATTTATAGTTCGTTTGTTTTAGCACGATTTAACGCTGCTTT
Organism: Cyclophora punctaria; assembly: GCA_951394245.1. Taxonomy (NCBI): domain Eukaryota; kingdom Metazoa; phylum Arthropoda; class Insecta; order Lepidoptera; family Geometridae; genus Cyclophora; species Cyclophora punctaria. Next base: position 9,196,285 of record OX596175.1, read on the forward strand.
TACGATTATTACCAAAAGAAATACCAGTTAGAATGTAAATAAAACAAACACAATTCAGTCACACTAATGACCATCTCAGAAATCCTATTGAAGTAAAATAGTATAATACACCCAATCTATCCTTCCCTTCACGACATATTACTTACATTTCATTAGTCTACCAAAACACTCAAATACACGGATTAATACGTGCTCAGAAAGATAATCTTGGGTATAATAGTTTTGGTGTAATCAAACTGACAATCAAGTGCCCAATCAAGAGAAGATACAACATTCAATTTAACTATTGAATATGAAATTACTCAGACTAAATGAATACTCAATGTAATCGCAAAATAAATTTACTGACAAAAATCAAAATGTATCCACCTGTTTAGATCTAAGCTACTTAAAAAGCCAGCACATAGTTCTACAGTATTACATAGATGATCGTATACTCGAATGTAGAATAAATTCTGTATTTTCTGCTTCGTCAGAGGATCTACTTCACTTAAAGACCTTCCTCCAGAAGACTCTCGTCTTTTCATTGCTTCTTCATCTGTTTCATCAATCTCTGGCATTGGACAGAACATGTCAATCAATTTCATGTATTCTATGTCAAACTTATCAGCCATTTGCCCTAATAAGAAAACTACTGTGCGATGTTTCTGTTTCGCTAAGCCTTCGCCTTCATACCATGGCTTTAGCAACTCCTTGTGCGATTGTCTTAGTAACGAATAGTATTTCATACGATCATCATATTCTTTATCCATCATAGCCCTTCTCCAACTATCTATAGAAAGATCCCATTCCCTTGTTGGTTCTAATTCAGTGTACAACCGTCTCATTTCTAAAACTTCAGTTTGATGATAGAAACAAACTGGATTTTTCATAACGAATATTTCAGCTTCAATGAATAATTTCTTATAAGGATATTGTTGGGGCTTAATACTGATTGCTTCATCAATCGCGTCATGAATCATGTCCAATATAATATTTCTAATAGCCCTTTCGTCAATTCTATTTTTCAAAACTTCAATTCTAAGATTTGATTCTTCTATTTCTTCAACAGAATCGGCGTAGAGGTTCACGTAAAGTTTTTCAACTAACGAATCAAAGAAACAGATGTTGCAAAAGTTGATTTCCCAAAACTCACTGTAAATACCAGCTTTGTTTGAAAGAAATGTGAAGTATATTAATTTTTCCTGTCCTGGATAAATGACGTCTTCGTTTTTGTTAAAAAAAAAGACTTGTTCGTAGTTTTCTTCTGGTATAAATGGAATAGATTTCCTTATCTTTCTCCAGCAATATCTTAAGGTCACAGTTCCAAGGTTATGAAAGTGAATTTTACATCGACCAGCGCGACTGATTGGTGTATTAAAATAGTAAGACCAAGTGGTACAAGATTCGTGCCAATCTTCCTTAGTTAGTTTTTCCAAACATTTTAAATTTTGTCGCGGGATGTCTTTGAAAAATATGGAGTTATTTATTTTAAGAGCGTAAACAGAACATAAAGCCCCTTGTGGTGGTTCTTGAGGCTCGGTTATTTTTAGTTCTGGCAATCGTGGTATCTTCTTGGGTGGCGGTTCGGGCTTTTTTCCAACAACGACTAATTCACTGCAACGGGGCCTATAAAAACAAATAGTAGATATAAGTAGGTAGATTGAAACAAGTTAGAAATTATAAATAAGTATGGAGGTAAAATTTATTATAAAAAATATATCGTTACGTTCACTTGAATTTGGTAAATATACCAGTGTGTTTTACTTACTTAAATGGGTCTATCTTTTCTAGCTTGTCTTTGAGAGCTGTTTCGCGATTCTCTCTGTAAATTTTGAAGGCTCTATTCAAAAGAACAGCTTCTTTTCTTTGAGGTTCTCCCATCATTCCCATTTCATTATGTTGAATATGTTTTGGAACGCATATATGTTCAATTTGTGGTGGTGGGCCCAGTTGGTCAATAACACGTCTTTGGTATTCATAAACGGGGTCGCAATAGCATTTATGGTGCAGCCTTGCAGGTAGTGTGAATTGCGTCCCTCTAACGTCTGGTTTATCCTTTTTTTGCGCATATTCAAGAGCGGTTTTCCATTCCTTCTCTCCCCTTTTCTTCGCAAATAGATTCATTGCTAGATCTACCGGTGGTTTTTCCAGTCTATGTCCAAGTTTCGTCGCTTCATACTGACGAATTCTGACCCAATCTTCCCAAACTACTAGTTCAGCATCAGGTTCTACTTCTTTAAGATTTTTATCGTAAGGTTTGGATCTCTGCATTTTGAGTGAGCTTAGGATACAATTTTTTTAATCCTGATGTTTTGAGTCCTCACTTTATTTTCATTAATGATAATAAAAAAAAATGGCATTCTTTGACAATGACTATTGAGTAAATTTGGCTTGGAGTTTTAATTTAAAGAGTTTTTATATCGATTCCTTTAAAATGGTCAAGAAGGTTACGCCATGGATTTAATATATGAAATCCATGGCTTACGCTCAAATTCGCAAACATCAATGTCACCTTTGATCTTTATGGTCTCACATTCGTTTACAAACAATCAAACAATAATAAATAAGTAACATGAAATAATTCCATTTCGATATTTTTGTATTAAAATATTTAATGCTTTCTTAAATTAACATGTATTTTATTTAATAATTCAAAACAAACAAACAGGGCCAGGAAACCTTTTAAGCAGTCTAAAAATCAGACCAGAGTGTGCCTTACCTTTTCGAACTGAATTTTTATTTTAACACAATATAAATAAAAACTTTTCAAAATGTTGGGTGCAGCACCGGCTCCTGGTAAGTGTCACAAGTAAATAAAATAAATAAAAACGCTCACGGTTAATTAGAACCAAACTAAGCTTTAAGCATGTAATATGGAATCTTACTAACTGATACTACTTCACACACTACACATACTACATATACTGACAGAAGTCGTCGCCAACAACTATGTCTTTACATATTGTTGACTCCGTGCAAGAATCAAATCCGTAACCCCCGACACAGTAAGCGCCACTGTGCCAACCGGCTTGTCAAATACAGTACATTAATATGTTTGTATGAGTAAAGAGTAAGAGACGGTGAGAAACCGAATAATAAACTTTTCGTCTTAAATTCCTAAAGGTATGTGCAATAGTTCTTCACTTGACCCTGTATTCTATAATAGAGCCCGAAGAGGAAGAAGCCCCCCCACCGGTAGTAGTAAAAGTAATACCACAAGAGGGGACAATAGAATGGATACAATACGTCAGCGAGTTAGAGGGACATCTCCCTACGCCAATAGACGTGTCAATAACCGGATCCACTTTCTACACCTGTCCGGAACTCAAATGGTATAACTTCGAGGTTTATCCTCACAAAATCAAGTTATCCAATACTGGATACACCAGTAAGTATGTGGTTTTAGCATAGTATAAAGAGAGGGGAAGTAGGTTATCTTTTTATAAAAGCACCGCGCGTGGTTTTTATGTGTGCGCCAAAGTATCTATTCGTCGCCGCACGCACACTTTAAACAAAATCTCGACCCGTTTCTCAGTGCGCCAGTCGCGATTTTGTTTAAAAAAGCGTGCGGCGACGCATAGAAGACGCGCGGGGTGCATGAAGATAACTTACTTCCCCTCCCTTTATACTATGGTTTTAGCGTAGATTTAGATAGAATAGTTAAGATAAAACTTCGAGTCAGTAATGAAAGTTAGGAATAGGAATTTAAGTAACTTAACGTGCCATCCGAAATACGGTAGCCCTCAGATAAAAATGCCACTATAGACCATTCAAGTTGGGGCCGAGCTACACTTGATTAAGACTCATATTACAAACCGGTCGTAGATGTAATTTCTGCACTATTGCTACCCTGTTTGGAGGGAATACTGCAAATAACTATTTAGTCTAATCTGGTGGTCTCGTTTGTTGATCATTATCACAGAAACCTAAGATTATTGACACCAGCCAACCATTAAACTAGCACAATACAGTTTGTTGTAAGTTCCGATACAGTGAGGTAGGCTTGAAAGTTGGAACCCCTGAATGTATTGAAAATATTTGGAATCATGGTTGTATTTATCGTAGGTAGATACCGTGTTTTCTTTCCCAAATATTTTTGTTGCCTTTAAGTGTCGAGTATCTATCTTATTACTATCGTATAATGTACCTTATTTATCATCAAAGTACACATTGGAGCCAAATGGAAATGTGAAAGGCCTTACCTTGAAGGTGGTCCGTTTTTGGAGAAGCACGTTCTCTCTCAAATCCATTTTCATTGGGGAAAAAATATGATGGAGGGGAGTGAACATACGGTGGATAAGAGGAGATATCCTGGTGAGATGCAGGTGATTACTCTATTTAAAGTAGATTTGTGTCAAACAATTCAATGTGAAAATTCAATGTAAATTTAATGTGCGCCTTGGTAAGGAAACTTTTTTACTTTATAACTTAACGTTTTATGTAATAGTGCACCTTCTTCCGAGCTGAATACCTAACCCAAGAGACTGCTATGAAGCATCCTGATGGAGTTGTGATGATCTGTTACTTAATAAAGGTAAGTCTTTTTGAAAAATCTACCTTAAACGAAAGATCAGGTAACAAGTCCGTGAATTGCCGAAAATAAGGAAAAATTTAGTAACTTACTTCCCGTTATAATTAGTTTTCTGCACATCTAAGACTGGAATTCTTTAAGATAAGCCACAAATAAAACAAAAATCGGGTTGCTATCAATAAATTAAAAAATGCCATACTATCTACAATTTATATTGTGGTGGATGAATACTAGTGGTTACTTGGAGCATCAGATGCCTCACTCTAAATTATTATTGGCAGGATGTCAGTCCCAATTCTCTAAAGTGTAAGTAGGTATTCCTATCTCAATAAAACCCACAATTAAATAGACACATACCAGGGTAATTTTCTGTCTGTTCCTGATTCGTAATTGTCTTTGGTTGTCAGAAATGATTATATTATAGCCTTAGTTAGAGCTTAATAAGTGGTCTGAAACTTTTGACCTCACAGGTTAGTATGTGCTCGCCAACTCTTTGGGTCTAGACAGACGGACTGCAATTCAACTGCAATCCGACTGCCAAATGGCAGTTCAGATGCAGTTTGAATGCAGTTGGCTCGACTGCAATCAAACTGCACGTCGACGGGCAGTTGGCGTGCAGTTGGATTGCAGTCTGAGTGCAGTTACAACGACTGCAATCAATCAGACTGCAATCCAACTGCACGCCAACTGCCCGTCGACGTGCAGTTTGATTGCAGTCGAGCCAACTGCATTCAAACTGCATCTGAACTGCCATTTGGCAGTCGGATTGCAGTTGAATTGCAGTCCGTCTGTCTAGACCCTTTCTACAGACACTTTCTCTTCTCAATAGACACGTTTCTCTCTCTTTACTATTAATTGAAACGTACGTTAATGACATTATTATTTATTTCAACGGGAACTTACGTACGCGGAGGTTACTGTTGAGTTGTCCCTCAACACGTTTCGGTCACGTACGGTGACCATCATCAGGAGGTGGGTGAAGCGCTCGCGACAGCGTCTCTCCCCGCACTGTAACCTCCGCGTACGTAAGTTCCCGTTGAAATAAATAATAACGTTTCTCTCTCGCTCCCTCTATTTATCCATACGAATATAATAAAGCTGAAGAGTTTGTTTGAACGCGCTACGAACTAGTCTGTTTTGAATAATCATTTTGTAATGTAGAGTCACATTCAACGGGAAGGTAACAGGCAATTTTTTATCCCGAAATTCCTCAGGTAACAGGCACAACGCGGGTAAAAAGCAGGTAAGTATAAATATAAGAGATTACAATAATGGAAAAGTTCTGATCTATGACGAGCATCTTTGTTTTTGCCTAAACTAACCTATTCAATTTTTTTCAGTACGGAGTGAATCCAGACGACCGTCTTAAATGGGTGATCGAAGGATTTCCAAGGATAATAGAACCCCAAACCAACACAAAAATCGGCCCTTTGCCCATGTCCCGCCTGCTACCGATGTTCTACGAAGACTACTTCTTATATTGGGGCACTTACAACACGGCGCACAACCAAAGCTACGTTATACGATGGCTGATACCGAGAGTACCGCTGTTTGCATCTTTGGACCAAGTAAGATGTTTATTAATTATCCCAAGTAAATAGGAGTACTTAGTCACGCTGGAAATATCATATCAAACCACTGCGCGGAACTTAATTGAATTTGTATGGTATGGCTATCGGACGACAGATAATGTGCTATCAACCTTATATGGTCCTCCGAGATGTGTCCGAACCTTGGACATAAGCTCGTGCTTGAGCTCGGATGTGGCTTGCAAAGCCAAGTTTTGTTTTGAAGGTCCTGTTGCAGGGCGCGCAATGCAACCATCTTAAGTAGTACCCATGATTTGTTTCATTCTGTTCATTTAGATGCAAGAATTCCGAAAAGTATGGAATCCTTGGGATGAACCGAATCTCGGCAACTTTAGACCTCTTCAAGAGAGAGAAGATAGAACTGTTTTCTTCATTAACGCCCATTGGAACCAATATAATTCCTTATTACCAATACCCAGAATTCCTGAAGAATCCATTTCTCAATTGTCGCCCGCTTATCAGGCTAACATGTGGATGTTACCACCACAAAATGCTTATATGCTCCCTAAAGAGGAGGTGGAGGAAGCTGAAATAGTAGCAGAGTAATAAAGATGGGTAGGTACTTAAATTCACTAAAAGTTCAATCAAAACTTATCGTTCGTGGCGCAAAATATTATGAAAATATCTACCTAGCTGGCTAGCTAAAGTAGTATTTGAGAAAAGCTTGTTACCATTAAGTAGGTGGGTACGTCGATTAATGTAAATTGGTATCTTTCAATAATGGTTAAACATAAATTAAAAACTTTTGTAAATCAAACAATATAACGCATAGTCTGGTCAACATAACCTGCATAGTCGGTTAAATGGCACCTCCGTGTAATACCTCCGTGGCGCGTATTGCTAACTGCATGCGAATATTGATACTGACGCGGCCAGCAAGATGTCAAAGTCAACTTTAACGTCAATAATGTCAATGTCACGTCAAAGTCAAACTTATAACCTTAACTCTTATGTCGTACGTATCCAACCAAAACAAAGTTTTCTTTCCTTTTACAAAGCATTCAATAATTTTCTAGTTTCTTGTAAAATGCTGAGGAATATACTTCGAACCAGCCGGTGGCTGGCACGGAGGCAAATCAATAGTTTACCCGTTGTATTGCGACAAGCGCCACAATCTAAAACATGTACAGAATTCACGAATATACACAAATACTCGACCACCACTGAAAACGTTCAAATTAACGCAGTAGAACCGGCAGTTTTTGAGGAAATTTGCAGCGAAACCTTGGAATCTTTGTGTGAATACTTCGAAGAATTAGTGGAAGGTGCTCCTAATCTAAAGGGTGCTGATATAACTTATAGCGTAAGTATGAGCTTAAGTTGTACTACTGTTTACTAACTGTTCAATTGATTAATTATATTTGTTTTCATTAAAGTACCATTACTTATATACTAACAATTTTCAGAAACATTATTTACTAACAACCCATATCCATTCTAATTTCATTGCGTTTAAACTTATCAAGATATTACAATCTGTGTAAAACCATAGCATGAAATGAAATTCACTTATCAACTTATGTAATTTTAAATTCAATGACCACGGTCTAAGTACCTACTGTATTTCATAAAATGAATTTTTTTTTTATGATTACAGGACGGTGTACTGACGGTTGCATTAGGTTCTAACTACGGAACTTATGTAATTAACAGACAAACACCAAACAAACAGATCTGGCTTAGTTCACCCGTGTCCGGACCTAAAAGATATGACCTAGTTCTCAAAAACGGAGGACATTGGATATACAAACACGACGGAGTCACCCTACACTCATTATTACAAGAGGAAATATCAAAAATAGTGACAATTAATATAGATTTCAATAAATGTTCACATAGCACTGTTTAAGTTTAGTAGTTGTTTATTTGTAAGTAAATAGGTTTTATTTGTTTTTGGTTGTTTTTTTTTTTCAACAAAATGGAGGTGATTGAAGATGGGAATATTATGGATAGGATCCCAATCCTTTTGCAAAGAGATTTGGAATATTATCAGGTATGTCTATAATATTTCAATGTAGTTTACTTGCACCTATTAAGAAAAGGCAACTACTATCAAATATATCAAGTAGTTTTTCCTTGCCTACACTGCCTTCCATATTAAATAATTTATCTATAACTCAATTTATCACTGTACTCCTAATAGTTCTTAGTTTGGTGACTAAGACATATATGAAAAATAAGTCATTTTTTCTTGTAAAAAAATTTTTTAGACACGTAAGAAAACTGTTCTTGATAAAAGAATTGATTTATTTTCAGAAAAACCAAACTGTTCTATCAGAGACAATATGCAGAGGTGTGGTCGGTGGTCGCCTTGATTTCCCAAGGAATGCGTCATTCGCTGCTGTCAAAATTGTCATATGGCTCGAAGATGAGTTCTCTATTGCTTTTAAGTTAGTGATTTTTGTACTTAACACAAAATGTATCTTCAGTTATGTTAGAGTTCTTAGACCTGATGCCCCAGAAGAAAAAGCTCTAAGAACTTTATCTACCCAGAATGTCAATTTTATATACTGCAAATATGTATACATAGTTTTAATTTAAAATATAGGCAGGCATGATATATAGGAACCTTTTATCTTCTTATAATTTTTGAATAACCATAAGTATATACATTTTATATCAAGAACAGGTTCTCCATAGTTTTAGTTTCGACTTTGGCCACTTCTACAATGGCGCTAGGCTCGCATTCTTTTATATCTATTTATCAATCTTTTCAGACAAGGCTCGGGAATGTTTGTGCTTACCGAGGAAGACGATAATGGAGAAGGGGGCGTGGCCAAGACTTCGGATCCTGATAAGTTTATACAGCTTGCTATCAAATCCAGTGACTTTTTATTAGGTAACTAAATGAAATATGTGTATTTGCCAAGTAAACGGCCAAGTCACACAACATTAACTATAAATATTAAGAAATCGCAGTAAGGAACCTTAGACTTGGCACGACTTTATCTAGATTTCAGTACTTTTAGAGATAAACAAGCAGCTCCATCGAGATTTGGCTAGTTTTTTACAGAATGTTTTTGTTCGGATATCCTTTTCCAGAACACCTTCATGTATTAGCTCAAGAGGCGTTAGACCACGCTGATCTACCAGTATTGACTGCAACGCTCGGCGCCGCCGCGTTATTGAAAAATAGTCTCTATTGCTACGTGCAGTACGTTGAGGATAGCGGCAATTCGGAGAGACATTCTTTGTTGCAAGTAAGTTACACAGAACCATAGGGCACAGGACTATAATATTATCTTTCAAGAGGGTTTGATACTCTACCATAAGATGACACGTATCACACTCCGGAAGTCTATTAGAAGTATATTATTAACTATCCAGTTTTGGTGGCAACCTGCTTGGTGGATAACATTCAGCATTTCACAATATATTAAACACACACAGATGGGTTCGTACACATATATGGAAATATCGCCTCAGTTCACTTTCTTTCTCACTCACGTTACTCGACCAGCTTGCACGCATAATAAGGATTTGCCATCGATTACGTAGAACTTTGAACTGACGGCAGATGCGGCCCGACAAATAAATAAGTCATGCCTTTACCACCTTATTCATAAAGACGATCTTTAACTAAAGCACTGTTATAAAATGTTTTGTCTCTTTTGCTCTTTGAAAAATAGCGTATTTTTGAAAAGGACAAGCCATTTGCTATAATGCTGTTATTAAGCGTTTATGAATAAGGCCTTTAATCTTTCATCTTCAACCCTCAACTCATCACAAACTTCCAGACATGCTACAAACGCTACGTGACAATGTCAGAGGCGGTCGGTGAGCGAGTGTTGGACCTGCACAGTCGCGTGCTATCTCTGTACATACTGCAGGACTCGGGCGGGCGGCCTATCAACGGAGTTCGGGCTATGAACGAATCGGGCACGCCGTCTGTGCAAGGATGGTGGCTTTATATGAACGGTAGGTATTAACTTATACACTAGTCTTCGTTTTCTGTACTCATCTTCAGTGCTCGTGGCGTAGTTTGACTAAGCGATGTTAGTTCATTGCGATTGTTAAGCAACGTGCAGCTCGACCCCTACTTGGATGGTTGGCCGATAGTGGCATTTCTACCTGAGCGCTATTATACCATGCTGAGGCCACGTTGAATTGTCAATCCCGTTTGTTTCAATCGTTACACCATGTCGGACGTCTTTAGGCGGTCTAAAAACTCCGAGACCAGGGTTGGCCACTGACCTACTCGAACTAACTTACCTTATCTTCAGTGAGATGAGAGATTTTTGTCAGACATTGGGACATTAAAGGCTTATACACTACTAGCAGCGCCCCGCGGTTTTACCCGCGTTGTGCCCGTTCCCGTGGGAATTTCGGGATAAAATGTAGCCTATAGCCTTCCTCGATAAATAGACTATCTAACAGTGAAAGAATTATTCAAATCGGTTCAGTAGTTTCTGAGATTAGCGCGTTTAAACAAACAAACAAACAAACAAACAAAACAAACTCTTCAGCTTTATAATATTAGTATAGATTTAAAGTTAGTTTTACATAATCGAGTATTACTGAGTCTGAGTCCAAATTATTCCAATCGAAACCAATTGAGACTAAATTGACCCAACATTAATTTAGTAGTGTGTCATGACATATTGATGATTGTAATGATCTTGTGTCACACACATCATTTTACTTTGGATCTCTGTAAACGTACGTAAGCTCACGGCAATATATATCACGAGTTCGGTGACAGGGTGTATGACCCGTCATAAGTGCTAAACTATTTGGTATTAATATTCTAAGTTTATATTTTATTATTTATATTCTAGATCTAGACAATCTTAGACTAACCTTGACCTACTGAAAGAGTTGGTCACTGACTGACACGATGTTCGGTTTAATTTTGGAATGGAACTAACTGTTGCTTTTCAAATTATAGGCAGCAGAAAAGATCTTTGGGACACAGTGCCTCCTCGGATGGCGCAACGGATATTCGCCGGCATGTTGAACGAAACGCTCACTATATTGACTATCAGATATTGTCAGGTAAGGAAATAGTAATAACTTATTAGTTTGTATGACCATGTGTTACGCCCAATAAAAGGGTAGGTTTAGCGTTTATATTGAGTGTCGCGTTTCGGAGGGCATGGCCAATTATTTTCTATTATTTCAATTAAGGCCTGGTTGGAGACTTTAGTCTTTAGTTTAGGCTTTAGCTTAAAATTTAGTGTAGACTTAGTTTAGACTTTAGTTAAGACTTTAGTTTAGACTTTAGTTTAGAATTTAGTTTAGACTTTAGTCTAAAACTCTACAGGGCTGGCGACTAGCAAGATATTTCTATCCAAGCGCCGTGATTCGTTCTCTAACTGAAATAATCCTGTATAATTGTATACAGGATTATTTCAGTTAGAGAACGAATCACGCTAATCATCGGGCTAAGTTTGAAATATGCTTACTTAGCCCGATTTTGATTGAAACTAGCTGAATTATTGAAAAATCAATATTACCAGAAGCAATCTTAACTGATTTTGCGAAACATGAGCTAGTTTTTCTGATGTTATATGTCATAATTTTTGAACCTCTTTGCAGACTAAAACAACCAAAGCGACAACCCCACTGCTCCTAAACGACATATACAACATACTACTCTGCGTTGCTCAGCTTCTCCCTTCCATATGTAGTACAGGAGCCGATCTAGCTGGACTCGATGTAAAGAATCAAACCCGTGACGTAAGAGATGTACACGCGAAGTGTGACGAACTGTTCAAATGCTTCGTTTTGAGAGGGGCCGATCCGCACTTTATTGTTCAGGTAAGTTTGTGTTGAGAAGCAAAAGGAAGATGTACAAAAGGTGACAATATCAGTTTTGAGATAAATGTCACGTGACTTCATTAATATTTATATTTAGAGCAGTATACCACCTAAGATGACGATATCAATTTTGGTATAATCAAATATCCCATGTTGTCACATCTATGTACATTTATCAGTAGTTGTGACAATGTAATTTCCCAGTCTCAACTTTTGCATTATACAGGTAATAGTTATAGTATTATACAGGGTTTCCTACGGCTAAGCGACACGAAGAGACTTTGCATTTCAGACATTATTTATTTTTACTAGCACTTGAGACTGTTTGTGACATCATTTATTTTGTTACAACCATATACAACATTTAAAGACTTTCCGTTACAGGCCTTCAAAGACTCCCTTGACAAACCAACCCCCACTGAAGACACCCCCGCTCCCTGGTTCTCATTCGTCAGCCCGAAGATATTCCACAAGTTCAACGACCTCTCTATAAAGAGTACTCTGGATTTACCAATCCAGTCGGCGGTGGGATTAGAACTGATCGTGTTGTTGGCACAACCGCAGCCTTCTTGGCCTTTGATTGTGAAGGTAAGTAAGTAATGTGTAGGCTAGCGGTCAACCCTGGTGTCGTAGTTTTTTGACCGCCTAACCGCCTCCAACATGGTCTTAAAATTTAAACAACCGGGACCGACAATTTAACGTGCCTTTCGAAGCACGGTAACGCTCAGATAGAAATGCCACTATCAACCACCCATCTAAATAGGGGCAAAGGTGCACGTTGTTTAACAATAATGAGTTAACGCCTGAGAGAGAGAGACATAAAATCTTCCGGAAAGAGTAGATATAATGTCGTCAGTTATATGCTTGCCGGACTGGTCAAACAGTGAGTTATAGTGCAAGTCGCCTCTAAGCTAATCTGATCGTTATTCTTCTCCAGGTCCTAATGATGCGAGATTGCCTCTTAGCGCGTTTACTACTAATAAGGGCTATACGCAACATGTCTACGGACAATTCAAAATGGCCAGCCAACGGTCTTTGGTACTCGGTAGAGAAGGACAGAAAATGTGGCGGATTCCTTTGCACTGCTGATGGGTATTGCAAATTTAAAGGAGATGCTGATGGTAGGTATTATGCATAATACGTTTTATATCCTCGGTAATCTATTGGAATATGCTCGTCTGCCAAGACTGAGGACCCTGGCTCAATTCCCGGTTCGAGCGAAACCATGTGTCTTACTTTTCAAACATGGCTCGGGTTTGAGATTACCAAGCGTGGATATCACGCCTAATCATCTTCGCTATACTGATAACCTCAGTGAGATGGTATTTGCCAAACTGTGGCACTCACAGTTAATACCTTACTCATTTTTGTCTGTTTGTCACTATATCTTGACTGACGATCTGACAAACAAAACCGTTTATTTTTATTCTTAGAAAACTAGTCCATTCATGTCTCAATTGAAACTACTTTTCTTTACATTTGTAACTATCGACATCGGCAGGAGTTCTTACTAGTCGCGTCTGTTTGTCTGTTTGTCTGTATGCTTAAATCTTTAAAATTACGCAACGGATTTTGATGCGGTTTTTTGTAATAGGTAGAGTGATTCAAGAGGAAGGTTTTTATGCAAAAAAATTCCCGAAATTCCCACGGGAACAGGCACAAAGCGGGTAAAACCGCGGGGCGCTGCTAGTACTAAATATATTACATATACATTACCCGAAAACTTTTCTATTCTGCTAAAAGGTTGTTCATTAAATGGTTAACAAATTTCAAAGCTAGGTAAAATGTGTCGATATTCCATCGAGGTTCAATTGATACACATTTATTCTCCTTTCTAAGAACAAAATTCGTCAAACTACTATCACGATTCAATTGTTTTTACACATTGAACCTTAGTTCTCATACTAAAGTAATCGTTTTTCAATAACTTCTTTTAGCTGGTGAAGAATACGCGAGATCCGTGGGCGCCTTAACATACATAGTAGCTACTATAGGAAGTAAATCCGAGTTTAAGTCAACGCTCTGTCACGCTCTCGAGATATCTGGCAGAGACTGGGCGGCTTGTCTTGATAAACGACAGGTAAATTACTAACTAGCAGCGCATCGCGGTTTCACCCGCGTTCTACCCGTTCCCGCGGGAATTTTGGGACAAAATGTATCCCATGTGTTATTCTGATGTATAACCTTTAATACTGTAAAGTTTTATCCAAATCCGTACTGTAATGTTTACTTGAAAGAGTAACAAACATACGTACATTATACATACATCCTCACAAACTTTCGAATTTACATTATTAGTAGGATTAACAGCTCAATACGGTTTTACCCGTTGTACTCGCTCACGTGAGATTTACCCATCCTAGATCCACTACTGAAATAAATAAATAGATTGGTCATAGATTTATATACTAGTAATTGTAAGCTATAGATTTTTTTGTAGGATTTTTTTAGAATAGGCTACTCTTTGAAACTTCTAGTCTGATGCGAGTAAATCTTTTGTATTGGATAGCTACATTTCGGAGGACGGTTATAGGCTATTTTTATCACGAAATTCCCACTGAAACAGTATAATGTGTATCGCAGTAGAATTCCTGTTGATATTTAAAAGGTAGTTGCCTTCCAGGCATACCGCTACCTTATTCCAAAAATATTCTAATCCAACTACTCGGGTCAGATCACAATTTGTTTCAGTTCATAATAGCTGCAGATCGAAGGCTATGATTACTCTGCGAATACCGTTTGCGTGTTTTAACTTCGTATATCGCCATCTAGCGGCAGTAAAACGAACTAATGCTTTGTGAAGACTACATTCAGTTTCTCGTTATTTTAACGAAATAAATGAAAAAACAACATCATTAATTGAATTAGGAACATTATACGTGATTGTAAATTATTTAATGTACTTATACTAATATAATAAAGCTTTAGAGTTTTGATTTTTTGTTGAGTGAACACGCTAATTCCGGAACTAGCAGTGTCGTATTCATATTTTACGAGTTAATGTAACTATTTTATATAATCTGTACTTCTTAATTAATATAAAATAATTATAAATGAATAGATTATTTTTGAAGTGAAAACTTCTTTAGCAGTATTGTGCAATTTTTTTTGTGATGAGTAATTTTTTTTAACTCACAGCATGACAGTGACCTGATCGAAAATTCGTAAGACGTTATGACGTTGATATTCCAGTTTTCACTTCTGCCGACACTCCCGGAGTGCAACCCGTTGTTATTTGTTCTATGAAGAATCTAATCTCGAAAACTGCGAATGTGATTAGATAATTTTTTTTGTATTTTAAACATTGGGTTAGAATCCTTTAGACTAAAGGCTTTAGTCACAATTTACAGCTGACAACACTCAAAACATGTCCGAGCACCGTTGTCATTATTCAAAGTCAAAGTCAAAGTCAAATATTTTTATTCAGTTTTGGCCCCATAGAGGCTCTTTTGAACGTACCACATTGTTATTATATCGTTTGCAATGACACTTGCTCGAATGTAGACGTTCCGTACTTGTTTTAGTCTTCAACGTCGCTTGTACGCAAACTCGGCGCACTGCGTCATGGGCCGAGTTTCTGCGCGGACATTTTTTTTGTCTGATTATGACTCTATAGGATTCTAACTCAATGATTTTGAACTACATTTAGGAGGAAGGCTTGGGCTAATTTTCATCCCGAAATTCCAACGAAAGCGGGTATTTGACGGTAAACTATACATGTATTACTTGGTTTGTTTACAGGTGTGGTGTGACCGTAGACCTCCTTGGTTGGCAGGTATTTTGGCTACAGTAGGCACCGCTTTGCAGTTCATACCTGCTATTTTAGTCAACGCTATCCAGACAGGCGCTTCTATGTATCAGGTAAACTTACTTTTAACGGCAAATTATTTAACACGAACATTATTTTATACTTTACTTTTTTATTAGACCTTTGTCTTGGGAGTGGGACACCACAGGTTAAATAAAATCAGTTTAACAGTTTTCGTAAATATAATAATATTATCATTGAATTATCAAAAAAATAATTTAAGTAATCACCTTTATAAACCTTACGCATTTTAATAACGTACTGACTTTTAATCTAAGAATGTTTTAGTTAATAATAGTTTAAAATTGTTGTATTTTTTCTTTAAATAATTTATAGTGTTATTATTGTCTTTTTGTTCTGAGCTGGTAACCTTTGGTTGTTGTGCTTTTAACCAAATAAATATTATTTCATTTCTTATTTCATTGTAAGATTAAGTCAGGTTAAGTTAAGAATATGTAAGGTTCAAAATTCCGAAAGAGAAAGTGAATAAAATGCTTATGAAAGTCTGTTCAGTAGAGGGGGATTTTGTTATGTAATCTGTAATATGTTATTAAGTTTGACATAATATATGTATCCGTGTGTCTATGAAAAGTCTAAAAATGATAAAGATGTAAATTTTGTTATTACACTTGAAGGATTTGACTAGACCAAAAAATGTCAAATGCGCCTATTAATCATGTTGACAGATCCAAAAACTCCTATACCTAAGTTAGATTTTTGAACAAAATCTTACAACATACAAATCTTACATGTTTTTTTTCAGACCATGTCTCTCTGTCTATCCTGTATAGGCCGAACTCTAGACTGTATTCCTCGTTCATTCGTCAACTCATGCACGTTGATCGATACTGCGTTACCTACGAATATCAACCCGGTTGGCGGATGCGTGTTACTTCAGCTGTTAGTCACAGTTACTTACGAAGAGATATTGAAATGGGCGAAGAGGGAAGCGGCGATTGAGAAAGCTGGTCAGTTATATTATACCTTAAATACAGCCCCAGTAAGACTTTTGACTTTCTGACTTTTGTGATGACCTTGATGACTTTTGGCTTTTGACTTTGATCTCTTCCCTAACGACATATAAATATATATCTCAATTTCTCTCTCTCAATTTATTTTTATGAATGAGAAGAGATAACGAGCTTCTTTGGCAAGCATCTTAGTTCTAATGATGGTCATTACTGACGTAGGTCGAACAAAGCTCTATGAATACTGCCACATAGATCCGTGATAAACTATTTTTTTTCCAAACTATTTTAAATTAGGATTTTCAATGCACATGTTTTATTTTTATACTTAAGTTTCAAATGTTTAAATTATAGTAAATCAGATTCTGGTTCGCTTCAAAATTATGTTTTACATCTGCAACTAATGTGAATTGACTAATATATATATTTGTTCATTAAATTACATAAAACAATAATCTCTTCCAGAAGGATCGACCGCAAACGGTGCGCCCCGCTCTATGAGACCTAGCCGACCCAAATCAAAGCAAGTTCGAATCGTCAGCCTCGGACAGACAAGTAAGTTGAAAAGTAAAACACTTTCCATTAAAGAGTAAAGTAAGGTCGAGTGGGTTAGTGGACAACCCTGGTGTCGGAGTTTTTAGACCGTCTAAAGGCGCCCAAGTCGGAGGCCGTGGTCTTACTATTGAAACAATGTATTGTATTCAATGTTTGTCGTCGTCTTTGTCTTTTGTCTTTGTTTAATTCTATCTCTATCAGTGGAAACTTTTAATTGGCCTTCTTTAACATGTATTGCATGTTTATTTTTATTTTGTTTAATACTGTTACCTAGCTGTAAGTTTTCTTAAAATTAATAAAATAAAATAAAATAAAAAAAAAACAACTGGGATCGACTGCTTAACGTGCCCTCCGAAGCACGGTAGCGCTCAGATAGAACTGACACTATCGGCCACCTATCCAAGTAGGGGTCGAGCTGCACGTTGCTTAACAATCGTAATGAACTAACATCGCTTAGTCAAACTACGCCGCGAGCGCTACTTCTATTTATTTACGATAAACATTTGTACAACTGTTGGTCAACACAACACCATTGTTTTTCACCATCAAATTTGCTGGTACATACGATACATACGGCTCACACGCCGGTGTTCTTTAATTTTTCCGTTCGCTACTCATGTTTTGCCCGTAACATGTTGACGGCAACTCGGCAACATTTTTTTGTGACAATGTTAATAAAAAAATATTTACGATGAATACGGGGCCTTAATAAGAGTTTGCAAAAAAATCATTTAAACAGCAACTCATCGGCATGTTGCTGTATACACAGCCATAGTGTATTTATCCGTTCACGGTTATTCATACGGAAATACTTTTTTCTACAGGTATCAAAGTCAAAGTCAAATATTTTTATTCCTTTTTAGCCCCAAAGAGGCTCTTTTGAACGTACCATCCGTATCAATTGTAGTTCTTGGATTTGACACATGTCCAAAAATATATTACAGTTTTTGACACATGACAAAACTTCTGTCTTGACACTTCACTATTATTACAGCCACATCAACATCCCTAAGTTTCGACAGTGCCCACAGCTCGGGATCATCCATAGCGCTCGCGATCGCCGAAGCACTTTGCTCTATAGACGAAGATGACAAACATACGCAGCAAATACAAAGAATCATTGCGCAGTCCAAGAATAAAGTGAAGCTGAGCAATCAGTTCGGTTTGGAAGACTTTCCCGAGTTTGCTGAGCTGTATGAAGAGGTTGGTAGACTTTCAAGAAAGATATATTTTGTACATTATCTGATATCTTACTACTCACTCAGTACCTCGCAGTTTTAGGGTGCGCAGATCCGGTAGCTCTATTGGTGCCGCAGATCCAGTGTGACGATTGACAGTGTTTCACGCATTCATTCATTCATTTAGAGCAGATGACTGGCCAACCCTAAGTCGGAGTTAAAACTACGTAAAGGACAGGGCCCTGACATGGACATGGAAGACAATGAAGTCTCTCCCTTACTTGTGTTGTACCCCGAGGATAGTTCAGGGTAAAAGGCTATGCAGCCATATAAGTAAGAATCTATTTATCTGTGCCAAAGTTCATAGAATCGGTTCAATGGTTTAATAAGCGGCGGGTTTAAGGCAAAGTTAATCTGAAAGAGATATATTATCTTCAAATTATTTGGGGCCAACATGGTATCAAAATAAATTGATATATTTTTAGGGTGATGTCCCTGGTTCGAACGCGGAGAGAGCAAGCGATGCCGCGGCGTTGACTAGTCAGTTACTCATGAATTCAGCTGGGAGAGATAGCTTACGGGTGAGTAAAAACCAAGATGAAGTTTACATCAGAAGTTATTCTGATGTAAACTATGATCTGTAATTTTTTTTTATAAAAATCTGTTCCGTATTTATTTACTAACTAGCTGTGCCCTGCGGTTTCACCCGCAGCGCCCCCGTTCCCGTGGGAATTTTGAGATTTTTATTCCCTATAAACCTCACGGAGCCCGAGACCTTTCCAACGAATGCAAAACCGTGGAAATCGGTCCAGCCATTCACGCGTGATGCGACGACAACAAAAAACGGGTTTCATTTTTATATATATAGATATATAGATATACTAACTTACTAACATGTACATATGTATCCATAATATTAATAAGATTTGTTCCTATGTTATGTTAATTTTCAGGCAATTTACGAACATATAAAGCTTCACGCCGAATGGATATACCAAGAGCTGAGCATTCAGGAGCCTTCGGACGTAAAAGTACCGCTCGACAAAGCACCGCTCCTTTACATCATGTTCCATATTGGAAGGAAGCCTTTTGATCAGGTATTACTATTTAATTTTAAGGTGCATCATCATCATCGCCGTCATCACCACATCTTCTTTTGCATTGTGTCAGTTTCATATTTATAAAAGTCTGTTGTGGTAGAAGAAAAAACGTCTCATGTTCTATTCCTAACGCCCAATTATAAAAATAAAAGGGTAAAGGGTTTTGAATTTCTATTTTTTCTCTCCTAAGGACCCATTCAGTGTAAGTGATACTCGACCTGATACTCGCGACAGTCGTGACACTCGACCCGATACTCGCGACACTTGACATTATCAACGTGCTAAGATTAGTTTGTATGTTGATTCCAGTTCCTGCGCGCGGAGTGCGTGCCCCCGTGGAGCGCGCTGGTGGCGGCGGGCGCGGGCGGCGCGCGCGCGCACCTCGCGCAGCGGCACGACGCGTGCGCGCGCGCCGCGCGCTGCCACGCGCCCGCGCACCTGCTCTGCGCCCTCCTCGCTAAGAAATAGACTCTCATATATACTAACATACTGGTTTCCTAAGGTTAAGCGAACACTATTCATTTTCAATTGAAACTTCGTTTACGGATACACCTCGGTTTTCTCTATGGCCACGGTTCCTATAAAGGGGCCGAAACGTCAGATAAAAATGTAAAATAGAAGCGAAATGTAAATATACCAAAATGTTATTAAATAAATACATAATGTACTGGATTATCACGATACATTTTGTCAGTAAAATTTTTAGAAGCAAAGTATTAAATCAGTTTGATGTCAATTTGGTCGTTTTTATTGAGTACCCTACCTCATTTAGTTTGTGTATGTGATTAACTGTGAATTTGATTGAATTTGGTAGATTGCATTTAGTACTTGATTTTATTTAGTAGTTACAAGTCTCACGAATGTCAAACTGGTGTCATAAGTGTCGTATGAGTGTGTGATCGAGTGTCACGAATGTCAGACGAGGGTCTGGTCGAATGTCATGAGTGTATTGTGAGTATCTAGTTAAGTGTCGGCCGACTGTCACGCGAGTGCTGGACGAGCGTCAGACAAGTGAAACAAGTGTTCGATGTGTGTCTGTTTAAGTGTCACGAGTGTCAGGTGGAGTATCTGGACGAATATAATACTTTATCCGACGCTCCATAAAACATACAACCCCATCTTCCTTACTTCCTGTCCACTGCAAACTTCCTAAATGAAATCTAAAGAGTTAAACTCGCCCGTCGAAATGTCAATGTTCATAACGTATAACTTTATAAATTCTTTATAAAACTTGCGACGTAAACTTCCAAGTCTCCAATCTATAACCGACTCGTAAAGAGCTTGAACGGAAAATGTATAGACGAAATAAAAGATTCAGACAGAACTTTGTTAAAAATTAACTGACGCCTATACTTCCACTTCTCAATTAAATGAGCCGAACTTAACCACGCTTATGTCCAGCTGCTGCCTTCATGAGGTTTTCTTTTGTGTACTTGATGATGCATGACGGGCAGGAGAGCAGGTGCGCCATGTTTTGTTCCACAGTCGCACTCTGCACGCGATGAATAACCCCATTTTCCCAAATTTGATCTGCAGCGCCCACGCCGATACTGATACTGATACAATTTTTTTTAAACTTGGTATGAACCAAGTGTCAAGTAAGTAAGTGATGTCATCAAGACAAACTATCAAATTAAATTGTATTGAATTGTTATTTTGGTCGTTTGTATAATATAAGCGCCATAGCCAGGTAATCTATAATGCACAAGACTTTATTGAGGATGCTGCCTTATTTTTTGCATCGTTCCGTCTGAACTTTTTGTTTGGTCTGACTCAAAATGTTAGTGAATTCTTTCACAGACTGAATATTTATTGGAACGGTTTATCTGTGACGAGTGATGAACGTTCAGTTGGTTTTTCAAGATAACTTTTGTTGAAGATGCTTTTTGTAAAGGTAAGCTTCGATTTTGTAGTTTATTTCACTTTTGTATGGTATATAGAGAATTCACTGACTGATATTCATACAGTAGTAAGTTATTCTTTTTAATAAAAATAAATAAATTCCTATCCAAGTATTTTAAAAATAGATAACGTTCCTACGAAGATAGCTCGACACATCTCTAGTAGAAAAGCACTCTTGGTCAACACCTTACATCTGCACACAGACCTATAGAATCCTATCTATTCTAACATGATCCTGCCAAATTCTTCGCTAAACCCGCCGTCAATTTCATAAACCAACAAAGACACATCGCTGAACGCTAGGATCGACATTTCAAAATCAAAATCCACAAATGCTTGCAACCGATACAAGCAAATAAGAGGAGAATTGACCGTTGGAGGCCCGGTCTTACTACATACCCTGTCAATCGGAGACAACGCCTGACATTTCAGACGCAAATTGAGAACAAATTGTTACTAACGGTTCTTAACTCACTTTTTACTATTAATTGAAACGTACGTTGATGTCATTATTATTTGTTAAAACGGGAACTTACGTACGTGGAGGTTACTGTTGAGTTGTCCCTCAACACGTTTCGGTCACATCCGGTGACCATCATCAGGAGGTGGGTGAAGCGCTCGCGATAGCGTCTCTCCCCGCACTCCACTTAACTCACTTGTTAATAAAGATTGTTCAATTTACGAATTTTGAGAGCAGTTGCAGATTCGACTCGGTGTTAAATCAGATCAGACTAAGGACGGGTTGTTTCAGTTGACGCTCACACACGAGTAAACGTTAACATAAAAATGTCAGTCTTAACTGACTAAAGAAAATTAAAAAATCGTGGCTTCTACTGGCCGTCCGAATAACTTTAACTGTCATTTAAGTGATGAGAACGCTTTGTATTTAACATAGACATTTAGTAGCGGAAACCATCGTGAACTTTTTAACGACGTTTGTAGTGACGTTACAGGCAGGCTTATAACTGCCCCATATCCTACGATATTTAAATTGAGCGAATTAACAATCAGCAATCAGTAGCGTGTGTCTTGTGATGAAAATTCAGTGAAAAGTCTTGTTTATTCTAAATTCGGACAATTACACACCATAGCCACCTTTAAAAAAGTTGTTAGCCTGTAATATTCCATAGGCCAGCAGGCCAGACCTCTCATTCCACTGAAAATACCAGTACAAAAGTTATCTATAAATCATACAATTCCTGGCAAACGAAATCAATTTCTTTGTATTTATATTAGAGCGAAGGCATCTATATAATATCCTCTCTAGATCAATAAAAAAATATTCAAATAACAATCCGGTAGCACGAGTACATAAACAACATTCCTTATCTTCACCAATATAAAATAGGTACTCGCCTATTTCCTTGAGTACAATAATCCAGCAATCTCTACATGAGATTTATTACGCTACGTTTCCTAGTTACGATCGACTTTGTAACAAATAGTAAGGGTTTTGGGATCACCAAACTTTGTCCCTTGATTGTTTATTCAAAGCGCGGTCACTACGTGATACGATTGTTACGTTACTGCGCGGCTTCCAATCAAAATTTGATTTATTTCTGTTGTTCGATTTAGGATTTGGCCGCCTAATGCCCGACTGATTCGATTGTCCTTCCTCATGTTTAATGCTTGAATGAGATTAGCTTTCGGAATTATGCGTAGCACAAGTCACTCTGATTTAAATGTTGGGAGACGCTTTGAAAAAGCTTTGTGGTTAGTTAAATAAATATTGTTTTGTTTGAACATTTGTGGTGATTACGCCTAATCCTCCTCACTGTACTGATATCTTCAATGAGATGAGAGGCCTTTGCCCAACAGTGGGACATTACAGGCTCATACTTTTTTATTTTTATGAACATAAAATATCATAATGAGATTTTAGGAAAATTGAATCGAACATTTTGCCTTCACAGTATTACGGTTTCTCTTTTGATTTCAGTTTAACAAGAGCCAAACGTGTTTCATGTGCTCTCTTACAAAGCTACTATACCCAGGTCCTATTACCTACCCGTAATGGGCAAGAGTGATGAAACGCCTAATTCTCCTCACCGTACTCGATGAGATATGAGGCCTTTGGCCAGCAGTGGGATACTAAGTAAAGGCTACTTTTTTAAACCCACACACTTTTATTCGACAAAGTTATACTTAGTTTAAGTGAATCTTATTGTTATTTCGAAATAAACTCTTTTTGATCTGAAATAACATAATGTCACTTCACTACACTACTAACAGCTCAGTTACTTGGTAGCAAACTAAACTAATCGATTGAATTGAAAAGGTTTGAATTTCATTAAATTATTCGTAAGCACTTATTACCTATTACCTACATAAATAAGATAGTATACATAATAAAGTTACTGTGAAGTGTAAAATTAAATACTACAGTTTTACATACACTTTTGCAAAATAGTAGGCAAGTATGAACTAACCTTTGGATCCAACTTTGAACTCAATTATTTAAAGTACCTAGTTCAAGTATGTAGTTAAAATTAAAATAATGATAGCCTTTGAACTTACACTGGAATCTTAATTTCTTTGGGATTTTTTTCTTCAACAGTACAAGGCAACAATACAAAAGATTCGTCTCAAAATCTTCTATCTAATAATACTTACAGCAATATAATCCTAGAAAAAGATTCACACGACTTTGATTTGGCTGTACACTGTAAGATTGTATCGAAAAGCTTTTCTCAGCTTTGAGATTTGGCAGACATACAATTATAGTGTTCTAAGGTACATATCTAACTGTAGTTTCATGTTTTATGCTTGCAAAACGTGGCCAGTATCTACGTTAAAAATGTCTACATAAATAAGCATATAACTCTCGTTTTTTATTTTTAATACCAGGTGATATATTTAAAGAGTAAAAATAGCTTTTTATTCTGTAACTCTTTTATAAAGCTTTTAAACAATCTACGAAATTATCCATGTTTTTAAATATTTTATCTAGTTACTTAAACTACCTATGTTGAATCTTGATTTTCGTTTTTTCAAGTACCTATAATTATAGTTTTTTAACTACGTACCTAACTAACGATAAAGGGAGTCATACTTCTACGAGTTTCTTATGTAATTTTACTAAGCTCAAACCCTTAATACCTATTACCTTCATAGCCAATAACCAATTTCAAACAGGCAAACTTAATTTCGGATACATACCAAAATCAGATTGTATTAATAAAATTTCGTGATACGAATATGCAATATACAAATCTCATCTCATAGGTAAACGGGTACCTTATTAACTGAAGTTCCGACCCGTTTCGGTATCCGAAACACATAAACAATGGGTCCCAATTTCCCGTTCACTCTAAGGCGACCTCCAGCGCAATCTTAGCATCGTAGGGCTGTTGTTTATCAGCTTTTAGCCGTTTATCCGGCTTCACCTAATGGCTACATATACGAAGGTTTGACTTCTTGCCAATCGTTATTGTGAAAACTTTTTTGGACCGGAATAGCAATGATTTTTGGAGCATGATTGCTGTTGTATTTATTTTATGTTAAAGTCGTTTTATGGTTGGTGTTGCGTTTTAGTTTTTTTGGATGGCTTTCCTTTAAAATTACCTAATAGACGACTAAAACTTCTGGAATAAAGCTTGTGAACATGGAATTAAACTTTATCTTAAAACCTATTTCCTGGTTCCATCCCTATCACTTAACTATTGACGAAGTTGTGGAGTGAGCATAAATTGTGTCTCCCGCCAATAGTTGGGGAACTAATGTCCGCTTTTGTGAGCTATCTTGCACTAAAGCGCAGTTGGTTTCATGTTTACTGAGCAAATTGGAACCGTCTTTAGTTCCTGCTGTTTAGTTTAGAACTAATAGGTATGGCAAAGTGAGGAGCTCTCTTAAGAGGGTAATTAATGAGCAGCGAGCAAGAATGTCGATTGCACTCGCAAGAGACATATGGCCGACTTACCAGCTTCTTCACACTTGAAAGGAGAGATATCTGGTACTCAGATGTTCTAAGACTTCCTTCTTGGAGCACACGATTTAATAGAGTAATATGTTATATGAGTATATAAGATGCTGTAGATACACTATATAATATAAACATAAGGGTGAATTCCTCCGAATCAATCCAGAATCAAGATAGATATTCAAATTGCAAATAATATTGAAGCTGTAGATACAATGTCAGAAGTTCGCCATTACAAATCCATGACAGGAGACTGGTACGGCTCAATGGAATGCCATTGTACCGTCGAAGGTCCATTGTAACAAAGTGACAAAAGTTACAAGTCATTGCATCCGCAATCTGGAGGTTCCTATTGCACCCTGTACAACAATAGGGAGCAAGTTTCACAATTTGCGGTCCCGACTCTAAGAAAATCGATGAGCCCAAGTCCCAACTATTGGCTCGGGACACAATTTATTGGTGGCGCAACTTGGACAATAGGTTAGTTATTCGTTGTCGATCTTGATTCCAGTGTCTCAAGATTCACAAGTTTGAAACTTTGATTCGTTATTGCTGCTCGAATTTATTAACATCTGATGAAACCAACTTTAATACTCCCTACATAACACAGAGCTATCTTTCTAGTTTTATTCTCGTCGTGTAACTTTGCTCATTTCGAGAAGCATTATTCAAATAACTATTTTACCAAACGCAATATTTTTTATTAAACTGAACACACATTTACACGGTAACCGTGCGATGCTTAAAAATTATCTGCCTACGGTTGGTTGCTTTTAAAACCGATATAGTGGAATCTTTTATAGACTAGTGAGCTTGTAGAACTACGCGCTACATTTTACATTGGATATTGTTCGAGGTTTAAACGTTTATATACTTTGTTGGGTATTACCGCAAATTGAGGTGTAGTAGATACGGTTAGTATTTATTTGAAAGTTTTCGAAATATTGCTATCTTAGTTGGTTAAAAACTTAGCCAGTAACATCCCACTGGTGGGCTTAGTAATCACCACGCTTGCCTACCGCGTGTGATCTCAAACCCGAGCCATGTAAAACTCTGACAAATTTTCGCGCGAACTGGGAATTAACACCGGGACCTCAGTCTTGGCAGGCTAATGCGCATGCCACTAGACCACGGCAACGGATTAAAAACGTTTGGTAAGTTTGATAAACAGGTTGAATAAGTACCTATAAGTCTGAAAAGCTTTTAGTAACATTCTAGATATTTATTGAATACAAAAATCACGCAACTTTGTACATGTGCCGGGACTAAGTTATGATTTATTCCCGTTTATTATAAAAGCAAACTTGCTTGTTGGTGATTACGCGTATTGTTAAGTTGCCGAATGTTGGTTTTTCTTTGAATCTCTTCGCCTACATTAGAAATAAATCTACGTTTACGATTTGTGAATACTTTTGCGTTAGATTACCTATCAATAGAACCAATTTCATATTATATTTGACGTTAGTGGTGACGTTCTTCTACCGTAGGTAACACATGGTAGGTAACGTGCTTAGTTACAAAATCAATTTTCTGAATTAAAACGGTTTCAATTTTGTTTAGTATTTTTGGGGCGGTTTGCACAATAACTCTTAAATTAATCCAGTACTATTAGTGCCCCGTAGCTTGACCCACGTTGTGTCCGCTTTTGGGAATTTCGCAATGAAAAATAGGCTATCCCATTGAATGGGGCTATCTATTACGGAAATAATTATATTCTAATCGGAATGGTAGTTGACGCTGTCGTTGACACGGTAGTTGACGCTGTCGTTGACACGGTAGTTGACGCTTTCGTTGACACGGTAGTTGACGCTGTCGTTGACACGGTAGTTGACGCTGATTAACGCCTTCAAACATATAAAGAATCTAATTCTTCAGCTTTATTATAATTAGTTAAGGTAACTGTATTCCTAAAAATATTACAAAACAAAATCTGTTCGATTAAAATTGTACTCTATTTCCACCAAATAGAACACTAAATAAAATAATGAAGATTGTGCAATCCACCTTTAATTTTAATTCCATTTGGTTTAAATAAAAATAGATAGTCAGCCATTTGTTTGGGACGGAAATACTTCTACCACCAATCTAGGTACGAGAACTATTTTCAGTGACTTTATTTAACAAGTACTAAGCTTTCACATGTAAGCCAAAGCTTTTAAGCACAATTGTAAAGTAGGACGAAATATTTGTAAAAAGTTTTGTCGTAAACATCATTTATACATTTTATTTACATAGAATAAGTTGAAAAATACGCAAATAAGTTATAAATTTTAACTAGCTCTGTAGGATGTACTGACAAGCTATTGTGATACGTCTGTTAACTTTGGCTTGACGTTGTGTTCAGCGAAGTTCCAACCTCGCCCAGTGCCACTCATTGTTAAAAACTTTGTGAATTTGTACTCTTCTGTCACACAGTTTTGCATGTTCAACACCCTGACCGATATTTATTAACGTTTCCAGTTAGTTACATAGCTAATTTTTTTATGGATTTAGTATTACTATTTGCAACATTTTGAGAAACCGGGTTAAGTGGGGTTTCTCAGAACGATAGCTGCGAGTGTGGCGCTGTTCATAGCATGCCTCATTTACTACAGATTCCCAACAGCCCCGTGTCCTGCACTGTGGAGGATCTTTGGAAGGCAAGAGCTGGCCAAATACTGGTCCAAACATATTTTACGTAAACTAACCATCTCGATTCGAGGAGAAGGGAAAAAATAATGCAACATTTTCAAACAACTTTTTCTTTTTCAGCTATTGGAGACACTCAAGTCTTGACTATCAACAATTCATATAATATCTTTAATCAATTTACCACAAATCGTGGTCATTCTTCGTTAACTCCAAGGCTTGGATATCGATTCCATTACAAGCCTAGTAAAAATGATTGCCTGTTAATATTAAGTACCTATATTAACAGGTACTTAATATTAACAATATTAAGTACCTAACAGCCTCCGTGGTCTAGTGGTTTGAGCGCTCGGCTCACGATCCGGAGGTTCCGGGTTCGATTCCCGGTGGGGATATCTCACAAAAATCACTTTGTGAGACTGTCCTCAGTTTGGTTAGGGCATTGCAGGCTGAATCACCTGATTGCCCGAAAAGTAAGATGATTCCGTGCTTCGGAGGGCACGTTAAGCCGTCGGTCCCGGTTACTTTCTGCGGATAGTAGTCGTTACATGAGCCATGTCAGAGGCCTTTGGCGGCTCAATAACTCTGACACCAGGATTGGTCAAGTTGACCATCCACTCGATAAGAAGAAGAAGATTAAGTACCTATTAAATATTTAGTGTTAACCTACATTTTTTTATTCATTCGCTATTATCACTAAGAACATCGAAATATACTATTCATATAACCAAAATTAATTATCTCGAATGTAAGATAACAAAACCGTACGCTTCCTACGAAACAATTCCGCCTCCAAGCATAAAAGCTCCAAGCAAAGTGAACACCATTTGGTAACAAAACTGAAAAGACTGCATTCCCCTCTAAATCAAATAAACAAAATCCCTTTACACAATCTAATATACTTTCTACTTTAAGTAGAATCATAAATAATGCATCTTCCATTACGTCAGTCGAGTTTAATATTGAAAGAAATATAGTAGCAATAGAAGTCGAAGTACGCAATCAGTGTCGCCTTGGATCGAAGCCAGCGTGCAAGCTATGTGTATGAACCTAAGCGAGTCATTTGATTTGATACAAATCTATCTACGAGTAAGTTACTGATCTTAGTTTGATACCTATAGCACTTGGATTAAAAATAGAACACGATTCTTATTTAAAAAGAAACAAAATAAGTAAAAATCCGTTAAGAAAGTATCAAAGACAATGTTTTTCTATTATTGTTGAAGTTTAGTCTATGATTTAATTTTGTCGGTGGCGTTGGGTGGTTTGTGTGGGTATGTGTAAGTACATTCACATAACATAACTTAGCGTACCTAATACGCTACAAAAACTAAGCCCTAAAGACCGATACTACAAAATATTAAAACACTAGCGACCCGCCCTCGCTTCGCTTCGGGTAATCAAGATTTCATGTAGGAAAATCGGGATAAAACATTGCGTGTCTCCCGCAGGAATATACACAATCAAAATTTCAAGTGGGAAATTGGGGATAAAATATTACATGTCTCGCGCGAGTATATATGTATACACAATCAAGATTTCATGTGAGGAAGAATTCGGGATAATACCTACATAGCACGTCTTCGTCGTTCGTAGTTCGTAGGTAGGTATATCCCCGCGCGCTTTGACCGCACGAAACAGTAAGTGGCCCTAAGAGACCCGCCATCGAGCATTATTATTTTGTAAGCAGCGCCCCGCGGTTTTACCCGCGTTGTGCCCGTTCCCGTAGGAATTTCGGGAATTTTTTTACATAAAAACCTTCCTCTTGAATCACTCTACCTATTACAAAAAACCGCATTAAAATCTGTTGCGTAATTTTAAAGATTTAAGCATACAGACAAACAAACAAACAAACACGAAACAGAGACGACTTTATTTTATACTATGTAGTGATATTTCTCATCATAACTCTGAAACTAACTGTCCGATTTTAATAATTTAAAGAGGTATACAAAGAAACATAATTAACCTTGGTTGTAGAGCCATTTATTTTGATGTAGATTCATATCATCATATGAATATCATCAACTTTAAATTACACTCCTTTTTTAACTAATTAATTTTAACTAAAAACGGTTATTGTGGCTTAACTATAATAGTTAGACATATGCCCTCGCGAACTTATTTGTTCGCAATGATATGTACTTTGATTGTGTAGAACATTGTTTTTGTGTATCATCAATAGATTTAGTAGCGCACGCCAATAACCAATTTTTTTAGGCATGTTTTTCATACCTTGGGTTACATATACCCGCGTTGTGCCCGTTCCCGTGGGAATTTCGGGAATTTTTTTACATAAAAACCTTCCTCTTGAATCACTCTACCTATTACAAAAAACCGCATTAAAATCCGTTGCGTAATTTTAAAGATTTAAGCATACAGACAAACAAACACGAAACAGAGACGACTTTATTTTATACTATGTAGTGACTAACCGCGCTACGCGTTGTACCTGGTCCCGCGGTAGTTTCGGGATAAAATATATCCCATGGGTTAGTCTGATGTATAACCTATATTAATGTAAAGTTTTATCCAAATCCGTCCAGTAATTTTTTTTGTGAAAGAGTTGCTAATATACATTCATACATACATAAATCCATCCTCACAAACTTTCGCATCACTACTAATAAAAAACAAAGTCGCTTTCCGCTGTCTGTCCCTATGTATGCTTAGATCTTTAAAACTACGCTACGGATTTTGACGCGTTTTTTTTTTATTAGATAGAATGATTCAAGAGGAAGGTTTATATGTATAAAAATTCCCCAAATTCCCACGGGAACGGGCACAGCGCGGGTAAAACCGCGGGGCGCTGCTAGTATTATATAGTCTATAGCCGCGCCCCGCGGTGTTACCCGCTTTGTTCCCGTTCCCGCGGGAATTTCGGGATAAAATATATCCCATAACTCATCTGAAACGGCTCGACCGATTCTTATGAAATTTTGTGTACATATCGGTTAGGCCTGAGAATCAGCCAACATCTATTTTTATCCCGAAATTCCCGCGGGAACGGGTACAAAGCGGGTTAAACCGCGGGGCGCAGCTAGTATTATATAGTCTATAGCCGCGCCCCGCGGTGTTACCCGCTTTGTTCCCGTTCCCGCGGGAATTTCGGGATAAAATATATCCCATGTGTTATTCTGATGTATAACCTACATTACTGTAGAGTTTCATCCAAATCCGTTCAGTAGTTTTTGCGTGAAAGAGTAACAAACATCCATACATCCATACATCCATACATCCATACATCCATACATACAAACTTTCGCATTTATAATATTAGTAGGATTCTCGTGTCACGGGGTGCGTAATTGAACTCATCTGAAACGGCTCGACCGATTCTTATGAAATTTTGTGTACATATCGGTTAGGCCTGAGAATCAGCCAACATCTATTTTTATCCCGAAATTCCCGCGGGAACGGGTACAAAGCGGGTTAAACCGCGGGGCGCAGCTAGTATTATATAGTCTATAGCCGCGCCCCGTGGTGTTACCCGCTTTGTTCCCGTTCCCGCGGGAATTTCGGGATAAAATATATCCCATGTGTTATTCTGATGTATAACCTACATTACTGTAGAGTTTCATCCAAATCCGTTCAGTAGTTTTTGCGTGAAAGAGTAACAAACATCCATACATCCATACATCCATACATCCATACATCCATACATCCATACATCCATACATACAAACTTTCGCATTTATAATATTCTAGTAGGATTCTCGTGTCACGGGGTGCGTAATTGAACTCATCTGAAACGGCTCGACCGATTCTTATGAAATTTTGTGTACATATCGGTTAGGCCTGAGAATCGGCCAACATCTATTTTTATCCCGAAATTCCCGCGGGAACGGGTACAAAGCGGGTTAAACCGCGGGGCGCAGCTAGTATTATATAGTCTATAGCCGCGCCCCGCGGTGTTACCCGCTTTGTTCCCGTTCCCGCGGGAATTTCGGGATAAAATATATCCCATGTGTTATTCTGATGTATAACCTACATTACTGTAGAGTTTCATCCAAATCCGTTCAGTAGTTTTTGCGTGAAAGAGTAACAAACATCCATACATCCATACATCCATACATCCATACATACAAACTTTCGCATTTATAATATTAGTAGGATATAAAGGAAACTAATCTAAACAGGAATGATATTAGGCGTCGCAATATTATACACAAATGCAATATTTGTTCCGAATGCCTCGTCTCTCCGGCCCCGTTCGAGCGCCCTCCGACAACATTCCTAATTAAATAAACTAGACAGGTGGAGACCGTTACAGAAAGAAAATCTAATATACCGGATAGAAATTCTTTTGTTTATGTCTATACTTACTTACGCTTAAGGAAAATCTTTAGGCCCCATTTATTTGTTTGCTACCGGTCAATACTGACGATGGTCGTCCGTGGCTAACGCTATGGAATTTTCAGTCGGTAATTTACTGAAAGCTTAGTGTTCATAGATGTAGCTAAGCTGCTAAGAACTCACGTGACAGTACTAAGTAGGTACATATATGAAAATAGGTGTGTTAATAACAAAATATAATAACTAGTAATATATTAACTAATGCATTGGTAGACCACATAATTACATGTGTGCTGTCGAAAGGTTACAGTCAGATGTGTAATAGGTATCTATAGAATATCCTGTATCCACAAATCAAATCCACACACAATAATGATATTGATTTCAAACTCATTACCCAGATAAAACACATAAGGCGGATTTTACAAGCAATTATAATTTGATTTAGCGCCTAAATCACTACATAGTATAAAACAAAGTCGCGTCTGTTTGTCTGTATGCTTAAATTTTTAAAATTACGCTACGGATTTTGATGGGTTTTTTTGTAATAGGTAGATTGATTCAAGAGGAAGGTTTTTATGTAAAAAAATTCCCGAAATTCCCACGGGAACGGGCACAACGCGGGTAAAACCGCGGGGCGCTGCTAGTATGTTAAATAAACAAATGACGTGCGTTTTAAAAGTGTTCTATTTCGTGAATATAAAATAGAAATTTGAACGTATAGCTTTTGTTTCGTAAATATGTTAAAGTGCTAGGTACTTTATTTTGACATAAATGTAGATAATTACAAAGACACCAAGTCCGTCAGTCGCGTCCGTTCAGCCGAGTCCCATCACATGCTCCTGCCTTAGATTAGGGAAGATCCTCAGACAGTTTGAAGGACAGTCAAGGGCGAATCGGAAACTTCAAAGGTTTAAAGTGAAATTAATTTTGTTTTAACTGTTAGAGGGAGTTTCAGAACGGATTTTTTAAAAGAGATAATATGAACCGAAACGGGCCGCTTGGATAGCTTTTATCTGTACTTTTAAATAAAGTAGACTTCTGTTTTATTTTTCGCGTGTTTAAAAGTATTTCGTTTTGTAAAAAAATATATTTGTCTGCGAATCCTATTCAAGTTTATTTGTTTTAATAAAAAATATTATCTAGATCCTGTATTGTTAATTAACGGTTCGTAGAAATCTCAATTTCTGACTTTTCTGTTACCTAAGTGCTTTATGATATTTTTTTGAAAAGTTTTTTGAATCATATTTCTTTACTACCTACCTAGTTACTGTTAGCGGAATTCGTAGGTAATATTTTGTTATACAAAACACGGCCTACTAGGAATAAAATGCCTAGGCAGATTCAAACATATTTAATATAGTTATAAGTTATAGTACCTGAATTATTTAACTAGAAATTATTTTCGTTACCTTTATTATATTACTATATTTTCCTAGTTACTTCTTCCATTATTCCTTATAAGTTTCTTTCTTTCAATCTCCATCATAGGTTGACGTTTGTTTACGTTCAAGACAGAGTTAATACCTACAAACAGACCTACAAACAGATGCACTAGTTAAAATACAGAACCTTTTTAAGTCGGTATAAAACGAACGACTTTGACTTTTCTAATCCAGTTATCGTTATTTTCCTATCGTACCTCGTAGCAGCACCCCGCAGTTTTACCCGCGTAGTGCCCGTATCCGTGGGAATATCAGGTTTAAAAATAGCCAATAACCTTTTCGTTGAATGTGGCTATCCAATATAAAAATATTTTTTCGAATCGGGCTGGTAGTTTCTGAGATTAGAGTTCAAACGTAAAACACAAACTCTTCAGCTTTATACAGGGTGAAAATGTTAAGTGATCTCACGTGATTATTCTTAAACTAAACAAGATATTGAAAACTGATTACTGGCCCTGAAAGTGTTTTAAGAGTTCTAACAAATGGTTTTATTTTACTATTAATTGAATTCACCCACTTCCTGATGAAGGTCACCGTACGTGACCGAAACGTGTTCAGGAACTCTCAACAGTAGCCTCCGTCATACGTAAGTTCCCGTTTAAACAAATAATAATCTAACAAAGGGTGTCAATATAAGTTTGAAAAGCAAACGAGATCTATCCGAAAGAATCTTAAATTTTCCATCTTCCATACATTTAGTACTTATAGGAATAATCTTTTCTGAAAACTGAGAATAAACTGTTTTAGGCAATATTATTATAATTTTAGGAACTTGAGATATACTCGTAGTGTTGAAATTTTTGGTCAAGTGCGAGTCGGTCCCGGAAAAAGCGATTATCGTATGATCTTCTAGTCTTACATCTAGTTCTCACTGTACTGATATCTTCAGTGAGATGACAGGCCTTTGCCCAGCAGTGGGACATAACAGGCTAATACTTTTACTTTATTAGTAGATTCTCTATAATACGCTCAGACTGTAAAAGTACTCGTATATTTCACTCTAACATGCCATGTAGTTTAACTGTAAATGATCTAGGTGGGCGATATGAAAAGCTAACACTAACGTACCTATCAATACCATTCGATGTTTGGCGTGTTAGTAATGGATTCCACGAATACATCTACCCGCTTGTTTAAAAGCGGTTGTGTTTTATTTTCTTTTTTAACTAGCTTTTTTAATAATTGCTTCCGTTTTCTGGTTTCATAGAAATAAAATTGAACCTAAACGCTAGAAGAGAGAAGGGAATTCACACTAAATAGAGATGTGTTGTGGTAAATACTGCGCTCTTCTGTGGGAATTTACGTATGAGTTAAGCGCTCAACAGTAACCTCTATCGTACTTTCCTGTTTTAACAAATAATAAAGTCGATTTCCTTCTAATATTATACGTGCTATGAGGATGGATGTATGTATGTTTGTTACTCTTTCACGAAAAAACTACTGGACGGATTTGGAAAAAACTTAACAGTAATATAAGTTATATATCAGAATAACACATGGGATACATTTAATGCCGAAATTCCCGCGGAAATGGGTACAGTGGTGCGGCTAGTAGAACATAAAGATCTTATACGTTCGTTTACTAGTTTCATATAAAGTAAAGTATAAACCTGTTAAGTCCCACTGATGGGCAAAGCCCCCTCACCTCATTAGACATTTATAAGCATTAGGCGTGATTACCATGATTGTCTAATGCGGGTTGTTGATCGTATATACATAGTTCGTTTTGTGCTTTTGTGGGGAGTATTTTATTTATGACTAGCAGCGCCCCGCGGTTTTACCCGCGTTGTATCCGTTCCCGTGGGAATATCGGGATGAAAAATAGCCTATAACCTTCCCGTTGAAGGTGGATATCTATTACAGAAATAATTATTCAAATCGGACTGATAATTCCTGAGATTACCTCGAATACAAACAAACTTACAAATACCTCTTCATAATATTGTATAGATTGAATAAAGCATTTTTTCCTTCAAATAATATGCGGTTATTTCGTTAAACTGTAAGCATTCAAAAACTACCGGCTCCCCCTTTTAATGGTGACCAAATTTAACGTTTACGATGCATTAATCGTACAGTTAAACTGCACTACACGATATTGTGCATTTTGCAGTAAAGTTGTTGATACGTTTTATTGGCTATTAAGGAAGGTGGCACTACATTTAACGGTCTATATCTACATAGTAATGAATTGAATGCTTCAGTATAGTAGGTGCTACACTTGTAGCGATGTTCAGTGGTAGAAAAGAAGAAAGCATGGACTGGATTTTGTTTATTTTTTAAAGAAGGATTACAATAATCAGTTGTCTGATCCAACAACGAGAGGAATATAATTTCGTATCTAGTTTAAACGTCAAAAAAGTCACAAATGACGGCATCCGGTTACGTCTCTTGTGCGTTCCGTTTGTGGATTGTAGTATCTCCAACAACTTGCCTGCTGAGATCAAAGAACCAGATTTAATTCTAGGATAGAACGAAGTATATTGCTATTTAATTTTACAAAAAGGTTCGGATATGAGATCACCAACCCGCAGTCAGTAATTATGCCTATAATTATAATTTTAGGAACTTGAGATATAGTTTTGAAATTTTTGGTCAAGCGCGAGTCGGTGCCGGAAAAAGCGATTATCGTATGATCTTCTAGTCTTACATCTAGTTCTCACTATTCTGATATCTTCAATGAACGTAGAAAATAACAAACAAATACCTAATATTACCGTGCTTTTGAGGGCATGTTAAATTGTCGGTCCCGGTTATTTCATCGTTAGACCATGTGCGAGGCCACTAGGCGGTCTAAAAACTCCAACACTAGGTTCGCCAACCCTGTCGGAGTTTTCAGACCAACTAACATACACGAACTTACTCCCTAACCGATTATTATGTCCAGAGGCAACAAACAAACCAACATACAGAATAGAGTAAACAAACTTGACTCCAACCAAACATTTACTCGCATATATTATATTTATAGTCGCTTTAAATTGATTCTTTGAAACGGGTCTGTAATAGGGACACTCAACGTGAGTCCAACGAAGATCGGCCTTCGTTCTGTTTGGAGGATACTCTCAACTCTGAAGCTGGTATATGCGGTGAAAGGTAAACACGGATCTAAGTGCTCATGCCCCATTTCGCTTGTTACTCTACGGTCTTGGTCGTGTGGAAGGCTATTACACCGATTAGTGTTCGCCGAACAAGGTTACTGAACATGCTCTCTGTTGTAAAATCAATTTGGCGATAGTTTGGTGTTAGTAAGAAGTTTAGATGTTTAACGAACGAAATGGCTTTCTTATATGTTTCATTCGAAATGTGTTATTTTTTATTTTGTGTTTTGAATAAGAAGACGTTTGTAAATGTACTCAGATGTGTTTTTTCGTATCTTTTAAGCGGTTTAATTAACTTCGCATTTTCTAATCACAGACAAAATATTATATTTGGTGTAACTGCGTTCCTATCCACATCGTTATATAATTTAACAAGCACACTCGTACATGTATCATTTTTCTTTATCTCAAAGCACAAAGGTTCAGAATCGCACCGAAAATGTAACGAATGAGACTGTTCAAAGTGTGGTAATAAGTGCCGAGTTTCACTTTGATCATATCCAAGGATATAATGTTGCGCTTTTTGGTTCAACGTACCTAACTACCTGCTTACGAATTATATCCCGAAGCGGAGTATGTAATAGAATATATTTTATTTGGCTAACGGCTTCGCGAAACCTGAAAATAAAAATACAACAAGTAATAGGTAACTACGTACGTTCGTATATTTGGAATACGAATGTATCAAAATATTACGAATGTGCGCAAAAGCTTTTTTAGAGGATATCGAAGGCGAAATACATGAAACAATAATGTTACAAAATAAATAGTATATCCTACAATATTACACACGCCTACGGAAGAACACATTATCTTTCTTTGCATCGTTCAGTCGGATAAAAACCCTTTTTGCGTGCAGGACTAAAAAAGGAATGGACTAGGTATTTATTTTACATGACTAGCTAACTCCATTGAGTTATATGTACTTACTTAGTACATATAACTCAATGGCTAACTCCGACTTAACTGTTTGAGGTCTTAAGATAGTCTAAAAACTCCGAAAAAAGAGTTGGCCACTAACCGACACGAACTTACTTATAATAATTATAAAGGGGTGATATAGAACTAATCTAATTGCACATAAATAAGCAGAAATCAGGAAGAACCCATGGACCATAAGGAAGTATAGAATCAATACAAGCTGTTAACATAGTGAAGGTGATGGTTGATTAGGTATGGTAGTGGTTCAAGCATGTGGATAATTAATTAGTGTCCTGGGAGCTTGGACTGAATGCCGCCGGTGGTCGCCGCAAATTGCTTAATTTATCGGCCCGATAGTCGATATTCTGGACTTGATATACTAACGAAATGTTAGTATATGTGGTTGGTATGTGGTTTTTGTGGTAGTTGTAGGCTGAGACAGTTACAAATGTTTGAGGTAGTAAGCTTTGTTTTTTGATTGTTGTTAATAGAGTAATTCAATTTCTTATTATTTGATGAATGTTATACATTTTTTAATATTTAGTTATTAATTGAGTGTTTAAATTTCTTATATTCAAATTTTATACTATATCTTCAAGGATCCCTTAGAAACCATACTGCGAAGTTTTACAAACCAATAATGTACTTTGAATACACAGGAATATTTCACTTGTCAATAAAAATTGAAAATTTGTCACCAAAATAGGTAACTCAAAGGAAGCTTCTTCGATTGCGTAATTCTGTAGGTACACTTCCCCCATTCTGTACATCGAAACTTTTACTCCTGATGTCGTTTCTTTTAAAGTTCTCTAGAGTTGTTCAACCGTATACTGTCGCGGTCTGATGATGGTTCCTTGTTTCTAACTCAAATCACTTGGAATCTGTTTGTGTTTGCTCATTGTTTGTTCAAATATAGGTCAATATTTTTTAACATTGCCTTGTACTTGCATTGGGTAAGCCCGATTGTGGCATATCCTTTTCATTTTATACTCTTTATACAGATTATTTCTTATGGCTTTTACTAATTAAAAACTTATATATGTTTTCATTAATTTGATATCATTCATACATTTATTTTGATTAGGTTAGTGGCCAAACTTGTTGTCGGAGTTATTAGACCGACAAACACTTTTGAGTCTGACAAACAATTGAAAATATCCTTTTTGTTCAACATATTCATCGTCCTTTAACTAACAAGATCGATTGAAGGATATTTTTAGAAATAATTGTAAACTGTTCCCAACTTATAATAGAGTAATTATTCGTATTAAACTACACTCACTTGTTTTCATTGAAAATAAGCTAGTTAAAGACATTACTAATTTGATGAATACTTAGAAATGATAACAATAAAGTGAGGACTTGAAGAGAAGTTACTGATTCATTTAATATTTCAAAGCACTACCGCGGACACTGAACTCTAACTAGTTGAAGATTCTAGAACGTTGCTCACTGTATTAGAGTCTTTAAAGCCACAGTCACAAGAACAATAAAAGTAAGAAATCACGGATCTGATCTGAGACACTGTCAAAAATGGTCAAAAAGAAAAACAGATCAAAAACTTTCAGAAATCATAATTCCAGCCACCTTCATTATTTTTAGTCACTAATTGCGAATCTTAATCAGTAACGAAAAAGAGCCGAAAGCAAATCATACCAACAAGGGACTTCAATTTAAGTATCGTAATATAATCACCTATCTTAAACAACCACATAAATCAGTACAAGCCAATCACGTTTCCCTACGCGTGTAAAACAAGCCTTAACATTTTGAGTAGAAAACAAATATTAATAGTTGTAATAACGCCAGCTGTTACTGAGAATAGGGGCCGATAAATAAGAAAATTGGTGACCCGTTTCCCCTGTACACGATAGGTGGACAATTAATTACCGTTATATAAGCTAGGTCATAATTGCTCGTAACATATGGGGCGGCACAACAAAGTTCGGTCACATTTTACCCACGTACGTATAGAATAATGAATGATTGAGCCGTAAAGGTAAATAGCGTAATTAATTGTGTTTGTGACTTAGATTTCAAATGTTTGTTGGCTCTGTCTAAGGACTATGTCTAACGAAGGTAAAGGTGAAATGTGAGGAGACTATGATATAGAGAGCGAAGGGTAAAGT
Organism: Cyclophora punctaria; assembly: GCA_951394245.1. Taxonomy (NCBI): domain Eukaryota; kingdom Metazoa; phylum Arthropoda; class Insecta; order Lepidoptera; family Geometridae; genus Cyclophora; species Cyclophora punctaria. Next base: position 9,236,097 of record OX596175.1, read on the forward strand.
GGGTTAGGTATGTAAAGATATCAAATGTGAAGTTTCGTTAAAACCTAAGAAACCAGTATAGTACTCGTATGCGAAGGTTAAGCAAAGCAAGATTGTAAGGCAACTTGGAACTGTACTTGATTGAGTGACCATCTGTGGCATTTTTACCTGTGCTACCCGCTCATGGTCTAGTTTATAGGTATAAACAATATTAACACATTGATATTGTTAATCAAAGTGCAGCTCGACCCCTACTTCGATAGGTGGCCGAGAGTGACATTTCTATGTGAGCACTATCATGCTTCGGAGGGCAAGTTAAAGGTCTCGGTTGTTTTAATTGGGCTTTTGAAAAAAAAAAATTGATTTTTTTTATGTATTTTAAAACTTTATTATTAATAATATTGATATTTAATGCAAAAAACTTAAAAAAAATATTTTTTCAATTAATTATAAACAATTAAAAATGGAATAAAAATCACGTGACTATAAACGCGCCATAATTGGTCACCATAGTTGTGACGTGATAATGTTATAGCTATTTAACCATAAGTACGTACAGCGTTTACGACTATTACACGTGTAACCGAATGAGGCTATCATTATGACGTCACACGCGCTCGGGTTTGTTCGGGAGTTGTCAGAGTGTCTTCGGTACTGGATTCAAAAATTATTTTTTATTTTGAAATAACTTTTGAATTATTGCGAAAAAAATTAAATAAAAATAGTTTTGTTATAAAACTAATATATAATCTTTCCATTTATCACAAAAAAATTTTTTTTTCAAAAGTCCAATTGTAAGACCATGTCGGACTATAATGCGGTCTAAAAACTGCTGAAACTGCGGTAGGTCACTAACCTATACGAACTTACTTTTATCTTAAAGTTTTGTATAGCTTTATTAGTTACGTGAAATTCACCTGTATTACATGACATGTTAAGTACCATGGCATTTAAACCCAAATGTTTCATTTAAAAGCAAAGCTATGCGCACAAAAATGTTTTGCGGCATATAAATGCGCCAATTTAAGGCCGCATCAAATGATATTCGCGCCAGTATTAACATGTAGCACTTTAAATTAATGCAAAATTACCAACCTGTTACCAAATGCTTGGCCAAAGAATGCGTGCTCGGAATGCAATACTTCAATCATGGGACATTGTTGTGAGTTAAACATACAGTAAAGGGTAAAACAAGTCTTTTCATCCTAACTAATATTATAAATGCGAAAGTAACTCTATCTGTCTGTCTGTCTGTTACGCTTTCACGCCAAAACTACTGAACCGATTTGAATGAAATTTGGTACACAGTTAGTCCAGAGCCTGAGAAAGGCTACTTTTTATCGCGAAATTCCTGCGGGAACGGGTACAACGCGGGTTAAACCGCGAGGGGCTGCTATTTTAAATATATTTATCTACACTAATGTTGTAACATTCTACTTATGTTTCCAATACTTGACTTATAATTACTACTGTTATAGCGCAGACAACTAAAACACTCAATTTAAGCAATTGCACATGATGTTATAATATCCACATCGATATCGTAAAATCTCATTATAACATCGCGCCCTGCGGCCCTGCGCGCGCAGCTGCGCTCTCATTGGTTAGATTTTAATGGCGCCAAGTTCACTGTGACAATACACGTACGCGTGAATTTAATGTTTCGCAAAGTGTTTTGTTTTTAATATTTTGTTTGATTAATTGCATTAGTGAAGATAAAGTAGTGTATGCAACTGCATATAACACGGGTATTAAAACACTCGTTACTATTATGAAACTCGCTGCGCTCGTTTCATAAACTCACACTCGTGTTTTAATACCCTTCTTTATATGACAGTTGCATAAACTACTATTTCATGACCCGCAGCCGCGTACCCACCTAGCGCACAGGCTCGCGAGCCATGGCTCGCGAGCCGCCATCATAAGTCGTGTATATTCAGCTGCAGCTATTTTCCTAGCTTCGCGCGCGAGCCAAAACATAACCGTACCCACCTAACACACAGCGCTCACCGAGGCACCTTTGAGCGCGTCAAGTTTACTGACAACAGATGGCTCGGGGCCGAGCCATGCTCAGCCGAGCAAACGCGCGCCCGAGGCAGCCCGAGGCAGCCCGAGGCACGTCCACACCAGCCGAGCATTTGGCTCGCGAGCCATGGCTCGCGAGCCTGTGCGCTAGGTGGGTACGGTTATGTTTTGGCTCGCGCGCGAAGCTAGGAAAATAGCTGCAGCTGAATATACACGACTTATGATGGCTCAGCCTGCCTCGCGAGGCGGCCTCGTGTAAATTGAACAAACTACTGAGGCTGGCTCGCGAGCCATGGCCTGTGCGCTAGGTGGGTACGCGGCTATTAATTTATGAAACTCAAGTTCGAGTAAGCGATTGGCCAACTCTTGTGTCGGAGTTTATAGACCGCTTAAATGCCTCCAACATGGTCTGACAAGTGCAACAACCGGGACCGACAACGGTGTATAAACCAAGTAGCAGCGCCCCGCGGTTTTACCCGCGTTGTGCCCGTTCCCGTGGGGATTTCGGGAATTATTATACATATAAACCTTCCTCTTGAATCACTCTATATATTTAAAAAACTGCGTCAAAATCCGTGCAGTAGTATTTGAGTTTATCGCGAACAGACAGACAGATGCGGCCGGGGACTTTCTTTCATAATATGTAGTGATATACCAAGACTTATAATACACAAAATCTATAAAACTCAAATAAATATAACAACCAGGAAAACGGGATCAAAGATTTCGTTCCCTCCACACGTCGGTTTCAATCTTCCAAAGGGACAATATTGGCCATTCAAAAGCCGTGCCATGGTTTTAATGGAGGTCTCTATAAGAAATATCCCACTATCTTAAAAGGGGAAATTTAATCGGCCAGTAAAACGTACAATATTATCTCCAAAGTAACGTATACTGTTTCATTGTTTACCGTAACATTATGTGACAACTTGGCCGGGTAGGGTGATGCGTATTTATGTTTAAAATATTCTATGGTGTAGCGTATCTAACGTCGTATATTCTTGTCTAGTTTTAGTGAGAATTTCATCTTTATTGTAAACTATGCTCAATTGTCATGAGTTGTGTGTCCTAATAACTTTAGTTTTCGGTTATCAGAATGATATTATTATTCTTATATGAAAGGAGCATGTGTTTTCTAACGGAACTGATAATTTTAGAAAGGAAGTTGGTGATATTTTTATTGTATTGTATATTAATCGTAGATCCTTTGATTTCTGCGAATCTTTAAGTTAGTGACGTCATGAGCCAATGATAAGAGCTTAGAGTTGGTAACGCACTAAGGTGGGAAGAAGTTAAATCTATAATATAAAAATGAATCGCTGAATGTGTTGCTAAGCGTAAATCTCGAGAGAAGCTGAACCGATATCGCTAATTCTTTTTTAAATAACATTCCTTGAAGTAGTTACAAAATTTCAAAAATTGCCTGCCAAGTTTAAAAATCTCCAGATTCCCACGGGAACGAGGGCGCTGCGGGTGAAACCACGGGACACAGCTAGCTAATTATATAAATGATGGCATGATAAATAAAATATCTCTTCTCATTAAATCAAGACTTAGTTTACCCTTAACTACAATTTCAATAACATTTTCAATCACCAAAAGCGAACCATATCATAAAATCCATCAAAACCCTAATAGGAAGCAAGGTTTGCAAACCGTTACGCCAGTATATTATACCATTTAACCAACACAATGAACACCCTATTGTACGAACTCACATCTATTACCTGTAGTAATCAGTTAGGCACAATGGCTCTTTGACGTTCAATAGCGAACAGATTTCATGAGATAAATCCGATCCGTAAAGTCGAGCGGACAATAATTGGAACTGGCTATTTCAAAAATGGCTCCTTACTTGATAACGTAGATTATTTTCATGTAAGAAAGGAGTAAGAAGCTTTAGTCATGTTCAGTACTTTCATATTGAGCTGAAATTTTAAATTAGGACTTTGTGAGGTAATAATACCTGGTTTTGGTTTCTGTTATTTTGTGAATGTGAAATAATATCCTGGTGTTCTACATTTATTGGTCGTTTTATTGTGTAACTAAATTTTTCAGATATTGTTTGGCAATTTTAGAAAACATGACAAAGGACTTGCACCGAGTATGAGCCACCCAAGGACACACGTGAACGCTACTTACGAGTAACATATACAATATAACTGATTAAATGAAATGATTAGTGAAAGTTTGACTAGGTACCAACAATTATTTTCCATTTTACATTCATCCTATCAAAATATTTCGTGATGGATACATTCATACTATTAATAAATATTTAGGTATACGTATTGAATACTTCAGTTCACACGAACGATTAGGCAAAGTCAATACAACTTCACAAGTTGACCATAAATCCCAGAAACCAGGCTACGGTATATATCTGATTGCAAATACGTTCCTGGAACCTGCACTTCACCTGAATTTACTACAGATCCGTAATCCAAGTACAAAGGCCCTGCAAATTACTTTGCAGACTGATAATAAATCTAGCTGCTATTAATGTTCGAATGTAAAAGTCATTAAAATAATCTTTTTTTAAATAAATTAATTTACTGTTAGAATTGATTACTACGAAGAATGATTCCATGCGTATTGTTCAGTATCTATATATATAAAACAAAGACGGGTTTGTTACAACACTTATAACTCGAGATCGGCTGGATCAATTTTCATGGTTTTTGTTTGGTTGGATTTGTCTCCGCCCTGAATAGCAGAATACATTTTAAAAACAATGAAAACTTGGAATAAAAATCTCAAAATTCCCACGGGAACGGGGGCGCTGCGGGTGAGACCGCGGGGCACAGCTAGTATCAAATAAATGAATATGGGTTCCAAATTCAAACTTAACCTGTTCATATTTTCACTAATTGCAAGTTGGAGCTATGATTATGGTTTTCTTGATTGGATTTTCCAGGAACCGATATTGGTCAGATGAACATAAAGACACGGCCCCACTAATGATTCTAGCTCTGGCTAACTAATCAGAATGGTTGAGTGAATCCATTCGGGAGATGTTTGAAACTAGGAAGGTAATAATATGACGAATGAAGTAAGATTTGAACGTTTATCTGCAGGATGGTAGAAATTCTGGTCAAATGGGCGATTATGTGTGAAGATATTATTATGGTGTTGTGAGTTAGATAATGACCATAAAGTCATACACATCTGGAAAAAGTATTAGTCTGAAATGTCGTAATCGAATATATCAGTACTGTGAGGAGGATTAGGCATAATGACCATTTGACCATGCTTGCCTAATGCGAGTTGGTGATATCAAACCCAAGCCATGTTTGAAAAGTAGAAAACGTGTTTTCTCTCGACCCAGGAATAGAATCCTGGACCCCAGTCTTGGCAGGCGAATGCACTACTACCCAGCTCTGGGTTGCCACAAAGCCAGAAATAAATAAAGTCCAATAAAGTGTCTAAATAGTTTCCTTTATCAAAAGGTTTGGCCACTCACAAAACTAGGTTTCATTTCTATTTTAACAATCTAAAATCTATATATATAAAATTCAAAGTCCTGACTGACTGATAATCAACGCACAGCCTCAACCGCTACACCTAGAAACATGAAATTTGACAGGAAGGTTCTTCAAGTGACGTAAGTGCACAAGAAAGGATAAGAAAGGATTACGATAGACCGAAACTCACTTTACCAAACACCATTAACCGAACTATCAAACGACCGATGTCTTGACTCGAAACCATTCATAGTTATCTCACATTATTCATCACTTCAATCTCACTTCCCAACCTCACATAATCACCAAACGTTAGCTTTCACTCATAATGGTAGTAATTTGTAAAACATTCCAATATAGAAGCTGAAGGAATCACTCACACATCTATACATTACATGTAAGCTACTTCAATAGTCTTGAAGATAAATTAACGTTATTTATATCAATGTGTGTTACTTTATAAGGATAAGAGTAACCTGACCCTCTAGGAGTGTTATCCATTAATTTGTATCGAACTTATTCATCAAGTGAAATTACTTGATTAAATGGAGCGTACTTGATGTTTTGTGCACTGAAAGGGCAATGGTACCTTTCCCTCTGTATATGTGTATACTCTTTACATCCTAATAATATTATAAATGCGAAAGTTTGTGAGGATGTATTTATGTATGTAAGTTACTCTTTCACGCAAAAACGACTGAACGGATTTGGATGAAACTTTACAGTATACATCAGAATAACACGTGTGAGACATTTCATCCCGAAATTCCCGCAGGGAACGGGTATAACGCGGGTAACACCGCGGGGTGCGGCTAGTACAATTTTGACATTTATCCTCACACAAAATAGTAAAAAAATAAACTATAACCTTGCCGTTGAATGTGGCCATCAATTACAAAAGGAATTATTCAAATTGGATTGTTAATTTCTGAAATTAGGGCGTTCAAATACATATGAGTTTTCTCAGGAAATAGATATTTCATTACTAGCTGTGCCCTGCGGTTTCACCTGCATTTTTGCCTCACTGCTTACCGTTTAAACCTTCCCTGGATTACGACAAACATTTTAAGACCAAAATTAGCCAAATCGGTTCAGCCGTTCTCGAGTTTTAAGCAGACTAATGAACAGCAATTCATTTTTATTATATAGATTTTAAACAATGTAATCAAACTCTTCAGCCTTGTACATCACTATAGAATTTGACATATATAAAGATATAGCACAATCATAAGTCTATAGTACAATAGGACTTACAAGCCACAAGGCTACCGCTTTAGACTAGTAATTAAACCCGACTGCGGTCGATCTCTCTAATCATCTGGGGGGTAACCACGATCGTGAAGTTGATCGCTCGCAAGTTGCTTCTAAGGAATCGAAAATTTGGTACCATGACGCCTTCTAATTAGTGTCAAATTAAAAGCGCAGCCATGTTTTAAAAAATACAATGCCACGCAATTATAAACCCTATTACAATGAAAAAAAAATGTAAACAAAGCACATAGTACCTTTTCGAATACAACGAGTTGTCAAATTGCAATAAGTCATTAGAGTGTCTATGATGCCGTCAGTAGTTAGGATACGTTCCAAATAAATATAAGTAAATTAATGTCAGGGCTTTATATTTATTATTTCCTCAAAACAGTTGAGAGTTATAATTTGAAAAAATACACTTAAAGTACTAAATTAATCATTGTTTATATTATTTCTTGATTATATCAATTACTTGATGCTTTAAATGATTCACGTCTGCGGTCATGGACGCATAAAAAAGGTCTTTGCGTGAAAATATATTTTTGAACGCATCTGTTACAACCGATGAGTTGCTAAGAGACGGACTGACAATACAAATAAATAAATATTCATTACAGGGATTCACACATGGTTTAAAATACTTAGTTTAAATATCTTATTTAGGAAATTAAAATGTAACGACTTCTATATCATTACGGATAAACTACGCTTGTGCTCAAGAAAACCTGCCTAATTGGTGAAAAAACACAATGAATGGTTGTCTAAATGATAGCCACAAATACCGACCTGTGTGAAACTTCCCGAAATATATAGAATAAGTACCTAAAATACATAAGTACGTACTCTAAACCAAATCTATTCTCCAACTAATAGATTGGCGCAACATGTGGCAAGAAACTTTTGTCATTTTCTGTGTAAACCAACATAAAGAAATTCTTGAATAACTTGACTTTTCATCACCATCCAAGTCAGCTACGTGGGCCAGTCACTGTTTTAGAGAGCACAATATCAAGTGCAATATTCCTTTGGATTATACTGGTATCTTTGAGATTGGCTGTGATTGAGAACTCTCCTCTATTGGTCAAACGAAGCGGAGTCCAGGGACCAGTGCGATGAGGAACACAAACCATAGCTGATGTCAAACAGCGACGTAATTTGAAAACGTTAGTCCATACTTTGGATAAGCACAGTCATCACCTCAGATTTGATGAATCCCAAATGAATTAATTTAAAATATAACAAAAGTGTATCCGTAATCTGGTAGTTTTAATTTCTAATAGCTTATTTAATAGCTTTTATCAATATAGATGTTAAACATTTAAAACTACATCTCCACTTAGTGTTTTCCAATTTTAACCAGTATTTCTTAACCCTGTATTTGCTTTAATAGAAATCACAAGTTTCCATTAAATGGATAAAGAACCAGCCTATCATTAATGAACGAACATGCGTTATCATTTATTTCATAACCAGCGATTTGTAATCTTAACTATTCAAAAAATTAAGGAGAATGATGAAGTAAGGATGTTTGTATGTGAAGTTTCACACCTGAAATGTCCCACTGCTGGGCAAAGACCTCTCATCTCACTGAAAATATCAGTTCAGTGAAGAGGATCAATCACCAGGTGATTACGCCAAATCCTCAACCCCGATCTGTGATGTCAAACCTGAGACATGTTTTTAAAGAAGGAAACATGTTTTCGCCCGACCTGGGAATTGAACCCGGAATCTCAGTCTTATTAGGCGAGTGCACATACCACTAGACCACCGAGGCGTTAAGGGAATGAATGAAATGAAAAAACCTCTATAATGTGAAAAATATTTATTAAGTTTTATGGCACTGAGGTCCATTATTTAGTTCACTTTTAATCATTTAATTACAGAAGTGTGTAAGGGACTTTGTTGTCCATGGCTTGATTACCACAAACCCATGTTTTTCAGACTGTTGGTACCTATACCAACAGTCTGCACTGTCAAGATAGGATTAAAGTTCTTATTAAGAAACATTTCTTTCTTTCGAATTATCTATCTATTATTGCGTTACAAATGATGCACTATTACGTTTCTGTTCCATTTATGTACATCCTGCATTATATATAATGTGCTAGAATATAAAAATTAAGGTGCTGTAGGATCACTGAAATATATATTTTTTCTTTTTTTTTTTCTTCAACCTGTATCATCCCACTGCTGGGCAAAGGTCTGCTCCAAACGCTTCCAACCTTCTCTATCCTTTGAGGTTTCCCACCACTCGCTGTCGAAGGAGTTAAGGTCATCCCGCCAGCGTTTCCTCGGCCGTCCTCGGCGCTGCGCTCCGCTCGGGGCCCACTGGGTGTTGATGTGGGCCCATCTCTCGGGGGCCATCCGCGACACGTGCCCCGCCCACTCCCACTTCAGCCGGGCGGTTTTGTTACCAACATCGGTGATGCCGGTAAGTGAACGCAGCGTGGTGTTCGCACTCGGTCGACTCGTTTGAGTCCAAGGATGCTGCGTTCCATCGCCCTCTGGCAGATCTTGAGCTTGGACTTCTGGAGCTCTGTTAAGGACCATGTCTGTGCACCGTAGGTTAGGACGGGCAGGATACACATATATATAAAGGTTGAAAAGTCCTGAGATATTAATCATGCATACCAATATAGGTAACTCATCGATCTTCATCTGATATCAACAATTCAGAGTCTGATTTTTGCACATGCCTCCATGTGGAGGAAACCCGCCGGTGGAACCCTGGAATGAGATTAAGCCAAGCTAAATAGGTTGCAAAATAAAATAAACAAGGCATGGGGTAAAAATGGAGACGTGATCACCTAAGCGGGAACATCAAGACACGAGGCTATAAAAATATTAAAACTGCAAATAATTAGGTTTAATGCAAGGCTTAGGTTTAGTGCATTGTGCAAAGGCTAGCCGGTGATGGATGAAGTGAATATTAAAGGCCTAAGCGTCCCGTAAAGGAACTATGATACGCACACGCGGCACACACACATGTGGTTACCCGGCGTGGTTCCGCAATTCACTTCCCATCCAGAATAAGCACAAGATGGATTGATAAATGGCACTGAAATACTAGTAAATTCACAACACCGATTAGTTTTAAAGGGAATCTAAACGGGGCGAAAGTGACACAACTCTTACCAGTAAGACTGGGTTCCAAAAAGGCGAGCGAGTAAAAAAAGAGATGATATTGATGATGATATCTATAAGTATGTAGGTATGTAGTGCTTCTATTAATTGTTGATCGAAGATTCAATTCAATCAATTCAATTACATTCTATTCTACCAAACTACCAACTTCATTCATTAGCAATCAATAACAAACTGACATTACAACTGTCAAGTAACTTTGACGTTTTTATAAATAGTGAAACAGATTATATTTTTAAATGAAAGCTGTGTCGACGGTTGCTATGGTAGGTACTACAAATAATGTCCGCGCACTACAAAATGAATACCTTCATACATTTTGGCGGGAAACAAAAAACATGGCGGCCACCTGATTTGAGTGACAGATCCCGCAAGTTCCTTAAAAGTTACTCCCTATTGCTAATAACACGATAGGTACGTGACGTCAGCATAATGCGACCAAGTTTGAAGGTTGATATTGTGTTATAGATCTAATTGTGGTTTTTTAATTTAGGCGTATTATAAAATTGATGAAAGTATCTGTCAAACAATGTCCGCGCAACAGTGTGCAGTACAAAATTTCACGTTTTGGCGGTGGATCTGTAAGGGAATGACAGGCCGGTGAATCGACCGGTCAACGATTTCGATCGTGCTTGTAGTAAGGCCCCTGAACTGTTAATTATGCAACAGTTACTTGTGCAATTAACTTGTCTGATCTTGCTTACTATTGTTTGATGTGTTACAGCCACGTAGGCATATTGGTTACAATATACAATTATCCATCTATCTATACTAATATTAATGCTTTGGATACCTACTTCTTCTTCTTCTTCATCGAGTGGATAGCCAACCTGACCAATCCTGGTGTCAGAGTTATTGAGCCGCCAAAGGCCTCTGACATGGCTCAAGTAACGACTACTATCCGACTACTACTAAAGTAACCGGGACCGACGACTTAACGTGCCCTCTGAAGCACGGAATCATCTTACTTTTCGAGCAATCAGGTGATTCAGCCTGCAATGCCCTAACCAAACTGAGGAAAGTATCACAAAGAGATTTTTGTGAGATATCCCCACCGGGAATCGAACCCGGAACCACCGGGTCATGAACCGGGCGCTCAAACCACAAGTCCACGGAGGCTGTTTGGATACTGAAAGATATCCTATATCCTTCTTATTATATCTTCGAAACTATAACTTACGCGGTTTGAACACAGAAAACGTAGACTACACGGGTTTCTTAAAAAAATTATAAAGCGAGTGAACTACTTATTTTTATTTTGTGTACAGTTTCTAGCGTAAAAAATCATTTAATATTGTTTTTCAATCAAAACTGGTAACAAACATATAACACAGTATGTAAGACGCTATGAAAATATTCAAAAATATAATATCTATAGACTGCGAGGTGCTAGTTTGAAATAAACTGTATTAGGTTTTATCATGTTTTACTCAGCAGGTGCAGAACATAACAAGGATGAATTATATAAAGAGATTCAGATCAGAAAATGATAGAGGCTTTTACTAACCAATTACAAACCAAAATACAAAAAGCACAAAAATTCAAGACATCTCCCTTCGGCTCTTATTAATCTTGCGTTTAATCCTCTCCGTGTAAGCTGCTATAATGTTCGACAGGAGAGGCAGTGATGATGACTTCTCATCATCCTTCACACCAACTTCTATGCACAAATCACTTCTACGTTTCTTGTCTTTGGGCAAACCAGCTTCGGACGTCATTACAGAAGCAGTGTAGAGGTAACCGTTCCATTCTAGATATTCTCTGACAAGTTCGTTGACTAGGAGTATTTCATCTGAAGGTGAAGGCGGTTCTGAAGTGTTTTCCGAAGAATTTTGCCTATCTCGGAGTAGGTCAGTGACTTGGGCCCGAACCTTGAATTTGGAATTATTTACTGCTATTGTTATATATTCTAGAGGTAAACCATTAATACTAAACTGTCTTTTTACTAGATTTTTAATTTAAATGGGAACGGGCTGGACTGCCTCATACGTTGCGGACCAAAATTTCCACTACGTGGCGCCCAGAGATTGAGAAAAGACGTTGCGGCTGACCAAGCAGGCGGGTGGCGGACAAATTGAACACCTACAAGATGGACGTACAATTGGTGTCTCTTAATCGAAAAGAGTGAGGGCTGACATGGGCTGACAGTAACAGTAGCAGTAGTATTTTGTGGAGACCTATGCTTAGCAGAGGACGTTTTTTATCAGATAATGTTATAGCGATGAAACCTGCCCGGTATGATATGACTATTAAAATATCCATTTAAATCGTCGGAGTTTAACTAAATTGCAAAGTCTAGTAAGCAGCTCTCAGCACAATTGCTACTTGATGAGTAGCTGATAAAGTAACTTTGAGTGGGTCAGTGAACAACCTATAGTAGCTGATTTTAACCTTAATTGTTCAATGATTGTAACTACCTTGCGTTTGAGATGTTAAATTATTCAACCGTTGTCATTTTATCATCAGACATCGAACGTCTTTGTTCATACACAATTTTCAACACCAAGACTGGTCACTAACATGCAGATTGGTTTTATGTGTCTTACCTCAGCTGACAATTTATTCAAATATCCATTTTTCTTTAAAATATCTCTTATAGCCGACAAAAGCTCTTTCTCTGATATTGCTTTTATAGGTTCACCCATATTTGTAGATTTTTGCAAAATATATTTCTCAAACAATAATATAAATTATCTGTCAAATTCGTGACAACAACTATAGACCATAATCAGAGAGAATATAAACATTGCGTTATTAGGCTAATAAAAAGGAGGCGGCACTACGTCATACATATGAGATATTAGCCGCGCCCCATGTTACCCGTTTTGTACCCGTTCCCGGGGAAATTCGGGATAAAAAGTATCCTATGTGTTATTGTGATGTTTAACCTAGGTTACTGTAAAGTTCCATCCAAATCTGTTCAGTAGTTTTTACGTGAAAGAGTAACAAACATACATCCATACATCCATACATCCATCCTCAAGTGTTACTACTTTGAATTGTTTCGTATTTTAGGTCTCCAATATCATTTAATATTTATTTTATCTGAGAGTTTAACGCGTCATTGTACCTGTAGGCTTGAGTATTCAGTAACTGGATAGAAAAAAGTACCAATCTAAAAATATGTCCATAAGTGTTCCACAATTAAAATCTTCTTCTAATATATAAAATTCTCGTGTCAGGGGGCGCGTGGTTGAACTCCTCTGAAACGGCTCAACCTATTCTCATGAAATTTTGTGTGCATATCGGGTAGGATCTGAGAATCGGACAACATCTATTTTTAATCCCGAAATTCCCGCGGGAACGGGTGAAACCGCGGGGCGCAGCTAGTATCAGTGTATAAAACAGAAGCCAACATTGCAATCTACTCGTCCTTCTATAAACAAAGGACATGTACACAATATACGATGTATAGTTACATCATGTCCCTAACCATAGCCCTTTTAACAAGCTACTATTTATCTTGTCATGTTTGTATGTCAGTTTGTTTAGGTCTCGTCTTGCAAGTCAATTCTTAACTTCTGTGTGTAACGTGTCCTATTTAAGTTGATAAATAAATGTGTTTGTTGTTGTTATTATAACGGAGAAAGGTAATGTAAGTGAGTGTGATAATAGACGTACCTTTATTCAATGTACTAATTAGCAAAATTAATGTATCTGAATCGCAGTATTTGTATTTGTAACTCGAAAAAACCACATACTTATAAATCTTAAAAATATAATGCGTACTAGCCACGCTCCGCGGTGTAACCCGCGTTGTGCCCGTTCCCGCGGGAATTTCGGGATGAAATGTACCCCATTTGTTATTCGGATGTATTACTGTAAAGTTTCGTCCAAATCTGCAGCTTTTTGGTAAAAGAGTATTAAACATACATCGTCACAAACTTTCGCATTTATAATATTAGTCAAGTCTGCCTGAAAGTTTCAGAGATACGCATGAACAAAACAAAAATACAAGCTCTTTCACTTTGATAATATTACTACGGATTGGATAGTTCCTAAGTTCAATGTTTGTTCTATAAACTTATCTTCGACGATCTCACCTCAAGCTACGAAAAGCAATATGTTTGTACTGACGTTAAAACCTAAATACCTCCTAAATAATAAACAAGTAGTAACATTACTATCATGAAATAATATCACAAAAATGATCCAACCTTGTCCCGGAAAACACTCTCATCGAAACCGGAAGAGATTCTTACCCACAAGACAGAATGACGGTTATTAATCAGCAAATTATCCATTATGTGACCAATAAATCATAATTGTGACCGTAATAGACCATTTATATAATTAACTGCCTGTTTTGCCGTATGGACGGACATCTAAAGATGACGGATAGGGTACCAACCTCTTGCCATCCTTTTATTTTATTTTCCCTTTTATTTGTTTGAGTAAGATAAATGATAATTAAAGGGCATTGAGTTGACTATATTATAAGACTAGTCATTTTCTACGGGTATATTCTCGTTGTGCCCGTTCCTGTGGGAATTCCGGGATAAAAAGTTCGATTAAAATTGTTTAGCGTTTCTCTTGAATGTGGGTGTCTTATGCAAAAAGAATTATTCAAATCGGATTGATAATTTCAGAGATAAGCGTGTCAAACTCAAAACGAAAAATCGAACTGTTCAGATTAAGATATTTATGAGTGTAAGATATAGATTTGTCTCTATATTCCGCTGGTCAAAAGTGACCTTGACTGTCTGTCTGTGTTTAATCACAAAATAATATTGACCAATTAATTAAAACTTAACTAAATTGATTTCCAAGCTGTTTTCACCAACAGCTAGAGTAATTGAAACGGAAGTTTTTGTGTTATTTTTCATTCCCGAATTTCCACGGGAATCGTTAACCAAAGCAAGTGTAAATCGTTAGTTTTGAACAGACCGGTTTTACGTTGGGTGTCAAAAACATTGCGAACAAATACTGTAATCTTTTGACAAACGATTTCATTCGCAAAAACTATTTGCTAACTTTTACGAAATAGATTCAAAATACGAGCAACACGTAAAAAACATTTTCTTAATAACACCAATTTAGTGTAATAATTCACAAGAAAACTAAATCGAACGTTACTTTTAAATTGGGTAATTTAAAAAATTCTCACGGGAACGGGCTCTACACAGGTAAAGCCGGGGCGCAGCTAGTATTAAACATAAGTTAACGGTCCTAATTATTTTCGAAGTTTTGTCAAAAGTAATGTCGATCTTACTACGTGTCCTTCGAAGCACGGTAGCGCTCAGATTGAAATGCCACTATTGGCCACCCACCAAGTAAGGGCCGAGTTGCACGATGCAATTAACTAAGATCGCTTAGTGAAGACTTGTTTACTATACTTACTTAAACATGAAGCTTTTTAATTACTTTTAAACATTAGCAAAACTATTATTATTGCGAATCCAATCATAATCGAACGCAGTCGTGTAAATATTTCTTTGTGTTCAACAGATAAAGAGGCTAAGTGAGTGAAGCTTCAGCGAATTCGTAACAAAAGTTCAAAGAAATGAACTTTTTTGTAAAAGCTCTACGTTCCTGCGCTTTTGAATAGGCGTCCATTGGTACACGGAACATTGTCTGACCTCATTCTTGATGCTGTGTGCTTGATGACACGATACTAATGTTAAGCTATGTTTCCATTAAACAAGTTTACGAGTTTAAACGTGTGTCCAATTATTTTGAAAAATGATGATGCTATGTGCTACACTGTAAGCCAGCGCAGGTAGCACCTTTGTCTGTACGCTGTACTTTTTTCAGTTGAATCGCGACTGTAAAAAGTACAATAACGAGGTTAAGGCATGTGAGAGCACCTACACAGGTTTTTTCTCAGAAGTGGAACTTTACAGGCTTATGCTTTATGCTTTTACTTTACTACGGACGACTATAGGCCAAAGAGTTTCATAGAAAACGAGGGTCACGCATAACTTAATTTATCTTAATCAAATTATTATTGTAGTTTTTGCCTTTTGTTGAGTTGACACAGTATTCTGTAAGAAGATCCATTAAAATAAAGATAAAATAGGTCGAGCTGAGTTTGTACACCTTTACCGATTACAATACTTAATTGGGTTTTTTATGTATGTCCTCATGAAATCTTTCACGAATCCTAATTCTTATAACAATTTCCGATCTAAATATTGAATTTAAAATAAATAAATACTTTTGATAAATTCACTCAAGTCTTCATAAAAATCACAAAACAAAACCCAAATCCAATATAAGATTTACCAAAACACAATACATCCTCTGGAACGCTGATCGAACGCTCTCAAAGACCGATGCAGATAAAAATACCGAAAGAAAGGTTAAATCCACACAAAAATACTGAATAATCATGTTGCACCCGATTCCTTCCGAAGTTTCCCGAGTGGTGACGGAGTTTCGTTCAAACTTGGAACGTGGAATAGCGCAGTTTGCCGATGACTCTCGCGAAGGGTGGTCGCGTTTCGCTGGTCGAAAATAAACCGCGTCCGTTTGTGATTGTGACATGATGTGTAGCTTCGTAAGTGTTTTCACTGTTCTTTGATTATGAGTGAATGGTGAATTAGAACTGTTTGGACGAAGACAGGTTGGTTTCATATTTTATTTATATATTTTTTGGTCAATTTTAGGCGAAGTTTTATTTAGTTTTTTTGTTATAAATGTTCGTAAAATGTCATGTAAAGTCGATTATAATTATAAAATCGATTGAATAACTTTGACGAAAATAACTACACAAGTTAACAAATTCCTTACAATGTTATTACCATTAACTACAACGAGAACAACGCAAAATAATATCGTTAGCTTGTAACATGTTTAGTTTCGTAATCTCTCGTAGCTGCTACGACGCTACGGGCTCCAGCGTCTACGAGATGCTACGAGACGCTACGAAACACTACGGTGATTATGGTTATTAGAATACGGGGTATTTCGGCACACGGCGTTACAGCAAATATTTACGGATATTAAGATGGTTAACATAATCACTTTGTTCGTTATATTCGGGCGTAATGAGATACCAAATGTTATTACAGATTTTATTACCCTTTTTTACTGTAGCTGCTACATTATACAGCGTTTGTTCTTTTGGGTATTACATACTTTTTAAAACTGTTGTTCATTTTATTTATTCCCATTGTTTGCTATGGCTATACAATGGCCACCCCTTAACTGTTGGAGGCCTCTCCGGCCTTCACGGTCTCCCGATATCATCGTCTTAACGAGTTTTAAATTACAATTCTGAGGTTAACAGTTAGTGATCATTTAATATTAAAAGTATGAATAGAATAGTACAATACGGTATTTAATAATCGAACGCGACTATGAACAAGGAAATTAACTTTTTTACGGACGCAATTGCATCATAAACGATTAGAAAAGTTATTGGAATCGTTCTTTGGAAAATCGTTCTATTTCATTACACTTGCCATGATTTCTAGTTATGCTAGAAAGTTAATATAAGCCTAGTAAGACACCGCCGCAGTTTGAATATAACTTAAGTTATCATTACATAAGAATTAGAAGTAGTAAGAAAAAAAATATTTTAGTACGTTTGATAATATTAAGGGTGTACCTAACGTTTTGGTTGACAATATGGAAGGCTCTAACGGGTGGCAACGCTTAGTATGAAGTACCGCCATTATCGGTCACCCATCCAAGAAGTGACAGAGTTGCGCTTTGCTTAACAATTGAGATTAGTTAATAGCGCGGCAGCTTTTAAAAAACTAAGTAGAGCTAAGTTGTCCTAGCTAGCTTAAACCGAGTTAAGCTGTTAAGCAACGTGATTTTCGGTCATTAGATGGCCACTAGTGGCATTGGTATCGTCTTACCATGCTTTGGATACTTTTAATAGTTGGTCCCGTTTGTTTTAATTGCTAAACCATATCACAATGCTTTAAGCGGTCTAAAAATTCCGAAACCAGGGTTGACCACTCATCTACTCAAACTAAGTTACTAGAAAACCTAACTTGTTGAAAAAATATTCCTTATCTATACTTGTATACTAATATTATAAAGAGGTAAAATTTGTAAGTTTGTTTATTTGTTTGTTTGTATGTTCGAGCTTATCTCAGTAATTACCAGTCCGATTTGAATAATTCTTTTTGTAATAGATAGCCACATTCAACGGGAGGTTATAGGCTAGTTTTCATCCTGAAATTCCCACAGGATCGGGCACAACGCGGGTAAAACCGCGGGGTGCTGCTATTTAAGTAATAAGTTTGTTATTTCCCATAGTCTTAACCTGTCCTTTATCTTTTAATACACAAGTAAGTCCCAATGTTTTCAGATAACTAATAATTCATCTACATACCCATACATAAAGCCGAAGTTAATCTTAGAAGATCAAACGCTCCCGCAGGATGACTCCCAAAACTATCTCAGTTAATAATTTTCTCATTATAGTCCGACAATCACAAGTTCACAGAGTTGTAATTACAAATCCCATTAATTAATACCAGTTGGATATTCATTATGTGGTATTGCGGCTTTAACAAGATGTGATGATGTTTTGGTTATCCCAGTTGTTATGAGGAAAAGATACGATGTGATAATTCAGCCAGGGATCGAAATTATGAAGATAAAAATGTTCTTTGATATTTATCGTAATAACTGACAAATATCAATATCTTTTTATACTTACGCGTTTTGTACACATAGTAAGCGTACTCACACGGGTTTTTTCCGCAGTAGAAAGTTAATAAAGCAAGTAATAACTTAATTTTTATTTCCCGACGTTTCGAGTGGATTGCACCTCTCGTGTTCGCGGGTGCACTTCACGTACTACGATAACTAAATATCAATATCATTCATGTTTTAAAAACATATGATTTTGCTTTGAATCTTGCTTGTTGGCATACCAGTATGTAGAAATATAGTTACGCTAGCAGAGCCTCGCGGCTTTACTCGCGGCGTAAACTTTGAAGACAAAATCTCAGAGTAAATAGTCAGACAGACAGAATTAGTTTATCAATGTTATCTGTAAGTTTCATGAAAATTGTGAAACTTATTGTATTGGCAATGACCCAACATTTTATATACATTTTTATGCAATAAGTTTAAGTAACTGTATATAACAATTCATTAATTCATTTCGAATAGGTTAATGGCCAACCCTAGTGTCGGAGTTTTTAGACCGCCTAAGGCCTCCGACATGGTCAAACGATTGAAACAACCGGGACCGGTTTTAAGCACGGTAGCGCTCAGATAGAAATGCCATTATCGGCCACCCATCCAATAAAGAACATTACAAAACTGAAATCTTCATTCATCACCAGTATTACACATTAGAGTCAATAAATACCTCCATTGACTCCCAAATCGTCAATTGGTTATCGTTTACCGCAAAAACAAAACGTTAAGACGTTATTGAAAAAAAATAACCAAGAAGAAATGACGATAACGGTTTTATTGCTGAAAATGCCCATTAACTGAATAAAAATGCGTCAGTTTTATCTCATTTTATTGAGAAAACGTTACATGTCGTGTTCTGCAGTTAAGCTTAAAGGTTTTTATTTTACATACGGTTCGCGGTTTGCGGTATTATCGCTTTAGACGATTTAATTCGTATTAAAGTCACGGCTTTCTACTTTATGCAGCAAACGGGTTTATCTGCAACTAGATTTATAGCGTTTAGTAGATTATTCGCGAGAAAAGATTAAATTATTTCTACTTTCTCTCTCTTATAATTTACGACTGGTGAGATTTAAGATGTATTTCGCGGGAAGACTTTGGAAAATTTTCAAAATAAACGTTGGCTTTTGTTGAGAGATGTTCGAGTTGATTTATTGTTGTGACTTCTTTTACTTTTTACCTTTTTGATTTACTTATATTTCTTTGTGTTACGTAGGAAAATTGGTGTTCCTTTTTATTAATGTTACCTGTCCTACTTCTGGGCAAAGGTATCTCTCAACATCTCCTATACAATTTTCAATCAGCCCCTCTTAAACCAATCGAGTTGGAAGTTAAATAATTGTTCTTTTTTGTGTTATAAAATAAAGTAATATTTTTGGTAGAGTCATTTGATTTCTTTACATAGAACAATACTACTTCATTGACTATCGAGATCGATTAGGACAGGCAACTATCATAAAGCTTAATTCATTACCAACAATATGCTGTTATCAGTATTCTAAGTCTAGTTATCGGTTGTCTTTCTTCAAGAATGTGTCCTCATTGAGTAACAACATCTAACCTAAACCATTATCACAACAAATCTTAGTCAAGCAAGACCCTACACTGAGCTTAGCACAATTCCTTTTTAACACCGTACATACATTTCCAGTACAAGTAATCAGGTTTATAAGTCATTTTCCGTAATATCAGAAGGGATGTTAACCCACACACGTTTTATTACGAGGCTGTAACCTTGCTGCTATCTCAGAAACAGATTTACACATTAGTGTTCTTTTATAGTTACCGCTTCTTTAGTAGGATGAAAAGACCAAGCTATATTTACTTTGAAATTTTACGGCGAACAAGATTTTTTAAGAATCATCAAAGGTTAAATTGTTGTTCGGAAATCTCATAACTTACATTTATCAGATGATGCTCATAGGGAATTGTCTTATATTATTTTTTAACAAGGTCGTGTTTTACACTTTGATGAAAATTATCTTTTCAAAGCATTTTTTAATGCTATTAAATTTGTATTTGATAACACGATAAAAATAATCCTGTGCTATTTTGAAAACAGGAACTTTCTACGCCACACCTAATATAATCTAGAATCATTATCAAAACAGAATGAAACCAAAACGATGACATAAAAGCTCTCAAATCGCACTAACAATGAAAGACAAAGCCAAAATACAAAGAAAATCGATGTGAAATTTCACCAAAGTTAGCAAGAAACTGTTGTGTTGGTACCAATAGAGAAAACACTTTCAATAACACGAAATCTTTCAATATAAGAAACTTAACTCATTATAGTAAAGTTACTTCTATTGTGTTCGAGTAAGCCCATATTATTCCTATACCGTCTAAGGAAGTTTCATAGAAATCGAGTAATAACGAATATAAGTAATCGCTCAATTTGTATTTGTGTTGTGTTCTGTATTATAAAAGGACGTGCTTCGGAGGACACGTTATGCCGTCGGTCCCGGTTACTTTCTAAGGATAGTAGTCGTTACTTGAGCCATGTCGGAGCCCTTTGGCGGCTCAATAACTCTGACACCAGGATTGGTCAGGTTGACCATCCACTCGATAAAGAAAGAAGGGACATTGGGTATAATCGATGTTGATATATTTGGATAATTTTTAAAACATGACTGTAGGTTAAAAAATAGCAAACAACTAGAAAAGTCATAGTGAAAAAAAAACTTTCCACCTTTACCGATGCGTTCAGAAAGCTTTAATCTCTTTGTTAGGGGACGTTAGACGCTAATCATAACAATATTACCTCTATAATTTTAGCTTTTAATTAGAGTTAGAGCTACGGGACAACCCCTTTTTTGAGAGGCACACAAGGGGGTACAGATCTAGCTCAAAAATACCCTTTTAAGATGTTTAAAATAATTATAACTCGGTACAAACTGATCGGAAATTATATAGCTTTAATTGAATCAATTTACAACATATACAACAAGAATATCAATGATTGAATCAGAATGTTGAAATTGTTGAAGTAAATTTTGAATCAATGTTTGGGACGGGTTGAAAGCAAATTCTAGAACTATCGTACGTTCTAAAACTAACGACTACATAGTGTAGAATTATAAATTACGTTTATTTTCACAGTTTGGGAGAGCGTCTATAAAGTTTGACGTGGGTTTCTATTGATTTTTAATTAGATACCTTTTGGGCTTGTTTAAAATATTGGTTTGTCGAACGTACATTAATAAATAGTTACGCTAACGATGTCACTTAAATAAATAGATATATTTTAGTAAATTAATTTAACATTACTTCCATTACGTATCAACGAACTTACTTCTTAATTTCAGCAGCATATGTTACAAAATATTTCCGGAAATATCCTTTGGTTTGGATAATCCCGTAAGTAATTATTAACTTTAATGAATTGAATTAACTGAACATATTATAATCGTTTTATATTGATTGCTTTAACTTCTTTAATAAATAAAAGTAGCCCTAGAGGTATCAAGCCATAAACAGTCACACAAGTCAAACAATTGTTTGAATAATACTCAGAAAGTCAAAAGGATACTTCAGAAACGAAATCTCAGCTAGAATAAGTTATAAGTCCTAAGTCAAATATACGACTTGAAAGCTTAAAAAGCGTCACAATCCGTATACAAACTTTTACAGTAGTGAACTTAACTTAATACTTTCCGTTTTGCAATCGTAAGCCGAAGGGAGTACGCGAACTAAAATCACATTGATTGATGCGAATTGATATGATAAAAACTTTGTTCGAGAACTTTGGACACGAACACAGCTGTGGGGAATCGAATATTGAACTTATTCGATGTTTTTTATCGATACCAACTTTCCTGAATAAAGTTACGGAAGATGTCAAGTGTTATTACATCGAACTAAATTGTTCGGATGTGACTACGATATTAAGTTAAGACGTTTCCATTTGTTATTTGTCTACGTTTTGTTGCGTGACTCGCAACAAAGATCGATAAATGGAAGGTTGCTTCCTATTATTCTTATGCATACCATGTAGAGTAACTTTATGTAAATTCTTCTCTTGTATTAACATAATGCTTTTCTTGACTTCATAGTTTCTTCTTTAGTTAAGAGAATCTGCTAGTGAACGAAACCAAGGGAAGATAAAAACTGCAATAAATCCGGGAACAAAAGAAAAACATTGTATTTTTACGAACCCTTCCATTCGATTCATCTCCGCAGCAAAATGTTTACCTCGCACAATATAAATATTAATAACCCGAATGTATTATCTGGATCGATTCCAAAGCGGTTACGGCGAATATATTAAAAAAACATGACATCCCTACAACCCACAGAGTGTTTCGGAGCATCTATTTGATAAATGTCGATGCATTATCGAAACGTGAAAGTTTTATGATGATCGACTCAGATACGACCTAAGCGTTTAATGGGAAACAATTTTATAGATTGAACCTTTTGACCTGTATTTCAAGGGATAATCGAACTGATTTTGGACGTAATTTGATAATATTGGAGAAGTTTTTCGTCGACATACTGTAATAAGAGTTACGTGATGTATTTATTTATTTTATGTGCTTCTTTCGATACATATCGCCAAAATTAAAGCTATGGTTTTTGTACTGTGTTGTGTATAACATTTATTGTATTAGAATGTATCATTAATCCAATATACTAGAGTAATTTTTTCATAGAATATTAATATGTCTCTACAAAATGTTCATTTCCTTGATGGCAACACTTAATTACATTATATTCATACTAGCAGCGCCCCTCGGTTTTATCCGCGTTGTGGCCCTTCCCATGGGAATTTCAGAATGAAAAAGCCTATAACCTTCCCATTGAATGTGGCCTATCTATTGCAAAAATAATTATTCAAATCGGGCTGTTAACTCTCGAGATTAGCTCGAACATACAAACAAACTTACACATTTTATCTCTTTATAATATTAGTAGGTATATAGATAATGTGTTTGTGTATACGGATTAGTATCAATTAGTTAGATTCCATAATACAAATTTAGAGCTTAGTTTGGTCTAATTAACCGTGAGTGATTTTGCCCGAGGTTTGTGTATACAAACCTTTACAAACGAGGTTTGTGTTTGTGTATATTCGTACTTATGCTTGTATGTATCTAACACTGAAATACCCAATCAAAATGCAGTCTAATATACCCATAACAATTGACCTGTTCTTGCCACCTATTTCGGATACATAGTCCATTACACACTTTATTAAATTAATACGCTCCCTTGATAGATGTCAATCGATGTCGGCGGTAGTGATTAATTAAGCGTTGTATCTTGAAGAGATCGGATCTTAAGCGATAAAATCAAACAATCGTTTGTTGATCGATGATGGATGGATGTTCGTTCGATAGGAAATGAATCACTTGGTAGTGTCTAAGTGGTGAGTGCAAGGAAATGGGGGTGGAGTTATTGAAGTGTCAGTATCATAATTCACGTCAATGTATAGTAAAACATTCTACGTAAACCACTATTGAAAAAGTTCAATCTATATCATTGAATGACGAAAATCTCATCCATTAGATATTTACTGGTTTAATCGACTATTTTCAACAGAGACTGCGTTTACGGATACACTTCGCTTTTACATTTTTATCTGACGTTTCGGCCCCTTTACCCTTTGCGTCGACTACGTAGTTTCAATCCATTAGATATTTCTTTGAAACCTTGTTAGAGCATCCACGATTCATTAAGGAGAAAACTTAACCTGTCTATGGCAAAATTAATGATACTGCATTAAGACAACTCTTAATCACTTCCGTTTCTATAATATTTATGGTATTTCACCATAGTTTTTCGATAAAGACCGTGATTGTGCATCTAGTAAATATCTTCAATCAATACAAAATACATTGGCTAGTCATATACATTGTGTATCTACTAATCATATGCAAAGCAACTGGCCGACGTGGGCTATTCGATTTAGCCCCGGCGTACACTGAAGGATTTTTCCACAGGAAATTGAATTCCACCGCGCCCAGAATCCGTACATAGAAGTGAATTTATTCGTTTGTTTTTATATGAAATCTGTCGTTTGATACGTTTTCGTTTACACGACTTTATTATTAACATCAAGATATTGCCAAACAAATGTGTTCGTAGCTTTAGAATTGCGTTTCATATATTTTATATTTTTAGATTGCTTTTTTTGGTCGATTTATTTTAGGATGTTGCAGGAAGGAAATTGTCTTTATGAATAATTTTGCTTTGATCGAGATTCGTTTCATAAATAATTATCGAAAAAATTCAGACAAGCTACAGTGATATGCGGTTTTTTAAATACGTCATAGTTATTATAAATTGAAAGATGATTTTATATATTGAATGTACATAAAATAAATATATCATCACTGTACGTGGCTTAATCGTCATTTGCTATCGCTGTCACTTCAGCCGTGGCTTCTTCTTCATCGAGTGGATGGTCAACCTGACCAATCCTGGTGTCAGAGTTATTGAGCCGCCAAAGGCCTCTGACATGGCCTCTGACATGACTTGAGCCGTGGCGACCCGTAGAGTTTATAAAATTAAATTATGAATCCGTCAATACTAGTTTATTTAACGGTAAATTATTATTAATAAAACAAGTTCAAGTTGACTTATAGCCTCGGGTTCAAACCGTTCAATAAAACCTACCCCTCACTAATACCCGGATAAACTAACGAATCATTAATTTACCTACAAAATTTAATAAAACTTTCAGGGTATTATTAATGTAAATTCGCTCAAACAAAAGCAGACTGCAATGAATAACTTTAATCAGTTTTAAGCAGCGTTTACATGGGATCTAATGTAAGTTTAGAACTCCAGCAGTGCTTGTTATTAATATCCTTAATTCTCAACAATGTTGAGTAAACCACTGCGGAGTAAGCAAGGGAATGATAAATTAATTTTGGTATTGTTGCTCGTGTATACCGGACTTTATTGACAATGGAGTAACGGCACTACAATAGTTTCGGTATGCAGAGTAAATGCATAGTTTAATCTTTTCTCAATAATAAAATGAAATAAAGAATATACCTTCGGGTAAAGAATGTTACTTAGAGTGCCACGGTGCTACAGTGACACCTTTATCGAAAGAAGAACATAATGAGCCTTATTCATTAGCACATATTAATAGTATTTTAGCTATCAAATGGTTGTCCCTTTCCGACATACGCCATTTTACCAAGAGCATAAGAGACAGATCACTTTATACCAGTGTTTTAGTAAGAGAAAGTTTATGAATTAGGTGGTATATTTTTAGCATAATACTTAAGCTTCGGTCCGTTTTGTCCTCATACATACAGGTGGCTGCATACAGGAGAGAATATTGCATAAGTGTATTTAAATGAATGCGAGATTTAACGAGTAATGGGCTCGCCAAATCCAAAGGATAAAATAATTACAACATGCCCAAGCTTAATTGAAATGTAATACCTGTCTAGTAATTAAAAGTTTGCCAGAATAGACGCCCTGTTATAACGAGCGCGATCCAATTTAAGTCTCGAAATAAATATTTAATTGTATTTTTCATATTTATCTGCTTTTAAATAAAGTGTAAAATAAAATATTGTACTTGTTATTTGGTTAACGTTAAAAAATTGTAGGTATTATTAATGAGTTCATTTTGAAAGGCAGGTATAAGCAAGTAGGTTTTAAAAGTTCGTGGGCAACCCATACCACATGGTATATAGTCTCAAACTTGAGCTTTGATTGGTAGTAAACATGTTTTCACTCGACCTGGGAATTGAACCCAAGACCTCAGTCTTGCGCTCATGGCGTAGTTTGACTAAGTGATGTTAGTTCATTGCGATTGTTAAGCAACGTGCAGCTCGACCCCTACTTGGATGGGTGGCCGATAGTGACATTTCTATCTGGGCACTACCGTGCTTCGGAGGGCCGTCGGTCCTGGTTGTTTCAATCGTTAAACCATGTCGGAGGCCTTTAGGCGGTCTAAAAAATGTCGACACCAGGGTAGGCCACTAACCTACACGAACTTACAAATCCTAAAGCATCATAAAATATATTTTGTACATAGGTATTAAGAAATTGCTAACTTACATTTGCTACTGTAAACGACCGCACTATATAACCATGAAACGGTTAAGCTACAAGTAAGAATCCGCACAGAGTTATACTCGTTGTAAATCGGGCTAGACCTATGGTATCTGTGACATCACTAACGTTCACCGTGACACGGTGGCATTTCAGCTTTTCCACTCGTACCTTGGAAAAGGAATTATTGTAATACTTGGATGTATGTGACCGCTTGCGAGCCTTTATGTGGGGAGTGAACTAGTTTCATAGATATTCTAATTTAACAGTTTGTTTTGCAGTATTTTCTATCAGTTATTTTTATTAAATGGGATCCTGAAACGTAGTTTGAATTTAAAATGAGTGTATTCGCTTAAACCTAAGAAACGAGTACAGCCTTTATTTTTTTTATTAGTACTTCGCAATTTCACCAGCATCTAAACGTTATGGATCAGAATTGGTTTAGCAGGGTCTAAAAGGTAATATAGGATTACTTAACATTTCAATATCTTGATATTTCATCACTTTACAGCTAGCTAGAGTTTAAATTTAGAATAAACACCAACGTTTCATTGGTCTAATTTGTTCTCTGCAAATAGGTACGTCCATTTCCATTTGCATCAGAATCGTCATCATTTGCCTCAAAATATACCGATGACGTAACATCGCAGGTATGGAAACAACACATATTAATAACTGAATACACCTACCAATGTGGAATACATACACACACACACGCACAACCGTTACGTCATAATACCCCTTTTAACGGAAAAACTACAAAAACTATTACAGTTAAAAGTGAGCAAAATATAAATATCAATTTGTAATGTAATGACGTACCCTGTAACAAATGACTAGTGCGTGTCACTCCTGTCGCTTTTGACACATGTCATTGAGAATATTTTCAATAAAATGTCAAGTCATCCCCCTGTGTATTTGTCATCATTACAATCTGACTTTTGCGAGGTATCTAAGTGACGTAAGTGATATTTTATGGGGGTGAATAATAGAGTTTTAAATGGGAAATATGATTGGACAAGTCATATTTTTCCTTTTTGTAGTATTTTAGGTATTACGAAGTTGTAATTTATTATATTCTACTTTAACTACTTTTCAAAGATCTTTGTTGTCTTGTCCAGCTAAAAGACTGTACAAAAAAATCCTTGGAAACATTTTCAGTATAAAAATGAAATGAAAAAATATAGCTTTTAATTTGAAAAGCACTCCCAACCTAGTTTGTAAACGAATGTTGAATAAACAGAGTTATTTTCTTGTACTTTCTGTCTTTCAACGTCCGACATGTCATTTCCCTGTATCGCTGTAGTACTTCGTGGAGAGAATAGATTATACCCCCGTTGCGAGGGGACGATCTTGTTGTTTAAAACTGACTGTGACTCATTCATTAGCCTAGACATATTTTGATATAATTTATTTTTATTTTTTATTTAACGACCTAACTAGCTTTACTCTAGTAAATCTAGTATCTTACTAGTAAATCGAAATTGCGAAATATTTTACGGTTTGTGGGTTAAAAAGTTTTTGCATTACTTAATTTCTTGAACCGCAAGAACATCATTTATTTCAAATTATGGCACAATTTTTAATTTTACTTCGAACATTTAAACAAACAAATAAGCGTGATTTGTTTCATGTTAAAATTAACTTTGG
This sequence comes from Cyclophora punctaria, assembly GCA_951394245.1. Classification (NCBI taxonomy): domain Eukaryota; kingdom Metazoa; phylum Arthropoda; class Insecta; order Lepidoptera; family Geometridae; genus Cyclophora; species Cyclophora punctaria. The sequence goes on from OX596175.1 coordinate 9,264,245, forward strand.
CCCAGTGGTACACGTTTAGGTCAAACCAAAGTAAAAAAGTGTATTATTTTTCTATTGTACATATCTAAAAAAGTCACAACCAGCTTCAAAACAATTAATAGTACATCTTTTGTACTGCTGTCAAGTACTTATGTCCATTTTCATGTCACCGGTCCTTTTTCTCACACGGAGGGTTTGGTCAAACAAAAGGTTTCGATATAATAAAAAGTGTTGATAAAAAATGAGGTCGCTCATTGACAAAAGCAGTTCTGCGTTCCGTGAAACGAATGCGTGAACACAACACCTTATTTTTGTTCCGACTATATTATGAATTCATAACGGATTGAAATATTTTCTTTTAAGCTCGTATTCAATACGGTTGACCATCGAATTGTTTATTCATTTTTATACCATAGGGAATATTGTTTATTTTTTAACATTTATGGGTTTTTATATCGTAGGTATTTGTGATTCTGAATATGTAACGACTACATTAAAATAATGCAATAACCTGTAATTTCCTACTGCTGGGCAAAGGCCTCTCATCTCACTGAAGATAACAGTACAGTGAGGAGGATACCTGACTTCATTCACCCAAGGTCAGTTAGACCCAAACTAAGCTCTAAGCTTGTATTATGGAATCTATATGGAATGTATATATAACTAACACCCGACGTCGCGCGTCGTCGCCAACAACTATGTCTACATATTATTATTGTTGACACACGGAATCGAACCCAAAACAGTATGCGCTCTCACAAATCTTTTTTCAATGCCATTATTTCAGCTCTCGCAAACCTTGAAACCCATTTTTTAACCGTACCTTTGTGTGAAGTATAAAGCCATATAGGTATCACCAATATGTGATATCGACGTTACGGTCATGTATCAATGACCGTGGGTACATGATCAGTTTTAATAGTAAAAAGGTTTTTACTTAAATTCAAAGAGTGATTTTATTCAACAATTGTCGGTCCTGGTTGTTTAAATCGTTAGACCATGTCGGAGGCCTTTAGGCGGTCTAAGAACTCTGTTAATAGGGTTGGCCACTACCCTACCCGAACTTAGGCACTTCAATAATTATTCCTACTAGCTCTATGTATTGTACTAAAGGGTGTCTTCTTTTTCAGATAAATAAAAGCTTGATTGTGGTGAAAATGCGAGTGACGTAGTGAGTGTCCAAAATGAAGACAGTGAATTCGATCCTGACGCTTATTTGTGTCATCTCTTTTGCCTGCACTCACGCTAAGACAGGTAAAGTAATATCATCTATACTAATATAATAAAGATGAAGAAATTGTTTTTTTTGATTCGTTTGAACGCTCTAATCTTAAAAACTACTAATCCCATTTGAATAATTATTTTTGTAACGGATAGCTACATTAAACGGAAAAGTCATTAGGCAATTTTTCATCCAAAAATACCGACGCAAACGGGCTGAACGCGGGTAAAACTGCGGGGTGCTGCTAGTGAAAAAGAATATAAAATAAAGCTGAAGAGTTTTATTCTTGTTTGAAGGGACTAATCTCTAGAATAACAACAGAATATCCCACTGTCCAGAATGTCCACTGGGCAAAGGTTTCCCTCAAACATCGGCCACCTTCTCTGTCCTTTGTGAGCTTCCACCAATCGTTGTTAAAGTACATACGTTCGTTAAAAGTGCACGATTTTTACGCTGCCAAAACACAGGCTTTTTAATTTTTTAATTTAATTTAATTTCAAACATATTTAGGAATTGAGTACTTTCAAATATACCTACAAATATACCTCTGAAAATGTCAAATCAATGCTATTTTGGTATAGTAAATATCGCGTCAGTGTGTCATTAGTGTTCATTATGGTCAATTAGTATGAACCACGGTATGAACCATGTTGGTTACTGCTGACCTATCAAAGTGTCAAAATTTTACGGTATTGGGTACTTACATCAATTAATTTATTTGAAAATGAATAAGTATAATATTCGTCCAAATTTATTAAAATTTTGATTGAAATTTGATCAGAAAAGTAACTACTTATATGATTATGTGGTACTAAAGTGTACCTTTAAAAACCCTAGTATTTATCATTAGTACCCAAATTTATATTTCTTTGCGCCATTTTTATATTAATAGGTTTAACGCCATTACTCTTCTTAGGGTGCGTTTATATTGAAGCGGTGCGGAGCGGTGCGGAGCCTGATTCGCCAATCACAGCCCATTTGATTTAAGTGGGATTGTCAAACAACGCATAGACATTGTCTTAACATTTTCGTAATGCATTGTGATTGGTCAGTTGAGCTCCGCCCTGCTCCGGTCATCTTCAATGGAAACGGACCCTTTATATTCTGTCCGTAAGTACCTGTAGCATTTTTTAAATTGTTCGTTGTTACTAAAACACAAAAACATGAACCGAGAATACAAAAGAAACGTACAAAGAGTTAAGTTAATGCAGGGACTGTTTTTTGCAAACCTTTGAGAATAAAAGACAGTAAATTAAGTTATAGCGGGTGGAAGGACATCGTGTGCGGGTTACTTTACTTTATACGTACTGAAAATAAGAGATTTTATTTGTATAACTTTTTTGATAACAAACCATATCTACTAATCTTTATACAAGTACATTTAAATTGATGTTAAATGAAACAATAAAAATAGATGAAAAATAACATATAAATATACCTACAAAAAAAACACCACTGCAATTATTTTTCAAAACATGGATGAGACTAAAATACTCTCACAATGCGTTACCCTGGCTGGTCAAACTCTGCAATCTTTATTGGCAGATAATGCATCTATGTAGAAATACATCATAATAATATGTACATACACAACACACACATACACAAATATCAATCTCCTTCTTTTTGTGTCAGCGGTTTATAAAATGTTACAAAACCACTTTGTTGTTACGTCATACGCATTGCAACCGTTTCTTTTATGACACCCTTTGTATCAAACGGTTTTCTTTTGTCGAAAAATTAATTCAAATTTTATATTCACAGTGATTCAGTTTTCCTCTACGGAGGTTCATTGCTGAATGAATAATGGCCTTTAAAATAATGAAGGTTTGCAAAAACACGAATTGAAACCTGTTTATTGGAATCAGGTTCAAAAGATATGCAAGGATATATAGTCAACAAATGTTGACCATAACTGTTTAGTGTTCCAAAACTATTTCAGATAAGTAGACCAAATATGACCCCTATATTCATGGTACCAAACATGACCCTTCATTTAGATATACCAAATATGACTCATGAACTGTATACCAAATATGACCCCTTCAGCCATGTGTACCAAATATGGCCCATCGATTGCATGTTACTCTCGAGTTATTTATGCATTCAGCCCACGTTCATAAAGTTCCTTTGTTTCGTCCGCTCTGTACCGGCTTTCGACTGAGTTTCACGTCAAAGGAACTAGTTTGGACAAAGTGGACGAAAACATCGAGTCTTTAAGAAACTTTGATTGTTTCACTAGTTGTTTATTTGGGTTCGATTGTAGGATGATCGGGAATAGCTTTGTTCGAGATTGTTTTTAATCCTTGACGGCAAAGAGTTTTTAAATTTTTGTTTTGTAATTTGTATGTTTGTTTCTCTGTAGTATGAGTTTTTTGATATCTCATTAGCTTAATCAAAATTGGTATATCTATATAGACTACCTTAAAGTAGATACACAATTCGAATGATTGTTACTTCATCTAGAATATCCGTCAAACACGTCATTGGAGACGGATCTTCAAAATTATTTATTTTAAATGAGATACTACCTACCCGTTATATAAGGTCTCCGAAGTAGTCCTTATATTTTAACTAAAGTCAGTTCATGTTTTAAATGTCCCAAGAGACCTTTTCCCATCACTAGGAAGATACAGACTAATCCTTATTTCATGTAAATACAACACGTTAACTCTTAAACACAAAATAATTTTAACCGTAATATACGAACCTCAAACTTAAATAATCTCCACAAGAGACGAAGTAAAATAAACATCTAATCTAGGATTAAACTAACAGTTTCCGAGTATCCTTAGCGGTAAGCTGCTAACGGAATGGTTAATTACTAACAAAATACATCATCGAGTATTCCGTTAATGGATGTCTTTTGGTTTACGAGTTAACCTTAGTAGCTCAAGATGTGAGGAGATTGCTAGGAGAGATTGAATTTTGACTTTATATTAGGGTTGTTGAGTGGCTGGTTTTGATACCTTGAGAATATAGTTGTGAGAACAGAGTGGCAAAAATGATCGAAGTTCTGATTGGCCCCTGGTGATCAAGTTGCTAAAACAAAGTGGCTATATTTTGATCAAATAGTGGTCAAATTAACTTAACGTGATCAAATTGTGATCTAAGTGACTTAACGTGATTATATTGACTTTAAATGATCAAATTGTGATCAAAACCTTTGAAATATGATAAATATTGTGTTTAACGTATATTTTATCCCATTTATTTGTAACAACAATTATCAAACCAAATTAGGATAACAGTAGGCAAACCGTATATTTATTTTTGTTGGTAAAAAAGTAAACGTCCGAAACCCGCCGTTTAAACAAAATAATATTTATATTCAGTCGTTAATATATTCCGGGAACAAAACTAAACAACAAATAAAAACAAAAGCCAACGAGCTTTGGGAAGGAAATAAAATGTGAAGGTCGGATGAGAATCGAAATATTTTCACGAACTTGTTATAATTCAATCAGGAAATTAGGTTAAAGACCTTGAAACTCTATACAGCTATAACTTTGTGCGAGAAAAAATACATTCACATTTTTTGTATTTTGTTTTCTTGTTATTTATGTAACCGAATGAATTTGGGGCGAAAATAATTGTTGGATTATTAATGTTACTTTCCTCTTTTGTGAGTTGACGAACTGGGATGGTCTTTGTTTTGTGTGTCAATAAAAACGTATAATATTATTACTTCTTTCTTTTTATTTATAACTATTGGACTTATCTCTAGAAAACTGAGCGTTTTTTCTTTCTATCTAATCACATTTCGTCCCCAGACAGGCTAATTCTATAATTATCTTATTGACATAGTATGGCATATTTACTATATAAATAAAGCTCTTCTTTGTTGGTATTATAGTACTATAATTGTTTTTGGAGCATATTATAGTCTAGACTGTATTGGAGCAGTCTTTTTTATTTTTCTGTAATAACATTTGTCACAGAAGTTGACAAACATGACACGATACTGTGTGATACAGAAATGATTTTCTTTTTCAGTTCGGCACAACAAATGTTAAAAAAAAATATTGTGTGTTGATTGGACACTTTGACGTAAACCTCGAAGTTTAAATATTCCACCAATCAACTCACGGTATTTTTTTTAACTTTGGTTGTGCCGAACCGAAGAGGAAAAACATTTGTGCTGCCAGCTAGTGCAGCTAAGAACCACCGTAAGGAAACTGACTTTCAAATAAAAACCGTATCGAAATCGGTCTATCCTTACACACAGAATCGACATCAAACTTATAACACCCCTCTCGTCGGGGGTTAAAAAAAGGAAAATTGAAATCTCGAATCATTACTACCCCATAATACCATCAAAATAAATACGTAACTGGAAGCATAAAGCATAAAATTGTACCAAGTAACAGTCTGAGAACCTTTCAAGTATTTTCCATTTATATTTTTACCATATTATACAATAGTTGGACCGCTGCGAAGTGATGTTTAATTTCGCGGTACAATGAGCAGGCGTATGCAACATTCGTGATTTTTATTAGCTTGTCTTAGTACAATGCCTTTGGTTTCATGCTTTGCCTGTTTACTATCAAGTTTTCTATTGTTGGTAAACCTTTTTACGTTTCTATAGTAGGTAATGGAGTTCTAAAAAAGGAAAAAGGATTTAACTTTTCGATTTTCTCGTCTCATAGCTCTAGTGTATTTCTTTAAAACTTTGAATGGAAATCGGTTGTTTTATTTAAACTAAAATAATTTTGCGTCATCAGTTGGAAGATAAGGCAGTTTTTTTAAGGCTATAGTAATTCAACTTTAATTTTTTAAATTGAATTTTGAATCAAAATTTGTCACTGTAATAAAAAAGGAGGTAACTAAATATAACATTCATTTCTTTCGAATTTTGATAGGCGTAAAGTACTTTATTATTGTTCATTAATTCCAACATACGACACTCAGGCTTATTTTTTCTTCATAAAGGAAATGGCTTGACGTGTTTTTGCAGTAAAAAACTTTTCCGGTAGTTTTTCCTTATGTGTATACGTTTGTGTTTATATATAAACATGATATTTTGCTTTGTTGCTTAATATTTTTCGCTCTAGCCATACGGTGCTTAATATTCACTTTGGATAGTCCATATTTTGGTCAATTGCATCGCAATCACAGAATACTTATTTAATGATGTATGAGTAAACATATGAAACATTATTTAGCTTCTTTTTCTTTAAATCCTACTACTGTTGGACTTTTAAAAGCCTCCTTTTATAGGCCTCCAACGTGGTCTTACGATTGAAACAACTGGGACGGACAATGTAACGTGCCGTCCAAAGTACGCAAGCGCTTAGATAGATATGATACTATCGGCCACCCGTTCAAGTCGGGGCCGAGCTGCACGTCGCTTACCCATCGCAATGAGTTAACATCGCTTAATCAACCTAATCTACGAGCCTACTGGACAAACCCGTTGGTACAGTGGCAGTAAGAGCGCTTACTGTGTCGGGAGCTGCGGGTTCGATTCCCGCCCGTAGTCAATAATACGAGTATGTGAAGACATAGTTGTTGGCGATGACGTCTTGGTGTCAATTACCTACATATTTTTATAAAGTATTTGTGTATGTCTTTGTAGTAGTATCAGTTTGTTAGATTCCACATTACAAGCTTGGTGCTTAGTTTGGGTCTAATTAACCGTGAGTAATTTGACCGGGTATATATTTTATTTATTACTTAATAAACGTCATTGATAAGTTTTAAAGCTACGATTTAACGTCCTATAAAATCCCTTACTTGATACTATTTTTGACGGTTCCAATTAATACTGCGTTAATAGTACTTGTTAATAAACAATAAAAAAATATCGTCATTATATATCTATATACCTATACATCGACAGATCAATTATAATAATGATATGTGTGTGGAACCAAACGATGGATTGTCACGGAATTAATTGGTTTCAAAACAATGTTCTTTTTCAAATTTAAGTGTAGTTCACAGTAATTATTGAGGAAATGTATCGTTATTAAAAATACCGCGAGATAGGCGATAATTTCATAGCTTTGATACAAATATCAAAATCATTATACGATTTTTAATAGTTTTTTAATTGTATAGATTTGCGGCCCCAATCAAAAAGTTTATAATTATTGTCACGAGATACTCGTATAATTGTTATTTACTACCGACTTTTAAACCCCATATTAAACTGCATACGAATTATAAGGCAAAATAGTTCAGAAAATAGAACAAAGCAAAATGAACAGAAGAAAACTTACTATAAACTGTCAAAGTCACGTGATAACTCTATGTCTAATGTTCCCACTGAAACTTAGAGAACTATGAATCCGTGGATTAAGCAAGTGATTTAAAAAATAATAACCGTATCACCGATGTTTTTAATTTTTATCGAAATATTTGTGTAATAAACTATTTTTCGGGCAATTGTCATGAGACTTCCCTCTATTCCCGCCATCCTTCTCTGTTTGATGATCAAGATATAACATTTTATCTATAAGTATAAGGAAAAATTATCTAGTGGTTATAGTATAAGTATTTATACATTTATCGAAACTCAATAGTTTAATTACAATGATGACGGTACACCCGGAGCGTTTATGTGAATTAATTTACTGTGCCATTGACAAGAAGAAGTTTAATGTTTCCAGTAACTGTTCTGAATCGTTTATTTAAGTCTTAGTAGACCTAATTTAGTAGTCCCGCATTGCACCTCAGGGAGCAAGCGCCAACTAAAGCCAGCGTTGTAAGGGCCTTCATCCCGTCCAGCAAAACTAGAGTTGCAGCCTTTCGCCAAGTGCCTTGAATTTTTTTGAGTAATTTTCATTGTTGGCACTGCATTTCTTTATATTTATTTAAGTATTTCAAATCAAATCAATCATATCGGTTAACAACCTCACTTATACTTGTTCATCCATCGATTTCATTAAGCTTAGCTTATCGCTAAGCCTCCAACTAGACGATGTTTTCGTCTATTCTTTTTCTCTGTTCATACGACTTAGGCATCGCACGTCATCAATCAAATGTCACGGTCCACAAAAGGGTGCGGGCAGCGTGTGATTAGCGCCCCTAAAATTATCCCTTATTCAAGTAAACTCGTGGATAAAAACGGGGATTTCAAACGGATAATACACGTAATAATTGTATTGTTACTTGATTTATGGTGTACATAAATGTTGAATGGGGCGTCCGTGAAATTTATTTGTATTCTGCTTTTGGTCTTTGTTTTATGTCAATGTTTCGTTCTTTTTTTCGGGTGTGTGTGACAACCTTTGTGTTTTTGTATGGAATTTATACAGAAGAAAGATTAAACGCAGATTTGGTTAATTAATGAGATGAATTTGCATTTAAAAAAAATTAAAAAAATCATATGATATTTTTGCACGTATTTTGTTAAGGCTAAGTTTTTCTTTTCACATAGTCAACATACCATCCATATTTACAATCCGCACCAGTAGACGTTCACAGAAAATAAACTTTAACACTTTTTGTATAAATTTATCAGACTTTTAACAGCGTACGTAATAAATAAATTAACGATCGTATGTTACGCTAACCAACCGTTAAAAATAACCCAGTCTACTTTTCTAAGCAACGTGAACGTTTTACCTATTACCTTAACCAAATAAAACGCAACTCTATATTAATTCAATTCAAATAAACAAGATATGTCTTAAACATTTTTTCATTAAATCTCACCCGTCTCATGTTTTCTTTGAAGCGAGGACGTCTTATATTCGGAGAGTATTCGTCTGTATCCACTTTAGAAAGAAGTAATATTTGTTTTAATTATGAATTTATAATATATAGAACGGATTCTTTGCGTTGAAAAAACAGAGTTGCTTTTCATTTTTATCATTTGTAATCTATCTAATATATAAAATTCTCGTGTCACGGGGTGCGTGGTTGAACTCCTCTGAAACGGCTCGACCGATTCTCATGAAATTTTGTGTGCATATCGGGTAGGTCTGAGAATCGGACAACATCTATTTTTCATTCCGAAATTCTCGCGGGAACGGGTACAACGCGGGTGAAACCGCGGAGCGCAGCTAGTAATCTATATACAGATGGAGATACTGGAACAAATATATTTATCGTCGTAGATTTTGCATCTAACGCCCGTACTCAGAGTGGTGGATTTTCTCATGGATTATTTACAAAGTATGAGTATGATAGACTTTATTATCTACGAAATTTTGCCAAGGCAAAATTATGATTCAAGAATCGTCTGCGTCATTGTTCAAAGTTTCTTAATAAGTACTAAGCAATACTTAAAATTGAATCAAAAGATAAAATCAAAGATAAGTCTCTTTTGACCAAAATACCATACATAAAGGAAAGAGCCTCTTAAAAATATTCTTCTTAAGTCAATTTAAAGCTTAACTAAAGGGAGGCTCATTATAAAACGCTGACTCTATTTACGTGATGACACTTCAAGGGGATGAGATCAAAAGACTAATGGAAGCCCTCTTCAACCACTCGTTGTAACTTTTCTATGCCTCTTATTAGTTACTATTTCAGTTTTATTTACTGCTTATAAGTACAAAGCTTACAAAGTAAGTGGTTGCTTACAAAGTAGTACACTTTGTTAACGTATTGTGATTTTTGTTGTTTGTTTATTACTAAAGTAGAAGTATAAGTTAGTTCGAGTGGGTTAGTGGTTTACTGACAGACTATCCTTTTGTCAACTTAAGGTTAAGTTGAGATCGAGCACGAATATCTATAATATAAATGAATCACTGAATCTGTTGCTAAGCGCATAACTTCAGAACGACTGCACCAAATTGAATGATTCTTTTTTTAATGTGTTCCTTATTGTCAGGACAAGGTTTTTATATAAGAAAAATAATGAATAAAAATCTCAAAATTCCCACGGGAACGGGGGCGCTGCGGGTGAAACCGCGGGGCACTGCTAGTAATATATAAAATAGTCACGAAAACAGACTAGTTTGTTGGGAATGTATGTACGTATGCTTCCGTTCTATTGAATACTTTGGCTTAAAAAACTTGATAAGTAACTAAATAGCTTATTGACTAGGTCTGTGGCCAATACTAGTGTCAGAGGTTTAAGACAAGTTATAGTAACATACAGACTCATCTGGCATCATAGTTTTTCAGTTTGGTTTTAATAAAGTATTGATTCAAAAGTGACTTCATTAAAATATTAAAATATATATCCAGCTGTAGGTAACTTTCTTTCCATTTTTGTAATTTTTATAGTAAAAAATTATATACTGATTTCTTAAGTTGAAGTCTACTAATTTTGAATTGAAACGACGTTTACGGATACACTTCGCTTTTATTTTACATTTTATTTTGAAGTTTCGGCCCCTCCTAAGCATACATAGGGACAGACAGTGGAAAGCGACTTTGTTTTATACTATGTAGTGATAGTGATGATTTAATTCATACCAAGTTCACAGTGAGGCTAACAAATAAATGTATGTTACTCATACAGGCATACTTAAACCTATATGTATGATCACTATTATACTTAAACCTAAAGCCCAGATAGATATACATAAACAAATCTATTAGCATTAAAATATTTTTGCATGAATTACTATAAAAACACACACAAACAGCATCTCCTTTATAAACTTCTCTTTTACCTTCCGCCATCTTTCTTTCAATACATGACTGACAAGACACACGTATATTTACGAAACAAATGACATTACCGTTTTTTTGTTGTACGAGTGTTGAATTTGGAATTGGGAGACGCGTTTGTTCCAGCATCCCATATTGTGGACTGTGCGTTTGTTTTATTGGTGACAGTGGTATATTAGTTTCTTTGTATCAAGGAATACATATTTGTTTGCATAGAAAACTTAAACAGACTATAAAAACTTATCATATTGAGCCGTTCTTAGTATCTATATGAATACTAGCCGCGCCCCGCGGTGTTACCCGCGTTGTACACGTTCCCGCGGGAATTTCGGGATAAAATGTATCCCATGTGTTATTCTGATGTATAACCTATATTACTGTAAAGTTTCATCCAAATCCGTTCAGTAGTTTTTGCGTGAAAGAGCAACAAACATCCATACATCCATACATACAAACTTTCGCATTTATAATATTAGTAGGATAATAGAGCTGTTTGATTTATTTTGTACGCTAATCTCAGGACCTACCAATGCAATTTGAATAATTATTTTTTTACTTTTGCATAGCCACATTCAAGGGTAAGTAAGCTTTTTTACCCCAAATTCCCACGTGAACGGGCACAATGCGGGGAAAACCGCGGGACGCTGCTAGCATGAATTTGGCACCCAGACGTTGTCGCCAACAACTATATCTTTTGATCAAACACATACTAACACGTTACTATAATCTACACTAATATTATAAAGAGGAAAACTTTGTGTGTTTGGTTGTAATGAATAGGCTCAAAAACTACTGGACCGTTTTTAAAAATCCTTTCACCATTCGAAAGCTACATTATCCACGAGTAACATAGGCTATTTTTCATCCCGAAATTCCCACAGGAATAGACATAACGCGGGTAAAACCGCGGAGCGCTGTGCTAGTGTTCATATAAGTTGGTTTAGCGACACTAGATTTTAAAGAAAATCCTTCCTACCACTCACTTTATTTTCAGTCGCTGAAACCAACCCAACTTCGTTTAATTCTAACACACATATAGTTCAGTACATACAGGAAGCTAGTTTCTGTTTGACTAGCATACTACATGGCATCTCAGTAACGTTGTATTAAGAGGCTAAGCTTCGGCTAAATAAATATTTATGATTGTGCCCTGGTCTTGGTTGATGTGCAAGTTACGTGTTGACATATAAAGCAGCCAGTGTTATCTTTAGACTAACAGTGCCCCGCGGATTTACTCGCATTTTGTACGTTTCCGAGGAGATGCGGTATAAAACTCTTAGGGCCGACACTGCGTTAAGCGTGCGCACGCCGCGGTTCCATACCCTAAAAGTGAACCTTCCCGGGACCCGTCGCGTGCGCCCGTCGCGTGCGGTGTCATACAAAAGTGTACCGCGTGCGCACGCTTAACGCAGTGTTGACCCTTATAACCTTTCTCTTGAATGTGGCTATCCAGTACAAAAAGAAATATTTAAAACGGACTGGCAGTTCTTGAGATTAGCGAAAACAAATTAACAATAAATCAACTCTTTAGCCGTGTATATCTATATAACTATACTACTAATAATAAAAAGCTGCAATTTGTTTGAACGCGCTATCTCAGGAACTACTGGTCTGATTTGAAAAAATCTTTTTGTAATAGATAGCCACATTCAACGGGAAGGTTACATGCTACTTTTCATCTTGAAATTCCTACGGGAACGGGTACAACGCGGGTAAAACCGCGGGGCGCTGCTAGTTAGTAAGTATAGATAAAGCCGATTTCAAAAATATAATGGATTAAGCTATATCGTTTAGTATTAGGGTCAATAGATAGATATAAACTGTTTTACATTTAGATATGTAATTATCCATCAAACTACACGAAGGAGTCTAATGAATAGAGAACCTAATCTTGTTTATAAATCGTTTAGAAAAAAATATTCAAAAATTAGTCTAGTGTCCTTAATTCCATCTAAAGTAAGTAAGTAAATATAAGTTTGTAATGTCCCACTGCTGGGTAAAGTCATCTCATATCACTGAAGATATCAGTACAGTGAGGAAGATTCATTCCATCCACAAAAAAATAAAAACACTAACATCAAAATCACATCAACGCATAAATCGTATTTATTCTGTGAAAATATCCTGAAATGCTGTCGGTAAAACCAACAGGAATCTGTGTTTTTCGACTCCTGAAAAAAGTTGGTCGATTTTTATTGTTGTTGTGCGTGATACGAAAATATCCGGGTGTTATCGTAGGGATGTCAGATGTTCTAGAAAATGCATTATTTTTTGTGATACATTCAAAACTATAAATGTATGTATACTATATTGTCTACTATTGTTACTCTTTTGCTTTGGTTGTCTAATGACATGTGCGCTCGCCTGCCAAGACTGAGTTCCCAGATTCAATTCCCAGGTCCAGCGAGAACATGTTTCCTACTTTTCAAACTTAGCTCGGGTTTGAGTTCACTAGCCCGCACTAGGCAAACGTAGTGATTACGTGTGATCCTCCTCACTGTACTGATATCTTCGGTGAGACGAGAGGCCTTTCCGCAGCTGTGGGACATACTATCCTAATACTATACTTAATATTATTAATAACTAGCTGTACCCCGCGGCTTCACCCGCAGCGCACCCGTTCCCATGAGAATTACCAGATTTTTATTACTTACTAGCTGTGCCCCGCGGTTTCACCCGCAGCGCCCCCGTTCTCGTGGGAATTTTGAGATTTTTATTCCTTATTTTATAGATAGATGTGTGATAATAGACGCTCGGTGACTTAGTAGATACAAACATATTTGGCGACTGCAGACGTAGGTCTTCTTCTTATCGAGTGGAAGGTCAACTTGACCAATCCTGGTGTCAGAGTTATAGAGCCGCCAAAGGCCTCTGACATGGCTCATGTAACGACTACTATCAGTAGAAAGTAACCGGGACCGACGGTAGACGTAGGTAGGTAGGTAGTACTTAAGCTATACGCTCACTTATCCGCACACACATCTATACATTCTATTCCGAATTACTTCTTATAAGTAAGACTCTTATAATCAAGAAGCCTGTGCATAGCAAAGTACTCCTACTAACTGAAAATATCAGCCCAGGGAGGTAGATTAGGGCTTAAGCAGAAAATACCTGATACGGGTAGGTGATATCTGGTCTTGTTGGAAAATTAATTTCTAAATGTAATTCTCCCGACCTGTGAATTATTCAAGGACTAAGATGTTAATCCATTTAAAAATTACTATTGTTCTGAGGTTTTACTCGCTTTGTACCCGTTTCCGTGGAGATTTCGGAATAAAAAGCCTGTAATCTTACTCCCGTGGCTATGATAAAGGTATAATACTATTTTTTTTTAATCCGACTAGTAGTTCAAGAGACCAAACAGAATATCACTAACAAGGAAGGCATATCAGTCAGTTGACAGATATTCTGATATCTCGTGTTTTTCCTATAAAATGGTACTAACAAGCTCAATAATCCAATAATAATAACACACTCTGCCGCTTTACTACATTTGAATAGATTTCCCAAACGCAAATAAAACAAATATTTTAAACGTTAATAGATGTCTTAAGCGTCACATGAATGTGAACACAAAGCTTTTCACTGTAAAATAAATAGAACAAAAATGCTTTGTGAATGTCGTAGCATGTCTGCAAGTGGCTACGTTCGTAGCATGTGTAGGCTACGGCGTAGCACATGTACTACGAGGATTTATGCGCTATGCCGTAGGCAGATTTCAGATATGGCTTTGAAGAATAAAATTGTTTATTTGTGTAATTTTTTTTTGTTCAAAATGTATTTCAATATGTATGTTATCTAATGGAAACCGAACCGTTAATAACAAAATAAACCAAAGTTATTACATATTCACAAAGAGTTTTTTATTTCAATGCTTCGAAAAAATACTGACAGAATACTCAGTCAATGTGCTCTTTTACGAGTATTCCACCAAACAGAATATCCCTAACAAGGAAGGCATATCAGTCAGTTGACAGATATTCTGATATCTCGTTTTTTTCCTATAAAATGGTACTAACAAGCTCAATAATCCATTCAAGGTGTCTACCAATTTCCACACTTTCGAACCAATTCATCAATCAAAGTTTTATTATGCGTTTACAAGCAAAAAATCCAACACCCCAATATAAACCTTACTGTATCGGTAATAAAACAAATAATGGCCTGACATAAAACACACGTGAGCTTTTTTATCGAATGCAGATTTGGGCTTTATTTGTGAAAGGTTAAGGGCGAAAATTCGGGTAGTGTAATTTACACGACACGGCCTTGTGAACGTATTAAATCTCTATTCAAAATGTTGAAAAAAGGCTTTTTCGTGAATAATATTAATGATAAGGTTGTGCGACCGATGAAGAAATTATGTTTCTATAAATACATTTGTATTGGTGACAGTAATCACATTAACAACTGTTACCAAAATATATGAAACGAACAAAACATATTCTTTATAAAGATAAATTGCAATTGTGATTGATGACGGAATAATAATTACTTGTTTTTGTCCATTTTCTTTTACACAATGTTAGCGTAAAAGACCTACAAACATATTCCGTGAATGTGTTACTAGCAGCACCATGCGGTTACCCGCGTTTTGCCCGTACCCATAGGAATCTCTGGTTGAAAATAGCCAAGCCCTTCAATGTAGCTATCCATTAGTCATGGCCTCGTATAGGTAGTTTTGAGATTAGCGCGTTAAAACAACCAAAAAATCTTGCTCAAATCAAACCATTGAAAAATATTGCGTTCAATTAGGAGAAATCGTTTTCGGCTAGAAAATCGTCCAAATTAGTCCACATGTTAACTCTCACAAGACAAAATAAACTGCACGTTTGCTCTAATATTTTCCTCTTCACAACAAGCCGTGCTTATTGTTAAACAAGCCCTTATAAATAAAACTATTGCAAAGAAATCGATCGCCCCACTAACCCGACACACAAGCCCTACTGATATCACGTCTATATGAGCCTATTATCACCTATTCGGTACGATACAGCCATTAAGAGCTAAATCCGAGTAATCCTGCGTTCTTAACAGATCGTAAATACTTAAACGTACCCATTTCACATATTTTGGATTGTATTATACGGTTATGTACGTATTAGATGTGCGATTATCACCGTTTATGTGTACCCTTAGTTTATCTAGAGCGAAGATGTGATATAACATTCTCTATTATGGAAAGTTATGTGACTGCGTAACTGGTGTAGTTGTAGGGCCTCAATACGTTAACGGAGTTTCGTTAGTTAACTAACTGAAAGATATTGGACTATCATTATTTTTCCTACTGATTTTTTAAAATATTAATTTAACCTAAGCTAAGCTTTAAGCTTGGAATCTATATATCTGATACTATTACATATACATAACCAAATACTTTATATGAATACATAATTGATACCCAGACGTCGCCAACAACTATGAATGTACATATTGATGACTTTGAGCGGGAATCGAACCCGCAACCCCCGAGACAGTAAGCTAGTAAGACAGTAAGCTCTCTCACAAACCACCGCGCCCACGGGTTTTTAAGAAGTAGGATAGATAGTAACTTTGTATGTAACGATTCCTTACTTATTACAACCAAACCTACTATAATACATTTTGGCATACTCAGATGAAAATGAGACTTCGAAACAGACATTCTTTCTTTTTATCTCCTCACAAGCATTGTGACCAGTAACTTAGTGACACTTGCTTACTAACTTAACGGATAAATATTTAATTTAGTTTTGTCAACAAAGAAGATACATCTAAGCTAGTAAAGCTAGTTCTCGTATATTGTGTCACAAAATGTCACAAAATCCATATACGTAGGTAAAGCCCGATCGTAACATCCCAAAGCATGTTTCTTTTTTATGATAAGCAATTTTTTATTTATGACCATAAAGACACTGCTTATTTTAGTATACGAGCTTGATATGTAGTTATTATGTTTTTTTTTATACAATAGATGAATCGATCGCCTATACAATGTAATTTTCTATTAAAGAAGTTTTCTTTGTTCGTATTGTAATATAAAGTTTGCTGAAGGTTATAAGTATTAAATGATTATTGTATTAATAATTATTTACTTGCCTCGTAGTAATCCCGCAACTTCGTAAACAAAAAATATTTTTTTTAAGTCTGCATTTTTTATGAAACATACAAATACATGCCCCTATTCCTCCTCACTGTACTGATATCTTCATTCAGTGGGATGAGAGGCCTTTGCCCAGTAGTGGGCCATTACAGGCTAAAACTACTACTACTACTACAAATACATAGCAAAGCCTAGATGGTAAACTAACAATACAAAAACATTACTGACTTTAAGGGCAGATTGCACAAACAGTCCTAATTTTATTAAGAGCCTAAATATGTTTAATGAACAATTGACGTTCGTATTAAATGGTATTCTATTTCATGCAAAATAAAATTCAAATTTGAACTTACATCATTGTTTCTTAAGCATATTTAGGCTATTGTGCAAGCCACCTTTTATGAGTTATCAAGTATTCAAGTAATACAAAACTAAGGACTAATAACAACCTTTCTTAGAGTTTGCAAACTTTGAGCTTTTGAACTCACTCAATGTTGACATCATACTTAAATAACGTGATAAATGAAGTGAAAAGCCTGATGAATAAAGGTCGAAAATAACACCCCCCTTTCTCCGCCCAAAGTCCGTTCCATTTACAAATTAAATCATAACAAACAAATCTTTATCAAAAATAATCACGCTACATAAAATTCTCTCTTGTTTCCGAAATCAAAATCTTCCGTTATCACCACCATTTATTATTGTCAGTAGAAACATTTCACCGGCTGTAACATTAATAATATTAGATTTATAGCGCAAAAGATTCTTGCCAGACACCATTATTTAAAGCCGCGAAATACACAATGTTTCATTGGAATTTATTAAAATGAATTCTGGTCTTGTTAAATGATTATTGTTACCTTTATAACTAAAGGTATGATAGGATTTGGTTGTTTATTTTTGTAATGTTCAAACCACGCAGAGTGTTTAATATATAATAAGTTTAACGTATGGTTTGTATTTAATATTTTTCAGAATAGGGAGGCGGCTTGTTTAGCGCTTAGAGCTTAGGCTTGCAGTCTATGTAAGCATTTAGGCACCAAGCGCGCAGTGCGGCCAGTCGCGAACATTCGCTAAGGTTGGTTACCTTGGATGCAAGCCTAGGCTCCTAGGCTTTAGGCGCCAAGCCGCCTGCCTGTGCGTTCGTACCTTAAGTTTTTCTCTACATCTTCAGTGTCATGTCGGCGAGTTTAAAAAAACGCGAGGGTTTACCTAGGTGTACTTCAAGTAACATTGTCTATAGAACTCCTCGGCTCACCAACCCACAGTTTATTATCTCACCAAATATCTACAATGCTTTAGCTTCTAAATGAATCAATTTATTTATTTTCCCTCCCTTTTTCTCCTTCACTACTGATCGTATTAAATGAATGATACATAAATATAAGCTCATATAAGATAACATACTAAAGGCTTCTTTAATTTGAGTGATTTTAATGCCACGTGCGTTTGGTTTGCATGGAAAGAGAAAGATTTAAGATAATTATTACAGTAATTGCTATCTTACCCAAAAAAATACTCAAGTAAAGGTGAATGTAAGGAAGGCTTACATTCATCCATTTACAACCATTTCCAAACACTTTTATGCTCCGATGTCTAACGTTTTTACTCACGAATTGGTACAAAAACCTTGATTGATTACATTCCTGTCTTAACAGATGAACAATGTGCGTAAATCTTTGGTTACGTTGCCTCTAAGCCCACTAGATACGACTAGTTTCTTTAAAAGCTGTAACTTAGTGATTAATGGATAGATTTCAGTTATTGATTAATTGTTGCGAACTTCTATTAAGCGGTTTGAGCCAAATTTTGGAACAAGTTTTGTGAGGAATTCCATTTTAGTACAAACGAGTCTGGTTAGGTTTACATCAAAACTATGTTATTCTATACATTCTAGATTAGTTCTTTGACGCAAAGTTATTACATTGGCGTTCGTCATATGTAAAAAAACAATTACGTTCGTTTTAAATAGTGTTCTATTTCGTGCAATATAAAATACATTTTTCAACGACTTTTGTTTCATTCATATTATTATGTTCCAACTAAATAGATATGAGTACTTGTGCAATCTGCTCTAAGTCACGTAATTATGTTAAGTTGTTTACCGTATGTTACGTGCGGTGACGGCAAATCACAGTCGTATGAAAATTATGTTCGATGACTGAGATATATTTAACAAGCTTGGACAACTATATTGTACGGAACTTTTTCTAATTATGACATAAATCTTAAGAAGAGAACAAGTTTTATAGACATATAAAACCAGGTCTGGTCTGCTTCATCTAACTTTAGCAAGCGCTCTGTCTTTCGTGAGCCAACTTTACTCAAAGTTTAAGTTCCCAGTATGTCAGAATACTTTACATTCAGTATAGAACAAAGAAATAATAAAAAACTTTATACCAACATTCATTCAATAATAATTCTCTGTATCTTTTCATTTGGAACTTATCTCATTTTTATCCCATGAGAGTAAAGTTGGCAAATTGAACTGGATCCTACTCGTGATATAAATTAGGAGGCGATTTGTATTTCCTTAAGATTAAACTGTCTTCATTTATTAGTCACTTGTTAAGAAACCAACGTTTGGTTGTTCTTAATTAGAACATTGTACATTACGAATTCATGCCTAGTATATACATAGGTACTTTGATAGTCACATTTGCCTGATTTTATCCGGTCTTTGAAGCCCTAATACACTACAACGTTCGCCTAATGCGATCACGAATATCATTTCAATCAAATTCGATCGCCAATCGTCATCTTCAAACTGGATTGTCCACCAACGGTAAATACCGAATTATTCGACCGCTGCAGTCGTTTGCCAAAGACGTCTACTTACTTGGCTGGCAACTTAGTACCGTGTTTTTGAACATGTAGCATTAATCGCATGGTTGCATGTGGCGAACAACTCACTGTTATTGCGCCTTAACTAATAAAATAATATCAACTTTTTAGCTTTCTTTTTAATCGTTCTATTTTAACAAGGTCACCAAATCCTTTTTTTAAATTGATTTATGGACCAGGAGTCCATAGACTAAAAAGCTCTACGCTTTTTGGTATCATCGAATTATCACGTCAGATATGATAGATAAATTATATGACTAAGGGTGCTTTCAAATTATGCGTTTCGTGTCGGACCGCTGCGGTGCCGAAGCCGTGCGTTTGTCGTATTGTGAACGTACGATCGTGTGTTTTCATACAAATCGAGCAGTGCGGCAACAGTGCGTACTAAAATTATTTCGCGGTACCGACGCCGCACTGTTGCCGCACTGCTGCCGCACTGCTCGATTTGTATGAAAACACACGATCGTACGTTCACAATACGACAAACGCACGGCTTCGGCACCGCAGCGGTCCGACACGAAACGCATAATTTGAAAGCAGTACTAGTTTTTTTTTTGAAAATAATAGTTTTGACAGTTTTTGGAAATAGTAGTTTGACAGTTGTATACAATTATATTTCTTTCGATTAATTGTGGTCAATAGGGTTTCATCATGTAAAAATCTCACATAACTATAAACTGACACTACTTAATTTGTTATGTCTCTAGACTGCTGTTCTAACAATTATACCATCTATAATAAAAAAAATCTTTGACTCAATTTCACGAATAACGATATCATAATATACGATATCAAAGTTCTTAGAAAAGCAATCAAATACAGACATCTCGATCAAAGTCCTCAGGCTAAGAGTTATAAAAGTTTAAGCCTAGAGGTTACCTAGCATTTAGCGATATCGCCTCGACTCCACATAAAGTAATCCGATAACATAAGCTGAGATTCTTTCCCGAACATTTACTAGACCTTTTGCTCTTTCGCAGCTCACTATTCCTTTGTAATATCATTATTCGAGTGAAAAACTAAATCTAAATTGGGTTGTTTAAGGTCTTTTATAAGATTGGAAGGATTTTTGTTTGGATTTGAAAGGTTTTATCAGGATTTAAGTTAGTTTTACGGTTAGATGTTAGTTATGGTGTAAACCTTTGAAGCGAATAATGTTTTTGGATGTAAGTCATTCATTTGTTACCGTAGGTTAGTGACCAACCCTTGTTTCGGAGGTTTTATATCGCCTAAAGACCTCCGACATGGTCTAACGATTGAAACAAGCGGGACCGACTGCTTAACGTGCCATAAGCACAGTAGCTCTCAAATAAAAATGCTACTATCAACCTTTCATCCGTGTAGTACATGTATATTGTATATATTCCTGTCTGTTGGGAAACTTATAACCAGATTAACTGAATTTAATTAAGAGTTTTACTGATTTTTTTATATTAATAAGCTTTTACAATGAGCAAGGATTTTTCCGTAATGTTTAAATGTTGTTTTGTATTGTTACAGGATACTTTTGGCACATAACGGATTTTCACTACGACCCGCTCTACACATCACAAGGAGATACTAGACGACGTAGGTACAAAATTGAATCATTAGATTTAAAATATTACCTAATTCAGTAATTAAACTATTAATTGTATTTTAAGTTTCACTTTGATGACTCTGCGTGAGTGTGTGATGTGTGTGATGTGTGTGGTATGTGTATTTGTGGCATTGTAGCTCATAAACAGATGGACAGATTTCGATCCAGCTTTTTCATATGTCTTGTCGGTCAAGTCAAATTAGGTCAAACCATTTTTGCGCAAGGGGCTTTCATTTTTTTTTTCTTTAACTTCCACTATCCTGTATATCCAATAACTTCTAGTCACAGAGTCTTAGTATAAGATGGTGGATTCTTAAGTGGAAGGTGGAAACTGAAAATGAGACCGAACCGAGACAAGACAATTCGTTGTACGTATGTTATTTTTATGATCGCCCCGATGAAAGAATTACGTTTAAAATAATTATAAAAGATCTACATTATCATCGTTCTTTATGTGTGTTAAGTATTTAATCGTAAAGGAAATAAAGTCATCACAAAATAATAAAAAATAAAATAAAGCAATTAAAAGCTGTTAGTGTTTATAAATGCCATTGAATTTATGAATAAATTAACTGCTAACGGCGGAATGCTATTTGATTGAAATAAATAACATTTTGAATACGTAATCATATTGAAACAACAAAATTGAATTCTGTTTGTTTATTTCGAACCCTGCACAAAGTTAAATGCACCTACGGATTGAACAGTGGCCGTTCAATTCAATTTGTATAAATTAGCTAAATCACTGAACTTCAGTGATATTGCTCCTGTTAACCATTGCTGCGTGGAATTTGGTAATAGTTATTTGATAGTTTTATGATTGAATTTGAATTAGTTTTGTGGTTTCAATCAAAATACGAATATATGCTGCGGTGAATAAGTATGGCGTTCTTTTGTGTTGTGAGTCTTGTTAAAACATTACTTGTT
The DNA here is from genome assembly GCA_951394245.1 of Cyclophora punctaria. Classification (NCBI taxonomy): domain Eukaryota; kingdom Metazoa; phylum Arthropoda; class Insecta; order Lepidoptera; family Geometridae; genus Cyclophora; species Cyclophora punctaria. The sequence continues at coordinate 9,286,454 of OX596175.1, forward strand.
GCTGTCAAATTTACTTCAAGATAGTATGGCAGCAATATATTTGAATGTGGCTCAAACAGTAAGAAGTACTTATACATATAATTAGACTCTTCAGGCTTACACACTGTTACTCGTATAATGTATTGATATCTCCAGTGAACAAACTTTACCGTTGACCTAACTGTAAAGCCGTTGGGTATCCACCAATTATATCAACTTAGGAAACTAAACAGCTATGTAGCGTTATAGCATTGCTCTTGGGGAAAGCACTCTAAAGCCTTTATTAAAATTCTATCGTTTCTTTTCTTTGCTCTCAAACTATCTTATTCTTCTAGACTGCAGAAGAGCAGATGAAAGAGGCAGCTCCGGTCACCACCGGGCTCTGGGAAGATATGGGGACTACTCCTGCGACAGTTCCCTGGAGCTGATAGACTCTGCTGCCAAGTACATGAGGACTAGGCATTCAGAGAATGTCGAGTTTGTGTTATGGACCGGGTGAGTTATCTAAATCTTCTAATCGAGTGTACCATTAGGTCTTGTGCCCTCTTAAGAGATCATGTTCAAATGTTAACTGCAGGCTGAATCACCTGATTGCCCGAAAAGTAAGACGATTCCGTAATTTGGAGGGCACGTTGAGCCGTCGGTTCCGGTTACTTTCTACGGATAGTAGTCGTTACATGAGCCATTTCAGAGGCCTTCGGCGGCTCAATAACTCTGACACCAGGATTGGTCAGGTGGACCATCCACTCGATGAAGAAGAAGAACTGTTGGTTCTCAGTTTAATCAGATTTCGGTGTCTCTGTTATTTCTTATTAGTAAGACAACTGGGAGTTCAATTAAAAATTTGACTCTTTTATTTCTCACACGACATAATATGTAGCCAGCTTTATACAAAATATTCTGGGATGCTAAGCCCCCGGACAACAGGAATATTGTCATTGTACTGGTATCTTCATTGTGATTAAAGACATTTGTCGTACAGTGTACAGTGGGAAAAAGAATAAGACAAAGATAAAATTTCTATGTTGGACCTAAGATAACATTGACATCATTTCCGGTGTATCCGGTGAATCGTAAACATGAGCGTCCGGGGTATACATATAATGTTCTGGCCACTTTCTTAAAGACATTTTAAATGTATATACATTATTAGCAGGTCTCCGTATTGTGCCGTTCCTGTGGAAATTTCGGGATGAAAAATAGCATATAAATCCTTCCTATTGAATATGGGTATTCATTACAAAAATTATTATTCAATATCGGACTGTTCGTTTCTGAGATTAGTGCGTTCAAACCATGTTCAAATATACAAGAATCAAACTCTTCAGTTTTATTATATACTAGCAGCGCCCCGCGGTTTCACCCGCGTTGTACAGTTCCCGCAGTTTTGGACCTCTATTTCTATCTATCTCCCTTTAGAGTTTGAATTTTCGAAAATCCTTTCTTAGTGTGCACTTACGTCACTTGAAGAACCTTCCTACCAAATTTCATGTTTCTAGGTGTAGCGGTTGAGGCTGTGCGTTGATTATCAGTCAGTCAGTCAGTCAGGACTTTGAATTTGATGAGCTTACTCATATAAAAGCTAATATAACTATAACAAATAAAGTAATTAAGATTTTTTTACACTATATTTTTGTTCCTTTTGCAAAGCACTGTCCAGTCGCCGTTGCTTTTTCTGTAGGTACACAGGCACCTCCCGTTTTCACAACCTTACCCACGGTCTACTGGTGTCTGTATTAGATATCATGATAGCACTAAATAAAGCGTACCCTTTCTATCAACCTCCCGAAGGCAGTCTTTATCTTTTCGTTACCCAAACAAACTTTAGTCAGAGAACACTGTTTGATCGTTCTAAGGTTTCCTTAAAGGGTCAATTACTTCGACATTCAAAGTTCAACTTTGTACTTTATTATCTTCAAATAGAACACATTTAACTTTGTCGAACTCAATCTGAGCTCCTAACTTAATAACATTATTGATTTAATAAGTTCGTGGCGTAGACTTGTATACAAACAAAGGTTGTTTGTCATTAGTTAAAGGGCGCGAATACGGGCAAATACGTGCGCTTTCACAACCTATACTAATTTACATTGGTATAAGAAAACATTAGGTTTGTAGGTCATCTATGTATGAGCTGAATAGGTTAATATGCTGTTTAACAAAAGTTCGTTGAATGTAGCACTTTTTATTTTATGTTCAGGTAGTTAAAGCTATTTATTTTGTTTTGTGTTCTTGTAATAAAAAATACTCCTTAAGATTCCTAAAACCGTCTCATCAAAATCATAATCTATTTCGAATCGCTTTTTAATAAATCCATACCAAAATTTTGAAACCCACTGCAATTTTTATTAATGTACACTCTAATTTACTTAACGTTACCAACGAATACGACCTAAGTCAGAAACATCCGAATCAGAAAAACATCTTTCCCTTAAAACCGGTTCTAAGCACTATTATCTTGTTCCAGGGACATCATAGCAGCTAGATACACTGGTACTGAAGAAGACAAGTACCAGGCGATCAGAAACATGACAGATCTACTAAGTAGAACATTCAGTTCACACTTCGTGTTTCCTGTGCTTGGTCACTTGGACCCTGCACCTTCGGAAGCACTTACCAACATGTGGATGCACTGGCTGCCTCTAGAAGCGTTGCAGACTTTTACTTACGGTACGTATTGTATGTCCTACTAATATTATAAACTAGCTGTGCCCTGCGGTTTCACCCGCATTTATTCCGTCACTGCTTACCTTTTAAACCTTCCCTGGACTTTCATGAATATTTCAAGACCAAAATTAGCCAAATCGGTTCAGCCGTTCTCGAGTTTTAAGCAGACTAACTAACAGCAATTCATTTTTTAGATGCGAAAGTTTGTGACGTTGTATGTTTGTTACTCTTCACGCAAAAACTACTAAACGGATTTGGATGAAGCTACAGTAATAAGAAAGATAGCTACTCGCTGCTATAGTTGCTTTACTGCGGCTTTCCTTTGTTTGTTGTAAGCTGCAGTTCATATTTAATCAGTTGCTTAAACTCTGAAGCCGTATCTCATTAAGTCTTAAAACTACTCCAATATACTTCATCATACGTTGACGAAAGCTTTCAAGTTAATAATTATAAAACTTGCAAAGGCTAAATAATTTGAAATTTAATGTAAAGTAAAGAATATTATAAAAAGATAATCATAAAAGACTCATCGCACTCGAGATTTTGATTACATTGAGCTAACTAGAAACGAAACGGGTAGTTATAAAATCTTTATAACTATCTGGTTTCACAGACTTTGTTTTATGAAATAATTTCCAGAAGTACTCATTTTTAATGCACAAAGATATTATTATAATCTTCTTACGTTGGAACTTGTATACAAAGTTATTTGATGTGGCTACTCTGTAGCTTTCTTTGTTCTTATCTAATAATAATGAGTGAATTTATTTAGATGTTAATATTACATTATGGGTGTAATGAATTACTATTAGTATTGATCGGAGACACACATGTACTTCATCTGGATATTATCAAGTTTTATTACTGTTTTAACGCCGCCGTATAGGGATGTACAGTCAGACACTTTAGTACTGTGTCATCACTACATAGCATAAAACTAAGTCGCGTCTGTTTGTCTTCTGTTTGTCTGTTTGTATGCTTAAATCTTTAAAATTACGCAACGGATTTTGATGCGGTTTTTTGTAATAGGTAGAGTGATTCAAGAGGAAGATTTTTATGTAAGAAAAATCCAAAATTCCCACGAGAACGGGCACAACGCGGGTAAAACCGCGGGGCGCTGCTAGTATTAAAAAATGCTCAAGGATACGATAGAGGTTTTTAAAATTGTGAATGTGATATGGTTCTATATATGCTCAACACGACTTTAATTTACAATCCCTTATGGTATAGGCTACATGGTTCAAGTTTGAGATCACAACTGCAATGTTTTTCTTTCTACCAAAACAAGTGAAAATTGTATGAGAATGTGTCATAACCACGCTATCACATATTCCTATAAATTTTAACTGAAGACAACCAAACAAAATGAAGAGCGATTGCCACTTGTTTTTCCAGGAAATGAGCGAGAGAAGTAAATATCTCTATCTCTAGTACCTTCCACAAGTTCTCATAAGCCGCCACTTCTTCAAGTACAAACGTTGTTGGTTTTATTGTTATTACCTTTGTCCTCAGGTGGTTATTACACTATAGAACAGAAACAAAGCAAGCTGAGGATAGTAGCACTCAATACTAATCTGTTCAGCGTGAGGGAGTCGAGCACGGCGCAAGCGAGGAAACAATGGGAGTGGCTTGATGCTGTACTGGATAAGGCTACGACTAATAAAGAAATGGTAAGTTTTATGAGACCATTACGAATATACATCTAGTGTGTCCTTATTCCTTGTCCTTGTTCCTAACGCCTTGGCGGTCTATGTGTACTCGCCTGCCAAAACTGAGGTCCCAGGCTCAATTCCCAAGTCGAGCGAAAATATGTCTCCTACTTTTCAAACATGGCTCGGATTTGAGATCATCAACCCGCATTTGGCAAGCGTGAATATGCCTTATACTCCTAACTGTACTGATATCTTCAGTGAGGTGAGAGGCCTTTGCCCAGCATTGGGACATTACAGGCTTTACTTTAACACTTTACTTTAATTGGATATCCAGCTTTAACAGCGCTTTCAAAAGCGTTTCCAGTCGTCCTGCATGCGTTTTGTATGAAAAGCAAAAGAACATACGTGCGCGCGGACAACTGCGAAATACTGCGCAAACGACTAAAACCGCTGAAATTGAAAGAGCGCTAAGATAACCGGCTTAAAGCGTCGTTTAGATTTAGCGATTTTAGAATCTCCCAAACAGCAAGTTCAATTGAATGAGAGGAAACTAATTATTTCACATAAGTTGGGCTCGCGTGTTCTGTTTATTGTGGTTGTATAGTGTAAACCGCTCTCTACCGCAAACTCAATCTCAATCTTATTCAAACAACGACAATTAGAATGATGTCATTGTGTAGCTTTTGAGAATATTGTCACAACATCAAAAATATTATCGGTACCTACGTTTTTTTCCCCGTAAGTTCTTAATAGTCAGGAAAAGTGTAAAAAGAGCATTATTGAAAAATACATAATACATTCATATTATTATAGTAGTGCAAGTGAAATAACCAGTTCAAAATGTTGACTCTATCTCAATAACTTAAACCTATTAAAAAAACGCAAATACAACTTGTTCTCCGAAACCTAAAATATAGTACAAAATAAATATGAATATCAGCAGTAAACAGTCCCTGCTTACAAACTGGAGTTAGGGCTATCACGGCTTAGATTAGTGTTAGGATTTTCATATTTCGTAATAGTAACGTCTTTGTGTTGAGCAACGGTCGGAACGGTTACTACTGGGATGGGTGGCCGATACTGGCATTTCTATGCAGGCACTATTCTGTGGATAGATAGAATAAGAGATATCTTATATAGGATGACAGAACTAGTTTAATGTCATTAATTCACAATTAATCCTAATTTAGGTTAAGAGACTTTATTTTTCATACGAACAGTTACATAGTTCATTTACAATAAAATAAGAGATTACAATATTGTCGATTCGTTAATCTACCATGTTGCTACAGTTGACATATGTTTGTACAAAAGTGAAATATTTGATTATGCTGCCACATTCCTTTATCTTTTCTGGTAGTTTATTGAATAGTCGTGCTCCCTCAGACAATATACTGGACTTGCCGTATAAAGTACGAGTTTAATTTAATATATTTTTGAAGGTATCCCATTTTATAATGCCCAGAAAATAGTCAAGAATAATTCAATCTTCCTATTCCGGCCCTTTCCGTAAGTAATATAGTGATGTTGCAATATTTATGACACATAACTATGTGAGTGTCAACCCTGTATGTAAGGCCGTTTGTACACCGAGTCATAACTACGCCGCCGGCACCGCGCGGAAGTCCGGTGTCCGGTCTACCAGTGTGCCCCGCCCTTATAAATTGCAGATTAGAAAGTCGTTAATCTAATCGCCATCCTTAATCGGGGGAAAAGTAATTTTTAAAAGCCTTAACGTAATTTTTTGGAACAAATTATATTTGGAAAATGAAAAATTAATGCAATTATACCCTTTTTTGCAATTTGAAAAAATGAGATAAAAATCCGGCGGTGATTTTGTTTTAATCGATTTTTTTACATATTGCTGTGTTTGCAATTTTTTCACAAAATGTATGTACTAGCATTGCACCCTGGTTTCATCCGCGTTGTTCTTTTTCATATAAGTTAACCCTGAAAGCTGCACATTGAGTGACCTCATGTGCGCCAATGACAAGGGCGTAGGGGCAGCAAAGCTCTGGAGCGGGCTCATTTAAAAAAAATATTTTTTGTGCCATCGACACGAAGAAGAAGAAGCAGTAAATGACTATGACTTCAACTTATTTCAACATAGTCTAAAAGATTCCCTGCAAGATACTCTACCTCTTGGTACCTACCTACCTCTTAAACAAATGACGATCGTCCCACAAGGAACCCGTTCGACCCCGCGGACTGCATCTGCGCCCGAACATAAAACATTCATCATTACAAAAGTTCTCTCGCAACTAATTATATAAATTGCTCCCGCTGCGAATTCAAGCAAGGGATCCATGCAATTTATCACAGTTCATAATCGCATCTGATTTTTGTTTGAACTCTCAAAGGTTTTTAGCTGATTACGGAATGAAGATAATGTTTTAATAGTTACTTACATGCATTTTAGTTTAATTACTTGTTTTTGGATGACATAAATCGCTTTCGGGAGAGAAATGGTTATTTTTATTAAGTACTTTAGCGCGTCTCTGCTACTCAACTGACTGCTTTCATTATAGTTTACTAGCAGCGCCCCGCGGTTTTACCCGCGTTGTGCCCGTTCCCGTGGGAATTTCGGGATAAAATGTAGCCTATAGCCTTCCTCGATAAATAGACTATCTAACAGTGAAAGAATTATTCAAATCGGTTCAGTAGTTTCTGAGATTAGCGCGTTTAAACAAACAAACAAACAAAACAAACTCTTCAGCTTTATAATATTAGTATAGATTTGCATACCCAAGTATGAGTACGACGACGCATTATGGTCTTAATTAAATGTATGTTACACTTCTCTATTTCGTGTGTACTGCAGTACTAATTTAATAACTATCTATACTAATATTATAAAGCTGAAGAGTTTGTTTTGTTTGTTTGTTTGTTTGTTTAAACGCGCTAATCTCAGAAACTACTGAACCGATTTGAATAATTCTTTCACTGTTAGATACTCTATTTATCGAGGAAGGCTATAGGCTACATTTTATCCCGGATTTCCTACGGGAACGGGCACAACGCGGGTAAAACCGCGGGGCACTGCTAGTATTAAATAATATGATTATCCCTCTAAAGTAAGTAAGTTCGAGTAGGTTAGTGGCCAGCCCTGGTGTCGCAGTTTTTAAACCGCCCAATGGCCACTGACATGGTCTGACGATTAATACAACCGGGACCGACAATTTGACGTACCCTTCGAAGCACGGTAGCGCTCAAATAGAAATACCACAATCGGCCACCCATCCAAGCAGCACGCCATTACCCCTCTGATAAAATGTTAAGTCGAGATTGGGCGTTTTTCGATTACCCGGCACCGGCACCGGCAACGGCACCGGCACCGGCACCGGCGCCGGGGTTTCGTTTTTCCACTGCGCCGGTGTCGATGCCGGTTTACGCCCGGTGACTGGTACAGTACTGACACCTTTGATAAAATACTTTATTTGTAGGTCGTTAAGGTTGATTTCACACTAAATGTTGTATATTCGTTTCTATTTTTTGCACTGAGGTGGTGTTAAGCTCCGCCCACTTCTCAATATTCCATCTATCGGCTAATAGCAAAACTACTAGTTTAGGTTGATGTTGATGTTACTACGTAGTTCAGCTACTTCACACTTGGTGTCAAAAGTCTTAATGTGATGGGACGTACTCAGAACTCAAAACTCAGCTTCAAAAAAATTTAATTAGTTGGTAAAATTTAAAAGAAAATCTGAGTACGGCCCTGGATATTTCTGAAGTTTAAAATAGTTATTCTAGTTGACGATAGATGGCGGCCAGTTAATAATATAATAATAAAAACTATAAAAGTACTGTTTCAGCTACTAAAAGGTATTTAGGACTAAGTGTATAACAGTTTTTAGTATTTACGTATTATTATTACAATATAATACTGCAAAATTATACGTAAACTTATGTATTTTCTTCCCAAATGTGTCGCCATCTAGTGTCAAGTAGTACTTGACTTACTACTACTTTTTGACTTACCGGTGCCGGCTCCGTCGCCGGCACCGGTGGGAAACTTGCTACCCCGGCGCCGGCGACGGAGCCGGCACCGGTAAGTCAAAAAGCGAGCTATACATTTTCATACATTTTTGCTTCCCCGGCACCGGCACGGCGCCGGTGCCGGGCCGGGTAATCGAAAAACGCCCATTTGACCTTAAATTTGATAATCTCTAAACAATTATATTTTGTGCTATGTAATAAATATAACCTTATGTGTAACTAGCCTTATTTCTATCCCACATAAAGATGTTAACACGTTAACTAAAATCTAGCACAACTGAAAATCCAAATACATTTTCAATTATGTTCACCAAAATTACAAATTCATTTCGGGCTTACAATAAGCTTAATTGAACAGTAGAACACATTGAATTTTGTACCGTGGAATCAAATTCTATTGTTCGGTAAGGATTGAGAAGGGTTACTAATAATGGTATAACTACCCTTGGCAGTTTCTTACCCACTTGAAAAAATAATATATAAAATGATTTTAAAGTTATAGCTTAATGTTTGACTTACAATCAACTTGTGGTTTTGACGTTATATTAATTTTAAGCCCCTTAGGGTCAACACTGCGTTAAGCGTGCGCACGCGGCGGGCGCACGCGTCGGTTCACTTTTGTATGACACCGCACGCCGCGGGCGCCCGCGTCGGTTCACTTTTGTATGGAACCGCGGCGTGCGCACGGTTAACGCAGTGTCGGCCCTTAAAGATATAACTTTATTTAGCACCAATAAGAGACGTTGAAATTACTCAATAGAAGCAAGTTTTTTTTGGTATTTTTACAACATTAACAAGAAATTTATTTACCAAAAGTAGTACCTATATATTAATGTGAATATACACATTTTGTAGACTTCCTTACATAGAAGTAGACAAAGAATCAAAAGACATTTAACAATACCTACTCACGAATTGTGTTTCGAGTTCAGCGAAAGTAAGTACCAAAACGTTGTTAACGTGAATCAACCCTTATATTATTCTCTACAATATGATGTGAATTTCCGTTCGTACAATTATGGAGTACAACAATAGCCGGGCCATAATTCAATGTAACAAATGTTCCGTTTGGTAATCTTGTAAAGAAATACGATTCACTTGTTCATAAATAACATTATACTTTGGGATAATAAATGCTAAAAGGTGAATGGCAATCTTAGTAGTATTATAAATGGGAAGTTTGAGATGATCTGTGAATGAATCTATGTTTTGCTCTTACAAGCTAAATGGTTGGGCGGATTTGTATTAATTTAGTGGTATAGTTTTGATCACAAATACGTGTATATTATTAAGTTTTGGGATCAGGCAGAGTCTTGAGGAACTTAGACCCAATAGTATTGTTTGTGATCGAGAATATGCGTAATAGATGATCAGGTTTTTTCAAATCCAACATTAAGTTTCAATATAGGTAAACCCAAAGTTCTGATATCGGATAATATTGTGTCTATAGTGTTATTTGACTTTCCTGCTGTTGAGATTGAATGAATCCCTTTACATTAAAAATATGACAAGTTCCCCATTTGATCTAGTCTCATTCCACTTTTTATCTGGAATACATTTTGAATATGCCAGAGCAAATATATAAATTGCCTTTAAATCCCCAGCTTTGACTGGAATAGACAGTGGGCGGAAAAACAAATTGAATTCTCCCATACTGTAGGTTCAGTAACGAAGCAGGCTTTACTGTGACGAGAAACCTTGTATCTGTCGAATCGATTGCCCTTTTTATACCGACTCAATGTCTTAATTTACAGTACATTCTCTTCATTGGACGCGTAATATTGTAGCATTAAATGAAAGTCGTTTAGTCTCGTTATAATTTCAATTTGGAACGATTTTATGGTTCTTAAATATTTAAAGCGATTTGATGCAAATGTTTTTTTTAACGATCTGAATTCGTATTATGAGGAGTTTGAAGTATTTTATCTTTGTTGAAAACATTATATCGATTTTAAAGTTACACTTAAGACTTGCGTGTTTCGTTACAGTGGTTAACTAAGTCACAATCATTTAGCTACTTACTTGACTCGGTTAACGGGTGCTTTATTATCGTGTAATTAAGTGTTTTTGCTTACCTCTTTTGCGTAAAGTTAATTGAATGTAAAAGTTCTTTCAACTGGGCTTACTTGGTTTTTATTATAACAATTATAATGTCTTTACCGTAAGGTACATTTTCTTCTTAGTTCTACCAATATTGTACTATATATTTTATCTTCTCCATATAATTTTCATGTATTACTATCTAATATAAAACGATCCGTTTTTGTTGATTTCTGAAAGAAAAAATATCATAGTTCAAAACTCATCATGATTTCTGGATTGGTCCATTTTCAAAGGATCATATTTTCATTCGGTCCCCGTTTCGTTTCGTTCCACTACCAGTTGATCTCATTTTACTTAGACCCGTTTCCAAATGTCGTTCCCTTTTGATTCATAGTTCTTTCGGCATGCGGCGAACGTGGTTGTTTCATTCACACAGCATCGTGGACATTTTTGGGTCGACGTTCGTTTCTTTATTGGAGGAACTATTTCGGTCTTTCGTACATATAACCTTATACTACTTTATTAGATTCTCTTGATAGATTACCTTACACCCCACTCTATCTACTTACTAGAGGTGTCAAATGTTTTCTTAGCAGAGATTTAATGAGTGATTTTGACATGTATGAAAAATTACGTCAAATAATTCAAATTCAAATTCAAATTCATTTATTCATAACAAAATGTAATTACATTATATTTCGCTCAGTTATCGAGACATCACCTCCCATACTAGTGTAAACTGTGTCACGGAAAGGTGATACCTCTCAAACCGAGCAACAATAAAATATAGCTTACATTCTACTTTACATACATACCTTACAAACTAACATATATACATTTATACTTATAATTATGCCTAATCTATTAGTCAGGGATTTTTCGTAAATGCTTCCCTGAAGCGACGATATACCACTCCTGCGGGCCAAAAGTCGGGAGAGAAGAACATTGCCTTGTGCTTCACAGGCACTTGAAGCACATACGACTTGAATGTCGTATCCCTCCTTGACTCCAGGCGCCGCAGGTTGAGCCGTATAGATTCATTTGTCCAAAAACAGACTCTCTGCTGCACATATTTCAAGACTTCTTCGCCTGCGGTGTTGGAGTCTAATCTTGATATGTACAGCGAAACGGTAGGCTCCACAACACGGAGAGTGACCTCTGTTACTGAAGCGGCGGCGGTACCACGTTGGTTGCGAGACGGCTTTGGTCGACGTTTTTCCACCAGGGTGAAGCCGTCCACGTCGACTTTTCTCGCTCTGTCTCCCTTCGGCGCAACCACACAGTTTACCTCAGCAGTGGACACCTGCCGAGGCTTAGGTAGTGGCTGGCGGAACGCTTGCGCATAACTCTTCTTTTGCTTGAGGTCACGTGGAGCAGTCGAAGGCGCAACAGGCACGGGTGTCGGTTTAGGAGCCGGGGGGGCCGACGTCATCTGGCCCGGGCGGTCATTCACCTGCGCATCGGTATTGTCCGCGTTAAAACTGCTGGCCGGCGAATTACGGTCATTCTTTGCACCGCGTCGCACGGTCACGTTGCGTGTTGACTGCGGTGATATCGAGGTCACTGGCTTATTCTGCAATGCCGCGACCTCGGTCCTTAGTTCAGCGACCACACGTTCCGACACCTCCAGTTTGGCTTGAATGGCGGTGACCTCAGCTCTAAGGAGCGAATAATCTCGCACTAAGTCCTTAAGATCAAACTCATCCAGAGCCTCGGAGCGCAGGAAATCTGTCTTATAAATAATTGCCATTTTAAAGGTGGCAAAAAACGTTATTTCAGTCTAACATCGAGTCAGCAGTTGCGACACGACTGCTCGTGTTGACGGCACAAACGCGACACCTCTAATTAAGTATCGATATAATGACTTAGGTAACTTAGAGGCGTCCTAAGTCCGTCAGTTAAGTTATTGATGCTACTTATAGAATTACATCACTGATGCTTCCTAATAGAAGATTAATAGATTACTTATCTCCTGATAGCCGTCAGTAAAGCTATCTATCAGCTAAATGCCATTACTAATTATGTCAATATCGTTTGATTGGGCAGATCTCGTGGTGCTGCAAAGGACTTGGTTGGACGTATAACTCACAAGCGGTGCACCAAACCACAGCTTAATTGATTGCTTACCAAACTACCGCAAAACCTGAGCAAGTCGCTTTATAAGCTATTTGATATATCTTAGCTAATCCTAAGGATTGTCGAACTACTGCAGTAATAGTCTGGTTGATAAGGACTTTATACACGTTTTTCAACTGATCATGTTTTCCACGCCGAGTTCGGTGACGTGACCGACTTTTTGAAAAACATCTGGTTTGGTGCTCCTTCACATGACTGATACAGCAAACTATATATTAAAGAGTCTCAATAAGATCATTTATTGAATATAAATTCATTTTTTCTACCAAGTTGTCCATCCTTTTTACTACTATTGAGACACCTACTATACAGTTTACATGCTATTTAAATATTGTTAGCCGGCAATTATATTTTGTTACGCAAACTATAAGCATCAATTTAAAATGCCCTCCGAAATACAGCAACGTTTCGTTATTAATGCTATTTCCGAACAACCCGTTGACGTTGTAGTAATGCCATGCTGCGCGTTGCTTGACAATAGCAATGAGTAAACACTGCATATTAAAACTAACTGCAAACGAAACTATGAAACTATCGACTGTTTGACAACGTCACGTTGCCGCATATGCTCCACCTACAGAATGAAGTACATGGTTCATGAGTCGACTACTAAAGTTGATGAACACATTCAATACTACCTGAACACATTTATTTAGATAAATAATAAATAAAAATGGCGTGTACAACTTGAACTACTAAATCTCAACATTACATTACAACCTACTTACTTACCCACCCCTTTGTACCCAGGTATACATCGTAGGGCATGCCGCCCCCGGATCTGATTCAAGACATGCCTACGACACTTCAGGGGATGCAAACGCCAAATACCTTCGCACAGTACGGAGACATGCTCGCATCATCGCCGGACAGTTTTTTGGACATTTACACGCCGATACGTTTAGAGTTATTTATGATAATGGTAAGTTTTTTGTTTATTTTTTTTTATTTGTTTATTTAGGAATAACAAACAGTAACATTATAAAAACTTAAAAGAGTAAGAATACAAAAATGATACAAAAATAATGCAACCAACAACGTTATTCGCAGATTAATTAGTTACATATTAAAATTACAACACTAGAGGATACAATGGTAAAAATCTACAATACTATAATAAAATATAAACTAGTTTAATTCAGTGGAGTTAATTAGAACTGTGAGCACTGATTTTTTAAATTTACATAGTGGACAGCAAAATATATCGATTTCCAAAAACACATTATTGTAAGTCTCAATCATGCGACGAATAGGTGAGCGCAATCCCGAATTAGTTCGACAGATATCGAGGGCAAACAGAGAACGGGTGCGGACTCTACGCGGCAGGCAGGTCCTCGGGACAATGTAGCAAATTTTTCTCGTCAAATCAATACAGTCAAAACTACTATGGACAATATTATAAAGAGTTATGGACTCTAAATAGATACGTCTGGATTCTAACGATGTTAAATTATATTTTTTTAACAAATCATGATAGGAAAGATAGCGACGGTAACATCTGAAATGAATAGTGCGAAGGAATTTATATTGAACCTTTTCGATAGCCTCAATGTATTTCTTATAGTAGGGGTTCCAAATTTGAACAGCATATTCTAGCAGAGGGCGGATGAGAGTTTTATAAAGATAGAGATATGTAGATGTGCGATTGAATTCGGCAGACGATCTCAACACAAAACCATACATACTGAATGCTCTGCTTATGTTTTTTTGAACGTGTTGATCAAAGCAAAGCTTACTGTCTAGCAACACACCTAAATCTCTTTGTGCAGATACTCCACTTATGTCAGTACCACAAAGCCTGTAATTGGTTTTATATGGGTGACGCTTTTTAGTAAAACTGATAAAGTTACATTTAGGTAAATTGAAATTTAATTTATTTGCAGAACAGTAAGCGGATAATCTGTCGAGATCCTGTTGAAGAAGCGCGCTATCATGATCAGTTATAATTTTTTTATATATTTTGAGGTCATCCGCATACAATGAGAATTTTGAATGCAAGAAACACTTATAGATATCGTTAATAAATAGAATAAAAAGAAGTGGGCCTAGAATTGAGCCTTGAGGAATGCCTGAGGTGACGGGAACGGATTTAGAGGAATATCCTTTGACTACTACCTTTTGAGTGCGATTTGTTACGTAAGATTGGAACCAACGAAGCAAATTACCACGAATTCCGTTAAATGCAATCTTGAGAAGAAGTAACAAATGGTCGACCTTATCGAATGCCTTCTGGAAGTCTGTGTAAATTGTATCTATTTGCTCATTATTGTCTATGCCTTCAAAGAGGTCACTAGCAAATAAAAGAAGGTTTGTAATAGTAGATCTCCTTTTGACAAAACCATGCTGCTCCGGGATAATTATCCTGTGAAGTATGGGATAGATGACGTTGTGAACCAGCCTTTCGAAGAGCTTTGACAAGGTTGATAATATCGAGATAGGTCTGTATTGCTCAACGTTATTTTTGGGACCGCCTTTATGAACGGGAGTTATATAGGCACATTTCCAGACATCAGGAAATACGCCTTGGCTGAGACATTTATTAAATATCAGAGTTAGTGGCACACAAATACTATTAGCAGTACTTTTCAGGAAAATAGGCGGCACACCATCTGGCCCAGGTCCCTTAGTTATGTCTAAAAGTTTTAATTCACTAGTAACAGTGGCTTCAGCAAGTTTGATGTCTGTTAAGTTAACGTTATTATCTGCTGCTAATAGTGGCGGTTCCCAGTTAGGCGGAACACAGCTAGGCTCAAACACAGATTTGAAAAAATCAGAGAAAAGGTTACATATGGCTTGAGGCTCGTTAAATTTCTTGTTTTTATAACTCATACATGACGGGATACCGGTTTTGGATTTACGGTTTCCAATATATGTCCAAAAATGTTTTATATTGGTAGTAATATTGCTTTCGACAGATGACATATAGATCTTGTAGCGTTCATCACATTTTTTCTTGAAATCGGCTCTTAGGTCAGAGAATTTTATGTATTGATTATTGTCAGTAGTGTAATTAATAGATGAATTGGTAATGATAGTATTATTATTGATGGGGGAGGTTGCCTTTTTCCATTTAATCCAAGCTTGGTTTTTTTTCTTGAAAAGTTTTATTAGCGATGGTGTAAACCATATAGGAAAGTCAGAGGATCTGTAGGCTACAAGAGGTATATGTTTTTTTATTATGCTATGAATCTCATTATAAAACACGTCGACAGCCTCCGTGGCCGGTAGAGTGCCTATTAAACCAGGCCAGTCAATTTCAGAGATTGCACGGTTTATATTCTCATAATTAGCTTTACGGAAATTGTGTCTTGGTGCAGGGTGTTTCCCCAAAGCATTTAAAGGAATATTGAGCGCGACCGAACTGATAAACGGGGGATGATCATCACGAGCTTTAACAAGGGGATTGGTTTCGATTTGCGCGACAGACGGCATGTTGCAAAGGAACAGGTCAAGTACATTACCATTACTATTGTGCGTTGTATTATATTGCAAAAAATTAAAACAAGAAATAAAGTTACTGAGGCATCTAGCTTTGGAACTGGTACAGTTAGTTAAGTCTATTGCAAAATTTGACCACTGGACCTCAGGTAAATTATAGTCTCCAATTACACAAATACTATCGGCATTATAATTCATTAAACCAATTGTTAAGATGTTGAAATGGCTCTCGTAATCTTTGGTAGTTGCCCAGGGAGGAACATAAGCGGCACTTATAACGTTTGTTTTGGAAGAGTTATTACTAGCAAACTCTACCACGATGTGGTCAATACTCGAGGGCGGGTTACATTCAAGGCTGATATTAGTTAGCTTAAATTCAACGGGCTGTAAACCGCGCAGTACAGCGACCAACACACCACCGCCGTCTTGCCTGCCTGTAGCTAATCTGTCGCGATCGCACCGGAATACAACGTAACGTTGATCTATAAATTCGGAATCGAGAATATCAGGTGTCAGCCAAGTTTCCGTCAGTACAATAACATCGTATGAAGCCGATAGTATATTCATATATAACGTGTTCAACTTTGTCCTAATACCGCAACAATTTTGATAAAAAATACTTACTTGTGTACTATTATTAACTTTCATAATTAAAACTAAATTTTATAAATAAATAAGTATACGTCCAACTCGTAGGGTTATAGTAAAACGAATAGGTTAAAGAACTTGGGTAAATGTTTATGAAATAAGTATTTCCAGAATTATATGTGTCCAAAGCAGCTTCAACGGTACCAAAGTACATGAAAATAATAAAAGAAGGAGAATAAGAGAGTTTAATGCAAATTGCTTTGAATTCGTGCATGATTAAGGGCTTAGCTAAGGAAATAAAGTGTAAAAAACAAATTGAAACCAACATATATATTTTTTTGTTTACCTCTAACTCAAACTTAAAATAATTAAAAAATAATAGAGATCCGATAAAAATGAAAACGCAAATACCATAAGATACATAAACAAAGCGAATTAAGAATATTACAAATAAGATAAGATTAGGTTTGCGAAGGTTTGATCTTATCCAGGTCGGACTCCGAGCGGATAACAAAGGCAGGGGTGTCATCTTTTTCCCGTACAAGTATAGAGGAGTTTTTAACCCAAACATATTTGTAATTAGACTTCTTTGATAGCTCTCTACACCTACGAAATAACTGTTTATTTTTAAGAGTTAAATGTTCATTAAGATAGACACGGACAGGAGTACCAGAGATGTCGATTTTATCACTGGTAAGAACTTTAGCTTTGCGGAAGGCACCCAAAACATTATCACGTTGGATACGTGTGGAGAACTTAACTATAACATTCTTCGGTCTGTTCGTATTTTGAGACGCATGGGGGACACGATGGGCAGAGACAATATCCTGTGGCTGAAGTGGCACCTTTAATACGGAGCAGATGCAGCTAACGACGGCAGGCAGGTATTCGTTACGCTTTTCAGGTAGTTGGCATATCTCTACGTTGCATTGCCTCGCTTGCTGCTCAAGTATGTCAATTTTTGATTCCAAGGACAATACATCAGGAGATGTCTCCATACTCCGCTTGCAGATATCATCCAGACGTTGCTTCATTAGCGAATGCTCACCATGGCAAAACTCAAGTGATGACTTGAGGTCAGTGACATCTGTATTCAACGATGATACGTTACATTTCAAAGCAGTTTGTTCGGCCTTCAAGGACTTAATTTCGCTGTGTATTTCAGTCAGCGCTCCCTTAATATCTTCCGCAAAACTGCGCATGTCGCTTCTTGATTCATCGCGCCATAACTGCAGTTTATTGTATAAAGTGCTGGCGAAAGAGTTAAAGTCGGCTGCGGTCTGAGAACCTTGAGGCATGTCAGAGAAAAGATTTGATGTATCTTCAGGTGCAGAACCTGAGATCTCCATTGAGGCGTCACATACAGGCACTTGTGATTGACGTATAGGAGTATCTAGGTTGGATCTAGCTCGTCTGGTAATATTGCTGCAAGGTGGGCATCTCCAAGTTAATCGGTAGTCTTTACTCAGAGTTGAAAATTGCTTCCCACTTATATTTAGACATTCGCTGTGGTACTGGTCGGTACACCCACTGCATTTCAATACCTTACTTCCTACTGCAATTGTTTTATGACATCCACTGCAAATCATGGTAGGACGGAAGATTATTTAATTATTGGCAAAATTATATACCAGTAGCGTCACCTAGTTTAATGTTTTAGTACCGCCCGTACTCGCATACAAATTATATATGATGCTAAAATTGGCATTGAGTGTTGCATGTGTGCACAAAATGTTTCTTTTTGCAATTTTTCTACATAATGTAACTCTTGTTTTTTTACCACAACCACTTTCAACCATTCAATACAAAATCACATCCACCGGTTTCGGTATAATTTACATAACAATAAAATACACAATATACATTTGTATTAGGTATTACTATAAATATTCTCAGAAGGTTCTAGATGTAATCTGAGCCTGTCGCAGGCATTTGAATAGAACAATTTCCTGTTGTTGAGTGTGTTGGCTTTGTTAGATCCATAACAAATAGTTGGATTCCTTTCCATTAAAATGTTCCAAAGAGTTGAAGCAATTAATTATGGTTTGTACTTGAATATTAAGTATCTCAGTGCCATTTTATGGACCAAGTACAAGCGAACAATAAGAACAGATATAGATGCTGGGGAGGTTTGCAAGCCTTGTATTGGTATTCTACTGACTAAATATACGTCTTACTAATACAAAGTTATTCAGAGTATTACTCCTCACTGTACTGATACATTCAGTGAGATGAGAGGCCTTCGCCCAGCAGTGGGGGACAATACAGGCTAATAGGTACTTAATTTTTCTATAGAATTACTATAATTAAGATGTTTTTCTGTTGATTTTACCGTAACGTGATATCTAGGTTTTCGATTTGGATTTTCACACTTTTGCAAGGCTGTAGAGGTTGTAGGGTTAAATACAAATACATCTTGGTAATTTTAATCACTAAGCAAAAGACAAAATCATTAAAAGAAACAATTTAGCCCATAAATTGCTCCATCGAGGCAAATAGTGATTGAATGAAATTTCGATAAACCGAATCAAAGTGGGTTACTAATGGCCTGTAAACGATTGTTTCCGAATTACATTTATCCGACAAATACATTTTAATACCAAGTACCTATTCTCTGAGATCAATACAGCTTAAAGGCCGCCTACACATTATACAAAGTCTACATGCGACAGTTTTCATACTAAATATTACCAGTAGTTCTAATCATTAACAATGTTAGTCCAATACAGTTAACAATTCGGTTCAGTCATAAATTTTCATAACGAGCAATAATGTGCGTATTGCGGACAAATACTGCACTATTAACTTGATTTCTATTGCTTTGTGCTTGTTCCAATATCGTCCTACTGTTTAAATGTTTCATAATGAATTTTATGGTAAGTACCTTTGAATGTTGCTAATATCCTGCCTAATAATTTATAGCGATTCAAGTGGTGGTACACACTGGTTATTGTTTTGTGGAGTACGTTTGTGTAAGCTCGTTGCTTTCATAAATCTATACAAATTACTTAGCTCTAGAAAATTATGAATGCCTATGTGAAGAGTGATATAGGTATATAAAATAAATTTCTATAAGATCATTGTCATCTTTCATAATATTATGTCTTACAAGCTTACAGTTATAAATGTCTTCCTTTTTACAAATGTTTTCATTCAAAACAGCTCTTATATCTGTCAATAAAATCCATTGAAATAAAAATCCAAAAGTAGCATATCATTAGAGTTCATGTAACTCCGTATTACGTGTAAGAAGATTTCCAAAGAATTTGTCAGGCTTTACCATCAGATGAAAAGATTCAAAAAATTGTGAATGCAGCGAGATCTCGCTCCAATGGTCTGCGATTTATATCTCAAATACCGGTCCTTAGACTCTTTGCAGTGGATATCAAGTCGTCTGTGAAAATACATACTTCCTTGCTTTGTAGATAATATTATTGTGCAAATACTTGCACAAGGAATAAAATGTGACGAATACTATAATTTTTCCAAAGCTTTTTCTGGGATGACATAGATTCTGGAAAAGGATATTAATTGCTTATTAACTAACGCGCTCAGAGACGTCCAACTAATCGACACTTAACTAATTAATGTAATCTTTCATCCATTACAAGTCCAAAAAATTCGTGTCTGAGTGCAGGCGTTTGCTAATTTAGAGGAGAATTATCACAGTTCAAAAACAAACACAATTATGGAACCTACAATTAGTATACAATATACATGCTACTTATAGCATTCACGAGCGGTGATTTGACGACTGCATAGATACTGCATCGAGTTTTAATGACTTTCTGCGTTTGGTCACAGTACCAGAATGGCATTTTAGCTATTTTAGCGATGGTGTTGATGTGTTGAGCGTCCGAAAACCGACTCAAACGCCGGGATCAGGTGTGCGGGGAGGAATTTTTGACCGCTGCATTCAGCTTCTAAATAACAGCCTCCGTGGTCTAGTGGTTTGAGCGCTCGGCTCACGATCCGGAGGTTCCGGGTTCGATTCCCGGTGGGGATATCTCACAAAAATCACTTTGTGAGACGGTCCTCAGTTTGGTTAGGGCATTGCAGGCTGAATCACCTGATTGCCCGAAAAGTAAGATGATTCCGTGCTTCGGAGGGCACGTTAAGCCGTCGGTCCCGGTTACTTTCTACGGATAGTAGTCGTTACATGAGCCATGTCAGAGGCCTTTGGCGGCTCTATAACTCTGACACCAGGATTGGTCAAGTTGACCATCCACTCGATAAGAAGAAGAAGCTTCTAAATATAGCGACTGAATCACCAACCGCGGATGCATAAAGTATCATGTCCGTTTTAGCCCTATGATCTTTTTGAATTAAAACTACGTTTACGGATACACTTCGCTTTTATTTAACATTTTTATCTGACGTTTCGGTCCCGTTACAGGAACCGTGGTCGCAGAAGACTTGCACAGTTTATCAGTACGAAGTCTGAGTAGTGTTCGCTTAAGTTTAAAAAACCTATGATCTTACTTTACTCACGTTAACTTTCTGTTGCAGATCGGCCTGTGTCCTGGGCGTTTTTGGCGCCCTCAGTGAGTCCTCACCACGACCCAACTGGCTCCTCGAACCCAGGGTTGAGGCTTTACAAGTTCGACACCAACACAGGAAAGGTAAAGTTGATGGAGTAATACCTAAAACGCTTTGGCTGTTAGTACTTCAAGTACCGACATGATACATATTTTTTTCTTTAGGTCTTGAAGGTATGAAGTAGCTTAAAATATTTGGTACAGTGTACAAAAACATTAGGCTTACGCAAATGGCGTATTTTTCCATTTAGACATCACTTTATTTGATATTCAAAGCTAATAAAAAATCATTCCGGCATAGTTAAAGTAATATACCAAAATATTCATACCTTAAGAAAACCAAAAGTTGTTAAATAAATTCACTTATTTTCTAATTCTGAAATGACGTAGATTTTTCCGACGATCCTCAATTACACTGTAGGAAATTTACGGTACAATTTCATATTTTTTTATTTAATATTATTCATTGCCGTTACAAATTAAAATGCAAAACATTTTTCAAGTCCGTTTTGTATGTAAGGTAGCGGACACATTGGGGAAAGTTGCCTCATAACGAGATTATAACACGATGATAACGTGAAACACATGTCACAGCTGTGGAAACAGTTGTTTTATATTTTTTTCATGTATTATTTGGATATAATCGTTTGTGAAATATCTCACACATTTTTCTGTTATATTTTTTACCTACATATAACCTTGACATTAGTAGAACGAGCTTTTTACATTTTAAAGTTACACAAATAAATCAGCAGTTTACATAACTAGCGACGGTTATTTCCCTTAAATAATTTCTAACGTTTTAACATTCAACATTTTGGGCTTTTTACTGAACTCGACAAATTGACTTTTGACTTGACATTTCAATTTTTAAACATTTTATAATTTTGATTCTTCGTCTAACTGTTAGTGTCAGTATAAGGGTTCAGCATTTTCGTTTTTAAAGTTATTCAACACAATAGTTCAAACCACACAATAGTTAATATTTTGGGCTGATAAGATTTTTTTTTTAAATCGATTCACGGTTCGTTCTATTCAAGTACTACATAAGTACTTTTATTTGACGACCAAGAAATTATTATGAAACGGTTTTTTTGTCTGCCGTAGGTATTGGACTACACTCAATATTATCTGGACCTGACTACTGCCAACCGCAACGTTGGGGCTGCCGAGTGGTCGGCGGAGTACAACCTCACTCAATATTATGGACTCCACGAAGTTTCCGCCAGTTCCTTACACGGTCTTGCTGATAAACTTCGAATAGGTACACCGCATGAGACAACAGTATTCAACAAGTAAGTTTCACAGTTTCGAAATTTGTTCCCCAGTTTAGAACCAATCAATACAACTAAAATATTTAACGCATCGATATTCGATCGAGATCGGTTTTAAACTTCAGTATTGCTAAGTTTTTAATTGGTACAGTTTTTCAAACTTTGCATAATAGGAAAATGAAACTTTGACGTGAAAATCAGTTAAGATAAATTGCCCTCGAAGTTTTTCTTACCTTTTATAAAGTTGTTAAACTTTTTACAAATTGAATCCTTTGCTTTAGGTATCTTCGGGCGTATACGGTAAAACATGACAGCAGTGACTCTTGCGATGGGGCTTGTGCTCATCAACATTTCTGCGCGATTACGTGCCTGGAACATGTGGCGTACAGGCAATGCGTTGAGGCGGCGGCGAGTGCGCTTGCAGCCGCTGGCGATTCCACTCCGCTAATCGCTCCGTCTATGAACACACTCATTACCCTAATTATAACTCTCGTCCTTGTTTTTATATAGGCATTTTTTATACTTCTCAAACATCGATGGCGTGTTTAAAAAACTACTTTTAAAGAGTTTTTACACGCAATTATACATTAGATTTAAACCTTAACAACTATGTATTTAAGTCGTGTTTTCAATAGGTATTTATTTTTAATTTTATCATAAAATTGTGTTTATGAAATCTGGATAGGGAAACTAATTAAATAGTACATTTTTGCTGATGTTATATGGTTAATACGTAAGGTCATTTTGGACTTTGTAAATAGTTGTTATAAGGCTTAAATTATTAATCAGAATAGTAAAAGTGTAAGGAGCGAGATTAGCTCACGCGGCATTTGTGATATTGCTTTATATATGTACTATAAAATATAATAATTACATTATTTATAAAAATAAGGTAAGCTTGTATGTCTAAATTATGCTTTGGTAATAAAAACGTAAAGTACTAAGTCATATAAATGTAATTCATTCGTTTTACTTACTTTCTTTACGTGTTTAACATAGATAATACATATTTATTTTTATGGTGTTTGGTGTATGTATGTGTATGTATAGTTTGTAATCATTTATTGCCAAATAATGTAACAAGATTCATTATATTTAAGTTATGTGTATGGGTAACCTATATAAAAAGAGGAGTTCTCAATTTGCCGGTATGTTTTTAATCTATGTAAACTATTTTCTATAGAGCTCAGTGTTTTCTGTCGCCAAATACTGAAACACTTCTTAATTTAAATTATTTTCATTACTCAATATACCTACTAAAATAAAAAACAAGTAAAACAGTTGAGTGAAACACGTTTCCTTCTTTCAAACATTTTCCTAATGCGGGTTGGTGATCTCAAACCTGAGCTAGTTTGAGATCACCAACCCGCATTAGGCAAGCGTGGTGATTATGCCTAATCCTCCTCACTGTACTGATATCTTCAGTGGCATGAGAGGACTTTGCCCAGCAGTTGGACATTACTGACTAATACTTAACTACTTACTTTGAAGTAAATGTATATGTTTGAACTAATTCACACATGGTGGTAAAACTCAAACTAAGCCCAAAGCTTGTAGTACAACAAAGCACATGGCTAAGTAATTTAAGTTTTACTGACTAAGCGGTGATTCAGTACTTGAAAGCAGACTTAAGTTAAGAAGGTATATTTAACGTATAGAATAAAACAAATTGTTACATAATAATAGTTAAAAACTAGTGTAAATACTATTTACAATTACGATTAAAATTGTAAATGAGGATCAATTAGGGTTAAGAAATTAAAATTAATATTATATTTATTGTGGATCTATATGCTTGTCGTTATATTTTGTTAGCTAATTGAAAACCTGTGTATATATTTATTTATTAACTTTTGAATAAACTTAAATGTTTAGTTATTTTTATGAAAGTGAACTTAATTGAAGATTATCGTATTACATCTTTGTAAAGCCTCGTTCAGAGAGACGCGCGGCGCGTGTAGCGTCGAGTAGTGCGACGAAAAAGGTTTCAAACAGAACGCCTGTGATCTCACTTCTACATGGCTTTCATAAGTTATTACAATGCTTAATACGAGCGTGCAACGTGACACTAAACGCGCCGCTCAATACTCCGCGTCTCCCTAAACAAGGTTTAAGTACTTTGAACAAGAAGTATTATACAAAATGAGTTGTATTATACAAACAGTGTTAATTTCCATAGGTAAATGTATATTAATTTAAAATAAATGTAATTTTGAATAAAATAAAGTACATAATAAGTTATTATCTTCATAAATAGCGCGGAAATGGACTGTTGCAGCTCAGACTTCGAAATTTATAGTAATTTAAAATAGCGTACGTAGAATAAACATTACATTATTTTCTTTCCAAATGTAAACGTTCCGATGTTTGTATTGACTGTACGTTTAATTAATTTTTAATAAATAATTGTATTCTATTTGGACGTTGTTTTAATTAATCGCCTCTTAACTCATGTAATGAGATTATAGACTACGATAAAATATTGGTAGGAAATTAATCATATTTTGAATTGTAAGGAAGGAAATTAAAGCAATGAATTGAAAAATTAAAATTCATACAATATTATGTAGGTATATGACTCATTACCTAAAGGCTACCTAATACCTACCTAAAAATATTGAACTTCAAACTATTAGTCTAAATCTAAATCGTACCACTAATGACTTTCTTTGACACTCCAAAAATAAGTAATACAAGCTTTGTTAGGTACTAAATATAGTATACTCTTAAGTATAATGCATCAGTCTCTCCAAAGACCCGCTGACGCTGGGACGTGACGTCTTCAAATCTGTCCAGATTTGGTGCCCGCCGCGGACATATTTGCGGGACCTCAGTAAATCCGGCCGCCCAAGACCTGACACGTTTCTTTATTTGGATGCTCGCCTCAAACTAGTACAGTCAGCAGAACTGGAACTTAACACATTCAGTGCCCCTGGCTCGTCCAGCGAGTTCAAGAAATTTGTTTTCAGTACCGGTGGCGAGTTCAGAGTTTTTTGCAAAATTATATGGAATATTGGACTTGGTGAAATGTACCTATCACCGTTTAAGAGTAAGGACTCACGAAGCGGTTTTACCCGTGCCCGCCGCGGTGGCGGAATGGAGTTTTATTTCCAAAACTCACGAGACCGGAGTTTTGTGCGGTTACGCAGCCGTCGCGGTTGCGATTATCGCCCGCAAACTTGGCGGTTGATAATCGCAAGACGGGCGGTTAAACGATCAGTTGAGTTCCAGACCGTCATGGACACACACCAGAAACGAGCTGTTGCGTTATACTTCCTTCACAGAAGAATTAAAAAAAGAAGGCCTAAAAGATTCTGGATACATCCACTGATTGCGGAAAGAGATCGTTATGGATTATTTGTTACTCTTATTAATGACTTAAACCGCCAACCGACCGCAGAACGCGCGGGTGCAACCCGCCGCGGCTGCGGGACCGCGACCCGCGCCCGCCGGTACAAGATGACCGCTGGAGCAGCGGGACCCGCAAACAATCGCACACGCCGCGGGCGTAAAACGCGTCGTGAAATGTGCTTTAATTTTTTACATATATATCTGTATTCTACAAAGGCTGCGGGCCCGCAACCGCGGCGGGCACGGGTGAAAACCGCTTCGTGAGTCCTTAGCCTTAAGGTTGGATGAGGAATGCTGGGTGTGTGCGTGAGTGTATTGTATAATAGTTGAGAGTGAATAGAAGAATTTTAAGGCCCATTATTAGAAATCTTTTGCGATAAAGGAATGGTATGTTTAAAAAGGATATGTATGAAGTGGTGGTCCAACAATACTAATAATTATAATTGTAAGTAAAATCAAGTAATTAATAATAAAATAAGTGTACTTGTAGCGTTTTT
Organism: Cyclophora punctaria; assembly: GCA_951394245.1. Taxonomy (NCBI): domain Eukaryota; kingdom Metazoa; phylum Arthropoda; class Insecta; order Lepidoptera; family Geometridae; genus Cyclophora; species Cyclophora punctaria. The sequence continues at coordinate 9,312,613 of OX596175.1, forward strand.
TAGTTTTCGCAAAGACAAACTCTCCATTTTTCATCTTTTTTCTTTATGTACAAACTAGCCGCGCCCCGCGGTGTTACTCGCGTTTCCTACTACCCGTTTCGGCGGGAATTTCGGGATAAAATGTATCCCATGTGTTATTTTGATGGATAACCTATATTACTGTAAATTTTCTTAGTAGTAGAGAGAAACAGATAGAGGTGTCTTTAGAGAAGAGAGAAAAGGAAACAAAGCATTTGTTTTGGCATGCACTTTAGTCATGTTTGAACAAAATCAAAGCTAGCCAACCCCTAGAGCCTGCAAGGTATCAGAAACTGGCTAATTTCCTAACAACAATCTACATTCCAGTCTCGAGTTGAGTAAATTAATTCAAACGCAGGGCAAGTGGTTTGTTTGCTACGTTTTAATGGACAAATATTGGTGTTTGTCTTGTCCGATCGGTTCAGAGGACGAGGTGCTAAACGCTAGATGGATTGGACAACTTTGTAACATTGTGTTTGAATTATGTTTAGTCTACCAAGCAATGTTCGGAGTATGAGCGGGTTGCTTCAGCTGACGCTTACGCAGCAGTTAACTTTACGTTAGTCTCACGGACGTATGAAATTTGAAAAATAGTTGCTTTCTAACGCCCTAATAACTATCATTTTAGTTATGAATGAAACATTGCTATGTATTTAACAGCGTCAAAATTGGTTGATGGGCAATTATTTGGTTACGTGGTTTGATTTTTATTCGTATATAAGGACAGGAGTGATTCTGTAATTGTTTTTTTAACTTGAATCCCGAATACCATAAATAAACCTTACGATATTGGAGACATTGTTAGTTAGTTAAAACTTAAAGACCAAGAGCTACTGGACCATCCGACTAGCGGTGTGTCTGTAAGGCTAGAAATTCTTATCGTGATGATTCTTAGTTTGCTAACTACAATGACCATCACCTGGCACGCCTCAGCCCTGCACGTCATCAACCCATATGTATGTATTAGTTCAGTCGTGGTTAGTTTGGGACCAACGCAAGGTGGAATATCGCATAACAAACTGAAAATATTAAGAGATACTATTAATCGGGTATCATAATGTAAGACCAGCTAGTGAACTGATAAAATTCCAATGAAATGAATTGCAAAATAGTTCATGACTGTACTTACTTATACATACATACGAGTATAGACGTAGAATTCAAGCCAAGTCCAAACCAGAGCTTTACTCACAATAACTTCTAATTAAAATAAACAATAGTTACAGTAATTATGAAATATACGAGAACAAAATAGTGTTTTAATGAACTTTCTCAAAGACTTGAAACATTAAAAAAGATTTCATTAGAAATTACTGTTTGAAATTACATGTCACATACTTTATGACAAAAACGAAAAAGAACTTGTAATAAATTCTAAATATAAAATTGTGTTTGTAACTGATTCCAAATATAAAATTCATAAGAAAAATAGTACCAATGAAAGAGACGAAAAAAGAATACCTTTTTACAAGAATCTGTAAAAAAATATTCTTTTGACTCGACTGTCCTCGCGAATTAAGATTGATGAATTGCTATGCTTTACTCTCGCACTAAGCCCTTAATTTTTTTTATTCTAGTCTGTTTTTGTAGCAAAAAAACACAAGAACCATTTTCTTACTTTTGTTGCTACCATTCCCTTCGTAAAAATCAAGTACACTTAAAACGAAAATACCTTTTGTTATTCGAGATAATAATGCTATTCATTATGGTACAGTTTTTATATCCAACCGCAATTTTATACTTATTTTATTTTTACTGCTTTTTAAGCGGGTTGAGCTTATCTTGTGCGAAAATCTAGATAACATTTGGTTAGAGTAGATATTATAAGTAGCTCTGAAAATGTAAGCTGCTTAAAAGAAACCGGATCAAACTAGAAATCTTTTAAAAGGCATATTCTGCGTTATTTTATACCTATATTCATTCCGAAGTATTCAAGTTAATATAATTTGTGTACTTATTTTTAATAACTACTTAACTAACAGTATCATATTATCCGATACACGTGCCTTAAACCTGTAAATTTAAACGGGCAAACGTCATACATATATACCTACATGCCTATAAAGTGGACATAGACTATGGCAAACTGCAAAGGAGAAGGACATAGATTATAGATTCTATGTATGTACTATTTACGGGACATTTCGACAAATCAAAGCAAATTCGGTGAATACTGTATGCAAAGTATATAAGTACGAGTATGTATAGTTATATACTTCATAAATTAAAAAAACTCATTCACTATTCGAAAATAACAAGTCGACTGTGAAATGTAATTTGAGTTTGACACATCAATTTGAATGTAATCGTATACTGATTATATTTTGCTCACAAAACAAATTGGATTTCAATGAATAATTAAGTAATATAATACTTTAATAGCATTAAATGTGAAAACCACTAAATTGTAGAACAATTTATGAAACTTAGTATATTATTCGACATTGTATAAGCATTGAAAATATAGCTCATTTATTTTTATTATATTCAACTGAATTTGTAATTTTTTTTAAATACTTTTTAATATTACTTTTACGTTTTGCCCTTGTAACCTTGAGGTCTACTTCGCTACTTCGAACATTGGAAATACGTTGAGCGAAAAATAGGGCGAAACACTAGAGCGAACAGTAGAGCGAAGTGGAGAAGACAAACAAGGTAGGTAGGCTGCCACAACAACCATTTGGGACACATATGTAGGTAGAGAAGGAAGGAAGGAAGAGAAAAAGAATACTCCTAAGGTTAACTAAAAATGTCACGTAACTACCTGCATCGAACTCATCCTGTTAGACTTTTAAGATAAAAGTATTCACGAATTATTCACAAGTTAACGAACTGCATGTCAAATTTCAGCGGAATCCGTCGAAAAGTTTTGCCGCGAGAGCAGCAAATGGCAACTATAATGAAACAATGCGAAAGATTCAGAGAATGGATTCGTCTCTTGAAACTTCAACATCCGTATTACCTAGTTAGATTTAAAATACCAACTATTCTTTAGTTTTTAAAATGAGATAAAGTTGTAAATCAAAAGATGAAGATATAAACAGTCCACCCGATTTAAAAAATCGTTCACCTTCATTATATTAGTGAAGAAGCGGTTCCTACGCAGCAATTTCTAGAAGTTTTAGGATAAAAAGTATCATATAGTCCTTAATTATGATAAAACAAGCAGCGCCCCGCGGTTTTACACGCGTTGTGCCTGTTCCCGTGGGAATTTCGGATTTTTTAATATATGTAAACCTTCCACTTGAATCACTCTATCTATTTTAAAAAACCTAATTTTTTATGTAGAATACCATATGAAGAGAATTTAAAAGTTAATTCTATAATGATAAAAGTAAAAATTAAATATCAGTACAACCGCGCACAACGTTCGCTCATTACCAGTATTTTAACCGCGTGGCTAATTGCGTCTCTGCGGTAAATTATTTTCTATTTTGCACGCATCTGTACTATGAGTATACTTTCATTAAAACATTTACATTTATTTTTTATCAATTAACACATTTAAATGTTGGTTTAATTCATTCATTCCTTCATTTTGAGTAGGTGGCCGAACCGGCCAACCCGGGTGTCGGAGTTTTATGACCGCCCAAAGGCCTCTGACTTGGAAGGCATTGACTTAATAAAACCTGAAATTGACCTGACAATGTTTTAATAACACCTATAACACAATAGGGAGCCGTCAAACTCAATACAATACTTAATGTCAATGTCAATGTATGTCAGAGTTCACATTAAAATCAATTTAGTCTCCCTCTCTGCCTCACGAGATGGCGCGCGCTGCCCCATCCGACTTTGCCTGGAGATAAGTTGTCTGTGGGCGTTAACGGAAGCGGAAGGTTTGTGGTTTGGTGTGCCGGAACTGGGTTCCGTTTCCGCCCACTTTTCTCGACCCACTCGTCCCACCGTCGCGATAGACGCGACAGGCATTTTTCTGTTATCCTAGTTAATTTTCATGTTTCGTTATTATTTGTTACCTGTGAACTGTTGATTGTGTTTTAATTACCGTGTCTGTGTCTGTGCTTATTTTAATATACCGTTTACCCTAAATCGTGCATCGAACCCTTTTCATTTTACGCCCTGAGTTTTCGATACCTATAATTATAGTGACGCCATAAATTCCATTCATTTACATCCTGCTAAAAAGTGCAAATAATCGACTTTTTACAGTGTCGCCCAACTAGCGGGCACGATTTAGTTTAGTGTAAAACTCCCACAGACATTTCTCGTGTTTCTACAATACTATAAACGAACTTTTACCCAAGGAAAATTTGGACGGGTCCATTTTTGTTGAGTACACCACGCGGCGTACCTACGTGAAGAGCGCGTCGGCGAGCCGGTGCAGCGGATTTCTACGTGCACCGACCACCATTCTTCCGCCTTCCCGAGTACCTACCGATCTGTGAAGAGTACCAACACCAAAACCGCATCAGCAACCGCACACCGCGTGGATCATCGGTGATTTGCCGTAACGGTCACGATGCCGCCAACCACGCGCCGAGCCGCCGGAGCTGAGAGCGAGCCCGAGTCAGATACCGACAACGAGATAAACGACACCGTTGTCCAGGAACCATCACACCAACTTCAACCAACTTTTACAATGACGGAGGGCATGCTCCAGACCCTCGTCATAAACATCACGCAGAGCCAAGCGGAAGCAAATAGAATTTTGCTGGAGAGCATGCTGCGCAACACGAACGGGGAGCGCGCATCATGCCCGCCGTCACCGAGCACTACGAGCGCGAGCGCGCGAGCCGGCAACTTCGCCAAGTGCACGGCGCGCTTCGACGGAGCAGCGAGGAGCGCGGACGAGCTGGAGGCGTTCATCGATGCGGTGGAGGTGTACCGCGAGTGCACCGCTGTCAGCGAGGAGCACGCGCTGCGCGGCCTGCCCATGCTGCTGGTCGGCGAGGCCGCCGTCTGGTGGCGCGGCGTCAAGGCTGACGTCACGGCGTGGCCCGACGCGTTGCGCCGCCTCCGCGGCATGTACGGGGTGCCGCGCCCCGCGTACAAAATCTTCCGCGACGTATTCGCCAACGAACAAAATGGTGAAAGAAGTGATGTGTTCGTAAATAAGGTGCGCGCGTTACTGGCGAAGCTCCCGTACGAGCTGCCTGAAGTTGTGAAAATAGATATAGTGTATGGATTGTTAGCCTATAAGTTAAGGAAGCGTGTGTGTCGCGATGAAGTGGACAGCTTGGAACAGCTGGTCTCCAGAGCAAGGTTAGTCGAGGAATCATTGGCAGAGGTGAGTACCCCATGTTTTGATATTAGTGTGAGCTCTGGCAACCCTTCCACACGCATCCCAAGCGCAAGAATTAACAGTAAATGCATAGGCGATAAAGTTAGTGTACAGTCGAAACCTATTGAGAGGTCAATGTCCGCATCAACTCCACGTAGTGATGCGCGTAGTAGTGATAGTAAACGTGTTAGACCTAAATGCAATAACTGCAGACTTTTCGGTCACACGGCGGAAAATTGTCGTAGACTTAATAATAAAACGGAGGCGCGAGAATTTAAATCAAGTGAAAATAGTGTGAACAGTTCACCGTTGCGTTGCTATGGTTGCGGACAGCCCGGTGTCGTTCGGTCGAAATGCGAAAATTGTAAGAATACGCCTAACAATAAATCTGATTTTTGCACCGCGGCGATTGAATCGAATAGTGATCCGCGACCCATGGTTCAGATAGGAATTGTTAACCGGACGGGGGTGGCGATTTTAGACACGGGAGCGACACATTCCATAGCGGGTTCAATGTTATACGGGATACTTGTAGACGCGGGTATCAACTTTGGTAGTACCTCGCGTACGCTAGGGCTGGCCGACGGGTCCCAACAGCATTGTGACGTGCTCGAATGTACCGTGGATGTTACGTTAATGGGTCGCACCATCCCAACCACGTTTTTGGTTCTACCTAATTCTCAGACGCGCACTCTTTTAGGCAGGGATTACATTGTAAACGCCTCTATTATTATGAACTTACCGCAAAATAGCTGGAACTTTAGTGACAGACCGAGAGAGGTGTACCCGTTTGTTACTCATTTTACTCTCAATGCCACCGGTGACTTGGCACTGATGCAGGCAGAGACGAGCAACCTGATGCTGCGACGAGAGGAAGGAACCAGCCTCACCGCAGATCAGCGAGTTCAACTGAACGCGTTGTTGATGAAGTCGGCCGACCGCTTTGCGCGTGAGGGGCCGCCAACAGAATACGCGACCCATCGGTTGAAAATCGATCCGGATCAGGAACCGATCGCCTCACCCCCCTATCGGATGTCTCCGGGGAAGAAGGTGTTACTAGAACAAGAGATACAGAAGCTCTTGGAGGCTGACGTGATAGAAGAATGCGATTCGCCTTGGGCGGCTAATGTGGTACTCGTGGCGAAGAAGGATGGGGGGGTCCGACTCTGCGTCGACTACCGAAAGTTGAACGCGGTGACCGAGCCTGACCGCCACCCACTCCCGCGCATCGAGGATGTCCTGCACGCAGCTAAAAACACCAAATATATGACTACTTGTGATTTGAGGACTGGATACTTTCAAATTGCTGTGGAGCCTAGAGATAGAGACAAAACGGCTTTTGTGTGCCCACTGGGCTGTTATAGATTTAAGCGAATGCCAATGGGATTAAGGAATTCAGCGGCCACATTCCAAAGACTGGTTGAAAGATTCAAAGCAGGGAAAGAATTGGCCGATGTTACCCTTCTCGCCTATATTGATGACGTTATTATCCTTTCGGAGTCTTTTGAGAAACACCTGGAAGACCTGGAAGCCGTATTCGGAAGACTCAAACTGTATAATCTCAGGATAAACCGAGACAAGAGTTGTTTCGCATGCGAGTCGGTGAAGTTTTTGGGGCATCTGATAGTGCCAGGTGGCATAAAGCCCGATCCCCAGAAAACCCAAGCCATCACGGAGATGCCCGTGCCTAAAAACGTCAAGCATTTAAAGACCTTTCTACAGACGTCCAGCTGGTTCCGGCGGTTCATACCCAATTACGCCGAGGTTGCCAAACCACTGACAAGCCTACTCAAGAAAGATAGCACGTGGAAATGGACCTCAATGCAGCAAGATGCTTTCGATCGCATCAAACAGCTGTTAGTCACCGCTCCGATATTGATTCAAGCGGATGAGTCAAAACCCTTCATCTTGAGGACGGACAGTAGCGGGTACTGCCTCGGAGCAGTGTTGATGCAGGGGGAGGGCCCCGAAGAGCGACCCGTCGAGTACGCTAGCAGGATGCTGAACAGTGCTGAGCGTAATTACAATACGACAGAAAGAGAAGCGTTAGCGGTAGTCTGGGCAGTGACGAAGTTCCGCGGCTACATCGAGGGATCAGAGGTTGTGATAAAGAGTGACCACCAACCTCTGCGATGGCTGATGACCGTGAAGACGCCTAGTGGCCGTTTAGCGAGATGGGCTTTGACTCTTCAAGAATTCAATCTCCGCATTGAGTACGTACCCGGGAGATCAAACGCTATCGCTGACACGCTGTCACGACCACCATTCGCTGGCGAAGGGGTCGACTGCGACCTACAATTTGCAGAGGTCGATTTTCCGTCACGCAATCCCAAGGACGTTAGGGATAACCAACTCAAGGACCCGGAGGTACGGAAGATCATAGAAGATCTGGAGGATACCAACGATCCGTTTAGGGGGAGGAGTTGGGCCGACCGGGGATTTGCAATATCGGACGGCATATTGTACAGATATAGACCAGAGGATTGCGACGAAGAAACCGCATGCCTGGTCATACCGGAGCACGAACGAGAGGGGATTCTTGCTGAGTACCATGATGCACCCACAGCCGGACATTTTGGTGTGGAACGCACTTTGCAACGACTGAACGCTAAGTACTACTGGCCTGGAATGAGGCAGAACGTGACAAATCACCTTAAGAGATGCGTCGAGTGCCAGCGGTACAAAGCCGACAACAGAAAACCAGCCGGATTACTGCAAACTCCTGCCACTAATCGAAGATTCGAAGTCCTCGCTGTGGATCTCTTCGGACCGCTCCCGGAAACAGCTGACGGGAATAAATGGATACTTATCGTAGAAGACACGTGTTCCAGATGGGTTGAATTGTTCGCTCTTCAAAACGCTACCAGTGCAGACTGCGCCAGGACCTTAATCACTGAAGTGTTCCTGAGGTACGGAGTCCCCAGGCGAATTGTGAGTGACAACGGGGTGCAGTTCATCAGCGAGGTTATGCAGCAGGTGTGCCATTCGTTCGGCATCACCCAGTCGCTTTCTCCTGTGTACCATCCTCAAGCTAACCCCGTTGAAAGGAAGAACCGAGATTTGAAACCGCAGCTCGCAATTCTAGTAGGTAGAGATCACGATACCTGGGATATCCATTTACCGGCGATACGCTTCGCGATGAACTCTGCCGTGACCAGCAGCACCGGATTCTCACCTGCGTACCTAACTTTCGGACGTGAGATCAGAGCACCGGCGGATGTTATCGCGGACATGCGCACCATCATTGAGAGTGATAACGCAGTAACCAACCTAACCCCGTATATCAAACGGATTTCGAATGTCCTTTGTGAAGCCAGAGAAGTTCACGAGAAGGCCCAAGCGTATCAGAAACGCTCTGCTGATGAAGGTCGTCGCCCTGCCCCGGACTACAAGCCCGGTGATCTCGTCCTGTTGAAGACACAGGGCAGTAACGACACAGCGATGGGTCAGACGCCTAAGTTCATTCCGCGTAGAGACGGACCTTATCGCATTAAGGAACCTGTTACTTCGTCTATATACATCCTAATGCGAGCGAATGATAGGGAAGTCATGGGCAAATACCACGTCTCTCAGCTGACACCGTTCATAGGTGAGGTGCAGCCGCCTGTTAACGAAAAGAGGAAACGCGGTAGACCGAAACGGTACGCAGACTATCAGCTGACATAAACGCGAGGGCGCTAGGTTCATGTCATAGGGGGAGTCTATAACACAATAGGGAGCCGTCAAACTCAATACAATACTTAATGTCAATGTCAATGTATGTCAGAGTTCACATTAAAATCAATTTAGTCTCCCTCTCTGCCTCACGAGATGGCGCGCGCTGCCCCATCCGACTTTGCCTGGAGATAAGTTGTCTGTGGGCGTTAACGGAAGCGGAAGGTTTGTGGTTTGGTGTGCCGGAACTGGGTTCCGTTTCCGCCCACTTTTCTCGACCCACTCGTCCCACCGTCGCGATAGACGCGACAGGCATTTTTCTGTTATCCTAGTTAATTTTCATGTTTCGTTATTATTTGTTACCTGTGAACTGTTGATTGTGTTTTAATTACCGTGTCTGTGTCTGTGCTTATTTTAATATACCGTTTACCCTAAATCGTGCATCGAACCCTTTTCATTTTACGCCCTGAGTTTTCGATACCTATAATTATAGTGACGCCATAAATTCCATTCATTTACATCCTGCTAAAAAGTGCAAATAATCGACTTTTTACACACCGTATTATTTAAGGCATTAATTACATGGATGCGTGTTAACTGTTTCATCAAGATTCAACAACAACAAAAAATAAAGATAGGAGAAGATGTCATTTAGACATGTGACGTTTGCCTTCAATTGAACACGAGTGTCAACTATTCAAATTTAGGTACTTTAGATTGGATGGTGATAAAATAGTATATGATGTTTTTGTGACCCAAACAGGCTGTCAATCAGAAATGCATATAGAATATCGTCTACGATGCACAACGTGTCATGAAAACCAACAGCATATCATTGCGCAAACATCTCCACAACACGACCAAAGCGCCTAATCCCATTCGCATATAAACAATAAATAATCAACACGAACTCCAGACCAAAGCCTCGCAGTTGATTTGAGAGCAAAGTTGTGTAATTAGTGTTTATGTTAGCCCCGACTAGGTGACTAGACTTACAGTTTGTTATGACTAACGACGAAACTTAGTGCTTTGTTTGGGACAAGTACAAGTGTAGTACAGAGGCTAGGACAGTTACTAATTCACCTCTAGTAGAGTAGAGGTTTGACTGTCACGTGGAGTTATTCGCTGGTTCGTTAGTCATTATGCCAACGCGGCAGTAACCTACACTGTACTAACATAATATAAAGCGAAGAGTTTTAGACAATGAGAAGAGCGAAGCAAAGTTTTAAGAGTTTGATTTTTTTTTCAAAATTTTCTCAAAACTTTCTACCAATCTTCATTCAATCCAAAAATACCAATGCGATTTCAATAAATCTTGTAATGGATAGTTAAATCAAAGGGAAAGGCTGCAGGCTTCTTCATTCCGAAATTCCTACGGGAGCGGATATAACGCGGCTCATACCGCAGGACGCAGCTAGTAACTAAATAAAACCAAAAGGTTGACTACTCATCAGTTCAGCGTGGCGAGGCGTACAGCGTGATTGTCAGACAAGTGCATTTGAAGTGTCATTGGCACGAATACCGTGCACTATCGACACCTCATTGAACTTTTCTCGACCACGTCCTACCCCGTTGAACGTCTTTTAACGGACTTCCAAAAAACTAGGTTGGTTATTCATAAGAAACTTTTCACATACCTAGACCGAAGACACATAATTATCTTCCATCAAAGATATAATTTAATATTTGATATAACATGTTAATAATATTATATACCCGGACAAATTCACACACGGTTAATTAGACCCAAAAAAGACACCCAGACGTCGTCGCCAACAACTATTGTCTTGACTATATATGTCTCGACTCCGGACAGGAATCGAATCCGCAACCCCCGACACAGCAAGCGCTCTCACTGCCACTGTGCCAACGGGCTTGTCGAGTAGATGAGTAGCTGTTTCGGCTTTCTACTATACTAAGTTAATATTAAGTTGGTATAGGTAAGTTTGAGATTTATGAAATGGTATGTTACTTACTCTTACAGTTACTGGGGTCACGTGTTAATAATATGTTGTAATAATGAAGTAACTAAGTTCACTTAAAGTCCCATTTCCACTAGGCGACATTTGTCTCTCTACATTGTTGCCCGACATAAGATACCTAGACTCGTTGTACGCGACGTCGCCTACGACAACTATGGGTATCTCGATATTTGTCCACAAAAGGACATGTTACCCAACGTTGTAATGGAGACTGTAACTTTGTGGGGCAATGACAATAGTTATTTTTACCCACACATGCAATTCATAGATGTGGCAGGTAAAGTGGAATGAGTTTTAAAAAATAGCTAGTCGAAATCGCTGCCGGCACCCACGTGAAATATTCAAAGGTAACTCCAAAATGAACATAAAAAATAAATAGGTACATGAATATTATTTTTATTCGTTTTCACCGTAGTGAGCAATCCTTTTTTCCTCTTCAGTTACTAATACGGTGAGGTGCTTTACAGATTCTCAACGGATGAACACAAAGTTCCGTGAATGTGAATCAAAGGGTTGAGTTTGGGTATGTTTCCACTAGACCCTCACAAAAATTCCATAGATTATTCTAAGATTATATTCAACTAACGGCGCCACGCAGAACTCAAAAGTTTTTAGTTCTAAATGAATGTAATCCATATTTTACCTAAGACCTGAAGCTACTTCTATACTAAGCATGATGTATGGAGTAGCACTCATGGCGTTGACTAAGCGATGTTAGCTCATTGCGACTATTAAGCAGGGTGCAGCTCGACCCCTACTTTTATAGGTGGTCAATAGTGGCATTTCTATTCCAGTGCTACCGAGCTTTGGAGGGCACGTAAAATTATCGCTCCCGGTTGCTTCAATCGTTAGACTATGTCGAACGAACTATGGCGGTCTAAAAACTCCGAAACCAGGGTGGGCCACTAACCTTATATACGAACTTATTTTAGTCTGGATTTCACGTTTCAAACTACTCTACAAAAATAACGATCTAACTGCCCATTCTGATGAGTGTCTTTTTAAACTCTGCCTATTTGAAACCTATTACCAGCGGCTGCCGAACAAATTAAAACGAGAAGCAAACACCAAACAGAGACCATTCGAAAAGCTATAAACCATACATAGAACGAAAACTGCCCCGAGAAAATTTGTCAACATACGAGATTTAGACCAATTATTGAGGAAAACCCGTTCGAAATATGAACTGGAATCTAAGGCGTTAGGTAATTTGTTATTTCCTTTGATGATGTGAAGGCAAAAGGTTGCCCTTATTGAATTACACGGTCGTATTAGAATCAGCAATCAGTCAAGCTTCGCTAAAAGGTGATACTTTTCGTTCAAAGAGTAAAAGATGAAAATAGAAAAGAGTCACTTTCATTGGAGACAAATTTGACTTTACTGTCGGCTTGCAATGTTATATGGATGGATAAAGCCTTGTTCACTTGTAAAAAGTTGCCCCAGCGCATTCCAAATATTTATGAATGGAATCGCATCGTATTAAAATAATATCTTACCATACAAAACAATACGGCGATGGTTCGATGTTTTTTAAGCTTTACAAAGCAACACGCCTATTCGCTATATCGATTATGTTTAATCACCAAAGTTCTGCTCTATCGCCTTTAAACAATAACATCCGATTTTAATAACCCTAAAATACCAAAAACCAATCAAAAACTTCACAAATGAAGTTCAATAAAATCGCAAATACCACAATAAAGACATAAAAACTTAGTTTTCGTATATTACCGAACAAGTTTTCGTTATATCGATAGAGACATCCCGACACCTCAATTTCGGTTTCATATCGTACCATTATTGAACACAAAATCGGAAACTATCCCAATATCACCGTTCGGATATCTGAAACTTCCTGTACTCTGACGTAATAGTTGTTCAGTAAATAAACGCGAATATAAACCGTTTAGTTGGACAAATAGTACTGATGTTTGTTATATACAAACTCCTTCGAATGAGTTTCGGACGACGAATGTTTGTTGAAGTTTATATATTAAGATGGTACAGCAAATTATTGTTATGAAACATATTTTGGACTGAAGTATTACTCAGAGTTTAATTACCAATTTTACCATCCTCATCCAATTATTAATACTTCGTACTATTTCCTATTGATTTTATACTGTATTTTTTCTTAGTTATTAAATGTCCCGAAGTGGACCAATGACGTCAATTTTCCAGTCGAAGATTTTGGGACAACTAAGAAAAAATAGAGTATATAGATTATTTTTATAAGCTCCTTGACAAATGGCAATAGGCGCATTATATGCGGTTATCTACTTTCAAAATGCATACGAATATCACATGCTAGTTACTTGGATATGAACTACATTTTGATTGAGGCAAAGCGATTTTATCTATGCATGAAGACAGGACAAAGGTTAATTAGACATACACTGAAATTGTCATGAAACTACGAATGCCCCAAGTACACCTTCTGTATTAAGTATCATATTCCTCAAACTTGAAATAAAATACTTTTTACATTTTGAACTGTCAGAGTCTACAAAATGATACAATTTCCGGTCACGTTGTTAATTATTGTGATACCTTATAAATTACATTTGTACACAATAAAAGTATCAGATTGAAGGTAAAAAGTTATACATTAACTAGAATTTAGAGGGCTGTATTACACTATCCCTAGATTTTTTTTGGAAAATATATACAACACTTTTATAGGTACATGTTATATAAGCATTTTTTGTAACATATGAAGTAAAGTGGAAACATCACCTTATTAACCTTAAATAGGATAATGGCTGTTTAGGGTGGCCTAGGTCCAAAATTAATTTCGCGGTAGCATTATATAGAGAAAATATATTTTCGGTTTTGTCCGGTCCCGGCCTGCACTGATTTTGGAGTTCTGAGTCATCAGACACGCTTCGGTATGGCACTCCGATGAGAGAGACCGAAGTCCACTTGCGCATGTAGCCTGCCTGCGCAGGCAAACTCGTACATGCAAATCTCTCCGGTAAACCGTATATGTTGCCTTCACATACATTACCGGCAGAGCTCATAGCTCTATCACCCCAACTATTAATATAGATCGCTATTGTAACCGCAATCTAAGTCAAGGACGCTTTGTAATTATCACAAAGTGGTTTTAGCTCAGATTATTAAATTTAAATTAGTTTTAAAGTACCCTCAACTAAACCCAGTTTGGAACTAAGTTGCGTTTTATTTACCTTTATGTATTGTTAATTAGAGATAGAGGAAAGTGGTCATGTGACAAAGTTTGTAGTGATTCTGTAATTAGGTGTTAAGTGTTCAATTATGGTAAAATTAATAGTATTCGTATGTTATGGAGATTTGGTTGGTTGGGTCTTTTGGTTGATGGGAGAATCTGAAATATACGAACCGTTATTGTTGAAAAGATGTAAATGTTTAAGAAATATGTTTTCCCAGCAGTGGGACAGTATAGATGGATGGATTTAACGTACAATGAATAGGAGTAGTATGTTAGTTAGTTGAGTATAGTCTTTTAGTTGGTGGAAGAATCTGAAAGATACGAACGATTGGCGTTTGTAAGGAAGATGTTTTCAAAACAGTAGGACAGTATAGAAAAGATGGTAGGATGGATATTTAGTTCATCAACCACTACACTGGCTAGGTGCGATCACCTGGTAATCGCACCCGGGACTTCGGCTTGGGTAGGTGCCGACACATGATGTACTGAACACCACAGAGGTAGTTATCACTATCAGTGAATCTTAATAACCGATCTTAATCTGCAATATGAGATACCAAATCAAGTTTAAACATTTTTGAAATGTAATTTAATGTCAAATTATGTAAGACGGTAAAAATATTCCAATTTGCATGTATATGAATATTTTACACCTAACAAAACAGGGGTCTATAGTTTTTAATAATGAGTCAGCGACACCCATATCTATACTCTCCACCTTCACCTACATGATGTATCCGTATAAGTGTTACCCCCTAAAACATTCAAGAGCTAACTCGAACGACCATAGAATTACCTTGCAGCTCAATATGGGGGCGCCATTACACGCATCTATCGCAAAATGTTAATTAGAACTATTTAACTCGCGTTTACCAAGTCGAGAAAACCGAGTATTTCCACTAAGATACCACCAAGTTCACTATTATACACTTTACGACATGTTACACTTATTTCAAGAGACTTCGTATCGACTTTTGCGCTTTGCATAAATTTGCATAAGATGCTTTGTACAGCTCTTGTAAACCTATGCCCCTGGAGGATGCAAAAAATTAACATTGAAGTATGTAAGAGATGATCTAAAAGTCAAATGAGGCTGTGTTTATGACAACGGTTATTGGTCGAAAATATCGAATAAATGTAGGTCCCGTTTAAATTGTAAATGAGAAAGATTTTCAGGCATTGGTTTGGTTTGGAATTGATGTTTTGATGTACCTACCCGATAAATCTTGGACTCTTGAAATTCATTTGCTAAAAATGGTTGAAATAGCTTTTTAAGGGCCTATGAGTTCCTAAAACGGGCTACTTTAAACAATTTTTTAGCCAAAAGTCTTAACGTTACAAGAACAATTTTTGTTTGTTTTTAATCTTGATCATATGTTTAATGAGACTACTGTTTCCGAAACACGTTGACTATTAATTTCCTCGATAGAAAATAATCACAAAGTTGGGTCTTTTATACCTTACTTTGTGAATTTTAAACACTTAGTTTGTTAAACAATTTCAAACGCATATTTCTAAAATTAATTTGAGTGATGTAAAATAAACTATGACTCAGGACTGTTGGAGTAAAATTTTTGTTTCAATATTATATTTGTAATTAAAATAAATTTCCAACGAAAGGTGGTAGATTCTTGCGAATGAGTCGCCATTACAATTTCCGCGCCGTAGTGTTTCTCGCTCTTTTGTACCCAGAGTGACAGTATGCGCTGAGGCGCCGTGCTAGTCGGACGTGTGTCGCTTTTTCCATTCCAGTGCTACGAAACTTCATAGTGTTTTCTCATTGAGATCTTATTGTTTTTTTCTATATTTTAAGCTATTGCATAGCTTCTATCGCGGGCCTTGAGCGCGGGGACCGAATCCAGAAATTCCGTAACGAAAAAACCTCGCGCAAAAAACCTAAGGCTCCCCACTAACGCCATCTAATGATAGAAAAAAAAACCTATCGCTCCCCACTAACGCCATCTAGTGATAGAAAAAATAACTATGCAATAGCTTTCCCGCGGCAGTCCCCGAGTGCCACACGTCTTTTTTTTCTATATTTTATTAAGGCGGCCTCTAAACGATCAATTATATTGAATATTGTGCAATATAATTGATCGTCTTGGGCTAATATTGAAGACTGCGCAATGATTGAACGAAAGTTTGAGCGAGTTTAATTTTTATTGCATCATATTTTTTATTGCTTCGTGTAGGGTCAGTATTGCGCAATATTTGATATGTTGCTCGGGATCAAACTATTCTTCGACTGAACAAGAAAACATTGCACGATTTTCTTATTGTGCAATATAATTGACCGTTTGGATCCAAACGCAATTCAATCTTATTGCACAATTAAATATATTGTACAATGTTATTGTAGGTCTAGGGGCCGCCTAAAATGTGATTATTGTGACATTATAATAAAAATAAACTTTTTTCAAAATAGGTTATTATAAAACACTAGCTTTTGCCCGCGGCTTCGCTCGCATGGAATTTAGTCTGCCACATTAAGTTTGGTGATATGTATATGGTTTAAAACATTTTTTTATTAAACCGAAGCAAAAAGAGGCGCCTTTTGCTTTCAAATGACATGGGTCATGTTACTGTTGAGCAACACGGTTATGGTCCATAACATAGCCCAACTCTATTCTTCGGTAGCCATAACACCGAGTTGGCCGTCGATTTCGATATGACCGTCAAAGAGTGACTTGTAAATAAGTCATGCCACTGTTGTGCATTGGGCCAGGGTCCATAGTATCCCAAGTTCCTTTAATTTACTATTCTATTTTAGTTACTACTTGCTCGCCCGCACGTACACGTCACTTGTGGCCGTCACTTGTGGCAATATAAAAATATCTTAAAGAAGTAAACATAGTAGGTAGAACCACCATTAGCAACAAACTATCATTTGGTCAACGACATTATGTGTCTAATATTCTTCACACTTCCGCCTCCACAACGTAGCGCACTCCTACCTCCGCATCGTAGCTACCTCCGCGTCGTAGCACACTCCCACCTGCGTATTGTAGCACTCTCTTGGTTCCGCATATACCCCTATGTCACAAAAGCGGCCCGCCTTACTTTATTTGGCTACTTTGTGGCCCTTGCCTGTCAAAAGGTTGCCGACCACTGACTTAATGCGAAAGACAAACGAGTACATCATCTTTGTGTAACTCCAATAGTTTAGGCAGCGCACGCCAAGATAGCTCTTAGAGGGCAGATTTTTTTCCATCCATACATCCATCCTCACAAACATTCGCATTTATAATATGATTAGTAGGTTAGTAGGATAAAATTTTATAAGACGGTTTATTTCCAAAAGTAGTCAATAGATAAAGTGGTAAATTAATTAAACGAAAAATACCTATAATAGGTGTTTCGATTTTGATAATTTATTTTATACAGCATATTTTTTAAGATTTTTTCTAAAATATTAAGGTACTTTACACAACCTCAAATGAAAAAGAGTTTTGATAAACTAATGTGAGAAAATAAAAATGAATCGTAATGTTCGGATTCGAACCCGCGGCCTTCAAGATAAGCAAAATGATTCTTCCTGTACTTAGGTTTCATTCACTAATTGCAATGTTATGCTATCGTAACGACACGTCACACGTTGAAATTAACGACTAAAATATAAGACATACGTATATCGGAACTACTCGGCGATGCTTCGTGCTCATACGGAGGCCGTCGCATGGCGACCATGTCACATGTGTCAAACCAGTACGGTGGTGATTTTTCTCCGACTTGCTTTACAAATACTTATTTATTACGACCAAAATTACACAAATTCATTATAAATTGTAGCTTATATAACCTGTTCAGTAGTTTTTGCGTGAAAGAGCAACAAACATACATACATCCATACATCCATCCATACATACATCCATCCTCACAAACTTTCGCATTTATAATATTAGTAGGATAGGATATGTACGTAATTTAGATAAATACAAAATGCGATAAAATGTTGATTGTTAGAATCTATTTTATCAATGTGATGACTATTCTACCCAATTCAATATCTACTACTGATTTTTATTATGTGAATTAGATAATTAAGCGCTTCGCAATCTTCTGTTACAAAACGACCGCACGCGGGCCCCGTATCTCATAGAGTGACGTCAGCGCCGCGCCGCCGCGACGGCCGCTGCGCGTACTATTCCTCCCCGGCTTCACCGCCTGCTTCACCCCCTCAAATGTCGAAATGGCTGGGGTATCCAAGCCTTAAGGCCAGATAATATAAATAGGCTCCTCTCCAAAACATTAAAAAAATAAGCCACTAAAAATTTTAATATTTCAAATACGCTTGATACCTACGCCCGGCAAAATGTGAAAAATAATACCCTGAAATTTTATATGTAATAAATAATCTGATCTTTATAATAATACTAGCAGCGCCCCGCGGTTTTACCCGCGTTGTGCCCGTTTCCGTGGGAATTTCGGGATAAAATGTAGCCTATAGCCTTCCTCGATAAATAGACTATCTAACAGTGAAAGAATTATTCAAATCGGTTCAGTAGTTTCTGAGATTAGCGCGTTTAAACAAACAAACAAACAAACAAACAAACAAACAAACAAACAAACAAAACAAACTCTTCAGCTTTATAATATTAGTATAGATTAGATCCAATGAAATTATTTATCAATTCCAATATTTACTTGCTTCTTGGAAAAGTTGTCCACGAACCTGAAATTACGTAAACAGGAATTTTTGGAATATCTAGACCGTCATTTATTTGTTAGATTGAAGGAATGACAATATTTTTTCGGCTGCACGACGTGACTTCAGAAGCCCGTATTAGAGTGGCTCAGTTATTATCACTCAGTCTTTCAACGCGACAAGATCAAGATTGATGACTCTGTCTCCTCGAATAGAGTGACATTGTGTCTCCCAATACAATACTTTGGTATTACTATTTTTCTTTTCTATACAAAGTTTTGGACAGAATAATCTTGTGTTATGTAAGTTGGCATGTTATGTATCTGTTATATTTAAGGAACCAATAACTATAATCATTAAAATATATTTTTTTATTATACTAAATGAAACGGGTCTGTATCGCGTTAGATAATTAAACGTATTTACTAAAATACGTACCCGACGTTTCGAGCGGATTACACCGCTCGTGGTCACGGGAGAACTGGCTGGAGAGGCGAATATTCACTGCACAATATTGTTTTTTCCAATTACCCGCACAAACTACCCGCACTTAATGTTTATCATCAAAATTATTAGTCATTAAGTTGGCGACACACCACGCTCACTACATCCGAATTTTCGGTCAATTTTTTGTGTTGCCTACGACCATTAATTACCGGATTCCACATAGACGAGAGCTTAAAACCACTTTCCCACTTTCACGGTGTCTTCACAAACGGGGTTAGTGAAGACACCGTGAGTTCGTTCTGCGTTCGGCCTCTACATGTAACGGACTCCGGGAGCACGGACAACTCCCGTGAAGGCTCTCTCTCGCCTATACAGCGCGAGCCCACTCGTGCGCCACCCCCACCTCAACATCAACAACCACAACAGCAGCTCTCTGCGCGCGCGCTCCGCGCGGCGGCGCGCGAGGCGCGAGCCGCGGCGGCCGGCAGTGCGGGGAGAGACGCTGTCGCGAGCGCTTCACCCACCTCCTGATGAAGGCTACCGTATGTGGCCGAAACGTGTCGAGGAACTCTCGACAGTAGTCTCCGTCGTACGTAAGTTCCCGTTTTAAATAAATAATATTGAAAATGTAATTTCTAACATTCTTCTTCTCAAGTCGAGATGGTTATTATAAATGAGATAATGTTTAGAACAGAATTTGGCCAGGTCTATGACACTGTAATTAACCTTCCAAAGATCCTAAGATGCTGCATATCCTGCAACAATAAATAACATTTAATCCATTGATTTCAGATGGCAGATTTAGATTATAACGAAGCGCATGAAACTATCAGTCTAATTTCAACAATTGTTTGTAATGTGATAGCCACATTCTAAAGGAAAGTTGTATGTTACCATTTGACTGTTAATTTAAATATAACTTACATTATTATCGACATTTTAATTCGTTAAAACGGGAACTTTCCTTAACACTTTTCTTCACGTCCGGTCCGGTCGAGTGAAGGACACAGGACTCCGGTGTACGTCACTGACCTCCTGATGAAGGAGGTGAGTTAATCCTGGTAAAGTAGGGACTCATAACGGAGACACTCACGGCGCCTCTCCCCGCCCCGGGCTACTTTTCCCAAAATGCCCAAAGGAACGGTTACAACGCAAATAACACGGAGCGTTCCTAGTTATTAATATTTGCAAATCATAGTTTCGCAACATTTCCAACACAAATAGGAAACATAAAGTTTTTCCTATTAGCAAAGTTTCACTGCAAAAGGGTAAGTTTAGTTATTTGGAATTAGTCCCAAATTCCGTTAAGGGTCAATCTGTCCGAACTTGGTGAATGTTCGGTCTATCCAATTACGAATGAATCATCCAAATACTTGTACTGAATTGATCTCTTATGAACTCACTTAATGATTAAGACGAGGTACCTAATCGATATTGTGGTCAAGTCAAATCTAACCCACTTTAAGATCTCACATTTTTAAATAACAGCAATCGTTATAGGTATCCAATAAAGAGAAGAAATAGAGTTTAATACTTATTCATAATGTAATTTTTTTCATATTGGGATTTTGCCTAGAATCTGGCACTCATTTAGATCTTCATTCTTTTTGCGGCGAAGCCCATAGCCAAGCATAATTTTTGTATTGAACTTGGCTCTCCTTTTTTACATTTATGTTTTTGGTGGGATACCTCTCATAATAAACATGTTATAGTTTGTAGTTAGGATCTAAACTTGTTGCAAAAGGTTACCCATATAATATTATTCACGTTCGTTTGTACGAATCTCACTTTACCAACCATGATTCACCGAAATACCAAATGACCGATGAACTATATTGTATAAGTAAAATTATTAAAATATGTATTAGTATTAGAATTTAGAATGTAAGTTACTGTATTGTATTTTGGTATTACTGGTATTGGTATTGTACTTTGGTAAAAATGTATTTGTTCCCAAATAAATAATTTTAAATTTAATTTAATTTTAATTGTTTCCCCGATTTTGATGATGAGTAGCGGGACAGTTTAATAGAAAATATTATTAGAAACTGTAAACCAAAATACTATATTTTATGCCAGATTATAAATCTTTCATTTTCATCAATATTATCAATATTTCAGGACATTATTTAGTTATTGTTACTCGTAAATACGAAAAACCATCACATAAAAGGAAGTAACAAAGTTTACTAGACTTTGTCACTAGATGGCAGCACTGGAAACTTTAGAACACGCTAACGTTGTGTTCTGAACTTGCCTGGGGGTGGTCGCTGTACATACCACACGTATCTTGATTACCCTGCTAAGCAGTGGATCGTTTAAATAATACTAATATTATAAAGAGAAATTGTTTGTAAGATATTTTTTAAAGCTGCGCTGCAGATGTAAGTCTGGCGTGGTCTATAAAAGCTTGAAATATTATCTTATCTCCGAAAAATTAATAAAATAAAACTCTCTCTTGGAAAATATCCTCGAAGTCTGAGTATCCATCAAAGGAAAAACGATCGGTACGGATATTCGGATATTCAAATCTGCATCCGAAATTCAGAGTATCCGCATTAATTAATTAAAACATTGAGCTTTTACAGATGCGGAATATAGTTGAAATAATTAAAAATTAAGAAAAACAACTGAGCACAGGAAATGCTAACCTACATTGATAATATATTTAAGCACTTAGTACTGAATTAACTAATCTAATTTAACAGAGTGAGATTAAGCGTAATCACCGCTTTTCGATGTAATGAATCGAGTTATTCGAATCCAACACCTCTTGTGATCGATTTACCTTTCATTGTTTTAATTAGAAAATAATATTTTAGATACTATTATCCAAGCAATCGATAAATATGACCCATACATTATAATTTAATGATGTTTACATATAAAACCTTAAAAAACTAAGCCAAACTTAATTTAAAACCTTTTTTTAACTTATATTCGGGATATAGTAATTAAAAAATATAATATTATAATACCTATTCTTCAAGTTTAATGTTAATTGCTATCAATGCTTTCTAACTTATTGGTGGGTGATTCGTAATTTTTTTTTGTAACTTGTTTTTATTAATATAGATCACCAACCCGCAGTAAGCATGGTGATTATGCATAATCCTCCTCACCGTACTGATATCTTCAGTGAGATGCCCAGCCTTTGCCCAGCATTGGGATATTACAGGCTGATACTAAAAATACTTTTTTGTTTTTATTTAATTTTTGGTAATATTTGTAGTTTATAAGGAAACTAGCAACCTAAGAGTAAGAAGATCATTTGAGTTTTTTAGGTAATTTTTATCACACAAAATTATATGGATATTTGAAAATATATTAAACAAACAGAATATTTACATTAGGTAGAGTATTGTAGAGTATGTAATTTAAATTAAGGAGACTTAATTTAGAGGCAATTAGGCATTCGTATCATTTACATAATATATAAATATAATAATAAAAAAACAATATTGCATTGATAAATATTTTATTTGCGTAGAGTCGAGCAAACGTAATAATTGTACCGCTATAAATAAGATGCAGTTAGAATGAAGAGTTTACGCAAGGTTTTCAAAAGATGGCAGCACAGGAAACTTTAGAACACGCTAACGTTGTGTTCTCGACTTTCAAGGGGAGCTCGCCTGGCGACCGTGGATACTGTATAACGCAGGGTGAACTGCGGGTCGTTTTACGACTAATATTATAAATGCGAAATGTTTGTAAGTCTTTTTGGAACCCCGTATCTGGCGATAGTCAGTCGGAGGTTATAAATAATCTAATCTAATTCCTTCCTCTAGTTGCAGTTACTCAACTCAAATTAGTTAAGTTGATAAATATAACGGATGAATGAATAGATAGATATTTATTATTTCTTATATTACCTGTCAACAGGTTTTTCGTCTCGCTTTTATAATTTATAGTAACGGATAATAAGTATTGAAAATGATAATATTATAGAGCAAAAAAGCCGTGTGGATTTGGCTAGCTAGCTTATAAAACTTTACATATAATATTTTTTTAAATAGTTACGGATAGATTTTAATCAGATATCCGATGGTTACGGATTCTCTAAGGGTGTGGCCGGAATTGATATTGTCAAAATACTTTCATTGGTTAATTTACCATTGGTCAATTACCCTTATACATATTTAATTTGAATTCACATTGCAGTCAGTCAGACTGACACTAATCTTGTAAGCAATTTATTATGAGACGAAAACGGACCTTTTTAACGAAATTAAAATGCCAATGTTTTTCATGTAAAACATTTAAAAAGCAAGACAGGTTAAAAAAATGTTATGTGTGGTGCATGGGTGGCGAAATTGGCGAATAATCGATGATTCAGGTGTCTTACTTATCAATATACTAGCAGCGCCCCGCGGTTTTACCCGCGTTGTGCCCGTTCCCGTGGGAATTTCGGGATTTTTTTTACATAAAAACCTTCCTCTTGAATCACTCTACCTATTAGAAAAAAACCGCATCAAAATCCGTTGCGTAATTTTAAAGATTTAAGCATACAGACAAACAGAAGACAAACAGACGCGACTTTGTTTTATACTATGTAGTGATTGTCGGTTTTAACACTTTTTAGAGCTACAGTGGTTTAAAAAATACGTTATAATGTTGTTATGTAGCTCGATTTCCCGAATTATGTTTAATAATCTATATTATCTCGAATTGAACATTAACATTAACCCACCGGTTACGAGTTAACAAACTGCTATTATGTCGCTCAATGAAAGCAACATAAATACTTTTAGATCAGTCTCAAGAGCAGTGACCTTGAATTTATCAAGGTTCTTGTTCTGTCTCGCACCGTTCTTTCACATTATTAAAAAATATTATTGGTTCATTTACACTATGCACATGGCACTATTCTTAGCGCTATTGTTAAAAAAAAAATACTTATACAAAAAAATAGTTACCTTCGTATACGAAAATAAAAATCCTAAATAAGTATGCGAAAATTAATCCTAAACACTGCGAAAAAAACCAAATAAGTACCTATATAAGTACATAAACAAATAAAAACTGCAAACAACAAAAATAAAGTAGGTATTCGTTTAAATATTTAACCGAATTTCATAAACCTATATAAAGGTAAAATAATTTGTTTTTTTTTAAATAATAAAAACATTAAATCTTTGCCTAGTAAAAGTGGGACGATAAAAAACAAAACTTCCACAACATTGCCAATAGATGGCAGCACTGGAAACTTTAGAACACGCTATCGTTGTGTTCTTGACTTGTAGGAGGTTATTTTGTAATCCTTTTGCCAATTGTCGCTAACTGCAGGTCTTATAGTGAAGATAATGTCTTATAGACGATACTTTATTACTTTTTGAAGACCACATACTTGATGCAAGTCAGGTGATGTGGTCATGTATGATAATAACTATTAAATAATAGTTTAATGGGTTTTGGATAACACATGTAGGTACATATAATATGTACTAGCCGTGCCTTGCGGTGTTACCCGTGTTGTACCCGTTCCTGTGGGAATTTCGGGATAAAATGTGTTATTTTGATAAATTAACCTATATAACTGTAAAGTTTCATCCAAATCCATCCAGTAGTTTTTTCGTGAAAGAGTAACAAACATTCATAGGTACCTACCTACATCCATACATACATCCATTCTCACGAACTTTTACACTTATAATATTAGTAGGAAATGCTAACCTCAACGCCTTTGAAGAGATAAATCCATGCATTTTTCCCATTTTTTATTTGTATTGATTCCTCCTCACTGTACTGATATCTTCAGTGGGTAACACCGCGGGGCGCGGCGAGTATCCTTTAATTCGACTAGCAAACCACATGAGGATTAAATTGCTTAGGACATACGAGAAAAATGTATGTGGGTACAGGAGGCGGGGATGCAATTAGTAGCCTCGGGTAATTCTAGTTTCGTTGCGAGTAAAATATCATGCTGGACTTTGCTTTTCGTAAAGGTATCTCTTTTTATCTGACTTAGCGTTTCTGTCTTTTAACGTTACTTCATTTTATTTGGACCATTTCATTCGACCTAATGTATCGGACTCTGTCTGTAGGTAATTTTTGACTATGTGCAGAGAGTTTAAGAAATGAGGATCATGTATTATGTATGATGTATATAATGTACGGACTATTGACTAAGAATAATATACAGGCATCCCATGTAAAGCGTCGGTACTGAATTTAAATTCAAACTGTTAGATATAAATGTCATTAACTTTTATAATTGACTAGCAGCGCCCCCGGTTTTACCCGGCTTTCCAGTGGAAATTTCGGGATAAAAAAGGCTCGATAAACTTCCTGTTGAATGTGGCTATCCATTACAAAAATAATAATTCAAATCGGATTGGTAGTTTTTATGATTAGCGGTTACAAACAAACAAACTATTCAGCTTTATTATACAAGTATAGAGAATTACAAGTATAGAGAAGAGAGTATAAATAAAGTGCCAAAGCTATTTAAAGGCGCTGACTGTACTGTGTAGCTATAAAGTCCTTTAATACTTCCCTTAGAGTACTTTTTACAAACTGTTTTATCGGTGTTCTACATAGGAGCATCCTTCCTAAATGGAAGGTTAAACCCGAACTATACAATATTGTTTTAAATTAAACCAACGATATTGTCACTAGGTAATTACTGACAAAACTACTATGATAATAGTAGGCCCTTACATAAACTCTTCCATTAGTAAACTGTTTAAGTTAATGACAAAATGTTTTGTGAATACTCAAAAGGTGATATGGGATGAGTAGATGAGTATTTTGTTAATGCAAAGGTCAAGAGCTATTCCGTTTAAACGTATAATGACTTCCATTTTTCATTACGAGACTCCGTAGACCCTTTTTGTCATACAGTGTTTCGTTAAAAAACATCTGTTTAATGGTGTACCATTTTTATATGTCAGTTTTGATATTTACCGCTGTACTAGAGATGATAAATGAGTTTTTAGTAGAGTGATTAACATGTAGGATTGTATATTTTATTTAATATACCGAAATGTGTTTGAGAAACAAATGACGCTCGTGCTAATTCTCAGGGCGGATAGCAAAAGAACTCAATGTATTAACTACCTAAATATGTTCCCGAAACAAAAGCTGTTAGTTCAAAATTTTACCTTATTCCCCTCCAAATAGAACACAATTCCAAACGAACTTCATTTGTTTTTTAAACACATTTAGCCGCTAAATAAATTTAAGAAGTTCTCCAGTTTGCCCTGAACGAACAGATTTTAACAAAATTAGTATATTAGTTAATATTTGATTTAATTGACGTATACAGTAAGTTAAACGGGTTTTCATTTGTATGAACTCGGTCGTGTTAGATAAGTAAAGGTGTTGTTACACCATGGCTAATCTACAAATTTGAGGGTTCTGGAATATCATCCTTGGTTTCCTAAGAAGCAGGATACACATAACATAAGCACGACATATTAAAAAACAAAGTCCCAGGCCGCGTCTGTCTGTCTGTTCTCGATAAACTCAAATACTACCGCACGGATTTTGACGCGGTGTTTTTTAATAGATAGAGTGATTCAAGAGGAAAGTTGGTATGTATAAAAATTCCCGAAGTTCCCACGGGAATGGGCACAACGCGAGTAAAACCGCGGGGCGCTGCTAGTATTAAACATAACATTATTTTGCCCTAATTCTACAAAAACAAAAACAAAACCAACCAAGTAAATCGTCAATCACTGCTATTGCACTGTAAAAAGTTTCAAATCTTTCTCAAGTACCGAATATAGCCCTGTTTCGGCCAAGTATTTCAGTTGCCTAGTGTACTAAGGGCTATTTCCCACTGGTTTCACATTCGCTATGGCCTACTGGGCTCGTTGCCAGGCTGTTAAAAGTCATAGATAAGTAGTTTAAGGTACTTATATTAGTTGATAAGAAAAATACTGCTTTAATATAAACAGTTTGGGGAGATACATTCGGTTTATGATAATATTTTGGTTAGTTTTTAATATAACGGAATACAATAAACTTGTAAAACTATGTTAGGTTAGTGGTCAACCGTGGTGTGGTTAGACCGTCTAAAAGCCTCCATGGTCTAACTAACAATTGAAATAATCACAACAACAAAACTGGGTACATTGGCTACAAAATTAATCAGATTTTTTTTACAAAAATTTCAAAAAACTCCATGCAGCGAAAGTAAATTTGTCATTACCCAACACGCGGCGTAAAAACTGACTAAATATTTTTATTTTATGTAAAGCTTAAGATAAGATTGAATGAAGTATTTTTTGAGTAAATTGGGTAATAAGAGTTCTGTTTTCAATTTAAAGATATGAAACCCAAAAAATCCAACCGCTTGTTGTAGCGGTAAGCGCGTTCATAAACAAACAAACTCCTCACTTTGTCATATTATTCGTAAATGTAGATTTTACCTTCAAATATCCATAAAAAATGGTTCACCTAAAAACCACCAAATCCACGAAGTACCAGGGCATCATGAATGCGGGGATATCTACCGATTTCCCACACAGTCTCGTTCCGGTGATATTGCTGGGCCATTGGGCCCGGTGCCAGGCGTTCCCATTACCTTGAGGACGTCACACTGGAGTTTGATTGCAGATACACCCATGTTAGATAAACCAGATATTTAAACGAGTTGGCTTTGATTTCATATGTGGATTGCGGTTTAAATCGCGAGGAAATGGTTTTATGGCTGTTAGTTGTGAAAAGATTTTTCTCAAAAAGTTCTCATTTGCTTGGAACATTGCACCTCCTCTAGAGTTCTTAAGCAGCAAGCACATGACTTGTTTATTAATCAAATTAGATACATAACTATGTCTTTCAGTCATATTAACTCTATTTATCGTTACTATCCAAATATGAATACTACATAATGACATTTATTTCGTCAAATAAAGCTTACTGATATTTGTGTTAAGATAATGGACCAAGAGCCCGCGAACCCCAGACCTTCGTTATTTTATAAAAGCTGAAAGTTTGTCAGCGCATGCTCCCACACACAGGTAAGAACGATGGACTATTATGAAGTTTGGGTTATCGTGGCTTTGGCAGGTATACGGTACTAAATGTCAATGGTCGAAAACACCAAGTTGGCCATCGATTTCGATATCACCGTCAAAGGGTGACTTGTACAACTCCTCAAGATCTTTCAAATGACATAGGTCATGTCACTGTTGAGCATTAGGATCAGCGTCCATGGCATAGGCCAACTCCAATCTTCGGTGGTCGAAAACACCAAGTTGGCCGTCGATTTCGATGTCACCGTCAAAGGGTGACTTGTTAAACTTGTCAAGAGCTTTCAAATGACATAGGTCATGTCACTTAGGATCAGCGTCCATAGCATAGGTCAACTCCAATCTTCAATGGTCGAAAACACCAAGTTGGCCGTCGATTTCGATATCACCGTCAAAGGGTGACTTGTACAACTTGTCAAGAGCTTTCAAATGATATAGGTCATGTCACTGTTGAGCATTAGGATCAGCGTCCATAGCATAGGTCAACTCCAATCTTCAATGGTCGAAAACACCAAGTTGGCCGTCGATTTCGATATCACCGTCAAAGGGTGACTTGTACAACTCTTCAAGAGCTTTCAAATGACATATGTCATGTCACAAATCACACTTAATTATTTGATGAATTTAGATCGGTATTTTACACACCTTTAGTACCGTTTATCTGCCAAAGCCACGATAACCCAAACTTCATAATAGTCCATCGTTCTTACCTGTGTGTGGGAGCATGCGCTGACAAACTTTCAGCTTTTATAAAATGACGAAAGTCTGGGGTTCACGAGTTCTAGGTCTATAATGCATATCTCATGGTGGTGTTAAAATCATGAGGACAGTGGATATTTTTAAATTGGGTCTGTCTTTTAGGAGATAGTGAGTTAAGCTCATACTCACATAGTATGGGTAAGGGCCGGTTACGACAAAATTGTATGAAAGTTGTCGCATTGGACCGCAACGGAAAGAGTGACATCTTTCATACAATACAAGGAGTACAACGTCACGCGACCCGCACCCGACCCGCAATCGCACTATGTGTGTCTTGCGTTTAAGGAGTCCACTTGCTTGTTCCGTTTTTAAATATCAGGCTAAATGCAGGTAATAGTGAAATAGGTACGTAAACGAACTTTTTTCAGAAGTAAACCGAAAAACCGCACAACCGGAAAAATATGAGCGTTGGTACAATAGTTTCCTGCAACGGAAACGAGCTGACATTTGAATATAAAACAACACGTTTTTCATATAACTTAGATAAAACATTGTTACTGTAAACATTTCTCTCCGCACCTAAATAAAACAGAGGTTTCGTTGAGGAGTTTCCTCTAATAGAATAAAGTTAGACCATCAGTCGCGCATGTTTTCCTGAGCCCGCGTCCCAAGGGAACTAGCGAGAAAAATATTCAAAGAAAATACTCGAACAGTGTACGGTTTCAAAGGCACCTTTGAAAGCAAGCAAACACGGATACAACAACAATATCTTAACTTTGTTTGGAGATGCTACTGTTGAATAAATTGGTTTAATCTGCACTACTGGCGACCAAGAAGCGATGTTTGGACGAACAAATGTTTTCTTTGTATCGTGTTTGACAATTATGGAGGGAATGTCTGTTTGTTTTTGTTTTAAATCTACACGTAAAATAATGGAGTTTGGAGCTAAGGGCTTTCCTTTACTTAATTTGTCAGTTCCCTACTTAAGACAAGCTATAATAGATGTCAAATACCATGCACATATATATACAAAAAGAAAATCTATATAATTATTTACCTACTGAATTGATGAATTCAGGCATGGACATAAGCTAGACTTCGGAGACAGCCCGAAGGTCGAACCGAAACCAGAGGATCGGGTTCGCTCCGGGTGAAAGAACTGATAGATAATACTAACTGCCGCACTCAAACACGTCCATTAAATTAGCACTTAACTAATTGATATCATTTTACATTCATTACATGTCAAAATTACTCATTAAATCTCCTAAGGAAGCGTTTGACGTAGTGACGTAGAGTACGGGCGTTACTCTACCACCAAAAAAAATCATGCAAAGCAACACCTTGTATCAATCCACCTATTTGCCTTAACATACTCCACATTAGGAAAGTATACACGACAAAATTGACACTTGTAAAACCTCTCAGCATCTTGTGTATATTGATAAACCGTCACGGTTTTATAAAAGCCAATTTATACGGAATATTTCAAAGCAAATGGCGTCACGTGACAAGGGTGTGACGGGGGTTGGCCGAGTGGCAATTATAAAGGTACATCGAGCCTGGTCCCACACCTGTACGGGTCTACTATCTGTAGCTTTAAGGCCTCGACGCACTTAGCAAGTGACTAAATAAAATTATAAACGGGAGACTGTAAAATTGTCATTGGCGTACACACTTGGCTTTTTCAGACTACTCGGATTACCTGGTTTGGCTTCGACTAATATATTTTAGGCCTTATATATATTCAAATTTTTAGAATAGAATTATGACCATAATCTAAAATCTAATCTCTTTGGAACATAGATAATTTCTAGACTAGAGTTATATCTATTTTTCTATATATTTATCAGTTTTCTAACTGCAGTTGATTCAGTAATTATGAAAATGTTGCGCCAGTTTTCCACTAGAGGCTAGGTAAGGGCGGTTGTATCGACGCTGTCTCAACCTACGGCCCGCCGCGTCACGATGTATATTTTGACCTCATTGTTGGCTGTTTGCCTCTAGTTGAGGTTGCTCGACCCGAGGCTGCCTCTAGGATTAGTGGTTTTGGGCTACGCTATCACAAAATATCAGTCTCAACAGACGTATGAAAATGAAAAATTGTGGCTTCCTACTGGCAGCTCGAAAAATTACATACTGTCATTTAAGTTATACTATAAAACGCTTTGTATTAACAGACATATCAACAGAGTACGTACTCGTGAACTTTTAACGAACGCATGTGACAAAAGGCAATCGTTAGTAACACCCACTCTTAATAATATAAAGTCATAGGCACGTGGTTATGGCCCACTATGATTTTTAAGCGACTTCAAAAACGGAGGTTTCTCAATGCAACCGTTTATCCGACTTCAAAAAAGGAGGAAGTTTCTCAATTCAACCGTTTATATACTTTAAAACCAACTTCAGAAAGGGGTGAGGTTTCTCAATTCGACAGTATGTATGCTTTTTTAATAGTTGCGGAGCGAATCGATTGTCATTTGTCTACGGATGCTTTACACATAGTATACTCGTAGTCTACTCCTACTTTGTATCAAAGAAAGTGTACAAAAGTATTTTGTAACATTTTCACAACTCTCCGATCATAATGGACATAAACTGTAAAATATGACGTCATAAAATGGCAGCCAGTAGTTACGTGTAAATAATCGTCTGGCAGAGGACTGGACTACTCTTGCGAGAGGTGGACACAAACAAAAAATATTTTAGCAAACAAATTTATCAATCTTACTAGCCGCACCCCGCGTATTAGCCGTATCCGCGGGAATTTCGGGATAAAATGTATCCCATGTGTTATTTTGTTGTATAACCTATATTACTGTAAAGTTTTATGCAAATCCGTCCAGTAGTTTTTTCGTGAAAGAGTATCAAAAATACATTACAAATTCAGTATTTTATGACTAACAGCGCCCCGCGGTTTTACCCGCATTGTGCCCGTTCCCATGAAATTTTGCGGGATGAAAAATAGTTATAACCTTCCAGTTGAATGTCGCTATCCAATAAAAAGAATTATTCAAATCAGACTGGTTATTCCCGACAATAGATCGAACATACAAACAAACAGACTTACAAATTTACCTCTTTATAATATTAATATAGTATAGATAAAAAAATTATTTACTGTTTCCAACATTGTGGTTTGTTCAGCGGAAAATAACACCGTCAAATAGAATTGTTAATGAGTAAGGACCCAATTCCACTGAGTTGCTGTAAAATTTCAGCGAATTTGATTAAGGTACTGATAATCCTCTTCACTAAGGTAGTATAGTATACTCGTAGTATAGTATAAGATATATTATCACTAAGGTACTGCTGGGATGTTAAATCTTTAAACGAGTATTTAAAAGAAAGTGTTAGTTACACCATTTATAACTCGAAAACTGCTTGACCGATTTAATTGTTTATTTTTTATTTTATTCATCTTGGCAAAGGATAGTAAGTAATAAAATTCCCGTAATTCCCAAGGAAACTTGTGCGTTGCGGGAAGCCGCGGGGCTCAGCTAGTATTGTATAGTAATACAGAAATAAGCTATGGTAGTTTGTTAACATTACTACGGGTTTTTACACGTGTCACAAAGAATTTTATTAGAAAATCACTTTAATATCCCGATGTTTCGAGTGGACTATACCAACCATGGTCGCGACTGAAGACATCGGAGTTAGCTGTGATTGAAGTAGGCTTTCCAAGTTAAAGGACATGACAGGCTCTTTACAGGCTCTCAGACAGAATCTTCCCGATCAGGCCAATGTAACTGAACACATTACACAAGACGTGTCCTAGACTACCGTTCTAGTAATATATTGACCTCATAACTGGTTTCAACTGGATCTCAGCCGGTTGCTAGATAACCCCTAACATCTATGAGTCCAATTATAAGACACGTGCTAATATCGTATCAGTACAAACTTAAGCAATGAGTATTAATTTGTCAGTATCTTACATAGTTGTGAAATTATGAGAATTTTATAGAACAACGCCGACTACCAAGTAAGTAGATTTGATATTG
Source organism: Cyclophora punctaria (assembly GCA_951394245.1). Taxonomy (NCBI): domain Eukaryota; kingdom Metazoa; phylum Arthropoda; class Insecta; order Lepidoptera; family Geometridae; genus Cyclophora; species Cyclophora punctaria. The sequence goes on from OX596175.1 coordinate 9,345,478, forward strand.
ATACTGTGTGTTGATTGGTGGAAAATCGAATTGTAAAATATTCCATAATTCACATAGTTTTTGTTAAATATTATCTTGTTGCTGTCGCATTGGGTAACTGTAATACTTACTTTAGGAACGTGATAGGTAAATAAAGAGACGGTTATTTAAGCCTTTAAATCGACTTGTATAATATAGTTATTTTTTCTAATCGGACAGGTAATTCCCGAGATTATATCGACCATACAAACTTACAATTCTTTATAATATTAGTATAGAAATGTCATAAGGAAAATTTACCTCCGTAGATTTTTTAAAACTTTTCAATGTCGTGTTGTGACATTTTTATTATGAGAAAGGTGTGAGAAAAAAATAAAAGATAATATTTGTTTTAAAGATGTTTAATATCAATAAAGACGCTTTTAGCTTACAACAAACTTAACTTAAGAACGATCATTATAAAATATTTACAATTACAACTAGCAGTCTAAACATAGAAATATCCTATTAATATTTTAAATGTGAAAGTTTTACAGGATTGATGTATGGATGTGTGTATGTTTGTTACTCTTTCGCGAAAAAACTACTTAACAGATTTGGATGAAACCACACAGTCATATAGGTTATACATCAGAATAACACATAGGATACATTTTATCCTGAAATTCCCGCGGGAACGGGTACAACGCGGGTAACACCGCGGCGCACGGCCAAGTCTGTCAAAAACCTTCGCGTTAATTATAATTAGTAAGATATTATCGTAATTTTTTAGTTTATAATAATTTCTTTACATTATTCGTTAATAATACTGTTGTCTACGTATCCGAAGGTTCTGATTCTGCTTATTCCGCCATCGGGCGCCATTGTTACTCTGACGTGTGTGATAGTTTCCGAGGTACAGTCGAACCAGTGCTCGCGATGGGCTGACAGCTACAAAGAACAAAAATTACTCATTAGTAATGAGGCATAACTCAAAACGCCTCGGTGGTCTAGTGGTGCCAAGACTGAGGTCCCGAGTTCAATTCCCGGGTCGAGCGAAAACATTTTTCCCACTTTTCAAACATGGCTCGGGTTTGAGATCACCTACTAGCATTTGGCAAGCGTGGTGATTATACTTAATTATCCTCACTGTACTGATATCGTCAGTGAGATGCCTTTTGCCCAGCAGTGGGACATTACAGTCTAATACTTTATTTTACTTTTATTCATTAAAAATATACTCTTACAAAATCATGAGTGAGTGAGAGTGCGGCTCATTGAGACAATTGGGTCACCGAATCATTTTGAGATTAAAAGTTAATTTAAATTTCAAATCATACGTGAAACGTGATCATGCCAAAATCTGTCAAAAACCTTCCCGTTATATAATTGGTTGGACATCATCGTTATGTGCTACGATACGTTATTGATCTGTTTATATACCTTCTAAATTATATTCTTATTCTGATATATTTAATTTGATTACAAAAATCAAATCACTTATTTCATTTGGTAATCAATATTGTTTTATAGCAGATCATAAATTAGGTTAATTATAAGGTTAATCACAAGCTTATTTATTTAAAAGTATAATAAAACTAACCTTGCTGGGCCGTAAAATATTAGTCCACACAATATTACTGGTATCTTCATTCCAATCAGCTTGACCCAGATTTGCTCCCTCAATCTTCACCGAATCAGGATAGTTGCCTTTAAAATGTGCTGTGTCTACACAAACTTGCTTGATGCTACCGGGGAACCCTAGCTTGAATACCGCCCATTCTTCTCCTGGAAATTACATGACATTGTTGACGACTTCAGTGTTTTGGGGTTGGGGAATTTTTAATTGTGTGCACTAAAATGGGGGTGCAGTTTAAAAGAGTTATTTAAAAAAAAATATTTTAGAATTTTGAATAGACGATCATATTCTATAATGATATAATAATTAACGTCCGTATTCAGAGATGTCAAATATTTCCTTAGTAGATATTTAATTAGTGATTTTGACATTTACAATGTGTGAAAAATAACATCAATTAGTTAACGGTCAGTTTAATGGACTTCACTGATAGCGGTAGTGAGATAGTATAGTTAGTAAGTGACAAGGTAGAATCTTGTCATCATTTTTGTAATGTTTTTATTTTATTAAGTAAGATAGCGTTTAGAGGTAAGACTATTATTTAATAATATCGCAAAAGAATAGGTTAATAAACATCTATGATGATTAAAACAAGCCGAAAACAATCTAAATATATTTTTTTCAACTTTTTAGTAATCCTATGATTGTATTCCTGAGACAATTTCTAGCTATGTATTTGAATAGACTTACCAGGAACTTTCAAGGTGCCGTCTTCATTGGCTTGTATTATCTCGGGCCTGTCAAGTCTCCTTGCCGTTTCCCATCCGTCTGCCATACACGAACTTTTGCATGGCTTTATCATGTTTCGGGGGTGTCCGTAGTGAGCGTTCGAATACCCTGAGTTGACAGAGAAATATTTGATGAGTCGTGAGATATAGGTTTCGAATTTGATAGGTTATAATATGAGCCATGAGGTAAATTAATTACTCATATTTCAGTTTTCGTTTCGTTTCATTTTTCAAATGCAATAGTTTGCATTTGATATATCGTAATTAAGTTTGCTTTCAGCGCAAACGACAGTATTTTTATTCGTTTGAGTCTGTTTCCATTTTTTACCATAATTTTAAAGAAATCCATTAATTTACCTTGACACGTCGCGCCATTCAATAAAGAAAGCAGATCCACGATTTGATCTGGAGGTGGCATTTCAGACTTCGCTTCTCCGAAAACTCTGAGCCTTGCGATTCCACCATCAGGGTACATGTTCACGCGAATATGGGTCCAGGCCTCGTCACTCAATACCTTTGGAAATAAATAAAAAATAATTTAATATTCGAAGAAGAAAGAGTATCGTTTTGTTAAGAGAGTATAGAAATATAAGACCAATTATATCTTTTGAGAGTACAGAGAAAATTCATACCTTTATCGTTATCTTATAGGTACCTATTGTATATTCTAATTTTAAGTATTCATTTCCACCTTACATATCCTTAAGATACATAGGAACGTGTCGTTAAACTAACCTTCAACTGTTTTGGATATCGTAACTCTTTATGTAAATGCAGAGTAAATTCGGAATTCAAATTATTTTAGAAGGTCTTTTTAAGGATATTGATAAAGAAAAATAAAGTATGAAAGCCTGTGATACTCTAACACAATGTGTACCTACTTGAGAGATTCCAATACAAATGCTTTGTGAATAAGGATATCGACCGCACATAAAGCTTGAGTTTCCTAAACAATTACCGCCTAATTCATAAAAGCTCTATAACTAAACACTGTTACAGAGTGTTTTGTCTCTTTTGCTCTTTGGAAAATAGCGTATGTTAGAAAGGGACAAACCATTTGATAGCTAAAACGTTGTTAATAAGCGCCCTTAGATTGTAGTGAAACAAATGCTACCTGTATATAGGGACATTATTAAAAAGCCAGCAACAAGTCCTATATAGGAACGGTAAACAAAATAAACATATCAAAAACAAATATTCGAGATCAAATTACAAATTGAACTCGTATTAATCTCAAGATCAGAGAAAATAATTTCATAGAAGCAATTTCTCTGAACGAAGTTTGAACTTGAATTGAGCTATATCAAAGAATGAAGGAACGAATGAGATTGGAGAGGAGTTTAGTTTATCGCAACTACTTTCATATAACGCGAGTGATGTCTGAACGAATCGTATTCCAACCGACGACATTTTGGAAATCCCGCCATTTGAAAACATTGAAGTGTTTCGAAAAATGAACGCTTATTTTTTAGATGTATTTCTAAATGAGTATTTGTGATTGAGAAATTCTTTTTTAACTGAGTAAAAATAGGTAACAATTCGTGTGTATTTTTCTTGATATATTGGCTAACCAAAATTAAGTTAAATTATAAATAGGTATTTAGTGAAGTTGGGTAGCCGACAAAAAATCTCCGAGTACCGTTGTCATTACATTGTTATTACGAGTATATCGTTTGCAATGTCAGATTGTGACTCTATAGGATTTTGACTCAATGGTAGCCGACTATTTTAGACTAGATAAATGTATAAAATATTTAAATGCCTAATGCCGTTAAGCTATAATAGTATTTCAAAAATAGGTACCTTAATGTTCGTTATAGGGAACCCGTTAAGCACCGCTACCCGTTACCTACTGCCTAACAATTGTGTAAGTATGGACTAAAATATTTGTCATTATGTCAATAACAGGTTTTAGTTAATATACATTTAATGACCTTTAAAATTATTTATAGCAATATCTGCAAATTAAATGCTTTATCAATTATGTACCAGAATTTAGTGATAACATAGTACTTATTAATAGGTTTTTAAATAAACATTATATATTTTGATGGATAAGGCTAATTGGGATGATATATGATATATTTCCCGGTGGGGAAAATATCTCACAAAAATCTCTTTGTGAGACTACCCTCAGTTTGGTTAGGCCATTGCAGGCTGAATCACCTGATTGCCCGAAAAGTAAGATGATTCCGTGCTTCGGAGGGCACGTTAAGTCGGTCCCGGTTTCTATCTACGGATAGTAGTCGTTACACGAGCCATGTCAGAGGCCTTTGGCGGCTCAATAACTCTGACACCAGGATTGGTCAGGTTGACCATCCACTCGATGAAGAAGATTATGGGTTACGATATAACGATAACTGCTAACCGATGAATTTAGGCTTAGAAACGCTAAAAGTTCATATTTTTTTTAGTTTCTTTATCATGAAGGAAGAAGTTAATTCAACCCAAAAATAGACATAATATATTGATAGTACACAAGGTGCGAAACCTATGAAATATGTTCGATCGCTTTCTATTCTCAAACTCACTTTTGTCCGTACTCAAAAACGTCAAATACTTCCTTAGGAGAGATTGAATGACTTGATTTGACAAAAAAAAAGTATGAAAAATTCACTACTTCAAATATTTCTAGGTACACGTCTTTATACGTCTCTGAGTGTGGCACTTATTCCTGTAATCTTACTCAACATCAACAATTCTTCTTCTTCTTCTTATCGAGTGGATGGTCAACTTGACCAATCCTGGTGTCAGAGTTATAGAGCCGCCAAAGGCCTCTGACATGGCTCATGTAACGACTACTATCCGTAGAAAGTAACCGGGACCAACGGCTTAACGTGCCCTCCGAAGCACGGAAACAATTGATTATTCCTTATATTTACCTTTTGGTAGTTCAGTCTAGTTTCTTCATAGCCTGGCCTAAGAGCGGTCACTGGAACTATCTCGTCCCATTTATCTGAATTTAACAGCTTGATTTGTTCTAATTCGTCTTCAGTACACGCTTTGCCCATACTGCTGTCTCTAGGTGGTAGTAGTTCTTCCTCTGTGAACAAAACTTTGGGTTAATACATGAGTTACCGTAGTCCAATACATTTGGGTGGCCGATAGTGGCATTTCTATCTGAGCGCTACCGTGCCTCGGAGGGCACGTTCAATTGTTGGTCACGGTTGTATTTATAGTCAGACTATATCGGAGGTTTTTTTTGGCGGTCTAAAAACTCCGACACGAGGGTTGGCCACTAATCTACTCCAACTTACTTAGGTAATTTGGGAATGAGAATTGAATTCTTGAACCTTAGACTGTAGAACAGTCGAGTTGATGCTTATTGTTTTCCTGATAAATGAACTAGCTTTCATTGATATACAGTAAAGACATTATCGCTTCAAAAATATTTTAAGATGGATAAAGTAAAAACTAATGATGTTGATAATTAATTAATGTCCCACTATTGGGCATAAATTTAATGATACTCATTTAATGTATGCCCAATAATGGGTCAGTACAGGTTTATACAAAAATATCTAATAACTAAAAGTTATAATCATTGAACATTAATTATGAAATAAGATTTTTCATGTTACCTATTTTAAAATTAATCTATCAATAAAGACATTTTGGTTATTCAAACTGTGCAAAGATTGTGTTTCAAAACCGAAATATTACTGATTTTACACAAAATTAAATTTCAAACCGCTCGACGCCATACAAAAACCAACAAAATAATATTAATTTTAACACATGCATATCGTGTTACAATTGGTGAGTCATAAAATATGTAATTTCGTATCAATTAAAACGTTTATTCTGTTTTAAATAATTAAAGGAGATGTATTACTATATTGTTAATGATATTTGCAACTCTGCAAAAGTATTCAAATTTATATCTTTACTAATATTATAAAGAGGTAAAATTTGTAAGTTTGTTTTTTTGTTTGTTTGTATGTTCGAGGTAATCTCAGGAATTATAAGTCGGGTTTGAATAATTCTTTTTGTAATAGATAGCCACATTCAACGGAAAGGTTATAGGCTATTTTTCATCCCGAAATTCCCACGGGAACGGGTACAACGCGGGAAAAACCGTAGGGCGCTGCTATTACCTGTATTGGGCATCTAAGTCACATATTTAAGGCGTGTTGTTTCAGCTTACGCTCACACGCCAGTAAACGTTAACACGAAATGTCAGTCTTACCAGACGTAAGAGAATAAAAAATCGTCGTCTGTCAGACTGTCATTGAAGTTACGAAACAACTCTTTGTTTTTACAGACATTTAAACAACGTGAAAAATCGTAACGAAAGTATGTTACGATAACCCACCGTTTAAAGAAACCCGCCCTTAATAAAAAAAGAAAGTTAGTATGCTTATCTACAAATGTCAACGCCCTATGATTTCGTCCTTAATTAAGGAAAAAAGTATTCTAGGCCATATTCCATTTCACAAGCTATTTTAATACTCATTAGTCAACTGATATCAAAAATAAAAGGTAGCGTTTATAAATATATTACCTCTTTATTAGAGGTTAGAGTTTATAAGCATACATATGCATTAGATACACACAAACACATTCGCATCCAAATGCTATACAACTGCAAAACACTTCAACTGTGAATCTCGCATGAGAATGCGTTCATGTATGTCCTATTCGTATGTCGTAAGTTCTAAAGAAAGTAAGAACGTACCTTCGGGCGTTAAAAATGCTGCCTGTATTGAGAATTTGGGAGCATTGTTTCCTGTGAAGTATGCTGTGTCCACTAGTAAACCTGTAGACAAAATATATTATGTATAATTACAATGTGTAAACGACAAGTAGGTATTCTTCATAAACCTAGCTACTAATTTTATTACGAGTTTCATACCAGATGAATACAAGGAGTTTTCGTCATAGCTTTAAAGCATTTAGATTGTTTATTCTAGCAAAGCATTACTAAATAGTGCAGCTTGTAAGCTCGCACAATTCAAACAAACAATTAAAAGAATATATGATATGAGATTACATAGAAAACTGAGAAATTAGGAACTCCTCAATTTATGAAGTTAGTGAAAAACAAACCTTTGATAACGCATTTGGTGGCCAGCTTCAGTATACACCAGTCATGGCCCGGGATCCTCTTCCTCCTGGTCTCCCAGCCGTCCATCCATTTGCCGAACTCCGTGTATTTGTCAGCGATGAAGATTGGACTCGTGTCTGCGATCATATTCTCACAAGACGCGAAGAAGTCGTCTGTAGCAAATATGACTTTCCCACCGGCCTGAAAGTAATTTGGGATTTCAGTATTTGAATATTTTTGAGGTTTATTAATTACTAGCAGCGCCCCGTGGTTTTAGCAGTATTCCTCCCGTTCCCATAAGAATTTTGGGATAAAAAATACCCTACCATTTTTCTGTTGCATGTGGCTATCCTTTACGAAAATAATTATTCAAATCGGATTGAGTTTTTGGAATGAGTGTGTTACGAGCACGAGATAACCTTGTACATAAAAAAACATAGACCACTTAAAATATGAATCAAAAACACACATAACATAACTACAAAATAAATACGGACAAACCAAAAAATAAACAAAATAAAAAACAAATATACTCACACTTTCGCCAGCAAATTCACTGAGCTCCGTAAACGCAGGAGCAATTTTTTCAATCATTTTGATAATTTTTTTGTATTTTTTACCTAATTTGAATCGCTAACGTTTCGAACTGAGAGGTACAATAGCAACTAACTTATCTTAGCGTGAAATGCCACCTTATATACTACTGATTATGAATGTATCTACTCAAATAAATACATTTGAGTACAAAGTAATAGGTAAAACAATTATTTGTATATATAATTTGTGGTTCATTAGTAAATTATTGCTAAATTAATTATGTTAATTGAATTTGTCAAAATTATGTTTAATTTCAAAATATTGAAATTATTTCAATCGTGATTTTTTAAAAAAAATCTAACAAATCACAAAACTGGTCCATCCATTCTAGAGGAAAAATCGCTTCAGTATTTAGGTATATTTATTATGTAGTAACATAAACGTGTTTCGGCAAGTTTACTCATGTTAATGAGTGGTTACATTGTATTTTGTAAACAAACAAAATATTTCAACTAAGTGTAAGTTGTAATATTTTTATTCAAAATAAAATCGCTATTGCATTGTAAATTAAAAGTTACATTTATAATGCTTCATTTATTGCATTTAAATTGTTTCATTAATCAATAATTAGGAACCCGTATCAATTGTGTATAGAATTAAGTAACACAAACTTAATCGTAAAGGTAACGTAACTTAATGATGTTTCATGCAGGACACATGAAAATTTTTCATATAAGTCCATATAACTAGAAAGCCTCGACATTATATTTAATCTAGGGATAGTGTCATTGGCATTGAAATTATTGAAAAAAAAAACGATTTATTCATTTCCATGCCCTGTCCATTCAAAAGAATACAAATATAAACCAATTCAATCGTTTTATAAAAACTTGTATAAAAAAGTAAAATGCTCGATGAAAATAGAATAAAACGTACCAGATAATTGAGCCTTTTTAGAATAGGCTTCATACCCTTCTATTAGTTATTTTTAACGAAGCGTGAGAGGCGGAAGCTATTTCTATCTTGTTCAACAAATTGCTATGAATCACTAATCGCACCCTGTGGTGTTACTCGCGTTGTCCCGTTCCCGCGGGAATTTCGGGATAAATTGTTTCCCATGTGCTATTCTGATGTATAACCTATATTACTGTAAAGTTTCAACCAAATCGATGCCGTAGTAATAAACTTTACTCATCATTATCATCAGTTGAGCAACTGATTCGGGATCAGCTCGGGTCATATAACTGGTTCTTATCAATGCACCGACACTGGATAGCGCCAGTCTGTAATCTTAGCATTCGTAGAGGGTGTGGTCTAGCGTTCAGATGCATGCGTTACACCCTACAATAGAAGATGATGAACGAAATGTAAAGGAATTTCATATAAGAACGTCGAGTGAAGCAACGAGTCTTTATCCAGCAGTATAAATTACAGGCTTCACTATACTTTTACCATACGAAATCTAAAATAATACCCCGAAATAAAACATATCTGCCAACCAAATAACCAACTACTGTACTTGTTTGACTTTGTTACAATTTATGAATTGAAATTTTTAATCCAAAAAACATTTTTATGGACTCACATTTCACTCCGAGATTAAAGAGTGTTGACTTATTAATTTATTCAAATTGTGGGTTCACATGAATGTCAATTACGTTTTAATTTAATACTATACCTACTGGCGGTGCGGTTTAGTTACTGAAACATCTGGAAACTTTTCCACAAAAATATTTTATATCTATACTAATATTATAAATAGGTAAAAATTTGTTTGTATGTTCGAGGTAATCTCAGGAATTATCAGTCCGATTTGAATAATTATTTTCTTAATAGATAGCCACATTCAACGGGAAGGTTATAGGCTACTTTTCATTCCAAAATTCCCACAGGAACGGGCACAACGCGGGTAAAACCGCGGTGCGCTGCCAGTCTTTGTATATTATAGCTTGTAGTTGCCAATAAGTATTATTTTATCGTTCCAGACTGTTCTATACTATAGTATCTTTTATCCACTTAGTGTCTGCTCTGGCTTCGTTCGTTTCGAGTAGGTTAGCGGCCAACCCTGATGCTTAAATTCCACTATCAGCCACCCATCCAAGTAGGGGCCGAGCTGCACGTTGCTTAACAATTGCATAGACTAATATCGCATTGCTCTAGCTGAGATATTGAGAAATTGGCCCAAAACCTTCCAAATTAATCACCCTGTCAAAGAACTAACCGCATGAAATTTTGTTGAGTAGTTTTTTAATTTATCGCTATCGTAAATTGGGACGCGGTGCGGAACTTGTTTTTTTTAACACCATAACTACCTACGTGGTGATGATACTTTTAATCCATTCATTATTTTGACGTAAAAGAGCCAAAGACAACTAACTGTGTATAAATAAAAATGAATCGATACGATCTGTGCTCAATAAAATGTGTTAAATTCCGAATCCGTATTTCGTCTTTCAGGATTCCGCAACTGAAATCCGTAGTTGAGTAGTAAAGTTGTTACATTTAAAATAAGTTTTTACATTTTTCATTTTCCATTGTAATGAATATAACAATGATATTTTCTTGTTATATGCTCCATTTGACATGGTTCCAACTGAAACAAATTTTTAAACTGTTATCATTTATGTTACTGTCGTTTCTACTTACACATTGTCGTCTCTAACCGTGTTAAAAGATAGGTATATTAAACCTTACTTACGTCATTATATTTTTTCTTCAGTTTTGAAGTAAACAGGTATTTAAAATTCAAGGTTTGTTTGAAAGAATCGGTATTAGGTCGGCAACATACATGCTTACTTGTTTAGTCTCGATCTGAATTCAGTTTCTAAATACACTAAATTCAATTAACTAAATTGCGGAACCGAATTTCGAGACCTTTGCCTACTATGTCTGAATTTTTTAACCTCTTTTTAGGGTTACTTACAGATCGTTTTGAAAAGTTAACAATCACAAAGACGTTTTGTTTTGTTTAACTTGTAATTCTAGGCGTTTTGAATCGAAATTTTGAACTTCAGATCGAAATTATTGGTGCGAAGCGAGGCTGCGGAGCGTCTCCGTAACGGAGATTTTATGCAATCCTATTGGTTTATATTTGTCCGTTTCTCCTCTCCGCTGCCTCGCTCCGCACCAATGGACAGGCACCCTTAATGTAGGAAATATGGAATATGTGGGTCTTCGATGAATGATTATGCTATTTTACGCACAATAGGCTTAACAACTTAACAACAAAATTTGACACACAGTTAATATAGTCAGGTCCGAATGACTCGACTTGGGTCCAACAATAAATAAAAATAAATAACGTAACTTCATCAACACAATCTGCATATAAGTATGATTTATATGTTCCTAAAACATATGAATAAAGCTTATCAAAATACTTATTTAAATAAAAAATCTTTAAGTTTCTCAAATGATAGAAAATAGTTATGTTACTCATACGCAGCATCCTTCGCATCCGGAATACAACACACATAGAGTAAATAAATAAACATTATTATCTGCTTTTAAAGTCAGAAAAAAACCAGTTAAAACCAGTTGTAATCTCGTGTTGGAAGTGTTATCTGAGTCGAAGATATTTAATGGTCTAAGGTGCACCGGCGTCGTGATATAGATAACCTATGTTGTAATTACTTTAGCTCCGTGTTTTACTCATCTTTTAAGGGTAAATACTCAAATATGGTACTAGTTTCATAAGTTTAAGCGAACATTTTGAATTGAAACTACGTTTACGGTTACACTTCGCTTTTATTTACCATTTTTATCTGACGTTTCGGCCCCTTTACAGGAACCGTGGTCACAGAAAACTGAAAAATGTTATTAATCAAACAGTAGTAGTAGCGCTCATGGCGTTACTATGACTTCGCTTAGTCACATGGCGTTTGACTAAGCGAAGTCAGTTCATTGCAATTGTTAAGCAACGTGCAGCTCGGTCTCTACTTGGATGGGTGGGTGATAGTCGTATTTCATAATGGCTCTGGAAACGGAAAACTAATCAAAACACACCTAATCAATGTCTCAAATTAGGTATATACTTTAAGATGTATGTTTAAATAGTTTAAGGGTGAACAAACAAACATAAATCGCATTTATAATATCTACAGCTAATTATTAAGAAAACTACCGCAAATAGGTCACAACCAGTTATGTTTCAGTACTATAGGTTTCAAACGTGGATTGTTAATTAATTAAATATAGCCATTAGATTGAGGTCTTGGAAATGCTACTGTATCGATGGACGCCACGTGCCACGGGTATGATAGAGAAAGACCTATTTGAACTCGGTTGAACTAGTACTTTCTTCTAAGAGGTACTTGCTGTTCATCCTACTAATATTATAAATGCGAAAGCTAGTGAGGATGGATGTATGTATGGATGTGACGATTGATTGAGTGTTTGTTACTCTTTCACGAAAAACTACTGAATGAATTAGGGTAAAACTTTACAGTTATGTATGTTATACATCAGAATAACACATGGGATTCATTTAATCCTGAAATTCGTGCGGGAACGGGTACAACGCGGGTAACACCGCGCACAAAATTTCATGAGAATCGGTCAAGCCGTTTCGGAGGAGTTTAGTACAAACATCGCAACACGAGAATTTTTACATTACATAAATTACATAAAAACATGCGGAATTTACCTTACAATTACCACGAAATATGTCAACCAAGTTCATTCAGGAAAATAATCCCCACATAAATATATTATACACATCTCGGCATGTTTCAACCCCTTCAATTGTCAGGCTCACGTCTTCTGAAGCCATTAGAATGTGTTCCCAGTAACAAGGTATATTCTAATAGACTATATATTATGTAAACGGTTTCGACGTGTTGGTGCATTGCAATTTATCAACACTAACATATTGGGTAATGGTAGTCGCGAACTGTTGTAAAGAAGATGGTACAATGTACTATGACTGACATTCTGTTTGACAAAATTAAAATTTAGTTTTATATCAATGATATAAAGTAGTTTTTTTAAAGCAATAATCTCTGAAATTAACAGTAGAATTGTAAAGTATATTGTTAAATATGATATTTGCTTCAGACATATTAAGGTAGGAATCTTCCTCGTCATTCCTATGACTATTAAGTTATTAATGTAATGTATTGACAAGTATCGAGTTCCAGTAAAGCAATCACGACATCTTTTGTAAAAGAAAATCATGATAAAGAAATAAAAATAAACAATACAAAATGAACGCCGTACTGTTTTCGCTTGAGTCTACTCCAAGGTACTTAAATCTACTTATTTCAATTGAAATGTTAATAATCTAATTTGAAATTGGATCACATCCTCTTGTCTATCAAAAAAATCGACCGTAATCAGTGATGTCCAGAGGAAATATTCTAGAATCTTCCTCAATTTTTCACCTAAGTTATGACATCACCATCCAATGTGATACTCCTCTAACCAACACAGTCTGCCGCTATACCCGCCGCGCTACTCAACTTGATATAAACGAACTGTTACACTGCACTTTGTTTATAAGCAAAATGTTGTGACTTTGCATAATACCCATAATTTATATACAAAAGTAAATAAAGTAGTGAAACGTCATATTGTGCAGTACATAATTACAGAAGAGGTTAACTCTCTCTGCAAAGTAGAATGAGAGCTATAATATTTGTTTCATAGGTATAGAGATCTGGCAAGCATAATGATTATACCTAATCCTCCTCACTGTACTGATATCTTCAGTGAGATGAGCGGCCTTTGCCCACCAGTGAGACATTACAGGCCAATAATTTACTATAGGCATGTAAAAACAATTTTTAGCTATTTCTAAGTTATGACTACATTTAGTCGTTTGCAGCATACATCATGCATTGATGGCTACAGGTTATGAGATAAGCTTAAATTGTAGTAGTCAACGCATATTAAGTAATGTAATACATAGTTAGTTTTATATAGGTACCTCTATTTACATACATAAAATTCCACGTGACCTAGAATTATGGTATATTCTATTTTCTTTCACCATAAAAACCTTCCTAATCTAACCCATCTTGTTTCTATAAACCTTTCTACACAACCACTGATCCCGTGTTCTAAAATCAGGATCCTCCATTCTTTAAAAAATAAACTCGATAAATAATCGATTATCGGGTTTATCCCGACAACTGTTCCCGAACATTCCTCAACACGGCCCGTTAAGCTACATCAATATTATACGAAGACACTTCCCGTTCGATCCTCAGGTACAATTAATAAACAAGGGACATATTTATCAGGACCACCTGTTACCGACACTTGTATGAACGGGGAGTAAGCACCTAATCGGATCAGATTTACGTTTTGATTTAGGTAAGTCTCCTCTGGGGATGTAGTAGCCCGGTTTATTACGAGCGATATATTATATTTGTATGAACTGCTTGGTTGTTAATGTTTAAGTACAGTCGGTCTATTAAAATGATGAGTAAAATAACCTGTGTTAGTGAGAATGTTCAAATTTTATAATGCGACAAAGTAATTGCTACATTGTCATGGCCTTTTAATTTATACATTAAAATATTTTTCTTTAGTATAGTGATACGGTGAACAGCTCCTTTCGCTCGCCGAATAAAGCCGACTACTAAAATTCAATTCAATTCAAATATATTACGTTTTAATGTACATTTGATTTGTGGTAACAATCCGTACACAATTGCGGTCACCGCATGTTACATGCAGGGAACGACTTAGGACGGGTTGCTTGAACGTCAACACAAAATGCCAATCTCTACGGACGTAAGAAAATAAATAATAGTGGCTTACTATTAGCCCGAATAACCTTAACAGACTGCCAATGAAGTTACGAAACAAAGCTTTGCATTTAACAGACATAGAACGTAGTCTTGAACTTTTTAACGAACGTACACGCATTTAAATCTATACTAATATTATAAAGAGGTAAAATTTTTAAGTTTGTTTGTTTGTATGTTCGAGCTAATCTCAGGAATTACCAGTCCGATTAGAATTTTGTAATAGATAGCCACATTCAACGGGAAGGTTATAGGTTTTTCATCCCGAAATTCCCATGGGAACAACGCGGATAAAACCACGGGGCGCTGCTAGTACGAAATACTACATTGTAACTACCCCTTAGTTAGCGTATAAATGACGCAAGTTGTACCACTCCAACATTACTATAACTATCGAATATACAAAAACGACTCTTATAAACTGCTATATTTAATCGTTCCACTGAACTGTGTCATACCTTCCCATTCCAACATAACATTGATTTGATAACGCCTAATAACTTTGAGTCGGCGCAACGCTCGTGTGAGATTTCTATAGACACACCTGCGTCTGTCTTGGCATTTTATTACGAACATATTCTATGGAAAACACTTTTATAGAGCGTTGATGGTATACAACTGAATATGTAAAGGATTTTATATGGAATCGTATTGAAATTGGAAGCAGAGGAAACGTGTTATATGAGTATTTTTTACACGAGTAGTTTTATTTTTATTTTCAACTAGCAGCGCCCTGCGGTTTTACCCGCGTTGTGCCCGTTCCCGCGGGAATTTCGGGATTTTTTTTACATAAAAACCTTCCTCTTTAATGACTCTACCTATTACAAAAACCGCATCAATATCCGTTGCGTAATTTTAAAGATTTAAGCATACAAACAAACAGACAAACAGAAGACAAAGAGACGCGACTTTGTTTTATACTATGTAGTGACTAGCAGAGGTTAGGCAGAGTACTATTTTTGGCGATCTGACCTGACCTTTGACCTGCAGTGTTATTAGTGGTTTCAGACAAAGCGTATCCTTTTGGAATGGAAAGTAGCTCATTCTCGTCTCCTAAGTGTGATCTATACAGATGAGTGTCTATCTGCAACCAATCGAATATGTCTTGATGATAAATGCGATAAAAAGTAAAAAAAAATATTAGCCTGCGTAATGTCCCACTGCTAGGCAAAGGCTTCTCATCTCACTGAAGATATCAGTACAGGGAGGAAAATTAGGCATTAGGAGTTGGTGATCTCAAACCCGAGCCATGCTTATACAGTAGGAAACATGTTTTTGCGAATGCGATAAATAAAAAAGAAATATTCATTAAATAAAAATATCACGATAACATTACTTATTATCAAAATTAAAAATTGCTAAGATGTATCAAATTACACTTGTTAAAACTCAATAAGAGTTAACCTCTTAATTACAGTTAACGATCATAAAACAACTGCACGAATTTGTTATAATTACATTCAACCAAAAACGAGCTACGAACAGTTAAGAATAAGTAAAAAACCGCAACGCATATCAGAACCCAATTAGTACTTCTAAATGATTAAAAATTGAATTTAATTTAAACATTTACGTTACCACGTTGGGCCATTAACGTAGCGACATAAAACGCTAATTCAATAAAGTGGCAATCCTCAGGGCGCATTCGTTGAGCGCTTGATGACTGCATTTTATAGCCACAACCGTTAAACCATTTTCACGGATCGCCACACTAGGGCAGTCACTGTTACTTATGTATAGTGATGTGACTGCAATAATGTTTTACATACCGTTACGGATATTTGTTGGGATATAAACCTGTTTTATAGGGAACTGTGAGCTTTGTGCAACGTTTTAAACAATGAAATGTATGGTCAAAATGTTAGTTATTTTCGTAGTAACGTAAATAGAGTTTAAGCTGTTTACACGGCTCCAGAGAAGGGGGATTGAATTTTGTGTGTAAAATTTTCATGCTTGTTTGTTCGCTATTTTCTCAAAAACGAATAAGGTGTGTGATATGGAAATGTATGTTTTATTAAATATGTTTGGAAGTCCGATAAAATCGACTAATTTTTAAAAATATTTATAGTATGCAGTTTTTTATATGCGTGTCTGTATGGAGAAATTAAAGTGATTAATTTAGATTTCATTTTGTTTTATTTCGGTTGGAACACAGCTTGATTTAGCTATGATCTTATAGCTCTGTGCCTGTAATAGTATTAAATGATAATAAGCCTGCACTGCTACGCAAAGGCCTCTCATCTCACTGAAGATATCAGCTGTTAGCTGAAGATATTAGCCGTCAGCAGCTAACAAGAACATATTTTACTTCACTCTCACGCACTCACCGTTACCCTATACTCTCTATTCGAAATTTAAACAAAACAAACGTTGCAAACACATCCCTACATCTCCCTCGATACCAATGCCTGCGGACCCATCTTACCAACACTACGGCTATTAAATGTTATACTTTCTACATAAGTAATTAAGAGCTAGCGGGTAATAAAGGACAGAATTTAAGACTTAATATCGGCCCTGGGATAGCCTCGTTCAGTTTTACACACTTTGTTGTTATTAAGTTGATGTATGATTAACCATTGGGGTTGTTTCAGTCACATGTGTTTTGTTTTAGCTGTAGTGTAGGTTGTGAATGTTTTTGCAACATGATTTTGTTGGATCAAACGCCCCTTGTGAACTTTTGTTTCATATTTACTTGGATAAAGTAAGTTCGAGCAGGTTAGTATCCAACCCTGTGGACGGAGTTTTTAGACCGCCTAAAGGCCTCCGATATGATCTGACGATTGAAAGAACCAGGACCGGCAATTTAACGTGCCCTCCGAAGCCACTGGGATTGGCTTACTCGAACTTACTTAACGGGAATATTTACTGATAACTGAAAAATGATTATTTTAAAGCATCATACTTGTTTTATTTGCTTATTTGTACTCAAAAAAACACCATTACTGTATTACATTCAAAGCACATTATACATTAATAATATCTCACTCTCTTCTTTACCAAACAACATTAAATATGTAACCAAGAAACCTCAAAATATCTAATGAACCACAAGAGTTCAAAATCCTATTTCATTCAGTACATTCAGGAACAAAAGCCAAATATACGCAAAAGGACTATCAAATCTACTTTTTGTCAGAATTAGACGCACTCGTCCTTTACCAAGAAGGTTTTATTTACAAATCAAATTTTTCCGAAACGAATTCGACTGTACCTTTATAATATTATTTAGATTTACCTTCGACCTTTAGAAGTCAACAACCTCTGTTTTTACCTTCGCTTTTATGGGAATAAAACGTAACTTTGTCTTATTTTTTTACTGTACGATATTTAGGATACGTTTCAATTGAAAATCTTGGTCAAAATCTATCTGGATTTTTTAACAAAGGTGACAAAAATATGCTGGAATGGCATAATATAGAGACTTTACATTAATCATGGTCAATTCTGAATAAAGTCAACGTATTGTGATCAATTATCAAATACATTCAACAAGAGGCTGCATTTCAAAGATTATTGTTAATAATTCAAATGATTTTCGCAACATGATATTCAATTGAGGAATACCTAACAATTATACCTGGAACTGATAATGATTCCGCTACATGTAACTGAGCCATCGATACTAGATGTATTGATGAAATTGGTCATCCATAATTATAGCTAATTCAAGATTGTATATTTATAGTATCTATATTGTTTCGTGTTAAGTTTACAGTTATCTGTGTTAGGATGAATCTAATTATTTTGAAGATTAAATTTAGGATTAAATGTTTTAAACGATCGATCACGAAACTTAATGTGGCAGACTAAATTCCACGCGAGTGAAGCCGCGGGCAAAAGCTAGTTCTAAATAAAAGTGATTCAATTCAATTTTTAGTTATTGGCTTCTGCTGACATTTCGTCGCAATTCCGCCAGTGTCAGTGTTCCCGGTAGAAAAAACCACGATGCGGCGAGAGCGGCGTGGCAGATGCGTTCAAACATAGCTCGGGTTTGAGATCACCAACCCGCAGTAGGCAAGCGTGGTGATGACGCCGAACCTCCTCAGTGGACTGATATCTTCGATGAGACGAGGAGCCTTTGTCTAGCAGTGGAACATTACAGGCTGATACCACTTTATGTTTTTATATGATAGCGTTGATTCACAAAAAAGGTTATTTTCAGTTCGCGAGATTCATCTCAATTTTTTTAAGTTTCAATGCGGATTAAACCACGGTACAAAAAATACGCATTTCAAAGCAAATCTAATAATATCAAACTACAAAACTAAACAAAAACAACGTAATAAAAATCAATAGCCATGTTTACAAACAGCAAAAAGTTAACTTAGGTACAAACAGTTTCAATTTCAGGAAAAAAAGAACAAAATGCTGTTTTTAGTATACGCTGAAGAATGTTTCCTTGAATTTGTAGAAAAAGTATCGATGCTTTTTTGTTACACTTTCAACCTAGCCGTAGGTTGTAATTCAGCCTTAGAATAGTGCTCGATATAAGCAGTAAAAACTTGTTAATACCGTTTTTATTTCAACGTCTCAGACACATCCACAAATCCGTACAAATATTACATAAAGATAAAGTTTCTAACTTTGTTTGTTGGTAAGGGCTATCTCAGGAACTACCAATCCGATTTTAATAATTCTTTTATAATAGATAGCCACTTTCACCTGGAAGGTTATAGGCCATTTTTCACCCTGAAATTCCTATAGGTACGTGTGCAGAACAACGCAGGTTAAACCGCGGGGAGCTGCTAGTACTTTATAAGTACGTAGGCATCAACAAATTCCTGAGGCACATAGAGTCAGGCGCAGCACAAAGACAGGTTTAACATATTATTCTTCTCCCGCGAGCACGAGACGCCAGCTATTTGCTTTACAAGTCTCGCTGACGTTGTAATCGGTAGAGCAAGCAGCGTGAGATAAACACCTTACTATGTGTTCTCGATTGTCAAAGAAGTAAAATATAAAAGTGATTCGAGAAGTATTTTGGGAAATTACGAGAAATGTTTCGATTAAACAATCTATGATAAAGTTGTACTTTTTTTAATTTTATTTTCATTTAACCTGTTGTGTCCCACTGCTGGGCAAAGGTCTCCCCCAATTCTTTCCACCTGATCCGTACTTACATAAAGTTTTTTAATAAGTTAGTAATAGTGATAAAATTTATTAAATGTTAAAAGAGGAATTACATAAAAATGGTCTACTTACTATAGTTCATTAAAAATACAAATTCAAGAACAAAACACCTAAACATTTTATATCGAAGATATATCAAGTTCTAAACGCGGCAAATCCAACAAATAGAAATAAAAGAGTGTGAATAAATACATTAAAGTGCTATCGAGAACCGTTAGTAAATACGTTTTATCACGTCTCAGTAATTACGCTGCATAATCCCAAGTATCTATTCTGAAGTAAACAGCAAAAAATTTAAAATTTAACTCAAGTTTGTGGTTATTTTTCCCTTTACGGGACCATTGCGTGTTTCCAGAATCTGATTGCAATGGACTTTTATGTTTATACCAATTTTTATCCGAAAAAAGATTTCCACAAACTACAATTTTCTGAGCGAAACCGGAATATAATAGCTTTGTTAAGTTTTCAATGGATAATGTATAGTTTCGTTGTCTTTTTATGAGTACAGTTTGTTATTATTGCAATTGCAAATAGGTAAAGTAAGTAAGTTCAAACTGGTTAGTGGTGATTAGTGCAGCGACTGAGATCCGTTGTTTAACATTTTATGTCAGTCTTTTTTCGTGGGGTACACGAGCGCTAGAGATGAGATCCAATAGAATGAATTTAGATTCTGTTGTCCGAAAAAACTTAGAATTTTTTTAATTCTAGATAAACACTAGATGAAGGGCCTTTGACATTACATGCTATTACTTTACATTTTCACTTATCTATAAAAACTGATCTTGATGAACAGTTTGCATTTGAAGCAAACCACTCAACTCTGACTAAACTAATCACAAAGAGAATAGTTCCAGGATTAGTTTACTATTTATGACATTGTAGTTCTACTGTTTTTCATAGAACCCAACAAAAACAAAGTAACATACGACACAAAAATGTTTTACTGCCATTTATAACTTGTAACTTTCGTTATACCAGAATCAAAACATTGTAACCTCAAGAGGATATGATCCATAAATATTTGTCCTCAATACAAAGTTTTGGGGCCATCTTGTTTGCCCTATCTTGGGTACTATAACTCAGTTACCTATAGTTTGTAGCTCGCTGCGCCCCAGAGTACAGTCAACGACACTAATGTATGAAAACTTTGACACATTTTCAGGGATATAGTATTAATAAGTTGGGGTGTTTGAGGGTACTTAGATGGCCATCTTCTTTAGTGCTCAGTAAGTGCTCATCACACACATTAAACTAGAAAATAGCAAATACAGTTTCTTAACCGCAACGGGCCAGTGTGATGCCTGAATGAATGAGGAATAAAACGTCACGCGACACGCACCCGACCCACATCCGCACTATGTGTGTCTTACGCATTACTCTTACATATTTCAAATACTTATTTAAGGGCGGAGTAAAAATAAAAAGCATCATATACCTAGGACATATAAAGGGTCTTTCAATTTCAAAGTTTTTAGTCGTTGTGCTACGCGCTGTAGCGATGACCATTCGATACGCCCACAGATGTTCCTTTATTTTTATTCATATAAAAAGCGCGTACCAGGCTGACCAAAAACGCTTTTACTGTAGGAAGGAACCCGTATAACTTTACATTGTAGATCACTTAATAAAGAAGTTTTTTTTAGAAAACAGCAGCTATTCTCTAAACAAAATCATAATTCAAGACAATGTAAAGGAGACTACTAAAATATGACAAACAAGTCTTGATGAAAGTAAAGTACTAAAACTCAATCTTTGTTTGTAGACATCAAAAGATACTTTTCGTGTTCCAATGAAAGTGTTAATGATCATAATCAAAATGTTAACCGCGAGCATAAAGCGCGAGCATTGTTGAGACATCATTGTCTCTGTTTAATGCACCATTAGAACAATCCTTATAAAACCGAGTTTACATACTGTTATGTGTCGTAAATACTTGGCGAGACGTGCTTGATATCGTTATTGTGTGAGCGTATGAGAAGTGCCCGTGGCTTCGCTCGTGGTGATGACGTAATTGAGATCATTTTTGATGGAAAACTGTCCTTTATATATGATTTTTGAGCGTAATTTTGTTCCTTATTAATTGTAATACAGTAGCTAAACTTGCTCATCAAAATACATTAAGTGGTTAGAGTTCAGAGAAAAGAAGAAAGGAATACAAATTATCTGTACTTTCAGAATATAAGAAAAGTGCTCTGTAATCGGCACCTATTAATTGTACGAATGGTATTCATTCATTCATAATCTGTGGGTAATTATTCAATTATAAGTACCTTGGAGTAGCAGTAGCATAATAATCTCTCCGTTTTTTTTCTATATAGTGAAAAATAGACACCGTAGCTTGATGTCACCCGGTAATGATTCATCTTCAAATATTGCATATTAAATTATATGTATATATACTCAAAATACCTTAAATTCTCCATTCATATAATTAAAACACTTATAACACCGTAGAAATGTCAAGCCGCGAAGCTTCCCGCGCATATAAACGAAGCTTTACATTACAGCCAGCACTTTGTTTAGTTACATTTTGTACACGTGATAATATATTAGTCGTCATAAAACGGGAGCTGAGATAAAACTGTGTCGTTAGAACAGAATAGAACAAAAGAACCGTCTACAATGGTCGCATTTGACCAAGTTTTAATATCAGTGGTGCAGAATAAAGGGAGGTACTTCAGAGAGCTCATTTAGGCAAATTATGCACGTGCATTGCGAATGGAAAAATAAAGGCGTAGTTCAAAAAATGCAGTACATTAACTTTATTAATGACCGCGCGATGTTCGCCCATTAACTATGGATGTTGCTGTCTGGTGCTGGGGCTACATGGGTTATATTACATGGAGTTACATTTACAGTTACATTTTACCGATCAAAAACGTGAATCACCTCAATTTGTTGGTTAATTTGTTGTTTTATTCTATTGTAAATCTATTTATTTTATATC
This sequence comes from Cyclophora punctaria, assembly GCA_951394245.1. NCBI lineage: Eukaryota > Metazoa > Arthropoda > Insecta > Lepidoptera > Geometridae > Cyclophora > Cyclophora punctaria. The sequence continues at coordinate 9,368,219 of OX596175.1, forward strand.
TTTACTGTCTTACAGCGGCCACAGTACATGCATGGGCAAAGATCTCCAAAAATTGTTTTTTTCCTTAAAGGACTGAAAGTCAATTTATTTTCAGAATTAAAATGTTACTAAAAAATGAAAAAAACATTGATATTAATTTTTTAATAGTTAAGTCCAACCAACTATAGGATGACGTTTAAAATACGGTTCAGACTACAAATTACGTCTTACCGTATTTTTAAAATTGCGGCAGTAGATGGATTAGAGAAATCATCCCGGTAAAAGTTCATATATTAAGATTATATCATTCTCAGAATCTGGAACATTGCCTACTGTATATTGTTTAAACTGTGCCACTTCCACCACCTTCTACACTCAAAGGTTCAAATTAAGTGCATTTTTCAGTAAAGCATTTGCATAATGCATTGAATCAAATTCCAAATTAATTTGAAGTAGTGGGCAACGCTTTTGAATGACCATATTTTTATTAAAATATAGTACAGGATGCATAAACCATCTCTCATTAATTTACCGAACCAAAGTTAGTTATTATAAAGTGACATTAACATATTACTTATGTATATATCTACTAATTTAATAAAGCTGAAGAGTTTGTTTGTTTGAACACGCTAATCTCAGAAATTACCAATCCAATTTGAATAATTATTTTTGTGATAGATAGCCACATTCAACGTGAAGGTTAAAGGCTATTTTTCATTCCGAAATTCTTATGGGAACAGTCATTGAGTGGTTAAAACCGCGCGGTGCTGCTAGTAAAGAATATAATTGGAGTGTACTATCTTTTTTTCCGGCTAAAACTTATACTAGTACCATGTATCACTATTTTCTATGTATTTGACTTATTTTTAATCATGTCTGGTTAGAAAGTAAAAGACAAAGAGCAGGCAAATATCTAAAGCAGAAAATTCCAAAAGATGCTTTTATTTTAAGAGTTATATTAAAAATGTGCTCACATTATTCTTACTACTCCTGCGCTGGCATTCCTTGAGTGTAGTGCACAAAAATTGCATTCTTCTCTGTTACTCATTAATTTTCGGGAAAAGTTTTATTCTTTTTACAGACTTTCAGCGACAGACTTTCTCACCGTTTTAAATATGGAAAAACAGAAAATGTATAATGCGAATTGTAAATCGAACATGAAGGACTTCTACCGACTTTCTACTAAAACAATATTTAAAAGAGATCGTCCGGCGGAAATGGGTTTCTAATAGTACTTTTTATCCATTATTTTTAATCTTGATGATAGTTTTAGTAATTTAGTTAAACGCATTTCAAAATTATGATAACATTAATTAAACGGGGCATTAGTTTTATCTGTACAATGGCTGTTTTAATTATGGATTTCATTTGTAATCATGTTTTGTTAGTTTTAAGTGTCTTAGAAGTTAGGGATTGGTTCTTTTGTCTTATTTCTAAATTCTTGAGACCAAAAAAATATTGTACATGTTTTTGTGGCTTTCGTACAAGGAAAACTATGCAGTACGCTGAATGAACTGTACCTTTAGCAGTACCTTTTCATATAGATGATGAACGTGCTATGTGCTCTCAATTCAATTACAGGAGTAGTATGATAGCAAATCCTCTATCGCTACTCCTAACATTTTGGGTCAATTCGGTTTATGTTATTTACTATCGTATAGAAACAACACTGAATAATTAACTAATTGACGTATTATTTTAAACACTTAACCTTAAAAATCACCCATTCTTCTTTGGAAACTTGGACAGCTTTAAGAAAGACTTTAAGCCTATTTTGGGCTTATCACATGTTTACAAGATAAGTGTGAGTAGTTAAAAATAGATTAAGGTCAAGTTTGAGTTTATCATTAAATAATTGTTGTATAATATTCGGCAATGTTTTGATATTTAGATTAGCATTGAAAGTTTCATTGTCAAGGACTATGTTAACAGATTTAGGTATAAAACTTATTATATATTTTTAGTTACCGGAAATAAATTCACTGTTCCTATTTCCTTTTTTAATGGTTGTAGTGACAAGGTTAATTTTACTATTATCAGTATATTTTTTATATTATGTAAACCTAAACAAACCTTTCCATTGATCATAGAGTTACTGTTAACCCGCATCTTCTTACTGTTTGGAGGTTTACAATGCCGGTTAACATTAGCATCATCATATCGATAGTACCTACTAAGAGATTTTTCGACAAATTGTCAACTTCTTTCAACTTGAATTTTTCTTGCTCCACAGCAACAAAACATCCATTTGCGACTTTACAAGCCTCAAGCCCGTAAATTCTGAAGACAACATTTACAAAGAATTAATTATTTGCTTTGCCAATGCTTTCTATCAAACGTATTGCCTTGAATTGAAAAGATTGCTCAACATCAGCAATTCTTAATTCAAATTATTTTACTGAAAACTTTTAATGTACCAGTTGTAAACATACAAGACATATCGCCTTGTAATAGTCACGTTGTTATTCCATCGGTTATTCCTACTGCGTCTGATGTATAAAGGGGTTTTTGAACTCCCATCTCCATAAAACTAAACTAGAAAGACGTTATGCCAATGTTATGTCATATAGAACCGGGGACCGTTAGCACTCATGTGAATTCCCTTTGAATGGTAACGTATGGAAATGATGGCAATTGGTTGCTTTATCTTGTTTGGTTTAGGATGATTATGTTCTATTGCTAAAATATTATGCGAGTTATTTATATTTATAAAAATGAATGGTGACTAGATTATGCTGGATTTAAAGTACAACAACTGTTTATAAACTGCAAAAAGCGCGTGAAAAGGAACAAGCTTTCAATTCGAATGATATGGGGTATCAGTTATGGAAGATTTTTTGTTTCATTGAAATGAGCGCTATGGGGTATCAGTTATGAATGGATTATTTGCTGTCGTTGAAATGAGGTCCTCATTTAAATGTGCTTTCCCTTTTGTCTATTTTGTTTTGCCTTTCAATAATATAAAAATGCTCCTTTAATTTTCGTCAAAGTGGTTTTTATAACCATAATATTCGTAATTCTTGTAGCATCTGATTTGACTGATGTTTTTAGCCCAATCTAATTGACGTTTATGTGTATTGTGTATTATAAACAATTTAAGAGAAGGCATTCGATTGCCTTCACCACGTTACCGAATGCACCCGTCTGCGGATCCGGTGTTCCCGCGCGATTCCCACGCCGCATCATATCGTAAATTCAATTTAACACTTCGGACGGGGTACCAGCAACATCCATTTACTTTTAGTTTATTCATATCTGTTTGAGCAATTGCTGTTTACACTGTCATTGAGGTTATTAATTTTAGGTGCCTTGAACAGATTCAAGGTAACAGTCTTCAGATTCAAGGTAAGATATAATCTTCTTTGAAATAATTTTTATTTATTTATACAATTTGTGGGAGAAAGCGAAAGATGAATCATACGCTCGTACTCAGAATCCTTCCTTAGTACAGATGTAATGAGTGATTATGACATGAAATTTATGAAAAATTACGTCAATTACTTAAGCGTTGATTTAATGGACGTCTTTGAGTGCAGCAGTTAGACATGTGGTATGGTATGTCATGCTCTTAGCCATTTGGAAGGTAAAAGCTTGCTAATTCTGGTCATGTCACTTTTTATTGCTTAAAATTAGCATCAAATCTGTTTAGCATATAAACTTCTTCTTCTTCATCGAGTGGTTGGTCACCCTGACCAATCCTTGTGTCAGGGTTATTGAGCCGCCAATGGCTCATGTAACGACTACTATCCGTAGAAAGTAACACGCATAAAGACGTTATCGTTAAATAGTATACATATTAAATAAACATCTTCACATTTACAATGCGCTTAAATATATCGTTGTTATTTGAAAAGTTTAACAAATATGTTATCATGGAACCCCCAGCAACCTCCATTATTTTATGTCAATTTCTGTGACGCGAGGACGCGAGCCGCCGCTGCGGGTTCGACATGTGCTATATCCGCTTCTCTATCCTGAGCTAGCCTTTGACAAACACGTGTAAAGGTGCATCCATATTGAATTTTAGCTTTAAAAGATGAAATATCCTTTATAAAAATATTAGCAGCAGCCCGTGGTTTTATCCGCTTTGTGCCCGTTCCCGTAGGAATTACGGAATAAGGCTATCCATTACAAAGCTATATTAATCAAGCTGTAATCTATGAGATTAGCGCGTTCAAACAAAGACACTATTTACATTTATTATATTAGTGTAGATTCTCATCTTTGAGACATATTCGTAGATACATAATAATATGCTTTTCAAAATATTATCATTTTTGAAACATAGATACAAATATATTTCAATTATATTATACAGTAACTAGCAGCGCCCCGCGGTTTTACCCGCGTTGTGCCCGTTCCCGTGGGAATTTCGGGAATTTTTTTACATAAAAACCTTCCTCTTGAATCACTCTACCTATTACAAAAAACCGCATCAAAATCCGTTGCGTAATTTTAAAGATTTAAGCATACAGACAAACAGACGCGACTTTGTTTTATACTATGTAGTGATAGTGTTAACCTATAATTTCCCAATGATTGGCAAAGGCCTCTCATCTCACTGAAAATATACATACAGTTTCGTTATCACCACGCTTGCCTAATGTAGGTTGGTGATCTCAAACCCCAGCCATGTTTGAAAAGTAGGAAACATGTCTAAAGATGAATAAAACAAAAATGTGCAACACATTGTGTACCAGTCCTTAGTCGTATGATCTAAAATCTAAGACCTGTCTTTGAAGTGAAATCCGATAGAAATTTTATTGTTTGTATGCGACTGCATCTGAAGTGAGGTAAGTAACTCCCTGGTTGGATACTTTACATTTTAAAGTTAGGTTGAGAAACTTTGGGGATAAAATTGTATTTTAGAATTAGAAAATGTCATTTTGTACGAGTATGTGTGTAGATTCATTAATTCATTTCGAATGGGTCGTGGTTATACCTGTTGTTGGAATTTTTAGACCGCCTAAAGGCCTCCGAAATATAAATCTTTTTAGTGTCCAAATAAATATATGTAAGAAACAGAAGCTTTCAAAATTGTTTTTATATTGCACATAGTAGAAAGTAGAACACAATTTAACACGATCGTCTTTTTTTAGTAAACATATTTAGGCGCTAAATCAAATTAAGAATGCTTGTATCGGTCGCTGATGACCAAGTTGTTAAAGCGACCTTAAATAAATAAATAAAAAAATAAATAAAAATAAGAATGCTTGTGCATTCCAATAACTTGGTTTTATATTCATACAAAACGCTATAAAAACCGTTAGGTCTAAAAATAAAAAAATTAAATTCAGAACAACGACGGTTCGGAAAAAATGAACGTGATTTTTATTAAGATAATATTACCTATGAAAATGGAACGTTAATTATTAGTCTCGTATATTGAACAATATCGTTTGTTATAAAAAATGTTTTTAGAATGCAATTATTTTCGAGCTTTCTCGTTAGTGTTAGTTATAGGGTGTCAAACAGTTTATTTATGGAGTGAAATATTTATTTAAATTGCTTTTATTTTACTTTTGTCTATCTGTGCAAATTGTGTGAGTTAAAAAAAGCATAAAAAAGGATGTTGCTTGTTATTTTTTAAATGAATTCACGATCATTTATTTTATAAATGTGTGTTAAAGCCGGCGAATCCAATAAAAATTAGTTAGGGTCAACACTGCGTTAAGCGTGCGCCCGTCGCGTGGGCACGCGGCGGGCGGGCGTCGCTTCACATTTGTATGGAACCGTGGCGTGCGCACGCTTAACGCAGTGTGGGCCCTTATAGTCTTTTTCAAACTTTCACGATTTTTACACATTATTAACGTACGAAACGTCGGGAATTCAAAATAAGTGTTTTTACATACTAAAACAACCTTCTGTGCTGCGAAAAAATGAAATACGTTACAAACAATTAGTTATCTTTTGAATACACCATTTCTTAGCATGTAAACTTTTTTCATAAAATAACCGTTCAATCAAAATTTACAACACTTTAATCAACGTATCAACGTACTACGTGAAATAAAAACTGCAAAGTTGATTACGCCCAGACCTGCGGTCAGTAATGGAATATATTGGAATGGACACAGATTGACTGATGGGTTGGTTACAGGGGAAATGCATTAGCAAGCCGCATATTGTAGGCAGTCTCGGATTTCTTGATATGCTGCGATACAAATTTTGAATGAAATGGTTATTGAAATAAGCATTTAATAAATATTCTTGTCATGTATAATTAAATCCTGATGGTTAATTAGGCGTTTAGATTAAGCGAATTGAAGGGTGGTGAGTTCAATAAAACATGGGTACTCCGCGGTTTTACGCGTTTTTCCCGACCCGTGGGAATTCGGGATAAAATGTATCCCATGTGTTATTCTGATCTTTAACTTATATTACTGTAAAGTTTCATCCAAATTCATCCAGTAGTTTTTTCGTTAAAAAGTAACAAACATACATACATCCCCCTCACAAACTTTCGCATTTATAATATTTGTATGACAATTATTCATCCAAGAACATCGGGTAGGGATCAAATCCTCAATTAACCGTAAAACTATTGCTATAAGAATACTAAGTTCAAAGAAAGTTACTCAGCTGACTCTTAGTTGAGTACTAATCACTATTTTAAAGTTTTATTCAGTGGAAACTAGGTTTATAATCTTAATTTATGCTAGAGACCGCTCCGTCCGTTGGGCGGTATTCCAAGAATTTCAATGCAGACCTAAGCGTTGCTACTAGATTTACTTACGAACTGATAAAGGACTTTATTTGCATTATATTTCATTCAGCTTAATATCATCAGGTTACTTTTTCCTCCAAGTCTCTCTCTCTCTTATATATATGGAATAACGTACATAGTAGGACCAAAATACACTGAAACTACAAAATCAAGGTTCGAGTTACGATGACGTCACACGAAGCGGTCCGCCGGCATAGCGATGCTGTTAAAGTTAAATTAATTCAGATAAGGTATCATTGAAAATATTTGTTATTTATGTGACCTATATTTATCTCCTATAATTTAAGCAATTTAAAAAATCATGAAAATGTAAATAAAATAAACGATTTTACATTTAAAATGGAGTATACATTGAAAATTCTTATTATGAATAATGAAAAAATAATAATAAAAAAAATGTTTTATTCATGAAATTGTAATTGTAACATCAATACGAGCAACATACAAATGAAGGCAATTCAGTACACGGAGTCCGGGAAAAATACAAACGGTGAATTAAACTGACGAATCGAGTTGGACAATGAAAACATACGGGCGATTGTTGGAGAAACCAGCAATGATTATCGCACTAGGGGCCATATTCATAAAACAGTTTAGCTATCAAAAGGTTTGCCCCTTTCTGACATATGCAATTTTCCGAAGAGCAAAGGAGACAAAACACATTATAGTTACACAGCGTTTATTAATAAGGCGGTCGCTGTTTGTCATCTGCAGTTTCATTCGCGACCTCGGAAATTTGATTTTGAAATTTGACGATGCTGGTAAGAACCTACTGATCTTATTTTCTCAGATTTGGTGGAGTCCACGCCAAAAATATATTATTCAAATTTAAGCAAGACTTATTTTCAGGGTTCAAATTCAGTCCTAAGGATATCAATAGCAATAGGACTTCCAGTCAATGTAATCTTCTTAATTCAAATTTGTAATGATTTCCATCAAAAGAAGAACAACGATATATTGAAATTTGTAATGATCTGAATATTGAGAAGATAAAAACAGAAAACACATGAGACATAACGTTAGAGGTTCTAGAAGTGGCAGTTCCGACCAAAATACAAACGCGTATGTTTTCAATCAAATGAACGCGAGGAGAAGCCCAAACACAAATTACAATAAACTAATTTTGTACGTTTGTGCAAATGAAATCCATTCCTAAATCAGTGTTAGGATTGACGCCCGCACCATTTGTTTTTTATTGGCAAACCTTTCCGGGCCTTTCGTTTTAATCAACAGAACCTACACTTTGCGAATCTTAAAATGTAACAGCGGCCATTGTTGTTCACTACCTTTGATAGACAGATCCAATGATAAAACGTGTCCGGTTTAGTTACAGAATTTGTGGTTTCTTTTGTATGGAACAAGAGAATTCCGGCTTGAATAAAATTGGGGCAAATTGTTATCTTTGGAGTAAATTTTCTTCTTAATTTGACTGAATTATCGTTGAAGTACTCACAGCTGGAATTGTTCAGACTAACTTAGTGTCATAAAAGTGTTACAGGCGTTAATTCGAATTAGGACCATTTTGAATTCGTAAATCAAGACCAAGGTTGAATCCAGAATTGAAGGCTTTAATGATGATGCTTTTAAATAACGTTACTTTCATAACAATAATAATAATATGGTGCATCTACTTAACATAATCACGTTAAGTATCCATACAGTTGGGACCGATAATTATACTTACCGAAGCTTGACTGTGCGTTGCCAATTATACAGCTAATTGAAACAAAAGGTACAAAACAAGCTCTCACCCGTATTAATTACTTTTGCATTTTATAACGAAGTAGGTTAATATTATGGCTGTCAACGACTAAGTTACACAGTTCAAACACACAATAACAAGTAGCAAAGTTCTGAGAGGGCTTTAGGAGTCAAATAACTTTAGTGCGAATAGATCGCGCTTCTGAAGGTATTCATCAGCGTTTAATTTTAGTTCAAGCTGGTGTTTGTGATGAAGATCATATTGCTACGAGTTAGTACAGAGGGGCGTTTTAATTTTTTTTGTTTACCACTTAGAATTTGATCTGGGATTTGAATACCTGTTGGGGAGTTTTTATTATCGACCAAGATTCAAGTAGTAACCGAGTTGTTTAATAATACAGTAGGTTGAACATAATATGCTACATGTGGTGGCCACAATAGTGTAAAGAATGCGATAATCATCTGATGGTCACATTCGACGTTCGACAGGTGCTGTCAACTAATTAGGTGTTGATAGTTGGCGGACAACATAGTGTGAAGGCGACGACGCCACGTGATGATTGAAAGACTGATTGACATTAATATTGAGAGATTGAGAAGTAGATTGAAACAAATTAGGCAAATAACCTATTGTTACACGCCAAGAGTCAAACAATTCCACGGCAGCAACAATTCCATTACAACCTACAAACAAAACAATTGAACCTGTAACTAACATCTAACAGCTAAAGCAGTTTCACAAACAGAACTGCAGTAAAAACTTCATTGCTCTCGTCAAGAGGGTTAAGTCTGGTCACGTTTTGGTGCCATGAAAATTTCGCGCGGTCCCATTCGGAAACAAAAGACTATCCGGGGCTACGAGGCACGTCCAGTCCCAGGACAATCGGCGAGTTTGCTCAACATCGAGATTTTGAAAGGTTATCTCGCCATATGTACTCGGTTTGTTCTTTTGCTGGCATTTTTGGATGACCGCTAACTGGTTATTGGGTGGATTGTGATTTTTATAGTTTATGATGAACGGAGATAGCGAGACGAGCTTGACATGTACTTGTCTGGTTGGTGTCAAGGAGCTCTTGATAGAACTGAATGGAAGAAATGGGGGGAGGCCTTTGCCCAACAATGGGACACTTAAGGCTTATATACTTATATAACAAAGATGGAATAAACTAAATTTAAATTTTCATTTCGTATTTGTGACGAGGAAAGAGAGCAGTGCCTTTGGAAAAGAAACACAAAACTATAGTGTGAAAGCTAAAGTTCAATGTTCTTTAAAAAAATTGCGACTTCCTATGTCTCCACATAATGACAATAATTTTAATTAAGTTAATAAGACCTATACTTAAACAGTAACAAAGAATATACAAGAATGACAATTCCACCAAAAAAAGATCAAATCCAACCAAACAAAAACTTCCATACAATTTCCTTACTGTCATTCCGATTAAAAATATCTACATTCAATACTTTCTTTAAAGTTTTAATTCGGTTTTATTGGAACAAGGAACTCTTGGTGTCGTTACGAAAAACTCGTATGCAACGCTTCAGTAACCAAGTCACGTAGTTTGGTTTCATTCGACTCTGCACTGGCCACGCTCTATGTATTAGTTATTTGTCACATTTTAACACTTTTTCAGTTAAAACTATTCTATTTAAAGATTGTTTTTTGTTGCAATGTGGATTTTATGACTCATCGTAACCGTAATGTAGAGGTATACAGGCTGAATTATACTTGTCACATGTATCACACAGATTCAGGTAAACTCGAGGGGTTTATAGTGAGATTATTTTATCTGCACAGGTTAAAAAAACTAAGGGTGGGTTTTTCAAACGGTGGGCTATCGTAACATATGTTCGTTAAAAAGTTATGTTAATTACAAAGCGTTATTTCATAAATGAGAGCATGTTAATGTTATTTGAGTTGCCAGAAGAAAGTCACGATTTTTCCTTTTCTTACATCGGTTGAGACTGACATTTTATGTATGTGAGCGTAAGCTGCCGCTTTAAATATTTTACTAAAACTACTCATGAGTAAGGAAATAACAACCCTAACCTATACTGTCCCATTGCTGGGCAAAGGTCAACAAACTAAATTAACATGATTAATAAAGTAGTAAAGCAATAATACAAATGTTTATCAAGAAACAAATTAAATAGACGAAGGAACAATAGTTTATAAACGGTCTTAATTCCAGTACTCCTTAAATAATTAATAACTTAACCCGAAGCACGGTTACAGAACCTGGCATTTAAAGAATTCTAGGAACATTTTCATTATTCAGTCTTAAGGGAACCTATTTAAGTGAATAGAAATACAAGACTCTATCTTTAAGATGCTTGCTAACTTAGTCTTAAATATATTATGTACTAGCAGCGCACTGGTACGTTCAAAAGAGCCTCTATGGGGCCAAAACTGAATAAAAATATTTGCCTTTGACTTTGACTTTGACTTTGACTAAAATAATCATTCAAATCGGATTGGTGTTTTCAGAAATTAATGGGTTCAAACACAGGAGATTCAAACTCTTCAGCTTATAATAAAGCTTAGTACTTAGCTTAGTACAGATATAAATAGTAAATTTTTAATGACAAAAGCCAGAGACAATCGCTTTACTTTCTATCTGGTTATCTACTATCAAATTATATGGAAATGTTTAATGACTAGTAGTGACAATAGATATTCAAATAGGACAAAGCTGAAAGAAAATTTACGAAAAGTAAGTACCTTTGACCTTTGCCCAGCTGTGAGACACAATAGGTTGAATAAAATAAAAAAGTACCTAATCAGTTTGCTACTTGTCTACAGGAAGCATATGTATATTAAGGCACAGGTAGAGCATACTCTTGATGATGCAGCAAACAAATATGTACTTTGCTATATATTTATATGCCATAATGTCCATTAATTTACTTAGGATATGCCTTTTTAGGATGGTATAGTACATTAAATATACAAATATGTACTTTGCTATGCAACCTAACTGTACAGGCAGTGTCTATAATAGCTTGAAGTTGCATCATGAATCATATGCAGGTGGAATAGAGGTCAATTTACTTTGCAACGCTGAAAGCAAAGGGATGACTAACCTAACATAGCTAGTAGCCAAAATTGGTAGATTTCTTTCCTGATTGGTGACAGGAAACTTAGAACAAAGACAATAGGACTTCCTCTTCCTTTGTAAAAGAGTTCCTTGATAATGGAGTTTTGAAGTTGGTTTCCGGAGTCAAAACTTGGCAAGTAACTTGTTGTGAAAACAAGTCTGGAGAGCAAAGAACAGCTCACAAAAAATGTTCTCAAAATACTAGAAATATTTCCGCGAATGTTTACTTCAACACTGTTCTATTTTTAATCCAGCATTGCAAGGCAGGAATTTTGTCTCATTGAAATTCAAGATTCATGAATTTCTGAATAGAAATGTTAGTTAACCTCTCACCAACATTTACTTTGAGGTTTTGCATGTAAGATTTAGAGCACGCATAAATGGCCACAATCTAATGCACAGCATTCACGACTAGCAGCGCCCCGCGGTTTTATCCGCGTTGTGCCCGTTCTCATAAGAATTTAGGATTGAAAAATAGCCTATAATATAACCTTTCCGTTGAATGTGGCTATCTATTACAAAATAATTATTCAAATCGGACTGATAATTCCCGAGATTAGCTCGAACATACAAACAAAAAAATACCTCTTTATAATATTAGTTTAGTATAGAGTATGTACCTGTGCAATCTGTCAAATGAATTGAATAACAAAATTGACTAAAATTAAGTTTAGAAAAGAGTTAACTAACTTTATACTGTAAGATATAATGGTATATTTTCAAATGAGACAGTATCATCAAAAAGTGTTTACTTACTTTTTTGTAAACCGGACAATCTAAGCAATCAATCAAATGATAGATTAATGGTATTAATATATATTTGCAGCAGCACATAATTAACATGAGTAGATACGTTATCAAAGATAAGATAATCTTGGATTGGACACTGAGTACTTATAAAGAGCAGTAATAAAGTACATTAAATATAGGTAAAAACATAATCCTCTTATTACCAAGTCGGGAAGTGAATGGATGTTTTAAATATACTGAGTTTGTACTTGGAAAAAGATTATACTCGTAAGTTTATAATCTTCCAAGTATCAAAACCCTGTTATTAAGGTAAACAGTAAATCAAATGACTAATGCAGATTGTACACGATACCTTAATACGTAGGTTCCTCTAATCAGTTTGTCAGTCACGCCGTAACGTGTGTAATCCGCCTTATAGCTATATTACACGAAACCGCATCTTCAGCCGGCAAGCTTTGTTGCTAGTTTATGCAAAGTAAACCACTTTCATTAACAATTTCTTAACGTTAATTTTAAGTTTGCACAAAATAGTGACTTGCGAGGTTTTGGTCTAAATTGCAACAATACCAACAACAATACCTATATGGTATTGTTGTAGAAGCACGTGGCGTAAGCTGTATTGGTTTAACGAAAGTAATAGAATGCATCAGTTTGAATAATTATGGACGGGCGCACGCGTCGTTTCACTTTTGTATGACACCGCACGCGACGGGCGCACGTTACGGTTCACTTTTGTATGAAGCCACACGCGGCGGGCGCACGCCGCGGGCGCCCGCGACGTTTCAATTTTGTATGGAACCGCGGCGTGCGCACGCTTAACGCAGTGTCGGCCTATTTTATAAGGAGTAATCACTTAACAGTGTTATTTTTATCTTTAATCAGTATCTCTTGTTACGAAAACTTTTCTTTTTAATAATTTTGACTTTCTGTTTTTCGTCCTGACATTTCACTATACGTAATTACAACTTTCCACACTCGGGACTGACATAATAGACCTAGAGCCCGTGAACCCCAGACTTTCGTCATTTTATAAAAGCTGAAAGTTTGTCAGCGCATGCTCCCACACACAGGTAAGAACGATGGACTATTATGAAGTTTGGGTTATCGTGGCTTTGGCAGATAAACGGTACTAAAGGTTTGTAAAATACCGATCTAAATTCATCAAATAATTAAGTGTGATTTGTGACATGACATATGTCATTTGAAAGCTCTTGAAGAGTTGTACAAGTCACCCTTTGACGGTGATATCGAAATCGACGGCCAACTTGGTGTTTTCGACCATTGAAGATTGGAGTTGACCTATGCTATGGACGCTGATCCTAATGCTCAACAGTGACATGACCTATATCATTTGAAAGCTCTTGACAAGTTGTACAAGTCACCCTTTGACGGTGATATCGAAATCGACGGCCAACTTGGTGTTTTCGACCATTGAAGATTGGAGTTGACCTATGCTATGGACGCTGATCCTAAGTGACATGACCTATGTCATTTGAAAAAGCCACGATAACCCAAACTTCATAATAGTCCATCGTTCTTACCTATGTGTGGGAGCATGCGCTGACAAACTTTCAGCTTTTATAAAATAACGAAGGTCTGGGGTTCGCGGGCTCTTGGTCCATAAGGTAGGTCGTTAAACACACCTGAGTTCGGAGGACGCTTCAAACTTACTCTGTATTATGTCAGTTTGAGTTAATTATTCAGTCAACACTTAGACATTCTTGTAATGGGTACTTGTAAATAACTATAAAATTGATACCTACATGAACATGTTTGACAATGATTTGATATGCTCATCTGATGAGAAGTGAGGCTTTTTACACACTTTAATTTTGGATTTTACTTACTTAGATTCACTTTTTTATTGATGCGAAAAATAGCTATCAGTTGGAATTTTGTAAATAATGTTCTTCGGACTTAGCATCTTGATATTTTCTCCAAACAAAATTGGATAGTTAATCTTATATACAAAACTCCTCGCATCACAATGTTAGCTACCATACTCCTCCGGAACGGCTCGACCGATTTTCATATAATTTTGCGTGCATATCGGGTAGATCTGAGAATCGGTCAACATCTATTTTTTACCTCTAAATGTTAAGGAGGGTCCACCAATTAATTTTTATATGGCCAAACAACGTTTGCCGAGTCAGCTGCTAGTATTATATCAAATTGACATTACGATGTTTTAAGTATTTTATATGAATACGAGTAACAACTTACTAGAGAGAAATAGTTTTAACGAAAAAACAAACACAAACAAACTTTAACGTTTATAATATTATCAGTAGGAGGACGCCCGCCGTTTCAAGTAAAATTCTTTCTCTTATTTATGCGTATAATTTAAAATTTGGCTTATTTCAAACAAGTAAGCAGTTTCAAAAAAACGTCTCCTTTATCGTACTTTGAATATAAAGTAATTTACGAGCTTAAAGGTATCAAGATTATTATATTTAAGTCCTTTTATTCAAAGACATTTTTGTCTCGTCGCTAAACTCAATTGTTGATACGTGATGTGATCGTAAATAGATTTTTCTTTCTTGTCGTTAAAATTATGAACGATGAAAATGTAATATGAATTTTTATATCAAGCTTTCACGATTTAGCAAAATAAGAATTGGTACGTGGGTATATAATGCAGGTATACGTGCCTTCGACTTTGCCTTATATATTTTTTGTGATCTCGTAGGAGAACCAAAGATTAACTAATGAAAAGAACAAACATGGTTTAATGTTTACTATGTACCCTAAGCATCATTTTACGATAATAATAATAAATATACCGGGACAAATTCACTCAATCTACAAAAAGATTTATTTTAATCGGAATTATTATTAACTGCGATTAGCCCGACCATACAATCAAATAAAATTAAAAATGTACCTCTTTATAATATAAGTATATATAAAATATTCAAACATAACCTACTTTTTCTCCTGAAATTAGCACTGAAAGAGGCACGGTGATACCTGGGGAAACAACGAGTCATGTATAAACAAAACTGATAAATCATCGTTGAATATTTCCATTATTAATAGTAGGGCCTCCAATACCCATGTCACAGAGTTTCGCCTAATTTCATACCGTTTTAATATCGCGTGATACGAACGTATTAAAGGCTTGTAAATAAAACCGAACTTTGCTTTAATGAACCTTGGTATTTGACTCTGGAACTGTATTAACTTTGGGTAATTGATAGCTATCTGTCTAATATGTGTTATGGACCGATTACATACAGCCGTTAGCTACATGCGTGGTTACAGTGAAAAGAATATGGTAGTTTAATACGGCTAGCTTCCGCTTGTGATATTTTACGTGTAATGTACACCCAGACACATTCACTGCCTGTTAATTAGACCCAAAGTAAGCTAAGCTTGTGGAATCTAACTCACTGATACTACTACATAAACATATACTAATACTCTATAAGAATATATAATTGACACACAAACGTCATCGCCAACTACTATATATGTTTTCACATTGGACTCCGGGTGGGAATCGACACAGTAAGCGCTCTCACTGCCACTGTGCCAAAGGGCTAATTTGTGGCATTCTATTGATTTCATCGGCTCAAAGCTTGTAAACTCAACTTATTTTACGAGGCTTTAAAGATTTTATTTCTATAATGTTATCTCATATGAACACATAAACTGAGTGTCAAAGGAAAACACCTGTCAAAGTTTCCAAGTGACTTCATAATATGCTGACTATTCATATATACGTAAATAATAATTAGCTACCTAACTATGTTCACATCGTGCCCTCCATGTCAATAATACGTAATTTAGACTACACCCAAAAGTTTCCCAGAAACTGGCATCGAACCCTAAACTTGGAGAATCTGAGGTGAAAATAACCACTCTACACGAAACCATCGGCATTTGTATTTGAAACTCATTAAACATTTACAATATAAACCTCGAAACATTCCATAAATTGCGTACAAAATCTCAGAGCAAACAAAATGGGAGACAGAGTACTACAAAACAAACAGTGAAGCATGTCAAATTACAACCTGTATCCAAAAAAATTGCCCGTCACTGATTGCATATGTAGCGCTTGTAGCGTAGTTTGAATATATGCTATTAACACATCGTGATGTTTAACCAAAGATTACTTCTTGAATTGCTGATTGCATCATTTTTATCTGAGAACTACCATTCTTCGGCCAGCTCGTTAAATTGTTCTGGTTGTTTTATCATCGTCATCGTTATTCCATAGCGGAGGCCTAGGCGGTCTTAAAATTCAGACACCAGGGTTGTGCCTTACTAACTTTACGAACTTACTTACTGATTACGTTTCCTTACATGGTTTAATGCAATGACAACGCTCAATATTGATTTATATTAGGTCTAAGTACAAAATGTATAAAGTTAACAGCGAACTCGTAATTCAATTTAGTTTTAATAAAAGAACAGTTGCGAGTCGATGGCATTGGATCCGGAGTTGGTGTTAATTAACTCTTAGACTTAACGTTTACTTGAGAAATAAGCCATCGAAGTTATTGTTAATTTTCTTTAATAGCTAGAATGCTTTCGTGTGAGAAATTCAGTATCACATTTAGTGTTGGTGCTGACAAACAGGTGTGTAGTGGCGACAGCGAACAAGGGGTTTTTTTGAAATTAGACGTAACTTTACTTATGATAAGATCAAATCTATACTAATATTATAAAGCTGAAGAGTTTGTTTTGTTTGTTTGTTTGTTTGTTTGTTTGTTTGTTTGTTTAAACGCGCTAATCTCAGAAACTACTGAACCGATTTGAAAAATTCTTTTTGTAATGGATAGCCACATTCAACGGGAAGGTTATAGGCTACTTTTCATTCCGAAATTCCCACGGGAACGGGAACAACGCGGGTAATACCGCGGGGCGCTGCTAGTAATATTATAAAGCTGAAGAGTTTGTTTTGTTTGTTTGTTTGTTTAAACGCGCTAATCTCAGAAACTACTGAACCGATTTGAATAATTCTTTTTGTAATAGATAGCCACATTCAACGGGAAGGTTATAGGCTATTTTTCATCCCGAAATTCCTACGGGAACGGGTACAACGCGGGTAAAACCGCGGGGCGCTGCTAGTGACTTATTAAAATAAGACATTTGATCTTCTTATCTTGGACATATGAGTCAAATTATAACATGATGCATGCTATCAAATAAAGCATTAAAAAAAACTTAGTATGGTAAGAATACTTTTCTTCAAAAATTCAGACAAGCAAACACAATTTACGTTAGATGACTAAAAACTTGACACAAAACCAAAAAGATGTAATAAATATAAGAACAAACTTCTCAGCAAAACACCGCCGGAGTTATGAGAAACAAAGCCTTCAGAAAAACTTTAATTTAAAAAAGCATCAGTTCATTGAACGGTGTCCCCTACCACGAAATTAAAATTAACGTCCTAATCAACTTACGTATTAACAAGGATGATTAAATAGTAATAACATACTAACACGAGAGGCCGTAGAGGTTTTATCGAGAAAATCCTCGTCAGAATATTTAAAAAAAGAACGATAAAAAATTGTCTGACAGTAGACTACTTTAGGTTTTCTAGAGCGATCATTTTCACTCTGCAGCTTCTAAAGTTGTTCAATACCTACAAACGCTTGATTAAAATTTACCACTAGCATCACTCGACAAACTTATGAAACTGATGTTGTTCTACTGAATGCATAAACAAGAAAAAGTTGAAAAATAGTATAGTTAATGTAACAACTACTTTAAGTATACGATCACAGTAGAAACCAGTAGTAGTGGTCACGTGGGTGCAGTACACTGTTAGTCGAAGTTCATTAATTAAGGTTTTCTTATTCTTGTCAGGTTTATTAACTCTCGCAAGTTATTGCTCTCTAATTAGTCTCTCCGTGTACTAGTTGTATCATAAAATGGTGATGTATTAGATTGTTAAAATTTCAAAGAAGATTATTATATTTATTACATATTAATTCTATATTTATTTATAATATTTTCCAGGTTCTTTGAACATAATAAAACTTGTGATACAAAGGAGTAATGTAATGCTGTATTTTAGAATGAAGATTTTATTGTATAGCATAGATTGTCATTGGGTAATTTTTCAGGCGAGTTGAGTAAAATGAAATACACACAGTCACACACACGTCAAATTTAAAACTTAGCCGGTAAACTTGCTAATAGTAGAACGCTTTAAATATAAGTTGACACTAAAAAAGTACCTAAAATATAAAAACATTAGGAGCGCCCCGTGGTTCCCCATCCATAAAAAAAGGAGCGCCCCGTGGTTTCACCCGCGTTGTACCCGTTCCCGCAGGAATATCGCGATAAAAAGTAGCCTATGTCCTTTCTCAGGCTCTGGACTAACTATGTACCAAATTTCATTCAAATGGGTTCAGTAGTTTTGGCCTGAAAGCGTAACAGACAGACAGACAGAGTTACTTTTACATTCATAATATTAGTTAGGATAGCTCAATATATAAACTGTAATTCTTCTAACCTGTATCAATTTGATACTGCCCTAGCCCCTTTGCCACACAGGCCGCATACAAAGTGTTCAAATTGAATAAAGTATCAGTTGAAAATATGTAAATTTACAACATTTGTGACCGTTACTAGTTATGAAACTACGTTTGTGGACGCAGAGCCGTAGTATGAATGAAAATGCCTGTGTAAGTTATTTTAATGTTACACTTATATTATACCAAAATGGGGTTCATGTTTAAGAATATATTTTTGAAGTGAAAACTTCTTTAGCGGCGTTTTGTACTTTTTTGTGATGGGTATTGAGCTCCGCATCGCTCTATTCTGCTTCCTGTTTACTTAGATTTAAGTCCCTAAATAAATGCAGATTACGAAAAAACATTATTTTGTCAAAAGTCAATATAAAATAGCAAATTTAGAAGCTAGAACTCTCAGAGTTCAACTGAAAGCCTACGTCACGCATGACTTTAAACATTTCTTTTAGAATTCACCAACACACTGCTCATAACCTCACCAATGTCAACGAACTTTAAGCTTTTACAAATGACAATCAAACATTAATTAAACACCGAGAAAATTTCATTAACTCAGTACATATGACGTCACCGCTATGAATCGAGACAGCTTCCTACCTATTATAATTAATTGATTTACCAAAGACAATACAAGGATTTAGTTGGTGAAATGTATTGTTGTTAATTAATTAACAACTTTGTGTTCTATTTTAGTGCAAATAAGGTTGATATTGCTATGGAATATTGTTTAATCAAAGTAATAAGGGCGGTCGGAGTGTCTTCGCAGTGACAAACAGCTGTACTGTATAGTGATGTGTGTTTATCGATATGTATGGTGATTTAATTTACAACTATCTCAGGGAATGTGGTTTTACCCTTGTTGAACCCGTTTACTTGGGCTAGGCAGGGGTTCAATAGAGGATTTAAAATACTGTATTGAACAGTTAGTAGGAGGGGTGTGCTGCACAGTAAGGCGACGGTCTTCTTCTTCATCGAGTGGATGGTCAACCAGACCAATCCTGGTGTCAAGAGTTATTGAGATTAATTATTTTTTTAATTATAAAACTCACAATGTATTTGTTTTCATCGAAGCCAACAATCATAACAGCGCATCACTAAATGAAGTCAAGTTAGATGGAACGCGGACAGTGACGGACAGACAACTCATCGTGCCGTGAAAGAGTCATTGACCTTAACACAACGAAACAGATATTCCGGACATCCGGACATATTCCGGAACAATCCTCACGAACTAAGTATTTCGAATTCCATGGAATGCTAGCCAACACGTTTTCAAATACCTTAGAAAAGTAATGCTTTTCACAAAACAATTCTCGGTATCTTGCTTTCAATTTTGCTGAAAAATATTTAGTTTTTCTTGCTGAAAATCCGATTAGATTTACATTAATACCAAGTACTGACTATTCGTATTGTTTTAATTAACCCATCAGTTTATAAATTAGGAAATAAAAAATTGCCTATACTCTTATTTTATTTACTTTTTCTCCGGAATTTTACTTTTAATGGATAAAACTTACTTTTATTTGTGTTTTAACAGCTTTTCAATATAAAAATATTATCTTCATAACGTAAGTCACAGTCAGTTAATATTTCGTTATTCTGTTATCAGTAAATCACGACAACCCATAAATTACTTACCCACCATAACTCAGGATGCTACGACGCTACGCAGGTCTACGTCGTAGCATCACTACGGAATATGCTACGATTTCGCTACGAATGATAGGTGTACATTGGTGATACTACGAGTATGAATTGTGAAATGATCATGCACAGAATAGTATAAAAATATAAAATAGGTACTTGGGCGAACGGAATTCCAAGCCTAACCATAATAAGAATTTTAAACCTCTACAAAAATGCTTAAAGCGCTTACCGATGCCAATACACGCTAGTGTATTAGAGCATTTATATATTTCTTATAAGCCACCGATTATCTAAAAATATCAAAAAAATAAATCCATCTATTTTTCTTAAACATAATAAGAAACCTAACCCAGACGCTATACAAAGGCATCTTAACGATTATCGTTAGACATTATCGGGTTTCACACGTCGTTACCGCACGCACACATAGATATATTATATTAACAAGGTAATGATAAGATTTCGTGGCTTATATTCTTATTTATAACAATCGTTTGACAAATAGTTAGACGGTGTGATCTATGAAGTTAACCGCTATGTGAAAATCGCTTGACGACCGAAAGGTGAATTCAGCATCAATTGTATACGTGTTGTCATTTTTGTGGAGCATTTATACAAGTTTTTTTTATTTTTAGGCGAATACATGCTCAATTATATACTCATTTTGAATTGAAACGGTTACGGATACACTTCGCTTTTATTTACACTACCCGCACTCCGCGATCTTACCCGCGTTTCGGGATGAAATGTATCCCATGTGTTATTCTGATGTATAAGTTTTATAACTATAACGTTTCATTCAAATCTGTTCAGTAATTATTTTATGACTGATGTAGAAAGCGGTTATTTTAATATTCAAAAGAGACACTTCAATTTTTTTTATTTATAGATAATTTCTCATGTTGGATAACGTCGGTAATAGAGCCTTATATTTTAAGGTTTATTATTCTATCTAAAAGGAAATCGTATTTCAAGTTTGGCGGTCTATGTCCAATTTAGTTCATCCCTTCAACAGACCCTTAACTTCTAAGTTATCAAGTCTCCAGTTAATTATTACATTCAGTTGTGTAACATTTCATAACAAGGGTGCCTTCACAAGGAAATAAACTGGTAATATTAAATAACATATAATGAGGTAAAAGGTTTCACTTTCATTGTCGATATACATTATATTATTATTCTTTTTCATCACAATTTTATTCTTATATTATAACACGCCAATTTGCGCATATTTACAAATAAAAATTATTTATTAATATTTATTTTACCACATTACTACTTGTCATATTAAAAAGTTGACTAATGAATATTGGTCTTAATACAATATTTGTGTTAATTTTTGCCTGATCATCTTGCGTTCCGAATCAAGTTTTCAGCATAATAAACTACATTGATCGGGACTAAAATTCGGACTTAATTCGTACCGGGACGTCAATCACCAATGATGTTGAATGATAAACGTCCAATAACGACTGTTGGAAATTAATACAAAAGTAAAAACAAATGAGCTGACACGATACAACAGTGGTAATTAAATCTACCTGTCAACTGTCAAGTTTGACATTTGGCTCTCAGTGATTTTGTATTAGAGCAATAACGCTGTGAGTACAATATGGCGGCATTAATGACGTCATTCATAACGTCACATTGACTGCCGATATCGTTCTCCCGGTGATTCGAAACACCTTTGTGAATGATATTTATTTTGGCGTGATTCGGAACGCAGTGAAACATACAAATTAAAAAAACATATATTTTTAAAAATCCCATTTATTTTGCTCTAAATCAAAATAAAGCGCTGTTCTCTTTTGCCTTTTAAAATGTTTTCAACACTAAACCAATGCAATTAGTACATACATGTGTCGTGGTTTTACAGCGCAGACGAGATTGTATAATATTTTATTGCGTATTCCAGAACACAGAATGCCTCCCGCGGGCAGGATCCAAGGGTGCTTTAGTAAGGAAACTCCTAACAATGTGTGTCTTGTCACACTTCACCTTTATGTCTCTACTATTGTTTATGCTATTTTTAACAATAACAAGTATGCAAGCAAATCTTTTATAATCTGGTAGTTCCGTTACTAACGTTCAAATATTAACGTTCGTTAAAAACGCTTTAGATTTATAACACTGGTATAGTAAATTATCGGTTCATGTTAGTTGTTCCAGTCTTAAGACCGTTTAGAGACCTTCAGGTAGTATAATAACTCCGACACCACGGTTGCCCACCAACATATATGTGGTACTAGTAAATAGCCATAATATGTACACAATACCTCTATTGTGCGTCGTTGATTAAAATATATAAACAAAATTATCATTTTTCAAGTCTTTTGAAATCAAAATCTCTTATGAAACCAAATACACTGTGTATGTATATGTGAGTGTTCGTGACTGAAACTTTTGACAAACATACTTAAATCAAGTGGTATTCAAATGAACGTATATCCTAACTTGAATTTGCATAAATCACTTAACTTGAAGCTCTTTATTAAAAGAAAACTTGAACATGTGAAAGTGTAACCGAGTCTTTACTCAGTTCTTTTTTAAACACATCATTCTTATTATGAAGCTTTCTCCATAATGATACAAATGTATGTGCATTACAAGAGTTCACAAACCCAGAAACTTTATAACAAATTTTAATTACAAATTCGGTTAGGTTAAATTAGGTCACGGAATACTTTCGTACTCAGAGATGTCAAATGCTTACCTAGTCGAGATTTAATAATTGATTTTGCCATGAAAAATGACATCAATTAGAAAAGTGACGTCTCAAAATGCGGCAGTCTTAAAAAGAGTATTCGTATTACATATACCTTTAATTTACATATACCTTAATTATAACGAAACCTAGATATTTAACTTTCTAACAATCACCACCCATGTCATAAAGTGTCAAAATTGAGATGTAACCACACGAAACTTAATCGCGAAAATGTATCGACCATACGTAAATAGAATTGTATTTACAAAACTTCACGTCTCACCAGTATGAGCACCCCCTAACACAGTTGATGTTGTTTCATCTTAATCACCCGAACGCATCTGAGTGTAAATAATGCTTAATCGGAACCGCTTCCGCGTCACGTCATGAAACCTTGCATTCTCTAATGTTATATAGTTAGCGACTGCCTCGGGTTCGCTCGAGATTGTCTTGAAGGATAATATTGCAGTTAGTATAGAATAAGTATAATATTAATATTCTTTGCATTCTTGTGGCTCGTGCATGTAAGGTATTTATATCGAACAAGCTTGCAAGAACGAGTTATTGGATTATTTAACTTTGAAATAACTTCGGCTCAGACACATTGATGTCCATTGAAGCAACACTAATCTACTTGACGTACTTTTGAATACATAACATGTCAAAATCCCTCACGTGTCAGTTCCAACAAATAGACTACCTAATTTACGATGTGATAATCTCATTATCCGTGTTTACATTACATAAATTGGGATTATTTAGCATCGTCAAAATGTGGTTTGGTATTGTTTTGTTAACTATAAAATAATTAATTAAAGCTTTTATCAAATAACGTCATTAATTACGTGATCAACATTTATGGTTTAATGTTATTTTTGTTTTTGACAAGCCCGTTGGCACAGTGGCATTGAGAGCGCTTACTGCCGGTTCGATTCCCGCCCGGAGTTAATAATATGTTGAGACATAGTTGTTGGCGATGATTTATGGGTGTCAATTATAATATATTCTCATAAAGTACCAGTAATCGTTAACTCAAAATGTCTGCTTTTACGAACGTAAGATAATGAATAATTGTGGCTTTCTACTGACTGCCCCAATAACTGAATTAGAATGTGATTTAAGTTATGAAATAACACTTTGTATTTGACATTTTTCTATCAACGTACATAATCAAAAAAAAATAACAAGCGTTACGTTACGTTAACCAACTGTTTGAAATAACCGACCCTTATTGATCGTACTGCGTAACGTAACATAGCTCTTGTAATATCAAACGTAGCAATTTGTCCTATTCTTATAGTTTGTTTCAAACCCCGAAATACCTCCCATTGACCGCATCAGCTTACAATCTACCTGAATACGATTAACAACGCATGACTCTTATTCCAAAGTACCAAGAGTGAAAATCGTTTGATTTCTGTTCTTGCTGTTGACTGTAGAAAGAACGGAGAGAAAATATGAGAGAAAAAAACCTGAACATTCGTTTTGGCTGTGAACACGGATTCATTACAGACAGGAATTGAAAATGCTGCTTTAAAAATCCCAACCTCCCTGCCTTTATTATTTTTATTTTGGTTGAATTGTTATTAAACTTTTTGCTATCAGTTTTTCAACAAAAGAGAGATTCCAGAAATTCCTTTTTTTACAAATATATTGTAACAAGTAGTCCCCGACAGTGTCCCAGGCTATAAAGTATGAATTTGCATTATTATCATTAACAGTTTCGATGGATTGTTTGACCACAAATTAATACCCATGAATCTAATTTATTTTAGAAAAGGTATAATTTAAATGAATATTGGTGTAATTCAAAGAATATAAGTAATGACAAACGTCGAAAAATCAAAATAAATGTTTTTACTTACTAATGCGCCAGTTTGTTAAACAAACACCAATCATGTAACATAGGTACCTAACGAGTTCAATATCGAAACCAAATACCAGAAAAAGTCCCGATTCAATCGCGCCTTTCGTAACTCAATTAATCAAGTGAAATCCTAGAGTTAATCAGAAAATGAGGCACGTCTACAGAAACCGACCATTTATTAATTGCAGCGCTGCCAACCTATTTCTTACGCTAAGACAACCGCACTCTGAATCGCAGCAGAAACTTTGGGATTTCGCCAAATGAGTAAACGGTTGATAAGCTAAGGTTAATTTACCTCTGTACCCCGCCGTCTTTTAAACACTATTATATTAAAGCAAGATGGCTCCAGTTTATTGTAATCCTTAACCTTTTGTACAATTAAATTGCTTTTTATAATAAAACTCCCTTGTTATGTGCAGTCTGTTAGGCCGTCGTTAAAACGGATTTATGTCCAGGTACGCTCTGAAGATGCTCAGATAATAACGGAGATTGTACTAAGTTGAATAAAGACGAATGGGTCAAGATAAAACGAGCTTAAGTTCCCGATTGGGGTAATACGACAGCTTACAGTATTAAATTAGAATTAAGGACACTAATTTTGTTTATAATGCGTTTTGTAATGGCTTAACTGTTCCTTTGTTAGCAATTTTGTGTTTTAAATATTGAAGATTAATTTTGTTAAAGTATAGCTCTGCCGGCTACTTTGTAATTTGCTAAAGGCTGATTATTTTACATGGAATATTCCGACGGTGGATACCTACATCTCGTACAGAAATTGGTTCATTGGTTTATCAAATCCTACTATAACACAAAGCCTCTTTCTCACATACTCACTACAGTGGAAAGGTGTACAGTACAAAATGTACAACTAAGTAAATTAATGACTTATTAAAATCAGACTTGACTGCGCCGAACAATTCATACTTCTTCTTATCGAGTGGATGGTCAACTTGACCAATCCTGGTGTCAGAGTTATAGAGCCGCCAAAGGCCTCTGACATGGCTCATGTAACGACTACTATCCGTAGAAAGTAACCGGGACCGACGGCTTAACGTGCCCTCCGAAGCACGGAATCATCTTACTTTTCGGGCAATCAGGTGATTCAGCCTGCAATGCCCTAACCAAACTGAGGACAGTCTCACAAAGTGATTTTTGTGAGATATCCCCACCGGGAATCGAACCCGGAACCTCCGGATCGTGAGCCGAGCGCTCAAACCACTAGACCACGGAGGTTGTTACAATTCATACTAATAAGTAGTAATTAAAAAAAATTAAAACCTCTTCCGCAAAAAATAAATAAATATTGGAAGGGTACCGGTTTTCAAATGAAAAAGAATGCATCGAAATCGGCCCATGCATCCGTTTGAAAGCAACAGTGCCACAGCAGACACAACACTTAACTACGCGAAACATATAATACCCCTCTTTTGCGTTGGGGTTAAAAGCTGTATATTATGTCGTTATAGTTTGTCGTGGTCCTTTTACTATAATCCTACTAATCCTACTAATAATTAAATGCGAAAGTTTGTTACTCTTTCACGAAAAAACTACTGGTCAGATTTGGATGAAACTTTACAGTAATATAGGTTATTCATTAGAATCACACATGGGATACATTTATCCCAAAATTCTTACAGGAACGGGTACAACACGGGTAACACCGCGGGGCGCGGCTAGTATCTAAGTAAGGAATAAAAATAAACGACCATTACAAACCGCTTAGTCTCCACGTGAAGAATTCAAAAGAATGAAACATTCATTCGACTCTTATTTAGAATGGATTGCTCTCTTTGTACTAACGTTATCTCGTTCTCTTAGAATTTAAATGTATTCCAACATCTTGTAACTCCCTCTATTTTTAATTTGAATAGTTCTCTGTAGGTACTGTTCTATTGTATTAAATAAGTATTTTCTATCTGAGTGATTCGGAGGGCACGTTAAATTGTTAGTGTCGGTTGTTTCAATCGTTTGATCCTGTCGGAGGCCTTTAGGCGGTCTAAGAACTGCAACGTCATGTTTGGCCACTAATCTATTTAAACTTATGTTTTACTAGCGCGCCCCGCGGTTTCACCCACGTTGTACCCGTTCCCGCGGGAATTTCGGGATAAAATGTACCCCTTGTGTTATTCAGATGTATAACCTATATTACTGTAAAGTTTCATCCAAATCCGTTCAGTGGTTTTTGCGTGAAAAAGCAACAAACATACATTCATACATCCATACATACATCCATCCTCACAAACTTTCGCATTTATAATATTATAAGTAGCATTAGCAGTGTCCGTGGTTTTACCCACGCTGTACCCGTTTCCTTGAAAAAAAACGGAATAACAAATAGTTCACAAGTAGGTGAACCTACTTCTAAGAATTTTTAAAATCAAAGTAGTTCAATAGATTTAAACGGGTTCTAACAAAAATAACTAAGATCGTCGTTCGGTGACCAAAGTACATTGAAATAAGTTCGACGTCCACATTAAGCCAACTCAGTAATATAAATCTACCATATGAAATATATAAACACGAACAAGCACATAAAACAAAATGAAATAACAAATCAAAATGATTTGCAAACACTAACATGTATGTAATGACACTTTGGCACTAGGATTGGTCAGGTTGACCATCCACTCGATGAAGAAGAAGAAGAATGACACTTTTAACCAAATATTGAATTGAAGTTTTTTATTTACGACACTAATATTGCAAGAGTCAGTTACCTTTGGCACGCCTTTGGTCCGGTTAAGTTAAGTTTAAGTAAATAAGTAGACAAGTTTGATATTAAGATTCCATTTGTCTTTGAGACGATATTGCTTCGATAAAGCTAATAAGCACTCGCGTTTTCTTAAACATATCTGCCCCCTAAGTAAGTTTGTGTAGGTGGTCAACCCTTATGTCAGAGTTTTAGACCACCTCAAGGCCTCCGACATGGTCTGACGATTGAAACAACCGGGACCGATAATTTAACGTGCACTCTAGACAAGTGACCAAATAACGAGAAGGTATCATAAAATAGGTAGCATTTCGTTTAATAACATTAAGTATAGTGTCATGGCTACCTAATGTCTAAGCGCATAATGTAATATAAAAAATATGTAGTTAAAATTTTAAGAGCAGAGCAAAAAGAAATGGTACACGGTTCCAACAGAATTCATCATCTTGTCTAGCATAAACGAGTTTAGATAAGGGCGCGTTCACAAACATCTACCATAGAATAAAATTAGATTTTACTTTTTTAAAATATTTAGCTTCCGAAATATCAAATAAAATATAATTTCTTATTATGGATTAAAAGTGCAACTAGAATTAACTATTGTACTTAATTTTTTTTTTGCTAAAAACCTCAGAGTAATCGGTGTACATAGGTACATAAAACAAAAACAAAAAAATATACCGGCCGAATTGAGAACATCCGTCTTCGGTGTTTGAAGTCGGTTAAAAATACTTGCATCATCTTTCATAGCTTTCAACACTAAAATCCATAATTTCAGAATGTTCTTTTTAAATTTTAAATTCATCTATTCTATATTATGCTATTTATCTTTGAAATGAAACTTTTTAAACATGGCTCGAGTTTGAGATCACCAACTCGCATTTGGCAAGCGTGGTGATTACGCCTAATCCTCCTCACTGTACTGATATCTTCAGTGATATTTGATTTGACGCCTTCGCCCAGCAGGGGGACAATACAGGCTATTACTTACTTACTTACTTACTTTTACACGTTAAAATCACTCATGAAATCTCTACTAAGGAAGTATTTAACATCTGTACGGGCGTCATACAGCATCGAATCCAAAGGTATGTTAAAATATTTATTCGAGAAGTTTCCACGGCTCTTCAAACTTGTTCAAAGTATAATTCATTAAAGTTTGAAACTGTTTTTGAAATCTGATCTGTTGGCAAGATTTCTAGGAAATTGTCGGATAGCTTGTAGATATTCTTGTAGGAAATGAATTGTAGTGAATGCTATCATCCATACTATTTTTTGGTAATATTTTCTTTTATGGAGATCATTGAAATATCTCGTACATCAATCCAATTATTTTAACGGTAATTTTTAACGGGATAAAGAACGGAATAAGTTCATCATGTTTCAGAAGTAGAATCAGTATAAGCTAGTGTACTAATAAAAACAAAACGTAAATTAAGCTAAATTAGCCTGTAACACCTCACTGCTGGGCAAAGGCCTCTCATCTCACAGAAGATATCAGTACAGTGAGTAGGAAAAACAAAAATAAGTCAAAATTAATGTTACCACTTAAGAGCTGCGATGGTACTTACATACGTTATCATCCTTGGCTTGAAAAAGAGTATTACTTTTTCAAGAATTAGAAATAATTTCATCCCCCAAACTTCAATGTAAACGCATCCTAACTAGTTTACGAGCTCAACCAAGCAGGAGATCCTAATAATTTAAAATGAAAAATACTTAACGCGACTAGTCTGTTAATATAAATGATTACAGCGAACCAGCTAAGTTGGCAAGCGTTGCCTTTCACATTACAGGGCAGATGTTCATAACTTCCCGCGTGTACAGGCAAAGTTATCAGCTGTTGTTTCGCCTTGAATTTATTGTTGCTTCAATACGAGAATGCTTTATTTACGTACTGGATTTCTTAAGTGAGTACCATTTAAATTTCTTTGAGAAGTAAGACATTGATAGTGAAAAAGTGGCCTTTAAGATTTCGTTTCATGGAAGATGCCTGTTGATGATACCAGTAACAGATCGTTAGAGCGTACCTGCACGTTACGAGTGATCCTTCTAAGTGCAACTTCTTTATATTAATGGAAAATATACTATCCTATTAATATTATAAATGCGAACGTTTCTGAGGATGAACATATTATGTATGTTACTCTTTCACAAAAAAACTACTTGACCGATTTGGGTGAAACTTAAGTAATATAGGTTATGTATCTGAATAACAACACATGATACATTTTATCCCGTAATTCCCACGGGAACGGGTACAACGCGGGTAACATAACGAGGCACGGCTAGTGTCTTTATAAATAAAGCAAAGACAATAGCTAAGATGGTGCCTGTTATAATTTTATCAAAATTTCCTGTAATCCCATAAACCCGAAAACGAACTAGAATTCTTTTGTTCTCTTTCATTTTTCCTTGGGCGTCAGAATGACTATTCTCATCCCTCTTTTAAACTTTACATTACATTTTACATTACATTACTCGAAGCCAAACAAAGATCGGTAGTACCTATCTTATAAAAATCATATATACAATACTTTAAACAATAAATGTACCAGAATCAAGTTGGAAGCCAACCAAGGAGCATTCGGCAACGCTATAATGTTCGTAGTTGGAACACCCTATACTCTCGGCTTCATTGCTTCTGGCAACGAGTAATATAAGTGGTAACACTACAGTGCTTGCTTAAATCTGAACTTAAAATATAGGTCAGTGGTTCGTAGCTTTAAAATGTAAGAGAATCTTACTTTGTGTTAGATATTAGGTAGATTAACCTAGGAAGCTAATATTTGTCAAAATGAAGAACAGAAATAATGTTGAAATTACTTTGTTACTTTATAATCATGTGAACTAAAGTAAGTTCGAGTAGGTTACTGGTCAACCCTGGTGTCGAAGTTTTTAGACCGCCTAAAGGCCTCCGAAATGGTCTGACGATTGATGAAAACGGGACCGATAATTTAACGTAAACCTATGAAAGTAAGGTGCGTTCAAAATGAATGATGAATGAGTTTAAATAGAATTTATTTTTTCCAAAAACCGCTAGTCGCCATCGCAACACCATGGCACCTCTTACAATAATTTATCTGTAAACAAAAACGGCGCCAACAAATAATAATCCCCAAAATGTTTCGTAACCGAAATACAAAGGCCGGTATATTAATTAAGATTTTTCAAAGGAGTAGGTAAAGATACGCGTTACGCGTCCCAAACAACAAATTAGCAAAACAATTTTATTAAAGGGCCAGAAGGGCTGAGGAACATCTCTGGCTATTCGGTTTAATTAAACTTGTAAGACATGCTTTTTTAAAGTAAAAATTGGCGTCTGGTTTTGCGGTACATTAACTTTCTGAATTGTCGAAAGGACCCTTTATTAACGATACCCGTGTTTTAATTTGAAAATGAAATTGGGTACATGAATCTTGAGGTGGACAATTTTTATTCGTTTTCTTAAGCCCAATGAACTTTGCTCGTGTTAAATTAAAAATAAACAATTTGCTAAAGGGTTCGCCTTTGCAGTCCTGCTTTCTCTTTTACTTTTTATCTCTAATTTAATTTGCTTGTCTTCAAACAGGGAAGGTTTGAAAATAGCTACTTATAGATTTTAGGTCTAATGTGATTATGATAGTTGCAATTATCCATTTTTTAAATTGAATTAGTGATTGGATAGTGTTGAATTCATAAATCAAGCCGGAGTGTGTACAGATGGTAAAATATTGACCAATAATAATAAGCGTGGTTTCCATTGGGCTTGTTTGCAAGTCAGTTTTACAGAACAGCAAGTTTTACAGAACGAGTATCAGACTGAGTATCTTTGCTTATGAACTTTGGGTGAGAATACACGAGGCTTGTTTAATATATGAGTACATCCATCTTTGGGTAATATATGAGTTTATGGCGTACACAAACGCACAACCAATGTAGACATAGAGTAGTATAGGCAATATGAATTTCAAACAAAGAGCCGTAACTCCACCTCATTCGTCACTTCATCGTACGTCGATACACTGCAGTATAATTTATCTAAAGACCACTTAACAGAGATAGCCTGTTAGATTTAACCGTTGTGCATTTTACATCATAATTTATTTACTGTTCAAAGTTGGAAGAAAGCCAAAATTGTTCAGTAAAACGAATCCGCCGTATCAGCAACTCTCCCGCGGTTACCAAATAAAAAGCCTCGGTACACATGGGAGGTTTATACTCATCTGTTAGTACTTATATGAAGATATATTCTCCGGTTGATCTGTTTTTAAACTGTTAAGTTTGTTAATGGATGTGAGCTTATGTTTAAAAGAGGTTGTTATACAAAAGATCGTTTGAATAAAGAATAGTTTATTTTATTTTTGAAGGGGCTCGTGATATAGTTTTTTTTTATTTCATTAGCCCCTGAGTTATACTTTTAATGTAGTCACGTCTCTTTGTGCACGTACCTTTCAGTACCGCTGGCAAGATCATTGTTTATATTCACTTTACATACCTCAAAACGAAATACAATCGAATGCATTTTCTCTGTTTACCCAAATCTAGCATGCTGTTGCTATTTCAAAGACAATTTTGACAAGGTTTTGACGCGTACTATGATGCATACTAAACATTGTGCATGTACAATTAACTACACCAGTAGGACTTCGTTTTAGTGCAAAAAGTAACAGCTAACGAATGAAATGATTGTTTCTCAGTAACGTCAAATACATTAAAAACACAGTCTTTGCTTATAGTTAAACCTACAGTGACTAAAAACAGTATATTAATGAATAAAATATATATTTATCATTTTACAGCTTTGTTTTCGAAATTAGGTAGGTAGGCATTAAGTGTAAATAGAGTTTCAATTAACTAAAGCTTTGTATATTAAAACCAGGCGCGTCAGAACGCATAAAACCAAGTTACGTTACAAGCACTTCCATTTAAATGGTGCAAATTAAGACATCTTTGTTATTCCTCACTTGTTCCGTTATAAATTGGCCGTCTTTTGTTTTTAGTCCAATCAAACTTACAAGGGCTACGAATATAGCGGTTATTCAGTCTATGATTTTGACAAGCCCGTTGGCAGCGTTTTGTGAGAGCGATCACTTATTGTGTGGGGGATTTTAGTTCCGCTTGGAGTCAATAATTTATGCAGATATTGCTGTATGTTCAGAGGTTTCGATTTCAATTATGTGAATATTCATCTTACTCAAATATTCGTGTATGTTTGTTAGTTATATTCAATTTAGATGTATGAATAAGGCCCGCTTAGGTAACTTGCATGTAAACTACAGTCATATGCATAAACTTCACTTATTTTAATACTAGCAGCGCCCCGCGGTTTTACCCGCGTTGTGCCCGTTCCCGTGGGAATTTCGGGATAAAATGTAGCCTATAAATAGACTATCTAATAGTGAAAGAATTATTCAAATCGGTTCAGTAGTTTCTGAGATTAGCGCGTTTAAACAAACAAACAAACAAAACAAACTCTTCAGCTTTATAATATTAGTATAGATATTGGTATTTGTAAAATCTCTTACTAAATGGCCATACCGTGGTATTAGAAACAACATTTTAACTTTAATTATTGCTTATTCAAGCTTCTTCAAAGAGTTATATAACGAAGGAATTGAACTCGATTCGATTTGAATCGTTGGAAACTCCATGTTTACATTAACAAAGAAAATTCTAATTAAATTCTTGAACACTTGAAAAACGTGTTTGCTCATTGACCTGAACTTTGACAATTGAAACCTGCCAAGACGAATTTAACTGACTTGACATGGGATTTTGATTAGAAAAAGATGCTTGAAACAAGAAAATATTAGTATCTAATATATAAAATTCTCGTGTCACAGTTTTCGTTGCCATACTCCTCCAAAACGGCTTGACCGATTCTCATGAATATTTGTGAGCATATTGAGTAGGTCTGAGAATCGGCCAACATCTATTTTTCATCCCGAAATTCCCGCGGGAACGGGTACAACGCGGGTGAAACCGCGGGGCGCAGCTAGTATTATTATATTCTTATAAAGTATTTATATGTAGTAGTATCAGTAAGTTAGATTCCATATTACAAGCTTTAAGAGCTTAGTTAGGGTTTAATTAACCGTGAGTGAATATGTCCGGGTATATTTATTTATTTATATAAAGCTGGTGCTTTCTTGGCATTGCAGTTTGCGTCAGTGCACTAACCTACTCGAAATGAATGAATAAAGTGCATGAGAGCACAGCTATAAGAACGAGTTGTTTCAATAAAATTACGTACCAGTATTTAACAGTCACTTACCAGCATAAGTAGTCGTGAACTTTTAACGTATGTACGGTAGCTAACCGTTGAAACAACCACCCCTAACTACCGTACTCAGAAACGTGCACTCAGAAACGTGCACTCAGAAACGTGCACTCAGAAACGTCCATTAAAACAACATTTAAGCAATTGACTTAATTAGAACAAAGACGGAAAATGGAAATTGATGAAATTGAAAGACAAAAAGATTACGTATCTTTTTCTAATGATATTGATTATTGTTTCAATCTTTTTTTAAAGGGCAAAGGTCTCATTCAAACAGTTTCATCTCTACCTGACCTTCGCGCCATCCCGCGGCATTATAAGTAGTAGTATTAGCCTTTAATTTCCCACTGCTGGACTTAGTCCTCTCATCTCACCGGAAGACATCAGTACGGTGAGGAGGAAGGAATTTACGCATAAAAAAATATCAATTACTAGTTATTTAACCTTCCTTCAAATAGAGGAAAAATCGTTTGAAAACCACTTTTAAACTGTAATAAGCATCAAGAACCATTACTCAACAATAGAAAACTAAACTTGCATAAAATGCAGGAGTTCCAACTGAAATAAGATAGGACTGAAGAAGACTTGAGATAGACTTGAGAAGTTTCTAACAAATGAGGGAATCACTCAAACACGAGTTGGAAGCTAATTTGTCGATGCATTGAGACGAACGAGCGCGTTCACTTAGACAGAGTTCCAAATCTTTCCAGTGTAGTATTTGGACTGGTTGAACGTGGTTGGATAGTGGATTAAAAATATTAGATTTAAAAATTTTACTGACGTTACTTTCTATGTCAGATTTTTGGTAACACGTGTAATGTATGTTTCCGTGTGTATGTCTATGACATTATTAAAATATATGAATAAAAAATATTTCCATTAAGAATATTAATTAACTGGTTATTTTTAGAAAGATGAATACATACATACATAGAATTATATTACAATTGGTAGGTTCAAATCGAGAAGAGTGGCGGGAATAGGGGGAGGCCATTGCCCAACAATTGGATGATAAAGGCTAACTGAACAATAAGAGTGATAGAATAAAAAAAGGTATTTTGAAATATAATAAACAAGTAAAGGAGAAAGAAAAATATACATTAAAGAGTAAATACTTGTACATATCATTAATTACACATTTTCTTTTTCAAATATTTTTCTGATGATAACGTACCAAAGTTCGAATACCCAGTAAGAGTATTTAATTTAATAAAAGCTTATTATTTTTCAGCGAAATTTTCCACAAACAAAGTTAATACAAGTACAAACAAACAGTCTACGGCCATTGGTTGGTATTAAGTACAGATTATTTACTGAGAAATTGGAAAATAAATGATTATATATAGCGTTCATTTTGTTATTGTTTCTAGTTTGTTTGGACTTTCGTATATTTACTTGTTAGCTTGTTATAATACTATAAATACCTGTCTGGTACCGTCTAGTGCAAACGATATTTTATTACATTTAATTTTGAAAGTTTCGATTGATTTATTGTGATATTTGGTATATTTTTATTTTTAAGAGTTTTAGAAGGCACTATAGCATCGACAGTGACAGTAATAGGGATAGTGATTTTTCGAAGTATTCTACACTATAATTTGGGTCAAAAACGCTGTGCTACTGTGGTGGCGCCATAGCACTGCAATAACTGCAATTACACTTTTTGATTATTGTATCTATACTAATATAATAAAGCTAAATGAGTTTGTTTGTTTGAACGCGCTAATCTCAGAAACTAATAATGCAATTTGAAAATTCTTTTTGCGTTAAATAGCCACAATCAACGGTAAGGTTATGGGCTATTTTTCATCCCGAAATTCTTGCAAGAACTGTCAAAACGCGGGTAAATCCGCGAGACATTGCTAGTTTATCTATAACATTGCTGGCAAATATAATAAATTAAAACGTTAAACCTTTTAACTTAAATGTCATCGAAAAGCCAAACCTTCAGAGTTAGCAAATAAAAATCAACCTCCATTTGTTCTCTCATCCATCCCACTTATACTAAATCGAATTCACAGGTATCGTAATACGTATTAATAGCGTCGCTCATTTCTCGCGACAATACACAAAGACAAAACCCGATCTTGGAATCAATTTAAATTCGAGATAAGGGGAATGGATAAATTAAAAACGCCAATAGAGTAAATTGCCACGTCAATCAATTGCTGTGTCACGGTGGGTTGTAATCAATCTTCATGAGGGTTGGTTCGCGTTTAAGAAAAATAAATGAGTCTCTATATTTTGTGTTGGGAGAGGACAGATGGTGCCCGCGATGTGTAAGCAAAAGTGTGGAAAGTTTTAACTTGGAGTTGTTTTTAATGTTTTGAATTTAGTGTAATTAGGTGAAGCGAAATGTTTATAAAAGTTTACTGTAGGACAAGAGCAAAGAACAAAAGCTTCTTACAGAAGATGTCAGTTCGGTGATGAATGTTTAGGGGGGGGGATTCAATCAGATTTGTGTTAGTATAAAATGTAGTCATTTTATGTGGGTAGTGAATTCCAACGTCACTTTCTTACGTAGCTTTGATATTAATATTATTTGTGCCAAAATAGCAAAATACTTCCACCAAACATACATACTAGCGTAGCATAGAAAATATCTGGTGAAAATCACTCCTAAGGAGGCACAAGAATATCACGTTATTCAAAGTGAACCAATAGCTAGTTTAAGTAACACGTAAATTAAAAACCACAATTTGAAAAAATGCAGTCATGTAAAAATATACACCCTTACAAAAATATTTGTTTTCAGTGTTTTCAGTCCTCCAATAATTTTGAAGTGTGCCAGTTGCAGCGCTCGACAAACCATTGATTGGGGTCTATTGAGATGTTTCAATGTGTAATTGGCAATTGTTGTCACTACTTCAATCAAGGGTCGAGGTTCAATACAAAAACTGACTGCATTGGAGCGTTTTTTATCAACCTTTGCAAGAGTGTTTCAAAGTAGAATTTATAGAATATAATTACCAAGGTTTAGCACGTTATTATAGACAGTAATTAAGACACTATTACTATATAGGACGTCTGCCGGTCGTTTGCCGCAAGCAACATGCGGTGACAGCTTTAGTGCTGCATTGAGCAAACGACTGCAGCTGCCAAATAATGTATACATTAATGCATGATTGCATGTATTTTATTTCTAGCCCAAAAGTTAACCTCAATTAATTTAGATAAAAGAGTTATCTGTCTATATCTAATTCTAGAATAACACAAATAATACTTTTCCCAGGGTAAAAACGGGGGAAAACGCTAGTGAACTCATAAAAATGGTAATAGAACCATTGTAAGAAGAATAATGGTTCATAA
Organism: Cyclophora punctaria; assembly: GCA_951394245.1. NCBI lineage: Eukaryota > Metazoa > Arthropoda > Insecta > Lepidoptera > Geometridae > Cyclophora > Cyclophora punctaria. Next base: position 9,405,470 of record OX596175.1, read on the forward strand.
CTTATGCCTTTAGGCTTTCATTATCGACAAGTAGGTTTGTGTTTACTCAAAGGCTTGTTAGATAATGTATTGTATATTATGATTTTGATAATGATTGTATTTTATTCCTTTAATTAAGACAAAAGTAAATAAGTATCGGGTTTTATGGCGAGTGGGTTGTATCTCTAATGTCGCAGATTTTAGAACGCTTGAAGCCACAGTCTAATTATAATTGTTAAAAAGGCTTGCATAATCTATACTAATATCATAAAGAGGTAAAATTTGTGAGTTTGTTTGTTTGTATGTTCGAGCTAATCTCGTAAACTACCAGTCCGATTTGAATAATTCTTTATGTAATTTATATTTATGTGGCTATTTTTCTAGCCGGGATTCCCACAACGCTGGCATTACACGGACAAAATCACGGGGCGCTGCTAGTATAAAATAAATACAAACATCTTCCCAAACCATCCTACATTAATTACTTACCAGCATTTACATCAAACACATCAATAACAGGAATTTAATATCGACAGTCAATCAACAGTCTTGAAAACATCAAACAGTATTCAAATCAAGAAGTAAGGTATGTTTCTATTCGGAAATATTCCGTCATTTTTGCGAGGAATCGATCACGTACATATTTCAGAGTAAGAGGATCTCCTGATAACGATAGGGAGGTAGGCTGAATGTATGAACGAGGCACGTGCTATATTTACTTAGGTGAATATTGTATTTCTTCTTTCGTGTCAATGACAGAAAATTTACATTTTCTTAGTCCAATACAAATCCTCTATTCAATGTATATTAGATGACTAGCAGCGCTTGGTGGTTTTCAACGAGTTGTACTCGTTTCCGTGGGAATTTCGGGATGATGAATAAGTTATAACCCTCCTGTTGATTGTGGCTATTACAAAAATAATTATTTAAATAGGATTGGTAGTTTCTGAGATTAGCGCGTTCAAACAAACGAAAAACAAACTTCTCAGGTTAAATAGGCATATATGTTTAGATATACCGAGACAAACACAAGTAATGCAACTCGGACACTGCATACTTAGGCAAAGTTAGATGGTATATTATTATGCTTGCACCTATACCATCGGATTAGCTTAGAAGAGCGTACCCATAGTAAAGGCATTATAAAATAAACAATGAATACACCCGGACAAATTCACACACGGTTAATAAGACCCAAACTAAGGTATAAGCTTGTGTTGTGGAATGTAACTAAATGATAGTAGTATAATTATATACATACACTAATTCTTTATATGAGTATCTAATTGACATCCAGACGTTGTCGCCATCAACTATGTTTGCACATGTGACTCCTGGCGGGATTCGAAACTGTAACCCCGACACAGTTACCGTCGCACGCCACTGCGCCAACAGGGTTGTCAACTTGGCCAATTAATGTCCTCAGTACGTATTTAATCAGCAAAAGGGCAGCATTAGAGAATTTCATTAAGTCTTCCTCATTGTAAAATTGATAGGGCATACAAAGCAGTATTGTGTTACAAAGAATATTGTTCGACTAATTAATGTTGTTGGACTGCCTCAAAAAAATTAATGATTGTCTAGACTGTAATAGTCTTACAGGTTATGTTATCAGTTTGTTTCATGAATATCGAAATTTATTTTGGTCTTACCCTAAATATTTCGCCATGTGCGGTTCTTCACTGAAATCTAAAATCGAATATTATATCTTGATCGCCAATTCAATTTGTATTCAAGTACATTCGTCTCTACATTATTTTATTAAGATTTTCTCCGTAATTGATAAAATCTCATTTTACTAAATATAATATACCTTTACCGGCAAAGCCTCCCGTAAACATGTTTACATCGATCCCGTGATCTATTATTCATATTAAATTATACCTTATCTCTATTGAGTTACAGTATGAATTACGATAATATCTTGCAAATAAAAGGCGAATGAATCAATGTTTTTGCTTTGTCTTCGTTAGGAATATCTAGAGGGCATGTTCAAATTAAAAATATGTATTTTTACAGTGAATTTGTACTATTATGTTCTTCTTCTTTTCGAGTCGAGATGATTATTGAAATTAAATTATATAAGTTTAGACCAAAATTTGGCCAAGTCTATTGCATTGTCATTTGCCCTCCAAACATCCTCCACAGTGCAGGACACGGATATTATGGATTATTATGTTCTAGGCGGATAATACCAACGCGAAAAAACAACTCTGAAATCAGAATATTCCCCACTTCAAAAATTATTTAAAACGTTTGTTTGAAAACTACGATTACGGATATATTTCGCGTTTATGTTACACTAGCTGCACCCCGCGGTTTAACCCGCTTTGTACCCGATCCCTCAGGAATTTCGGGATAAAATATATTCCATGTGTTATTCTGATGTATAACCTATATTACTGTAAAGTTTCATCCAAATCCTTTTAGTAGTTTTTGCGTGAAAGAGTAACAAACATACATACATATACTAACATACATACATACATACATACAAACATACATACATCCTCCAAAACTTCGCATTTATATTATTAGTAGGTTAGGTAGGTATTCTTCTGACATTTCAGCCCCTTTACAGGAACCGTGGTCACAGAAGGCTTTTGTTTGATAAGAAATTAGTGTTCGCTTAAATCTAAAAATATACATTATCCTACTACAAAAAAATATTACCCTACTTGTGAGCTTCTTCTATCAGTTATTTATTATAGAAGTTAGACAAGTGTGAAGATCATACCGTTAATTATTATTTTCTGTCACTAAGACTTTCGATTAATATCCTAACACGATGAAAAATACAGTAATCTAATGAGAATAAGGTGTACATTGCTTCACTAACAAACAAAACAAGCCATTACTTATTGCACTACAATACAACTAAAACAAAAAAAGCTATTCCGTTTTTAACCAAACAAAATATAATAAAAACATTATCCACCCGAAACAAATCTCGTAACAAAAGGACAAACTAAACTATGGTTGTTTTATTTAAACCCTGTTTAACAAACTTCGCGTGTTTATAACCAGTAAAAACTGGTATTATTTAACCGACAAGGCAACTATCGTTTAAACTTACGTATGAAATGAGCATGGTTTTGTTTCAAAAGAGTGTATAATTAAACTGTTCTTTAATACCTTTGAATGACGCTTACGGCAAAGTCGATCGTTGTCGGTCAATTAACACTGAATTTTTGAAATTTTCCTCGGTTTTAATGACTGTTTTAGCATTTTTTGCTTTTGAATTATTCATAAGAAGTGAATTTATTGGCGTTGATTTATGTTTTGTTTGAGCTTAGCTAGTTTGCTGGTGACGCAATATAATATAAGGGTCGAAAAAATAAAATTCCGGTCACACCAATCATCATTCTGAATGGAAATTGCCACTTTAAAAAAAAGTATTAACCTGCAATGTCCCACTGTTGGGCAAAGGCCTCTCATCTCACTGAAGAAATAATTACAGTGAGGAGGATTGAACTACTTTTTTAAAGTTGTGAAAAAGAGCATACATTGAAACTAGACTGTTTAAATCGACTTTCAAATATTAGATACTAGCTGTGTCCCGTAGTTTAACCCGCAGCGCACCCGTTCCCGTGGGAATTTCGGATTTTTTATGACTTATTATCCCATTCCTGACTAAAATAAATAAAATATAGAAAATGTTGAGAAATCGGTCTCCAGTTAAAATTTTCTGTAACTAACACGACTTTCTTTTATTTTCTTTGATATTAAAGTGTCTCTCTAGCAAACTATTAGTAGCAAACACTATAACCACAGACTATAACTTACTTCTTCTTGTATATTACACTCGACAGTCAGTCAAAAAGTGTTCATGTACTTGTATGAAGGAAAATAAAAATATATTCGTCGTCCAAATAAGCAGGCAAAGTTTTAAAAGTGGAGCAAATCTTTAACAGCAGTTAACGATAAAGTGAGCCAGCTCCAAATAAGGTAAGAGTAAACTAATTAAAACATAAATTAAAGGAAATAAAAACTAAAAAACGTTTAAAGCTTTTTATACGAGGCGACTTTTGGACAATGTCTAGAAAAGCGACGAAGCTTCGTACTAACGTAATGTTATCAGTACTTCAATGGATTTCATGTCAAGCATCATTTAGCACTAATTTGTTGTAGGAGGAGTTTCACAGAGCAAGCAGCTTGTGCAACAAAAAAATGCAGCAGCAATGACGCATTGCGAATGATAAGCAATAAATTGAAAAAAATCCTTGTGCAAAAAAAATTCTAGATCGAGTAGCCAAACATAGCAGTTTACCTGTTCTGTTGAGTAGTTCTTTTGAAAATACTAACTATTCGGTAGGTTAGGGTTATTTTTTTTTTACTAGATAAAAGTCAGGTGGAAAGCATAGTCTTTTAAGTCACAGAACTAATGGTAAAAATGTCCCAGTAGTTCTGTCAACAGAACTACTCAACAGAACAGGTGGGAGTAATCGAACATAGCTAAGAGACACAAAAAACCACATCGAAATTGGTCCAACCGTTCCTGATTGACACACACGCACACATATGTACCTCTTTTGCATCGGGGGTAAAAAATACAAGCCATTTGCTTGTTCATTATTTCAATTTTCAAAAAATTGCTATCTCTTGGTAAATAAAATAGTTAAATTTGATTCCATTTTAATTCGACTGTGTAAACCTGAAGAATCGAACCGAGTAAAAGCGCTTCCAAGCAACACGACTATACTCTGAAGCCCAATACAAAGACTTAAAAAGACACCTAGAAAGCTTCTTTTAATTTTTATTAGACAATCTGCTATTTGTGTGCATAGTACTTAATTACAGTCTGCCTTTGAAACGGTATAGTTTATTTTTTAACGTTGGCTCTTGAAGAAAGGAAAAAAGTAATTATGCAGGGAGTAACATTAATTCTGCGACCTCAGACGACGGTCACTAAACGGGCTATAAATAAAAACAGCGGCCAGGGCTGGCATCGTTACAATGTTTTGGGTTCTGTATATTATAACCCTACTCATATTATAAATGCGAAAGTTATATTATGTATGTTACTCTGAGAATGGATGTATGTTTGTTACTCTTTCACGAAAAAACTACTGGACGGATTTTAATAAAACTTAACAACTTCACAGTAATATAAGTTATACATCAAAATAGCACAAGGGATACGTTGTATCCCGAAAGGGTAGATACAACGTGGGTAGTGGGTACCGCGTGGATACCGCGAGGCACTGCTAGTCTAATATAAAATAATACTTTTTGGTGTAAATAAAAATAAAATTTAGCTGAAAAATAATGTAAAATTGTTTTCTCTACGCGCCAAACTAACCCTAAAAGCCAACGAGCATCAAATAGCAGACTCTTCTAAGAAATTATATCCTTCCTTAAGATTGTAATTTCCACTGCCTTTCATTGAAACTTGATATTTTATATTTTCAAAATAAATACTTGTGAATATTGCGCCTCTATAAGTACAAGTATAATCTATAGACGTCTCATCTCGGTTTTTTATAAAAGAAGATTTGATTCTGAAAAATATTTTTGGAAGATCTCCACGGATCGAAAAAGCATGTAATGTTTGTTGATTATTTCCTTCCAGCAGTAGATAAAATAAAACTCCAATGAACATTGCAAAAACGTGCTTTTAAAATAAATTGTTACAAATTCCTCCGACCATTAGTCATGTAACATCTCTGAATTTATTCGACGGAGGGCACCCAAAAACGCTGTTGACTCAAAAGTAATATGAAACTTTTTTGCGTAGTACAACTTTGAAGTTTTGTTGGCGCAACTTTGAAATACGTTAAACGAAGGGTGACGGTGGCTTTTAGACTGCGATCAAGTTCCATAAAGTAATAAATTTCAAGTTTTCTCGTAACGGTCAAGAGATTTTAATAATCAGGATAAGATTGGAATGAATAAATTTATTTTGGTGTTGAATAAATTTTCTTCACAATTTATTACTATTGGTAACACGGTTTGGTTTGGAACTCCATTTTTGGGTTTCGAATTGGTTTTAGTTTGGGACGTCCCAAATCAAACTTATTTTACCTAGCATCATTTACGCTTTTCCTTCCTGCCTGCTTGATGATTCGATTTTCACTGCTCCTTCTTAACTTACTCGTATTACTTGTAACAATAGCTTCTTTGAATTGCAGTCACCAGGCCTCTGACCATTTAAAAAGGCTTTTAAGTGTCCCTAAATACCTAAAAAGATGTGAGCTACAAAAACGCTGAAATCTGTAATGATGCGATGAGCAGACTTTGCCCTGCAGTGGGATATTACGAGCTAATACCACTATCATATGAGTGGATACCAGATTGTACATAACACTACGCCATTATGTAGGAGGTCTCTGTTTAGAGGAATAAGTATCCGTTTTATTTTACCTCTTACACCCAAAATCAACATAACACATTCAAATAAAGAACCTCCGTCAATGTTAGGGAATAACATCTCTCCAGAGGCCCTCATCAGTATTAAACACGTGGGCTCGTTACTTGATACCAAGCATTATTCTGATTGTTTCTCGCCTTGATAACACTTCATTTGATTACCTTTTATACGAATAGAAAACAGAATACGTCCGTTTTACGTTGTATTGGAGTGTTTAATAAAATAAGTAAAGAAGTAGGGATTTTTCAGGTTCAAGCGAGAAAAATGGGGCGTTAAAGCAAAGTGAATTTGGGAATGAGTCTAAATGCCTTTCGAAGCGAGCCCAATGACTCATCATCCTGTCTCGAATTCAAAAAATTCCAGAGAGTAGCTATTTCGACTCATAATTCTCGAGCAATAGGAATAATACCAATTTTCATCAAACAAAATGTCCTGTTGTAACTTTCACAGTTTTCCTCATTGCATTTTTACTTGTGAAAAGATAAGGAAAACTTTTCTTAGTTTTTATGACGTTCTCTTTATTACTGCATTTAAGTCTTTCGAGATAGTTTTACGAGGCGCCGTTATTGAGACCATTTGCACCATACAACAATAGTATAAACAGAGTAGTTTGAGATAAAATCATCAACAATAACTTCATAATGTTAGGTCTCATTTAGACTGCTGGATAGCGGGCGAGTTGGTGTTTTGTTCAGAAAACATTTGAAGACACGTATGATATAGCCCATAAGTAATTTCCCTCTACTGGGCGTTTCATCTCGCTGAAGATATCAGTACAATGTGGAGGATTAGGCGAAATCACCACGCTTGCCAAATATGAACCTTGATTGAAAGCGTCAAATTATCTGATTCACGTAACTCAACTATCTACACAACAGAGCAAGGAATCACCACGCCCCCCTACGGCCGGCGCGGCAGTGATTCTATGCTCTGTGATCTACACGACATATACTAATTGTTATACAATTGACATTTGTCAATGCAACAATAGTACGAGTATATACATTAGCATATATCGTAAATTCTTCGAACTAAACTATCTACTACTAATTCTAAACCCTTGAAATAAGACCGGACCCAATAGTTTTCGGAAACATTTTTGTCCATTTTCCCCTAAAATAAAAGTTAGTTAATAAAACGATTGCATCGCAAAGTGACTTAGTGAAAGTGAGATAACATCTGCGTTCGGTGTTACTGGGCTAACCTTTCTATGTTATATTGTTGATTGCCAGTTATCGAGGTGCAAAAGGCTTTTTGTGTTTCCCGTTAAGGTTATCGACATTTGATACCATTTACTTTTATTCATAGAAGACTATCCAAATTAATGTATATCGCCTGTGATATATTCGCCTGCGAAGAATCATAAAAGTTATCGCGCACGATCGCTCATAATTATGAGCCATCCGGCGCGCAATCCTGAACGCTCTTAAAGGATGCTGTGAGTAGCAACCGCAGGAGCAGGCAGCAAATGCCGACCACAAGTACCACTAAAGGTTTCTATGAATCTCTATGAAATTTCACGGCAGTTGCTGCCTGCTGCAGCTGTGGCCGTTACTCAAAACACGCCTTAAGAATGCGCGATACAAAGACCGTAAAAACATTGCACTGGTGGAAACAGGCCTAGGTTAGGTCCGATTATGTTTTTGTATGGAAAGAAAAAAACGCCTGAACGATAAGCGACGATTTTTCTACTCCACAACCGAGGTTCTTCCCAATAGCGGTAGTATGACTAAGCGAGGTTAACTCATTGCAATTGTTAAGCAACATGTAGCTCGGCCTCTTCTTGGATGGGTGGCCGATAGTGGCACTACTATCAGAGCGTTACCGTGCTTCGGAGGTCACGTTAAATTGGCGTTCAAAGTTGTTTCAATAGACCAAATCGGAGACCTTTAGGCGGTCTAAAGTCTCCGGTACCAGGGTTGGCCACCAACCTACTCGAACTTACCAACCAATAGCAAATACAGGTACAGTAAGAGGAATACCCGACTGGGACAGTTCAATTTAGTGGATTGGACAGACAATAGTCGCTAACTGCTCCATCATACCGCTCGCTGTTATAGAGCAATTCACTCGTTTCTGTTTGTACACACCACACCTGACCGCAATGGATTGCTCTTGCTCCGTAAATATTGGGACGTCTAGCCGTTATAATAATTGTTTATTGGATTATTTAAATTTTATAACTGGCGGGATTTATGTGGTTTGCAGGTGGCAGCGAAGATACTTTATTGAGTACTAGTTTTTAGTACTCTAGGAGTAGATACCGGATTGGTTCAAGTCACAGAAGTACTTACTACTTCTACTTCGTCTAGTATTTTCTATTTTGTGGTCCTGAACCTGAACATCAACGGCTAATAGCATTTTTTTGAAAAATAAAAGAGTTTGGTCAATGTAATCTTGCGCTATTATAATTCTGTCACACGCACACCATCTCTCGTCTGTACCGTGGTACTAAAGCAGTTATAAGAAATAAATATAACCTATATCCATAACACTAAAATCTGTGAGTACATTTTATATTGGCAAGACTGAGATTTATCGCTGAAATGATCATAATCCGTACAAGAATAATTCATCAACACGATCTAATTGGTGTGTTGGATGTGAACCCAATAATAATGAAATATTTACTAAAAAAACATTTGCATAATGGTGGTAAAATATGTAAAGGGTAGTTTCAACATTTTGGCCTTAGTTAGGCATTAGGCAATAGATACATCAATAACTTGTGAAGTCTGTTAAAAAGACATTCCAACAAATATTTTACTTAAAACCAAGACAATCTCAGGTGATTATTCTAGTGAGATAGCATTATGCTAAAAGACGCCAAGCCATAATTGCCTCGTACGGTCTTGAGGCCAACGTTGATCGAATGCAGAATACCGTATATTTATTGTACGACGTAACGATGTTGAGGCTAACGGTGCTCCAATGAAATTGTATGAAGGAACATCGAAAACGGGATATACAAGGTGATTGAGATAGATTGATGGACAAATTATTTACTGTATACCACATTTCATAGATGCAGATTATAGTCAAGTGAAATGACGTTAGTGATATATACATTATGTTAGACGTATCCATACTCATAGTCGTATACGCCTGTTTGTGGGTTTTTATGGACTGGAATACAGTCTACATACTATAATAGTCAGGGTCCTGTTTTTTACTAAATAAATAAATATACCCGGACAAATTTATACACGGTAACTTAGATCCAAACTAAGCTCTAAGCCTTATTATGGGATCTATTAAACTGATACTGTTACATAATTGACACCCAGTCGTCGTTGCTAACAATTGTTGCTATCTAAGAACATATTGTTGACACCGGGTGGGTATCGTCCCCGCATCGCCTGACATAGTTAGTGCTCTCAAATGCTACTATGCCAACACGCTTGTTATACTACAACCTACGGGCTTGCTAACGATTCGGCTAAGTCAAAAAAATGACTAAATACAAATCACAGAAAAACAACACGCTTTTTATTCCATTACGTAACTCCACATTGAGCAAATATCATCACTGTTTTAATTCAGTAAAAGCCTCCCGATGTTGTATTTATATTTGAGTTTCTACTTTCAGTAATTAGCTGAGTACCATTCAGCCGCAGATCTGTGGAATTAATAACCAATTGAGTGAGATAGATGCGAGGTATTTCTATATTGTATCATTTATCATTTTCAAGTGGCTTTTGTCGACGTTTTTTTTAGAATCTTCTGAATAACTCTTTGACTTTTAACTAATTAATTTATATCAGTTTTTTTTATCTTCGGGCACATTAAATTGTCTGTCCAGGTGGTTTCAATCGTAATCGTTGGTTGTACAGTCGCGTGCAATGAAATGTATACACGGGCAGATTTTCAAATAAATGTCCACTCTGAACATTTCAAAAACATATAGCCACTTAACAATTCTACTATATACCTAATATATTTGTCAAAATGTATACATTATTGTGATTAACTCGGGTGGGTATATAGTATGAATTGTTAAGTGGCTATATGTTTTTGAAATTTTCAGAGTGGACATTTATTCGAAAATCTGCCCGTGTATACATTTCATTGCATGTGACTGTACATCATATAAGGACAACTCCATTTTTGTGTTGACGGTGAAAAAAAAAATGAACGTAAACAATACTAAAAGGCACCGTATCTTTGAACACGATATGTCTATTAAAGCTTTATCTTTTGCCGGTTTGCATGTTCGCCTATTAAATGTTAGATAAGGCAGAAATTCGTTTGAAAAGAAAATCTAGTACTGAGGTGTAAAGTTCATCGACTTTTGATTAGGCTTCGTATATATTTGTGGAGTGTTACTGTTTGCTTATTTTGTTCCACTTCTGGTCAAATCATATGGGCTGGTACAGAACTTAGTCCCGATAGTTTTAAACGTGTTTTATCCACAACATCAAGGAGCTAACATCAGAAATATTCAATAGACTTTTTTTCTGTTACAGATTTTTTTTCCATTCGAATCCTAAATTTTACCCCCAATTTGTTTTAGACTGAAAGACGTTATATTCTGTAATGATAATTTACAGCTGACAGCTGAATTGAAAAATTTCTGTTATATACTGAGCTATTTTTATTACCTAATATCTTTTAAATCTTAGCTGTTGAAAAACCAAAGATACTTATTCAAATTTCCATGAAATAACTATATCTCAAGGACTTTTTATTTCACGAAACTCCCACGCTTCAGAAAACAAGTTCCAACTTTTATTTACCACAAAGCGCGTCTTCGGAAAATAAATAATCTAACTTCGGTGTAAATTGACTCTCCTTTGGCTCGTTAAAGAGAATTCCAAATATTCCAAGTTAAAATTAGCATTTCGATGGCTCCAATGAACACTACGCTATGTCAAAAATCGTAGGTTTACAGGAGGAGCATTTAAAGGAAAAATGTTGATAAAATCTTTAATATCTAAGTTATTGTAATGATTTTTTCTGAGTGAATAGTTAATTTAGTGATGTTTATGACCTGATTTGTAAAATTTTAAAAATCTTTACGGTTTTTTAGTTAGCCTTACTTAGCGGGATGTAAAGCGGAAAACTAAAATTCAAAATCCAGATACACTCCGCCAAGTCATAATTGGCGGAGTGTATATGGGACTACAAAATGCCAAATTGAATTAATATTATTTAAAAAATCAGAATGATAACATCAAAAATCGATTTTATTACTAATAACGAGTACTTTTAACTTCATGTTGCAATAAAAATATCCTTATTTTAGAATTTAGATAAGATAGCGTTTTGTAATTTAAAGGGCTAAAAAATCTTCGGACGGCTTACAAACCGCTAACAGCGTTTTGTTCTATAATAAAAAAACTATTATAGTATTAAAATCGAGTAGTATTGTATCCAACTATTATAATTACTATTTGCCCCGCGTAGTTCCACTCGCATCCAAAGTTTTATGCTTTATTTCAGCCTCTTAGGGTTTATTTTTAAAAAAGTATCACAAGGTTAATCGTAAATCCTTAACTATCTTCATCAAAATCGGTTTATGGATTTAGCCGTGAAAGTGTTTCAGGCATTCAGACATAATTTCTTGTTTATAATAATACTAGAGCTGACCCGCGGTTCCACCCATGCCCTGTTCGATAAGGTCTTAGCATATTACTGAAAGGCATAAGGCATAAACTAATTATTTATCACTATTTAAATAACATGAACTGTTACAGCGATATTGAGATTAATCAGCAGTCTTTGACTGTCTCAGTCTTTGTCAACTTGTCTAAAATACGAATTATTATAAAGTATAAATAGACATGCAAAAATAAAACAAGGATTAATAAAAAGTATAAAAAAACCACTATAATATTTTCTAAGATATAAATTCTCTCCTTGGCTCTCATCAGATCCATGATCAAATCTGGCTAACAAATTCTAATAAAAACTATTATACATATCAGGTATAATGCTATTGTCACAAAAATAAATTAATTCGTTGTAAGAGTACATAGCTTTCTCAATTTCTGAGAGATTGTTATATACCTTTTCTGGCAATGACTCGATACGAGGGTGTCATGTTTTAAATCGTTTGAAGCATAGTATCTGGTCTCCTAAGCTGTATGTATAATACAAAATGCCTTCACTATCTGGAAAAGCTTCGATCTCCTTAATTTTATTCAAATAAACCTATTGATTACATAGCTTTTTGGTGGATATTATATTTTGATAATAAAATTATGTTCCTACAGATAAATTTTCGGCATTTTTTTTTTCATAGCAATATTCTTTTTAAAATCAAGAGTAATATCTTGTTTAACTTCTACGAGTATAACGCTTATCATTAATATCGAATAAACTTCTTTTCCTTTCGCTGATTTTTCGATCAGGGCATGAACTGAAACACCTTTAATTCTCAGATACCATGCAGCCAACTAGTAGATACGTGTAAAAAACTATGCGGATTGGGCCCCTTGTTGCAAGTCAACGGCCAAGTCACACAACATTAACTATAAATAATAAATAAATAAGGAACCTTAGACTTGGCACGACTTTGTCTAGATTTCATTACTTTTTAGATATAAACAAGCAGCTCCATCGAGACTTTGCTAGTTTTTTTACAGAATGTTTTTAATGGGATCTTTCTTTTAGCACGTCAGTAACTAGGAATGGCATTGATCTTTTTTTGGAATATGAAAACTAATCTTTAAATTAGCATTGGCTGTCTTTATACTGTATCTTAAAGTATGCACTGTACTTCTATGACCATGCTCAGCACACCATTCTGGATTAAATTTAAATATTTTTGAGAATGACAATGATGGATTAAAGTATTGAATACTTGAATTTTTCCCGACACAATGCGACTCTATAGGTACATAATACGAATTAACATGTTATATTACGCTCTGTTGCATTTTTTCAGTAACCTCTTACTTTAATAAGCGTAAATATAAACAAACAGAGCGGCGATCGAGCCGCGCGCCTCCGTGCGACACCCCGCCAAATCTTAGTTAGCGACGCATCCCCAGCGCGCCGCCGCCCGCGCGCACCGAGTACACTCCGCTATGTTGAGACGGCGTAGTGTCCGTCCCGTTATTGACAAAAGTACATTTACTTAGCGGTTTGTAATTGTCAAAACTTTTTTGTTTTTGGTCGTACATTTATAAAATTTTGTGAGCATAAAGATAAGGATATTCTAAGTAGATTTAGCTAAAAAACGATAAAACGCCCAAGTTGAGTTAGCGTAGTATTCATTGGAGCCATCGATTTGCGAGTTTCTACTGACTCCAATCTAGATAGAAACGTTTGGAATCATCTATCATTTCAAAAATACACAATTTCAAATGAAAACAAAGAACAGGCGCTGCTGTCTAGGGATTACGCCATTTTTGAAACCAATATTTGAGAGCTCGGGCAAGAAATAACTGAAATGCAGTCCCGATAGAGTTTCCCGTTAATAACACCGTATTTATTACTCAATGGAAAATCGTTGATCAAACACAATGCTACATTGTATTTAAGTCCTCGTAAAAGCTATTTTTATATTGCTTTTAATTACTTTTGTTGAAAAATTAATACGTTTATTCAATTAACGTTCAATGTATCAGTTTTCTTTTTCTTTGTTGTTATTTTACATGGTATTGATGGGAATATTATTAAATATATGAATATGAATAAATTCTGCATGGAGATGAGATTGATATTGCATAGTTTTTTCCCCAGAAAATTACACAATTCTCTGGAGACTTCGTCGTAGTACAATAACCGTGGAACCTTGTTATTTTCCATCCTAGGATTTGGATTAGGACAGACGTCAAGGTTATACTAAAATAATACTTTATTATAAGAAAGACTTAACTTTTAATGAAGAAATGAAAGTAGAGACGAGGATTAAGGCATATTTACCTACTTATAACTTGTCATATACTGTTGGGGTGTTATCATAAGAATTAGGAATATTACAAGCTGCAATTTAAATATATATATTTTTATATGTCTAACATACTGCGAGTACACGATTAGTTTACGTTATTTGAACATAATGCTGGCAAAAGCACCTCTAGTGAACTAGATCTCAGAAAAAAAAACAAGACAGAATATGCTATGAAGAGTAAGTAAGTATTAGCCAGTAATGTCCCACTGCTGGGCAAAGACCTCTCATCTCACTGAAGTTATCAGTACAGTGAGGAAGATTAGGCATAATCACCACGCTTGCCAAATGCGGGTTATGAAGAGTATCAAAACAAATTACTTGAAGCTATATATGTGCCTACTCATTTATATCTAGATACATGGTATTTTTAATTTAAATAAGCGCTTACATTATTCGCTTTCCGCTTCCATAACATTGATTCTCTTGTGAATGTAAATTCTTTTGAGAAATGAATATGAATTCTTAAAGCTCAAAATGTCTAATTCTCAAACATTAACTAGAAATCTTACCACAGCGGAAACATTTTGTAACGCGGCAGCAGAGTCGGTCCCGTCAAACATAAATAGAGCAAGCCAAGCCATCGGCGCCCGAACTTTTATTAACGTACATATCAAACACAAGACTAGCTTTTGGGACACAAAAACTAAGTATCGAATACTCTAGCCTTAATGAAAGTACGCCGTTTGATTAATAAATGAAAATAACCAAACGAATGATGCAATAGATTTTTGGCAATTCCAGGACTATCATATGGAAAGATATTTTTTTTTTATGTTAATATGGAGTTATGAGTTAAGAGGTTCTCTCAGAGACGTCAATTAAACTGATACTTAAGTAATTGACGTCATTTTTCAACATTACATGTCAAATCACTTATTATATATCTAAGAAAGCATTTGCCGTCTCAGAGTCGTAAAATTAGGATCGGCCATTAAGAATCGTACGCTATCTTTACTCTACAGTAATTTCGACTTTCTGATTATCATAAAATATTTGATTCAAAGAATCACGTGGTTGATGGGATATTTGTATCAATGTTTCAATCTTTAGTAGTTTAAAATAAATACCGATATGGGTTTCAAAGGCCTTAAGACGGTCAAAAACTTCAACGTTATTGCATAAGGTTTGATTTAACTTCCTTGCAAAGATCAGGTAAAATAAAGCTTAAAGTCAAAGTCCCGGTTAAAATAGCCAAATTAATCTTAAATGATCGGTATCGAAATTCAATAGATATTTAGTTACGAAAGGTAAAACAAGCGAAGTATCGAGTCTTTGTATAATTCGATACTGTTTATTTAAAATACTCTTTAAAAACACTTTGAATCCGAAGTGCTTTGGAGTTAAAGGTAACGGAAGAATATTTAGAAGTAGTTTTCAATGTTTATTTTGCCTTAGGAATTAGATCTTGGTTACTCTGTACTTATCAATGAAATTACAAACTTTCATCACTACATAGTATAAAACAAAGTCGCTATTTTTGTCTGATTGTTTGTCTGTTTGTCTGTATGCTTAAATCTTTAAAATTACGCAACGGATTTTGATGCGGTTTTTTGGTTTTTTGTAATAGGTAAAGTGATTCAAGAGGAAGATTTTTATGTATAAAAATTCCCGATATTCCCACGGGAACGGGCACAACGCGGGTAAAACCGCGGGGCGCTGCTAGTTGATTAATATTATTTGTTAGAATAAGAGTGCAATACCATACTATTATGCCTTTACCGATGTTGGATTGGCCTGGACTTGCCGACGAGTGCGGTACCTCTTTACTTTTCCGATGGCATTATATGAATTGCTATATATTTTTCAGAGTTTCTAAATCTAAACAAGATCACAGTCGTGCCCGCGGATCTTGTAAAGGTGCCGTAACGTCAGACAAAAAGTATTTTTTTATTATATTAGCCTTGGGTGTCCCATTGTTGGGCAAAGGCCTCCGCCCATCGTTTCCACTTCTCTCTATTTAGAGCTTCACGACGCCAACCAGGCAAAAATCCGTCGAGTTCATCTCGCCATCTCCTTTTTGGTCTGCCGCGACGTCGCCTCTTTGGGTCTAAAAGACAAAAAAGTAAAATAAAAACAAATACACTTCGCTTTTATTTTGCATTACTGTAAACGTAGCTTCAAAACGTGGTCCGTATGATCACTTACTATGTTCAAATCTGTTGAAACTCGATTGATCAGTCTGTGGAGATCTACAGCAAACACAAAACAGACAAGACGAACACAACATTCGATGTAGACTACACAGATAACCAACCCTCATTCATTAAACTCGCTCCTATATCTCAGAGGACCAATAGAATAGGCGCCACATTTCCTACTTTGTATTAAATGCCTGCAATAAAAGCTGTTAAGATGACAAACAATAAAATTTTGCAATTTAGCCAACACCGACGGTGAAACAGTTAAGATTGGAATTACAACTATAAAATTTTATTTAAAAGTTCTTTAATGCATTTCTGGATTTGTTGAAACTGTTATGGATATACAAAATGTGTTTAAATGTTAGTTTTGCAATGCTATGGAGGTAAAGCGAAGTTAAACTATATTTACGTAATAATAAGGGAATTCGTCTTTTGTAAACTTATAGATTGGACATTCAGGGGGTACTTACGTAACATCATAAGAAATCTACTTCTTTCTTTTGCTTTAAAAGATATCAGCCCTAGTAGTAATACTAAAATATTTTATTTATACTTTTAAATGAACATAATTCTAGCGAGACCACACCTTCAGCTTAACACAATACACTTAAGTCGAGTACACACACTTCTATTCCATTATGTTTGAACTGACTGCATCTGTAATGATAAATTTGTCCGATCATTCAGATGTTTGTGTGCAACACATCTAATGCAAGGACTTTGTTCTGAATGCATTATCATGGTTTATGCAGGTACCCGCTCGAGACAGTTAGACAGCTCATCAGATAATGTTAGGGCAATGAACTCTCTCTGTTTAATGCAATGTTACGAGTATATTGGAACTGTACTAACAATGATTACGTGTATTGTTTTTAATGAATATAGAGTGGATAATAAGGTAAGAGTGAGAGTTTTGGATATATATAGATATGATAAGATATGATATAATATGAGGAATGTGGGTAGAAGTAGGAGAGTCGTTGCCTAGCAATGATATCCTGGTAAAGCAAAAAGTGTATTATGATATTATGATGCAGTTTCAAAAGCATGTTTACTGTTGGCCTGGTTGATACAATCGTTAGACTATGGTCTAGCGGCCTATAGACAGTCAATAAACTCAGACACAAAGGTTTGTCACTAACCTGCTTGAACCTATAAGTACTAATATTTTTACCAATCAGTTTAAAGCATAAAGTTAAAATTCCGTCACTGGTGGCAGAAAGAGAGTCAGAGTTAAGTCATGCATGCATGCTGCTTACCTAAGTATATTTTGTATAGCAATGTAATTTGGCTTTGTTTTACCCTTACGGTCAAGTAAAAATATAACAGACGAACCTCGCCCGCAGTGTCCCTTGCGTTGTACCGGTTGCCGTGGGAATTTGGGGATAAAATGCATTCCATGTGCTTTTCTGATGTAAAACCTACATTATATATATAAAGATTTATTCAAATCTGTGCAGTAGTTTTTGCGTGAAAGAGTAACAAACATACTCGTACATATGTATATCCATCCTCACAAATTATCGCATTTATAATATTAGTAGGAAATTAATAGGTATTGGGTGTATTTCTGACAAGACAATCCTTCTGATTAGACAATCTTAATATATGAACGTTTGAATCCACATATCACCGAGCACGTCTATCAATTTCAATCGTCTTGATCTGGAATGGCTGAACAATTATCAACTAATAACGTCTGCATTTCTCCCGCTGTGAGCTTGGCTACGTGCCAAAGGGTGAATATAATTCGATAAACACGTCTACTAAAGAATCGTTTCAAATTGTAGTGTAAGTAAAAAGTGTAGAAGTAAAAGAATGTAAATATATAGTAGGTAAAAATAAGTTTGAGTAGGTAAGTCGTCAACCCTGGTGCCGGTATTTTTAGACAGCCTATATTTTTTATATTTATTAGACAGCCTATATTTTTTATATTTATTAGACAGCCTATATTTTTATATTTTTAGACAGCATATATCTTTTATATTTTTAGACAGCATATATTTTTTAAAATTTTATAAGTAGACAGCCTATATTTTTTAGATAGCCTGTTTTTAGACGGCCTCCGAAATGGTTTGACGACAACGGGGACTGACAATTTTATGTTCAAGAGGAAGTTTTTGGTTGTCTTATTGACTATTAATTAATTCTCGTAGTACTTAAATTGTTTGTTTAAATTGAACGAGTTCATCGTGATCGTGACCAAGTGAATATTTTGACGCTTATCTTTAAATTTATAACGCTTATTTTTCGCTCAATCTAAATGCGTAAGTAAGCGGCAAATTACGTCGGCCAAACCGTTTGTGTGACAAAGCCATAGATTCAATACAGGACACCATATTGATAATGACATAACCGTTATCCATTCTAATGTGATAGCAGAGTCAACTCAACACAAGACTTAATGGTAAATATATTGCACAAAGTTTTGGAATAAGATTTAGCTGTTTATAATACCAATTTTTCAGATTCGCTATTGTAACCACCGCTTCTTGTTAGAATGTTGTTTGTGAATGCTTGTATGATAAATTGTTCATCATCAAATTCTACTTGTTCTAGCATTTTTTAATACAGTAAAAAAACAACTGAAAGATGATCATTAAATAAACGGTACAAAATAATATTGAAGACTGACTTGTCTGACTTTTTAAAAGCTCTACAGATCAGACTTAGGTAATAAGCTCTTGGCAGGTATTGCGTTTGAAAGAACAATTATTTTCTCTTGCCAAAATTTTTGTGGTTTGGGGACAATTGATAGAAGTTTCCTTTTTACCAATAACAGAATCTTACATGTTCCTCTACAGTATATTTCGTTTCACAGCGTAAATACATTTTACAAATGAAATAGCCCACTCTCCCAGACAAATGACAATAGCTTCGCATTATATTTAGCTGTCTGATACCTAAATGATGCCAAAGAGTCATGACCATGTGACTACCATATATAAGCGATTGTCACTTGTCTTATGGGTGAAAGAGAAGTTACGCAATAAGCACTTCGCTCCTCACTGTACTGATATTGAGATGAGAGGCCTTTGCCCAGCTTCCACTGCTGGCATTACTGGCTAATACTTACTTACCTACTACTTCGCTCCTCCGTGATTAGAACTATGATAAACCGAGGTAGATTGGTTGATACTTAAAGTACTTAATATTAAAAATGTCTATTTTGTGGGGAGCTACCAGCCGATTTTTCGTGCTTACTTTTAATATCGTAAGACCTTCTTAAAAAGGTAAATATCTTTTTTCTAGTAACATTTAATACAAGTCAATAATTTTCTCTTCAAAGTGCGCAGTCTTTGAGAAAAAGTCACGTATCACATCCAATATTGCAGTCGTGTAACTTGATCCAGGTATTCATTCCAGGACAGAAATGAGTACAGTGATCTTATAAATGATATTACGTGAGCTACTTTTTTTAAAACGCGTGTTTTAGTAATATCTTTCTTGCATGTTAATGTTCAGTGAGATATACTTTCAGACAACTTTGTTCGATTACAAAATTGTACACATTACATTACTATGAACTATGTAAATGAAATAATATGCGAACTAGATTAATTCATTTATTTCGATTAGGTTAGTGGCCGAGCTTGGAACCCTGCAGACTTATATTATCTAGATCTAGAACTTTGACATGAGCCTATTATCCAACTCAAATACCTACATATCTATACTAATCTATACTAATATTATAAAGCTGAAGAGTTTGTTTTGTTTGTTTGTTTGTTTGTTTGTTTAAACGCGCTAATCTCAGAAACTACTGAACCGATTTGAATAATTCTTTCACTGTTAGATAGTCTATTTATCGAGGAAGGCTATAGGCTACATTTTATCCCGAAATTCCCACGGGAACGGACACAACGCGGGTAAAACCGCGGGGCGCTGCTAGTATACATATATCAAGTAAATATAACAAAAAAGGCAAGCTACAAAGTGTTGCCATGTGGCAAAATATTCTAGAGAATATTTGCCAACTTTAGTCGCTCACTACCAACTCAAGGCATCTAATAACCCCAATAACTAAATAAAATAGAGAATCAACGACCGCACCAACCCACTAGAGAAACTAAACTATACATAAACAATGTCCTAACATTTTGTTACACGAAGTGCTAACGTTAAACTTTATCCCGTCAATGTTTCACCAAAAAGGGCAATAAAATTAAAATTAATAGTTATCCAGGATACCTACATGTCGCCCAAAGGAGACATTGTTCCAATAAAGTGAAGTTTACCTACCTATGTGTGTACATTGACGGCTTTTACACAAGGACTTGTACGACTCGCAAAAAAGGTGCTGAATTTTTGTGGCGGCCTTATATTATCTTATATAAAATTATAGTGTCACAATGTTAGTTACCATACTCCTCCGAAACGGCTCGACCGATTTTCATGAATTTTTTTGTGCATTGGGCAGATCTGAGAATCGGTCAACAACTATACCCTTAAATAATAAGGGTGGTCCGGTACACCCCTTATTTAAAAAAAATAAAAACCTCTGGTCTGGATTTTGTATTTATTACAGTTGAATAAATCACATGCCAGGATGAAGCATTAAAGTATAAAGTTTGTTTAAGTCGAGTTGTTTTCAATCTCTATTAAGAGATTTTTTCTATGCGATTCCTTCAGCATTTTCCATTGACTACTTATTAAAATAATGATTACCAAAAACTAACTTTATATCAGATTGACAAACAAAAACCGAATTCTCTTTTACATTGCAGTCTCCAAAATGTTTATAATACAAAGAGCAATTTTCCTTTCACCACAAAAATAAGTCCCAATCTTTCCGTAATTTTCCCACCAAAAACAATCAAAAATAAACATATTGCAACCGAACAGTCTGTTTTCAACGGTTTGGAAAACGTCCAAAGGCCGCGCGTTACTTTTGCTATCTTTTATTTTTATTAGTACTTTTATGTTGTATGTACAACGCAGAATTCGGGCTAGGTATGTAGCGGTTAAGAACGGCCTCGGTGACGTCATGTACTTACAGTAGCGATAGCAAAAGAGTAACTTAACTCAATAGAAAAAAAATCATAGAGCAGCAACTTAGCATGACGTTGACCAGAATAAAAGTAAACTGTATGAAATCTAACCACTGATACTACTCCATATACATACACAAATACTTTATAAGCATATACAATTGACACCTAGAAAGTCGTCGCCAACAACTATGTCTTCACATATTGTTTTGTTCACTCCGGGCGGGAATCGAACCCGCACTGTAAGCGCTCTCACTGCTACTGTGCCAACGAGCTTGTCGAAAATAAAAATAATAATGATGAATGGAACATATAAATACGTACAAATCAAATGGTACGAAAATTCATGAATTTAGATTACAAAATATACAAAACTGAATAACATCATAAGCATACACTATTATAAGTTATTGTAAAGTGTCAAGTACATCGCTCCGCCCAAGGCCGTCACTTCTAAACTCGCACAACAATTTGTCATAGTCACTGTTTATAAAGGAATGTAAAACTTTTAAAATTATTTTTAATTCACAGCGGACATTGTTAGATTGTTGCTAAATTAGTTACGTAAACTTTGTCGGAAGAAACTTGTTTAAAAATGGTAATTGTTTGGTTTTTATTTACCTCATTTCCCATTTCGTAATTGATAAAGAAAGATTAATCTTGGGAATGTTTAGAGTGCTTTTTCAGAGCTGTGTTATGTTACGTTGCTATACTAAATGTGCTGTGATTGTTGGATTCACCACGAAATAGAGAAGCAGCTCTTCTGTGGATTGTAGCATTCATTATGTTGTAGTATCACAGCATAATGAATATGTTTCATGTGATTAACAGTCATAACGTTACATTCACATTATATTTA
Source organism: Cyclophora punctaria (assembly GCA_951394245.1). Classification (NCBI taxonomy): domain Eukaryota; kingdom Metazoa; phylum Arthropoda; class Insecta; order Lepidoptera; family Geometridae; genus Cyclophora; species Cyclophora punctaria. The sequence continues at coordinate 9,427,710 of OX596175.1, forward strand.
AGTCTCTTTAATTTTATATTTTTTTCCAAATATTGATTAAGCATTGATAAAAATCCTTAAGACATTGCCATCAAAAGTTTAAAGTCGCATCACAAGTCCAATCTTCTAATCGAGAACAAAATTATTCTCAAACTTTTCTCTGATTAAACCAATGGCTGCTGCCACACTTACCGGCTCTGTCTGGCACAAAACTTATTGCTTAATCCTACGGTACTGGTAAGAGACTTGTTGTCATCAATATTGATTTTATGACATACGTAGGTCTTCGACTAAAATCTAATAAGTGGGAATTTTTATTCAATCCAATATTGTACCTATTTTCTTCTTAATCTTAAGAGCTGGACTCATCGATGGAGTTCCTTCGACTGTTTCTTTCAGCTCAGCCATTATCTTCGGATGTTCGCACGAGACATATGACCTTTGAAGCGTTCCACTTCCTGTCCTTACTTCTATGTGTCACTACGATAGTTTTTATGAAATCATGTCGTAAAAGATGACCAAAAATATTTTCTTTCTTTAACCATGTACAATAGTAATACACAAATTCATAGTGATATATAAGCACGTTGGTCTAAGCACGTCATAGCACGTCCACATTATATGTTTGCGTTACAAGTTGCCGCGAAGTTGTGTCGTGACTGGCCAGCATGTGTGGCATCTCCCAATCATCAAAATACCTTTTTATTTCACCATAAAACGTACAAAAACGTCCTTAAACTACTGGCCATAAAGTCGGTTTTGATTGCGCCTTTACCTAAATTCAATTTGAGTAATGCAGAGTAAATTATACAGTGGACCTGCACAAACACCCGAGTGAGATATTATTATGTTTTCCATTTACGTTAGTTTGGATAGAACAACGTCGAATATCATATGGAGAGTGTATTAATTAATTTGAATAGCCCTCAGTGAGTACGTCTTGGTTACGGGCTATGTTGTGGTTATTCTTGTATTAGTTTAATGTTTGTACTAGCAGCGTCTCGTAGTCATGGGTTGAACTGTAGAAAAGTAATGATGGGACTTTTAAACTAAAAAAATATAACACCCAAATTGAAAAGCTCTTTTTGGAAGTCCTAAAAATATTTGAAAAAAATATCAATGAAATAGCCGTTGTTGTTCAAATCTTTTGACTTTCGACTTTCGGCGACCGCTTTAAGCGAAAACTTGATTATAATTACCACATTACTAACGGACGCTTGGTATTCCGTCTACATTCACATCTAGATCCGTCACTTCCTCCTCAACACATCAGCTAATCAATCCTCTTAGTTTAAACATAATGCAGCAACGTTAAACAGACACACAACGGTTCGCTTTGTGTACTAATTGTGTACGTCTGATGGGATATTGATGTAATCATTCACAGTTTACCTATCATCGTGTTTGATTTGAATTTAATGAGATTTCTGCTATTTGTTTTAGGAATAGGTTTGTAGGAGAATTTGCAAAAGTCAAATAAATTAAGTATGTTAGAGTAGGTCAATGGCCAAGCCAGATGGTGAAGTTTTAAGACCTTCAGGCCACCGACTAACGATTGAAAAAACCGAGACCGACAATTCAACGTGCCCTCTGAAGAACGGTAGCGCTCAGTTAGAAATACCACAATAGGTCACCCATCCAAGTAAAGGATGAACTGCACGTTGCTTAACAATCGTAATGAGCTAACATCGCTTAGTCGAAATACGCCACAAACGCTACAATATCAAATAAATCAATGTAATTTGCTGTGAAAGTTCAAAGAGGTTCACATTAATATCATATCCTTATTATTTTTTCTACAGTGTTGTTGCTAACAGTGTCGTCTGCGTCCGTAGTCTACCTTGACTGCAATAAGCAAGTGGCATTTGCTTTAGTGTCTTACAAACGTATTTCTATCTTTAATGTTCACTTTAAAACTGTAATTAAAAAGAAGAGCCATTCGTAGCATTACTATGACTACAATAGATAATCTACCTACGTTATTTTATTCATCTTGATTATTTAACTTAACGCAACGCAGTAATAGTCTGACTGTATTATTTGTTGAAACTAACGTACGACGGAGGTCACTGTTGAGCTTTCCTCAACACGTTTCGGTCACGTCTGTTGACCTTCATCAGGAAGTGGGTGAAGCGCTCGTGACAGCGTCTCTCCCCGCACTAATGACAATTAACGTACGTTTCAATAATAATAAATTAGTCTAACACTATACTAAATCTAGCTTTCAAAATTGCTAAGTCAGTAACTGCGCTTTGTCACGGATTATTACTCTGAAACTAACTGTAATACTCTGAAAACACCTCTAGTTTAAACTACTTGTCTTGCCTCAAAATCCTTTCACGAGCCATCTGCTCAAGAAACTACATTAATCACTAAGATTACTATGACTTCGAATAATACGGAGCCAACACTGTTTGTTAATCAAAATGAGAACTCTGTCTTAATGCATTCTAAGAGTATTTTCCAGTACTTCTGTTTTGTTAAAAGGGTTACTATAGTTAGAGTTTAGTTAAGTCAATTTGAGTGACGAAGAATGTAAGTTTAGTGATAAGTAGCTTGTAAGCTGTGTCTCTTCTATTCGAGGTGTGTTTTTAATATTTTGTTTTGGTTTGGTTAGTGCCCAACTCTGGTGTCGGAGTTTTTAGACCGCCTAAAGGCCTCCGACATGGCCTGACGATTGAAGCAACCGGGACCGACTGCTTAACGTGCCCTCTGAACTAATAGACCGATGGAAAAATTACACTAAATATAGTGTAATTTTAATCTCAATTATTTTCTCTTCAATTTTGCTAGTTGCTGTAGCATCTTCATTTTAATACAAAAGCCACAAATTTGAAAGAAACGGTAACTAAACTATCACTATAAAAACTCTTGGTAGAGGTCCCGTTGCAAGTTTAAATTCGAAGTTAATTTATGTATGAAACGTTCCTATTGTAATGTTTATGTATTTTAATTAACTAAGTAATAAGGGAAGATAGTTATAAGTAGTTTCGTTAGGAATACTGATGTTTTGTTTTGAATAGAGTTAAGAAATTGAAGTTGTGAAACTTTTTATACAAGCAATCTAAGTGTAAGTTCGTTATGAATATTAATTTAAGATACTAATTAACTAAAAGTAAATATTCAAAAGTGTAGATATGCAATTTTTAAACAAGATCATTGTACTTGCTTTACAAATAACTCTAACCAAAAGGATATTAAAGTATGGGCGAAATACCTTGCTTGTTGCTTTCTGTTTAGCTCTGTGTAACACGCTATAGATGTAAAGTTTACCGTACTCCCGCAAGCACCAACAAACAAGCGACAAACATCACATTGGTACTTACTCCTGTACTCAGAGATGTCCAGTGCTTCCTCAGTAGAGATTTAATGAGTGATTTTGACAAGTAATGTATGAAAAATTGCGTGAATTAGTTAAGTGTCGATTAAATGGACGTATCTGATTGTGGCAGTGAGTGAATCATTACCCTACCAAATTTCGCATAATTTTTAACTTACCCTAACCAACTGTTTTCCACCAGAAGCCATCAAGCAAGTCATTTCACCTACACAAATTCTATAATATCAATTCCAATGACAAACCAAATTCAAAGCCCCAATAACGTTTGCAAATCCCCAAAAATTACCAATTACACTGAGGACTTCATTCAAAACAATCTCAATGTCACTTAAAGTTTGGACGAGAAATCAAGCTTTGCGTCACGTTTCGTTTCCCAAGAAAATGATACAGAGTCATTCGTCTCGAGTTGATAACTCAATTTGTTGTTGGGTGTGGTAAACTTCAGCGGGATTTATACAACGTCCAAGTTTAGTATAAGACGGCGGTAGACATCTCCCAGGTGCAATCTTGAAGCTATTGTAAGGAATAGAAATTTATAGCTTGGTGCTGGTAACTAAGGAGCGCGGTCACACTGTAGTGTAACGGTGTAATAATAGTAGTAGTAACAGTTTGATAGTAATGAGTAATGACAACTTGTATCCAGTTTGGTGGTACTCAAAGTCATAATACTTGCAAAGTAATTTTTGGTAAGTAAATAAGTTTGAGTAATAGTTAATTCTGGTGTTTGAGTCTGACTGCCTAAAAGCACCTGATAATGTCTATTGATAGAAACAACTCAGACCGAGGATCAGTCATCCATCCATTGAAATTTCGAGCTGCGTGTTGCTTAACAATGTTTGATAGTAGGAATAAATAAGCACGTTTAGATAAGCGAGACAAAAGTAAATCGTCAAAAATATATCAAACTCTCTTCCATAGTTGCATACGATTTTTTCAAATCACAATATAAGTCGATTTGGACAATTTTCACGAAAAATAATAATTTTGAAAGTTGCTAAAAAATTCGACTCCCAATTCCAAGAATAACAAATACAACGAATCCAAACAAAATCAGCTTCATTATTATTCCTATCCACTAAAATAATCGAACACAAAACATGCGGTGTAAATCCGGCCTGATCGAGCATAGTATTGCATCAATTTGGAATGCAAATTCGAGTCTTGACGGGTGCTGGACCGTAGCCGTACAGACAAACATAAACAGTGATAGATTTAGTTATATAGAGGCTACGGGTACACGGAGTCAAGGGCGGTTTATGTTACGTTCTAACGTAATGTATTGCTTGCCTTAATCCTTAATGTTTGGTTATACGAAATATCAGTAGTAATGTCTTGTAGGGTGGGTTTGACTGATGTTAATTGAAGATTTTCTTGACATTTTTAGTTACTTAGTGTAAGTGTTTTGTTGGTAGGTTAGGTTTAGTTAGTATTACGTTTTCGTTAGAATTTTGCAAGTATGAACATGTTTAGTGTCTTTTGTAATAAACACCAGGCCGAACCTGTTGTTGGGTTTGGTAAATAAACATTTTAATTTATTTAGACAATAATAAAGGAACGAATACTTATTTAGGATGAAATAAAACCGAAATTGAGATAGACATTAAAAACAATTTACAAAGTTAAATATTCCACCTAAAATCACAAAGTTAGATTTGTTGTATTAAAATAACATTAAAGTTAAGTAAAACCAAATATCAGAAACCTTTCCACATAATGAAACCCAAAACTTTGGAAGGTCACAGAATATAACGAAGTTACTGTACCATTTTCTGATAGCCTCTTTTGAATACCATTTTGAATAATACTTTATAGAATTGCTCTAATTTATTTCAATTTTCGCCTTTCATGTCGTATTATCGTTCTCAATTATCTGCAAAACAAAGGCCATTTTAATTATAAATGTTATTTAGCGACTTCATCCTTTTGTCATATTTAGGAGTTTGGAGTGCGAGTTGAAATCGTTTTTGTAATCTTGTAAGTTCTCGAGTCGAGTTCCAATATTAAAATCAAATTGTAGTGTTATTTAAATTGTTACTTTTAATTAAATTTCATGGTTCCGAACATTGGACTGAAATGAACAATGTTTATACTTAATTTCGTAACAAAGTTTTTCATTATGTAAATATTATCATTTGTTAAATTTTAATTAACATTGGGAACTGGGATCTGCTTCGTCGACATATTATTTGAGTCGATATTTAGTTTTGTTTTAACACTTTGATCAGCTAGATTTTGCTAGATAATACTTATGCAAAATTGCTTTTTATAAAATAGCAAACATGTTAGTAAGTTAGCCGTACTTACTGTAATAAGCAAGATAAACGTTGGTACTATCAATGCGAAATTTTGTGAGGATGTATGTTAACCCGGCGAGGATGTGGTGAAAATAGTTACGTGGAGGTTGTCGAGGGTCTATTTGACCCTGTATGTTATTGGGTTCAAAATAGCTAGATTTTTAATTTTAAACTAAAGCTTTAATAGGTATTATGTAAATTACATATTATTTTTATGAATTGATAAATAAAACAGGCATATAATGATACAAAATATTATAATTAAATCAGTTTTGGCAAAGTACTACACAATTAAACTTTTTCATAAAACTACTTAAGTAACACTAAAATAACAAAAAATAGATAACTTCTTTTTTATCAATTAGCTCGTAATTAGGTACCTACAATTGTAGAGATCAATCAGTTTCCCCTACAGTCTTGTAATTGCTTATAAACTACATTTCATTATTGTCTGTGGTTGCAGCACAATTCTGGCAGAACGAAATAGTGTGTTCGGGACAAATTTATTTATGGCATTCGTCACAAACATTTGCTCAAGCTCCGGGTTATTCATTTTGTATAAAAAACACCTGAAAATATAATAATATTCGGTAAAAAACATTTTCGAAGCTTCACAAAAAATGTTACGCCGCGGTTGTGGCGGGGTCATATTTACCCTTCTCGACTTCGCGCACGTGTTACTCCCGTCGCAGGCGCCGTCCGACTGAATATCGGTGCGTGGCGCACTCGCCGGTTCCTTAGCAACAGCTACTTAGACGCCCAATACCCTACGGTCGCGGGAAAAAATACCACAGACGCTTAAAATTTGTCAGGGTCAAAATGACCCTACAACATCCTCGCCGGGTTAACAAGCCCGTTGGCACAGTGGCAGTGAGAGCGCTTACTGTGTCGGGGGTTGCGGGTTCGATTCCCGCCCGGAGTCAACAATATGTGCAGGCACAGTTGTTGGCGACGACGTCTGGTTGTCAATTATATATTCTTATAAAGTATTTGTGTATGTATAAGTAGTAGTATCAGTTAATTAGTTTCCATAAAACAAGCTTAGAGCTTACTTTGGGTCTAATTAACCGTGTGTGAATTTGTCCAGGTATATTTATTTATGTTTGTTATTATTTCACAAAAAAGCTACTGGACGGATTATTGATACATTATATCCCGAAATCCCCGCCGGACAGGGTACAACGCGGGTAACACCGGCGTGGCTAGTAATTTTATACATGCATTAGAGTTGACTCAGTTATTCAATATTTTCAATAATAAACATTGCGAAGAAGGCCCGTGTCCCTTACAAACCTATTTTTAATTTAATTATTTATAGCAGCTTCCAATATACAATTCTTCCCCTGCTAGAAACTTCAACATTAACTGCCTTCAAATTACAAAATCACGTTAATAATTAAACACAAACTGTGTCCATACAAACACTAAGCATAGAAACAAACAACCGAGTCTAATCAATAAATCGTTCTATTTCAGCCACCGTCCATTCAGTCGGCTCTTACACTATTCACGTAAACCAACTGTTTAGCCAACTGTTAACAGAACCTCGAACAACAAAGTGAAACGCGCAATCAATGATCAACATACGAGATACAAGTACAAAAGAGTACATTCATAAACACCGCACGCACAACGCCGTGAGGCGCCGGCCCGTGTACATAAAGACGTATAACTACTTTACCACCCCTTAAGGGCAACGTCACGCACAAAAAAAAACGTTTCACGACCCCAAATTTCACGTAATTTAATAAGAAAGGCTAGCCAGTCCCAAAAGGCCTCATAGACCGCGAGTCATACCCAACAAATTGATGTGATTTGCACTCAAGATTCCCGAAAGTTAACCAAAGGGAAATTAAGTTGAGGAAACTTTTGACTTGTTCACGTTTTGGACCCTTATCGTTTTGCAGTTACAGAAAGGGGAGACTTTGATTTCATTTAGATTTTTAAGTTAAGTTGTCAGTTAGGAGTTGCTAAATAAATTGGTTCTTGTTTTAATTCCTTTATTAGTTTAAATGTTTGTGTTTTGTTACATTTATTGCAAACAAAAGAACGAATATAAATCAAGAAGAATTTTATTTTTAAATATGGAGATGATTTAAATAGTTTTAATGAAAAAACGCTTTCTGTTGAAACATAATCAAATAAGTACTCGTACAGAGAAAACCAATTTAATTTACATTATATTATCCTTTATTTAAAATGGAGTTAAATATAAATCCGAACTTATTTGAAACTCTACATAACTAATCCGACGTCCCAAAAGTTTCAAATCTACTATTACCAGCCAAAGTCTTTTAGTTATTCATTGTACATTGTTCAGTAAAAGGTTTGTACGTTTGTATGTAATGTATTAGAGATGAATTTTAAATACATTTACATGACTCGTCTGCCTGCGCTTCAATATCGATGGCCGTAGGTTCAATTGGTGTAACTGACAAAAGTCGTGAAATGACTTGAGTATATAGGTTTTCTTAGTTTTTTCCGCTCTTTCGAATGGTATAGTCAAAATAAATCTAGCTTTAAAAAAAATACAGATACATCACATTTTTTGGGTGTGCACTTTTCAGATTTTCTACAAAGTTATGGTGCAAGTGACATGTTACTTATATATACAAATCAAATTGGTGTAAAGTTAGAGTAAAACTCGAAAAAAATTAACCTACACTTACACCAAAATGACTTATCCATACAATCATAGGGCATTTCTCTCTAAATAACAGCGATGAATAATGCCCACAATGCTCTTTACATCAGAATGAATTAGTTAATTTTATTTTTTAACGTCTGCCGCATGCCAGAAGAGCTCTGGGCCAGAACAGCCACTGAGTGGCAGCCAGATCCGGCGAGCAGGCGACGCGGCAGACCGAGGTTCAGGTGGCGGGACGATCTCGACGCATACCAGACCAACTGGAGAGAAGTGGCCCAGAACAGGGATACATGGAAGGAATGGGGAGAGGCCTTTGCCCAGCATTGGGACACAAACGGCTGATAATAATAATATTTTTTAACAAGTCTTACACCACTTTGACTATTTATTTCTTTTAAAAATGCTCATCAAATTGATGTAACCAACAACCAAATAAACTAGGGTAAAATAGGTGGGTGTAACAAACAAGAGGACAGAAACACATTGGTGTTACTGACATTAATTTATAAAAATATGGTATATAGCGTCTTTATTCTTATATAAGCCGAAAGCCCGCAGAATTCTAAGCATTTTTGTCAAACCAGATCATAAAAAAGATTCATACATCAAAAGTTATGTAAGATTTAGTACCAAAAAAAACTTTAAACGCTTCTCCTGAACAATCGTTCATTGTCAATTACACCAATTGAACCTACGGCCATCGATATATTCGCGCGTGAGCAACTCGGTTAATTTATAATGCATCAGTGCTTAAAATATAAATGGGTATTATCAATATATTTTGTACTAGATATTCAATTAGTTCATACAATAAATACGGCCACAATCTCTCAATTCCTTCATTCCACTACACATTTCAAAACGATTGTCTTTCGCAGCATTTGAAAAACGAACACGTGACCAAAGCAATAACAAAAGACGAAGTAAACGGAGCTAGTGTAACTGACAGCGCCTGCAATAAATCTATTTAAAATATCTACCCTACAATTACTCGGTAGGTCCATAGATATCGACGCTGTCTCGTCGTGGAGATATCTCATTTATTTCGCTTATCATTGCCTCGGAAACGAGTATCGTCAACACGACAGCCATTTCTTTTCGGTGGCCATTAGTTTTGTTCGTAGCGAGTGTTTTGGGCTGTAAATGTACAATTTTGTTTGTATGTTGCACTATTATTAGTGAGTTATCTTGATTGAAGTGTTTATGTGGTTAGTTTCAATTGTATGTTTATGTTTTACTTGATGCCTGTGTGAAGTATTCAGCTTGTAAGTATTTTGTAAGGCACAGGCATAGGTGTATTACATTGAGTCACAATAATATGACATGTAGTGGCCGCAACAGTGTGAAGACGACGGTTGTAAATCGAAGTAGATTTAAAAAAGTCAAACAATGTGATGAAGCATCTATAAGAATAAATAATAGTAGTTTATGCAACTGTCATATAAGGAAGGGTATTAAAACACGAGTGTGAGTTTATGAAACGAGCGCAGCGAGTTTCATAATAGTAACGAGTGTTTTAATACCCGTGTTATATGCAGTTGCATACACTACTTTATCTTCACTAATGCAATTAATCAAACAACAAGAGTAAAAGCTGACAATAGTTTTTCACGCGTACGTGTATTGTCACAGTGAACTTGCCGCCATTAAAATCTAACCAATGAGAGCGCAGCTGCGCGTAGGGCCAATCAGGAGCGAGCGAGATCTTACCAAAGAGTTTTGTGTATGTAGTTTCGACGAAGTTTTCACGTATAACCCAACTGTTTTCAAAAGTCAGCCTAATATCAAAATTTGATACAACTTGTATGAGGATTTTGACATAAGGCTCGCCAGGTTAATTGGTCGCGTTTTATTGATGTTATAATGAGATTTTACGATATCGATATCGATGTTTTAGGATATTATACCATCATGTGAAATTGCTTAAATTGATTGTTTTGTTGTCTGCGCTATAACAGTAGTAATTATAAGTCAAGTATTGGAAACATAAGTAGAATGTTACAACATTAGTGTAGATAAAAATATTTAAGCTACAAAGAAAGCGCTACAGGAGGTTGTTTACCACCATGGCGCATGGTAAGAGATAGCGAAGGAGAGATAGGGTTGAAAGCGTTTGGAAGAGACCTTTGCCGAGCAACGGGACTATATAGGTTAGGAAAAAGACAACAAACTTTAATTGTAAAAGGAAAGTGGCCCACGATAGAGATACATGAAGGGATAGTGGAGAAACCTTTGCCCAGCATTAGGATAAAGGACTCACATAATGTTTGATAACAATTATTATTAAATCATTTGTAATACCAAAACGCGTACTCAGTAGCCTGAATTGCACTGGTGGCCGCTTCCCGTCGCCTCCCGGGCGGTACCGAGATGCAATGAAAAATAAAAGGTGCACAATACAAAATGAACAAGAGTTACTGTGTTGACATTGTCATTTGTATCGCCAGTCCACCCTTCTCTACGGAAAATATTTTTTTTAACAGAACCTTCTGTTTTATTTGACTTACGAAATGTTTGGTGGGTGTGTTAAAGTGTGTAGGTGACATATTTTTGAAATAGCAGTAATGATAACATAAGTTTAGTTTGGTTTAGCAATACTACATAGACCTAGTTCAAGGCGTTTCGCGTTGCATTTCTGACGTCACGTGGGAATCCTAGGATAATTAAAGTCAAAACCGTTTTCTTGAAATACTATCTAAATAGACGCCGAATGAAATGTGTTCAGTAATTGTGGTTTTAAGTGCGAACAGACGCGAAATTTTATATTATTATTGTTCAGAATTTTATACTACGATATTTTATACTAATGGAAAAGGATATAAAGAAGACGCCACAGATAAAGGTTACCTATAAGTTACTCCATAAAGCTGGTCCAGATCAGATTTAAGATAGCTGAAACTTGAAATCTAAATCGTAAAATCTCGTCATAAAAGTAATAGTTTCATCGCTCATTTTATTCGGTAAGTTTATAACTTTTTAACGCAAAGTGCACTTTTCTTAACCATTCTTTTATATTGCCAGAACTCTGAAATAAATATTCAGATTTGTTTCAAAAATATATTCAACACTATTTTGTTTAAAACTAAAGTCTGAAGAACATTCAATATTACTTATCTTAAAATGTGCATTAAATAACAGTGTCCATTCAAATTCACCGGTGCATAAACTGCCCGACAAAATAGAAAATATTCCTTCCGTTTAAATTTGTATGAATTCGCAATGTTTCTCCCAGTCTTGCCTTTACTTAAAAACTAATAACACCCTGCGGTTTTGACCGCGTTGGACCGATTTCTTAATAATATAGAATGAATCTTTTCAAAACTTCATCTGCTATCTAAATAGTCAATAGAGATGGATTATTGTGAACGGCTGTATGATATTTATAAAATGTAGTTTGTTGAAGAAATTGGATAAGTAATGTTAATTTAATGAATGCAAAGACCTCTCCTTCCATTTTCTTTCGACGCCCGTTAAATCTACACTTAACTTATTGATTTTTCATACATTACATGTCAAAATCACTCATTAAATCTGTACAAAGGAGACATTGACGACATTGACGTGTCTGAGTATGAACGTTAACATCAATACAGTATAATATTATACGTAATCACCACGCATGGAAATTTATATTACATTTTATTCCAGCAACTCATTAACTAATTAACAATAGCTTACATAAATGTTTTAATTAATAATTATAATCAGATTTAAACGTAGACTCTAATTGAACGATAAACTAATCTAATCGAGTCGTGATTCGGTTATCATTAATTACAATATCAACGCAACGTTAGGATTAAAATTCCAAGAATTTCAATTATAGCCGATTATTTCCCATCCTTTTTAATCTAATATTTGGTCGTGAACATAATTTAACACCATTACTACTTGACCTTTGTTGTACTCGTTTTTCTCTGCAGGTTGCTAATTAGCATTGTAGGGGTACTTAACATTCTATACAATTAAAATAGGTTACTTACGTAGAGAGCTATTGACATTTAGAGCCGTTACAAAGCCGGCAGGTTCAAATTTAAATTGAGTGTCACGCACACTCTTCATCATTTTGTTTCCAAATTTGATCCAATATTATACAATTAGCCGGTTTGCTGCTTGTGGATAGAAACATAACATCATTATTATACAAATTTTATAAATATAATGCAATATTACTTCGGTTACTATAAAAGTAACAATAGCATTCTAGGTTAAAACATTTTAGGTTGTTAATAAAATGAATATCATGTCTTCACTAAACTCAAATTAAAATGTAATAAACAAATCTGCATTGAACGCGTCAGTAAACTTTTGTCTACAAATGTTATTACATTGCATTCGGCATCACATATTCTAATACTTTTAAAATGTAAACCACATTCTCAAAAATTACGTTCAGCTCAAAATGTCATCGTAGATCTGATCTTAATAGGACGGCACGGAAGCTCGCACGCATGTCACCGTGTCACAACCAGACGGGTGTCACTTGGCACGAAATGATAAATTCTTGGTCCGCTACCGTGCAAATACGTGCACGGATTTAATGATCGCAAGTGAGCGCTCGCCCTTAATTAAGATGATTTAACAAATTGTTTCAATGTATGTTGTAATAAATTATGAAGTAAAATAAGCTTTTCGAGTAATAATAATAAATGTTTATTTGTATATTTATAGGACTTATTCACACATGGTTAGTGAGTCCCAATGTCAGATGTGGTAGTAACATTAAAAATAAATATCTATCGATTCTGGAAGAAAAACTGTTTATTTGTATATTTATAGGACTTATTCACACATGGTTAGTGAGTCCCAATGTCAGATGAATTATGTGGGAGTAACATTAAAAAAATATATCCATCGATTCTGTAACAAGAACAATATTTGTTAATCACATGCGGGTTGCACAATCAGCCTATATCATGTCGAATTAACTAAGATCTCCTATTTCCTGTCCTATTTAAACTTCTATTACAGCCAACTGACAATTTAAAAATTGTATAAACTGACAAGCACTTCTATCTACTAAAATATTTTTTGTCTGACTGTACACTTAAATCGAAACTTACATGTAGGTTTTGCCTTAAAATACGAGTCTTTATGTCTTGGGCCTAAAAAGTGAAAATCTACGCCTAGTTATATTCAAATAAACTTCATGAATCACATAAAAAAAAATGTTTTATAACGTACCTTCATTATCAGTTCAGGTGTTTTGGATTTTAATAAAAATGGTACTTATGTTATAATCATGATTTATTTTATCCATCGATCACAATCCAAAGTACGTTTGTGTGAATACCCGGAGATATTGCAAGAATTTGTCATACTGTGGAGACTAGATATTATTTTAGCACTGCCCTGTATTTTTGTTATAATCCCGAATTATTTAACCAAGTTTTTACCTAGTTCTTGCTCGCTCGATTTTTAAACAAATAAAAGAACGAGACGGCTATATGCTCGCAACTGATCAAAACGACAAGAGAAACACAGCTTACTCGACACTAATTAATATGTGTACCATATTTAATTAATGATCATTGCGCTGTAAAATGGTGCGGGAAGCAGCTGTCGCCACATTATAATTAAATCATTACAAATTCCTCAAATGAGATAAAAAGTCTTTAATAGAAAATATTTTGTAACACGTAATTGTAATGGTAAAACCGCGGGGCGCTGCTAGTCAACATTTAATTTCATCTCAATTGGACAACGGAAAAGAGGTCAAATTAAGATTGCAACATTTGATTACAAACGGACAGACACCCGGACAGATAAAGCTATGAAAAAGCTTGTAAAAATTAATTATTTAGATGATGCCTCCGCGAGCTACTATAAATCCACTTATACTCGTACATGAGCCAACTATAGTCACAACAGTCTCAACTTGTCTCGTTATCAGTAGAAAATATTTTGTTAAAAAACAAAAGTATCTGTAAAGTATTGTCTCTATGGAAACAAATGCAGCAAGGTTCATTTATTGTCATACAAAAAACTGTCTGACTACAATCTTGGCTATGGTGTACTTAAACTCTAGTTACATAAACGTAAACGTGCAACAAACATCTCAACATACATTTATCCACTCGACAAAGTACAATTCTTTGAATTGTACTTTTAGAAGTAAAAATCAAACAAAAATATTTCCTCCATAAATGGTTAAGTACAATAGTGAAGTGGTATTAAATAAGATCCTCTATTTCTAAAATGTCCGCGGAGTGAAGTTATTGTGGAACATCATTATTTTTCTTATCATTGTCTGAGTTGAGGAGCGATCGAACTGTGAGCTTAAAAGTAAGAGATGGAATAAGGCTTATCGATATTATTTGAAGCCTTTTTCTATTTTCCATTTTAAAATAACTTTCTAAATAAAAATATCTTTTTTCTTGAGTTACTCGTTGAATGTATCTATCTACATTCAACAATTATAACAATGTTTGTTTTTATTCGAAGCAATTATTAAAATGTAGTTATAAGTAAACGATGTTTTTTCAACATTAGTTTAAGATTAGACAGAAGTTTTTAGTAAAAAACTATTCTCAAAATCCATCGATAATGATTACAATGTAACTTAAAAGGCACATCACTACAGAACGATTCCCCAGAAACATTCATGATTCACGAGGACAATAAAAGATAGACCAAAGATTCCATTATACCTCATTACCAGATAAGCATGAGAGGGTCTTAAGTTTGTTCCCGATATTGCATAACTCTGAGAATCAATTGGTTCTTCAATCATTAAATCCTTGTGCAGACGAGAGATACAAATGAGATGATCAGGACAAAAGTCCCGTAGAAATTGAGTCGGTCTTGTTTCTCATGTTCTTTCTTCCTATTTACATGATGTCTTTGTTTATCTATTAAAGAACGGAGAACAAAACTCCCCCTTCAAGAAATTCCGCGGAGGGAGGGGGGCAGCCTTGAGGGAACTTCAGTTGAATGGAATATGAATGAAGTTGAGGGAACGACTTAGAATATGGGGTTAGTCTTTTATTCGATACAGTAATAGTAGATTTTGACGTACATTTAGTACCTTCTATAAGGTCTTAAGTGCAGGCGATTAACTAGTGATATATTGAAATGTACACTAAATTATGGTAAAAGAAGTTATGATCAATGTTCTTGCACTGTAGCGGCCCCTTTTAACCGTCCTTCGTCAGTGCAGACCATAGTTATGCGTACCACAGAATAGATACCACGTTATTCTTCTAACTGGAATACGGGTATGTTTATTGTCCGTACACTGCCAAATATTGACGGTCAATGAACTTTTTATTGAGATGTGAGGTCATCGATTGAGATGAGCTTCCTGATCCTGTATTGTACCGATGTGACTTAATGGTTAGGACTGTTAGGTCTTGTTTATTAAGGTACTATATCATGAACATAATAGTGGTTCCGTATTTATGGTAAAATATTTTTTCTATAGAATTTACTGTCATTGTATACTTGTAAATTTGCTGAGTAAAAGATTCGATAATGTTGTTTAAATTAAGCGATTTTACAAGATGCAAACCTACAAATGTTTTGAAACCAAATAGCTAACGAGCGAGTACATACATATGAGATCTTCCTGTTTACATCCTGTTTTTATAAAGCCCATTCATCTATACTAATATTATAAAGAGATAAAAATTTAAGTTTGTTTGTTTGTATGTTGGAGCTAATCTCGAGGCTTACCATACATACTGATTTGGATAATTATTTTTGGAATAGATAGCCAACATTCAACAAGAAGGATGTATATAGGCTATTTTTCATCCCGAAATTTCCACGGCAACGGATCCAATGCGGTTAAAACCGCGGAGCGCTGCTAGTTGTTCTAAACGTATGTAGATACTACCAAATACTACGGAA
Source organism: Cyclophora punctaria (assembly GCA_951394245.1). Lineage (NCBI taxonomy): Eukaryota > Metazoa > Arthropoda > Insecta > Lepidoptera > Geometridae > Cyclophora > Cyclophora punctaria. The sequence goes on from OX596175.1 coordinate 9,443,821, forward strand.
CTATTCAAAACCTCGATCCTAAGCTTTCGTTAGTCAAGGACAAGGTACCAATGTTTTCACTATAACAATAATGTTATCTTAGGCCACATTTTGGGTATTGCCGAGGTTTCCTTAATTACTCGACCGAGTTCGTGGACCACAACCCTGGAGGTAGGACCACTACGCCACACTTAATTACCGGTCCCGTGTTAGTTTTTACAATCACCCTTTGGAATTGGTGCTAAATTAGCATTTTCGGTGGCAATTAAGAGGTTAGATTTTTTCCCGGACTGGGATTTGTTGTTTATGGGCAGGTAACTTAGATCTTAGTTTTATCGTATGTTAAGGTGTGTTAAGCTATAAGTGACTTTTAGTTATTAGTGAAAAATGTATTAAAAATGTCTGTATTAAATATTGTGATTTGTTACAGACTAAGGATTACCAAATCTAAAAAATGACAACGTTATGTCTTCATTTCAATAAAGTAACGAAAAGTTAAATTATACAATCCGTCTTCAATTTTCAATATCTGATTCAAACTCCATCCAAACCAAATCCAAGTTTACAACTAATAAAGATTTACCCTGACCTAATAACAGGCGACCTAATCCTTCTCCTTGTACATAAACGCAGCGATATTAACAACAATACCTCAAAGGGATTTGTGTTGTGTCTATTTAAATAATTAATGTGGGAAGCGTAAGGTCGTCGGTGACCCAAACGGCCAGTGGGTAATAGCTATTTGGGGACTCTGGAACTTAGTTTATTGGTCCAATTTCCATCCATTTGTTACCCGGACGGGAACAAATCGAGAAGTCTGTTGGTGATTCTGCCTTGTTACTTGGACTTGCGGTTTTGGGCAGAGACATATGCACTCGTGACTTCTCTGCGTCTCTATTTATACTTGTAAGACAGTACAAATTGTTTAATGGTTTCAGTGAGTTAGAGTTGGGATGATAGAGGTTGTGTAGCGTTTTCCTGTTTGGAAGATTGGGTTAAATAAAATAAGCATATATACGGTTGAATTGAGAAACTTCCTCTTTTTTTTAAGTCAGTTAAAAAGGAGCAAGGCTATCACCAAATTAGTAAGTTGGTGTCAGCCGGTCATTGCTGAAGATATGAGTACAGTGAGGAGGATAAGGTGTAATCAATCATCATGCATGCCTAATACATTAATGGTGCAGTTGAACTACATATATGTTATATGTTATTACATTATTCAAACAAAATAGAAGGAGAAGTCGAAGAAGAAAGGTATTAAACAAAGTTCGACCGTTAACAAGTACCCAACGTAAACCTTACACAACACAACTCGCGGGTTTCTCTCAACAAAAATAAGTGTGGAGTCTGTTAGGGCTGGGAAGATTCGAAGGACCTAAGTATGTAAAATTTAAGCCTGTACATAAACGATATACCCACTAGAATTTGGAAAAGATCTTTGCTCACAAAAGTAGATAAATCAAGTCCACCACCAACCTTATTGCTTCCACACGTCGTCTGTAAAGATGGATCGGCACAGAGGTTTCTGGATGGCGTGGAGATGATGGAGCAGCGTTGTAAAGTCCAAACACCAGCTAGGTATCGAAAATGGCACAGCACTGTTTGCGAGAACGTCTCACACACACAATATTGTCTGCACGGCAGGAATATGTATGAAATTCGTAATCCTGGCTATCACGGATAGCAGCTCAAGGATGAGATCACGACCGAATCAGGGCGGTCGTCCAAGGACACTGGTGATGCGCGCCCGCGCAGGCAAGGATGATGCGAGGGCGGGCGGGGGGGGGGGGGGGGGTGCCTCCACCACCGATTTCAAACGACGGCAGTCGCAGAAAAAGCGGATGGCAAACACAATTTATCTACCCTTTAGTTAAAAATGAGCAAAGATCGAACATTCCCCCCACCGAAATTATCATGATAATTTCCAGTAGATAAATGTACATGAAATAAGAAAGAAATTTCTACGGCAATGGAAATGTTGCTAATAGGCAGAATAGTGTACCTAAATATATATTTTTTTATAAGTAATTACTAATTATACATAAGTAAATATAATAAGATGCTACATAAGTAAATATGATAAGATGAATAAGATTTATTTAGTATAGTTTATGAACTTATCAATTCGAATAAGGAAAAGGACAGATTTTATTTACCGGTCTCTTTAATAGTCCCTTTTGCGTCCTCAAAGTTAAAACACGAACTACCCCATCAGGACCATTATGAACACGATCTACCTTGGCCCGAACCCAATTGAGTGGGCGAGTTAGATCAGATCTAATGAGAACTAAATCGCCAACCATGAGATTTGGAGAATGTGTGTGCCACTTTGCTCTTTGTTGCAATGTATGTAGGTAGTCATCGGACCATTTTTTCCAAAACGTTTGGGAAATCCTTTGAACGTATTGCCAACGTGACAGCCGGTTCACACTCACGTCTTCGACATTGTACTCGGGTACGGCGAGTAAGCTTTGACCTATTAAAAAATGACCCGGTGTTAATGTTTCAAACTCATCGGGACTGTTAGACAATGGACACAGAGGACGTGAATTTAACACTGCTTCGATTTTACAAAAGACAGTAGTGAGCTCCTCGTATGTGAGCACCTTATTTCCTACTGCCTGAAGAAGATGACGCTTGGCTGACTTAATCCCGGCTTCCCACAGTCCGCCCATCGACGCAGCTGTAGGTGGAATATTTTTCCAATCAATAGACCGAGAAGCACAGCCTTCAGCAATCGGGTCATTATATTTATTAAAAAAGATTACCACATTCTTCAAATGTTTTGCAGCGGCGACAAAATTTGTACCGTTATCTGAATGTAGGCACGAGCATAGGCCGCGTCGCGCTACAAACCTATCAAGTGTAGCTAGAAAACAATCAGCTGATAAATCGCTTAAGACTTCAATATGCACGGCCTTTGTGGAAAAGCACACAAAAAGGCACATGTAGCATTTTAGAACCTTTGTGTTGCGTTTATTACTCGATTTAATGAGGAACGGACCACCTAAGTCACAACCGACATGATCAAAAACCTTGTTAGGTATCAATCTTTCGGCGGGTAAAGTACCCATATGGGGTTGAATCGATGTAGGGTTACATTTAAAGCATACGATGCATTTCGACAACACACTACGGATTACATTGCGCGCGGAAACTATCCAGTAACGTTTACACAATATACCTTGTAATGAGCGAGGTCCTACATGTAGGTACATGATATGAAGATAATTTATTATTAGAAAGGTTACGTGACATTTTTTAGGCAATAGCAGAGGATGTTTGCTATTGTAAGGTAGTTTAGCTTGGGATAACCTACCCCCCACCCTGAGGAAATCACGGGAATCGACGAAGGGTGCTAACTTCCGTAACGACGGAACATATTTGTTATTTTTAAGTTTATCTATTTCGTCACGAAAATAGGTATTTTGTGTTGTTTTAATTATAAGATCGTGCGACACATTCAACTCGCCAATTGATAAGGGTCCAAACAAACGTTCATTTTTTATAAGTCTGCAGTTTTTTACAAATCGTAAACACCATGCAAGAACACGTTGAAGTTTCGTGAATGAGGAATACCTTTCAAAAAACGTTTTTGAAAAATCGTCGGTTAAGGTTTGAGATAGACAGGAGAAAGTATCATTATTTGATTTTAACTCTAATATTTCCGAGTCATCTTTTATGTAAAACGGACTGATTGGCCACTGATGAACGTCATCAGCCAACCAATCTGGTCCGTGAAGCCATTGTTCGTAATCAGCTACGAGCTGAGTCGGCATGGCGCCACGCGAACAAATGTCAGCGGCATTGTTTTCGCTTCTCACGTGATACCAGCTGTTCGACGGAACTACCTCCACTATTTGAGCGACACGATTAGACACAAAAGTTTGAAGTTTGTAAGGAGGTGTTTGTAACCAAGCGAGTGCAACGCTGGAATCAGTTAAAGCCGTTACTTGAAGGTTTATATTTTTTATATTCTGTTGAATGAATAAAATTAATTTAGATAACAAAACAGCTGACATAAGTTCGAGTCGTGGAATCGTAAGAGGTTTGATCGGTGCGACTTTACCTTTACTGATAAGTAGTCTGGTTTTCACCTTATTATTTGGGTCGACACTTCGAGCGTAAACACATGCCGCATAACCACGGGTTGATGCGTCACAAAATGCAATTAAATGTACCTCACAGAATTTCGGCATAAGCAAGTGCCGTTCGATTTTTATAGACGAGAGACTCGATAATGATGTTATATACATTGACCATTTTTCCCGCAATTGAGTTGGGAGGGACTCGTCCCAACCAAGACTAAGTTTCCACAAGTCTTGCATTATACATTTAGCGAGAAATGTGCAGGGAGATAGAAATCCAACAGGATCGAAAATACTTGCAAGAAGTTTTAGCACCGATCGTTTAGTGTAGGTATCGTCCGTCATGTTGTAGTCGAATGAAAAACAATCATCAGAGGGCAGCCATTTCAGTCCTAGTACCTTTAGTGAAGAACACACGGTGTTGTCACCAAAGTTTATAGCGACGGATTGCTCAGCGTCAATTCTTGCGAGTAACTCAGGGGAGTTACTCGCCCATTTGCGCAGGTCAAAGCGGCCGAGTTTCAATAGAGCTACGAGCTCATCCTGTAACGTACAGGCCTCGGCGAGGTCCTGTGTAGACCACAACAGGTCGTCAACAAAAAAACCTTCCATTAAAACCTTAGCAGCGTGAGGGTAATTTCTACCCTCATCTTGAGCTAACTGCTGCAAAGAGCGCACAGCCACGTAACCAGATGAACGCAAACCGTAGGTATTCGTGAGAAGTTCGTACGTTTTGATTTCTTCAAAAGGAGATTCCCTCCAAAGAATGTGTTGATAACAGCGGTCCTCGGGAATTATAGATATCATTCTATAAAATTTAGCTATATCAGCTGTTAGGCAAATATCATACAGGCGGAAGTTGAAAATGATTTTTAAAATATCGTGATGAAGCTTCCTACCTGTGAGCAATGTGTCATTTAATGACACGCCATTCGAAGTGACCGCTGAACCATCAAATACCACTCGCACGGGCGTAGTGGTACTTGAGCTTTTTACTACACAGTGGTGTGGAATTGTGTACTTACTCGGCTCTGTGCCGGTGTACAGTCGCATATGTCCGAGTTGTTCATACTCGCGCATGAACTCAACGTAAGGAGTACGCAACTCAGGTGCTCGAGCGAAACGTCGCTCCAAGTGGTGTAGCCTTCGCACGGCTTGGTTACGTGATTCACCGAGGGCGGCACGGTTCGGGTCGAGCAGAATAGGTGATACGTACCTACCACTCTCGTCCCTATAGTGCTGCTTAGAAAAAATCTCCTCGGCTAGTTCGTCGTGTGGGCTGAGCTTAGGGTTGTCGCACGGCGACTCCTCTAATTCCCAAAACGATTTTAAGGATGCATTGATGGTGTCACTGTCATTGGTGTACGACACCAAATTGCAAGATAATGTTGCAATGTTAGTGACATCATCGGAAGTACACGGTACTTCCATTCTTCCACACAATACGAACCCGAAGGCACTACTTAGTGCTACGGGTAGTGTGGGGCTCACGATTATTTTATTCCCGTCGTAGATGTCAGGGAATATGTCACCTGCGAGAATAATATCAACAGGGGATTTTTTATAAAATGAGGGATCCGCCAGCAAAAGGGTTTTATAATGGTGGGAAACTTCTTCGGAAATTTCCACCGAAGGTAAGTCGGAAGTAATTTTTTGCAAAATAATAGCATCGATTTTAAACGTCGGATTTTCGGAGTGTCTCGGTTTAATGGTACATGAGGTCATGCCAAAATTCTTCACGCTGTTACCGGCTAAGCCGAAAATATTATATGGACATTTTTGTCGTGACAATCCTAATCGTTCTAAACATTCCATTGTAACAAAGTTCGATTGAGCGCCTGAATCGATAAGAACACGGCAAGCTTGCGAATTACCAAACGAGTCAATAACATTAACTATAGCAGTACCAAGTAGAACCATATAGTTCTTTATATTGTTTACGTTCGAGAATGATAGCTTCGTATGCGCGTGCGCACTATGTGTATCTATAGATCGTGCATCGATAGTATTAATTACGGTATCTAGATGCAATAACGCATGATGGCGCTGGTTACAAGCAAAGCATTTGAACTGACTACGACAATCGGCAGACGAATGATTTTGTTTGAGGCAGTTGTGGCACAATTTTAAATGATCAGCACGGCTGAGTCGTTTCGCGGGTGTCAATTCACGGAATTGTTCACAGCGAAAAATCATATGATTTTGGCCACAGTGTAAACAAACCGGTTTGTTATTTACAGATTGCGTCTGTGAAGAAAAGGTTTTTCTTATGTAATTCTCACTCGTTCTTTTGTTTGAATTAGCGTTAGGTGTAGAATTCCTATTTTGCGAAACAGTAGAACTAGATTGCGAATGTTCCAAGATTTTAATATGGTTATGTACGTGAGACATCAGCTGTTCGTAAGTAGGTATAGTTTTTTGGTCAATGCTTTGTTCGAACGTCTTTCGGGTATTAGGGTCTAGCCCTTTCAATGCTATATGACAAAGTACATAGCTAGATAAATTATCGATGTTGAGAGCATTTATTGCGCGATATGAATGATCAAAAGTCTCAATAAAATTATTTAAATTGGAAGGTGACTCAGTTTTTAACGCGGGAAAATTCAACATTTTATCTAGATATTTACCTACTAGCATTCTATTGTCCTGATATTTATCAAGCAATGACTGCCATACCACTTCGTAATTACTCGATGTTATAGGCACACTTTTGACGATGCTGAGTGCGGAACCTTTTGTACACGACAGCAAATAATGAAATTTGTCTATATTGGAGATACCTCTTTGATTGTGCACCAAAGAGCAAAATGTTTCATAAAATGTTGTGAAACTTTCAATATTCCCATCAAACGTGAACAATTCTAATTTGGGTAAACGCGGCCGTACTTCGGCGTTAGAATTATCTTTAGCGCATGGAGGAACGTCCGCCATTTTGGAAGCGTGCTTTGATTTACACAGCTTTATGCGAAAGTACAGGTCATCGAAGGCCTTTAGATCGCTGTCATTGAATTGCGCATCGGGATCTAAAGTCAATTTCAAATCATAAATTTCCATGCACGTGCTTTCAAATGAATCGCGTAATGAATCAATCTCTGAGGCACGCAAGAGGAACATAATTTTAACATCCGATTGGGTATCAATTTTATTTGATAAATCAAATATTTGCTGAAGTTGAGAATAAATACGTTGCCTTTTAGCAAGGGCTTTATTAATGTAGCGAGCAATTTCTAACTCCTTTTTGGAGGGAGCTTTGTCAGAGGCTTTTTCATCAGAATTAGGCATTTTGAAAACCTAAACAGTTGTGAAACTAAGACAAATGTAAATATTTAATTAAGAAACAAGCACGGCTTGTATGCACAAATTGAATAAATTGGTTACACGGCAACGTGGTTCATTCAAAATGGCGTCCTAACTAACCAACGTGGATAGAAGAACTTGAGTATGAAATTAAGTATGAGATTTACTAAGGTTAAATTATCCGGCTCGAAGGACCAAAATGTGGAGTCTGTTAGGGCTGGGAAGATTCGAAGGACCTAAGTATGTAAAATTTAAGCCTGTACATAAACGATATACCCACTAGAATTTGGAAAAGATCTTTGCTCACAAAAGTAGATAAATCAAGTCCACCACCAACCTTATTGCTTCCACACGTCGTCTGTAAAGATGGATCGGCACAGAGGTTTCTGGATGGCGTGGAGATGATGGAGCAGCGTTGTAAAGTCCAAACACCAGCTAGGTATCGAAAATGGCACAGCACTGTTTGCGAGAACGTCTCACACACACAATATTGTCTGCACGGCAGGAATATGTATGAAATTCGTAATCCTGGCTATCACGGATAGCAGCTCAAGGATGAGATCACGACCGAATCAGGGCGGTCGTCCAAGGACACTGGTGATGCGCGCCCGCGCAGGCAAGGATGATGCGAGGGCGGGCGGGGGGGGGGGGGGGGGGTGCCTCCACCACCGATTTCAAACGACGGCAGTCGCAGAAAAAGCGGATGGCAAACACAATTTATCTACCCTTTAGTTAAAAATGAGCAAAGATCGAACAATAAGAATATACGAGTAATTCACAAAATTCGCGGTTACCAACATTCTGAGCAAGGGTTGGATATTGCAGCGCTTCGTCTAAATAGCGAGCATTAAAATAATATATTAATTAAAGGGGAAAATACTGAATTAATTATAGCCAGTGGAGGCGAGAGGGCGCAAGCGACCGGAAGGTAAAAGCTGTGGCGAAGATTTATAACTTGTAGCTCCCGGTGTTCGCGATGCTCCGCTTAATGTAAGATAGTGACTGGCAGCGGTACAATATATTGAATCGTTTAAACCATTAATTTCCTCATCTAAAATATCTGGGGGCACGGTGGGGGCACAAGCATGCTCAATCAGAAATAAAGCAAAAAAGTACCATCCTTTTCTCGAAACAATTCGGGCCATATTCCAATCTTATCTTAATTTACCCTATCTTGAAGTAACAGTTATTTCCCAGAATACCGAATGGAGCTCTATTTTTTTAGGAAAGCACAATCAAAACGTTGGTGTATGTAGATTGTAGAACGATGTAAAATCTTTACACACAGAACAATCTCAAAAAAACGTCCTATAATGGATTTTCGTTCGTTGAAATATGGCACCTAGTTCTTCCTCCTAAGGTAGTATATCAAGAAAATATAATATAATATACCTACAGCAAAACCCAACGCATCTGAAACCTTGTGACTTGGCCCCCATATATTTCATTAATTTATATATAACGTTATAAACACACGCGCTTCTGTGAGCATTTCCACAAAACAAACAGACTGTGACAATTAACAACACTCTAAAAATTATTGTGTAGCTTTATTATAAAGACAATGCACACTAATAACTTTGCTGATATTAAAGAAGAATATGTGATGCATACGAAATAAGGCAAAGTTGGAGAGTGACATTATTTTATGGTTCCTTTCTACGTTAAATAAATATATTAACCTGTATAAATCAAATTAAATAAGTAAAGGTGTCAATGCCTACAGAAAAAAGTAATGACATGTAGATATGAGTGTAGTCTGAAAAATTCATTGTTGACTGGGGTCACGGGTTCAATTCCCGGGTGGGCGAAGCATGTTTGTAGCAGGGCGAAGCAATTTACTTTTCAAACATGGCTCAGGTTTAAGTTCACCAACTAGCACTAGGCAAGGGCACCATCCTTGCCTTGGTCATCTCATTATGCTCAATCTTCTTAATCTGATATTGTCAATAAGATGGAATCTTTGCATTGGTACTGACTAAAACATGTCTTCTTTGGCAAATATTTTACGATAATGATTTTTTGAAGAAGCACCCTATCCTTACGTAGAAAAGAATACAATAGTAGCCATCACGTTAATTGCATATACTTCAATAGACTATAACACTGTAGGTTATAAAAATAATGTGAATATTTCAGTGCTATTCGTGGGTCGGACGACATGAGCTCCAATGTTTTCACAATCCCTTGTTAATCCAACGGCATAGATGGTGCATTTTTCACGAAGCTCTAGAGTGGTGAATCGTAACTCTTACACAGATTGTTTGTCTATGCCAAAACCTTTGTTGATTTTTTACATTGCATTGTTGAATTTTAGAAAATTTCGTTCACTGTATTGGAGTACTCGCTCGCTGAATAAAGTCGGTATTTTTACAACGTACCTATTAACTTGTATCCGCTGGTAGTGAGTGGATCGAATAAAGACTTAAAATATTGCGTATTTTATTTTATCTATATTTTTTATTTAACCAATGCAATGCATGCTCGTTTCGGGATTTTTGTAATTGGGACACGATTTTTTTCAGAATGGGAGGATAAAAAAGTCACGTTATTTTCATCGAATTATTCTTAGTTTGTTAAAAATATCGTCTCATTATTCTAAATCACGAGAAAAATCTTATTAATCAAGATATTTTTTTTCACCTTACGAGGAAATATTTCGACGCTTTTTTGGATTTCTTCAGCTATTTTTGAATGGTCCGTTCCCCGATGGACTTTTTGGCAAAGTTAACAGGTAATCTGTGTTCTGAGGTCATGTTTTTCAAGAGCACTGCTTCTTTGACCAGTAGACATACGGAAGAAGTTGACGAACTTCAGTCGAGTTTTTTTGCGGTTGTAGTAAAGAATGGGGCTTCCTTACAGCCAGCCGGGCAGGAGTCGGAAGTATGAAACTTGAGTTTCTAAAGGTTTGTTTATATACTTCAGAGGGCCAAAAATTCTAAAAACACAACGAAGAAAAATACAAACACCATTTACGAAAAATAACAAACCAAGGGTAAACAAATGTGACCTGTAAAAGCAAAAAGTAATAATAAAAAATAAAATATTTAAGGGAGAGACCACAACAATAGGTACTCCAGCTTACAATAATAACAAAAACAATATCATCTAATGGATGTCAAGTAGCACCATTGTGGAGGTAACAACAGAACAATTTTACGATTATCCACAACGAGGGTAAGGCCCATTGAACATTTGTGAATCAAGAAACATCCAGCCCCCGGCGACAAAAGAAACTCATTGAAAAAATGAAGACTCCGAACTAAAGTGGCTCCTCATTATGTAAATGAAAACATCTTTTATCCATTGCCATTAGCCGTTTTGTACAAAGTATTATTTGTAAATACATTTTAAAGTCGAGAAAAGAACATTTCGTTTGTTAAGCTATACTATACTATCTCTAAGTAAGTATAGACAAATGATAATCGTATTGCATTCACAAAAATATATATACTCTATTTTTTATTACGAGAGATAAAATTCAAACAATCATGACTGATTATTCACCCAAAGAAAACTTTTTCCATTGAAGACAAATGTTTAATGATGGGATAAGAATGGAATGAAGTCACTTAACCTTTTTCCTCTTCATAAGGAATGATCTTCGGCCGAAAAATCGACCACGTTAGTTCACATTTTAATATGTCATGACCGCGTGATTGTCATACGACAATAGAATATGAGGTGATATCTATTTATCTATTTTCCATTTGCACACACAGTACATATGCGAAAGGTTCTGAAATAATGGATTACACCTTCACTCCCAATCAATAATGTCTGAATATCATGTATTAACATACTCTAGATTTACTTACAACGATAAGATAACTCCCTAATAACGATTTAGTCCATCACACCATTTTAATAACTTGTTATCGGATAAACACAGATGATTAAACTAATGTGTCTTCGTGTCTATATCAATTTTAGCGCGTACGTCCCGCATGTACTTTAGGTGAAACATTATAACCGACATAAAACATTATAACCGACATTCTCAATGAATTTGTCATAATATTATCAAGTGGTTATTTCTATAATACTAGCCGCGCCCCGCGATGTTACCCGCGTTGTACCCGTTCCCGCGGGAATTTCAAGATAAAATGTATGCCATGTGTTATTCTGATGTATAACCTATATTACTGTAAATTTTCATCTAAATCTGTTCAGTAGTTTTTACGTGAAAGAGCAACAAACATGTCCACAAAAATACATCCATCCTTACAAACTTTCGCATTTATAATATTAGAAGGAAGTAGGATTCCAAGAAAAAAAAAAGCGGCCAAGTGCGAGTCGGACTCGCCCATGAAGGGTTCCGTAGCAGCGAGTTACATAATAAAAAAGTTCTTGAAATAAATGTTTTTTTATTTACATTTGAGTTATTGAATGAATAATCAGTATTTTTTTGATTTATGTCGTAAAAAAAAAACTACTAACTAGACCTCGTTCAAACCAATTTTCGGTGTTAGATTACATTGTTATGTACATCATATATTTTTTTTAGTTTTATCATTCTCTTATTTTAGAAGTTACAGGGGGGGGGACACACATTTTACCACTTTGGAAGAGTCTCTCGCGCAAACTAATCAGTTTAGAAAAAAATGATATTAGAAACCTCAATACCATTTTTGAAGACCTATCCATAGATACCCCACACGTATGGGTTTGATGAAAAAAAAAATATTTTTTTCATTTCTAAGTATGGGAGACCCCCCTAAAATTTTATTTTTTTTCTATTTTAGTGTGAAAATATTAATGCGGTTCACAGAATACATCTACACACTAAGTTTCAACAACATAGCTCTTATAGTTTCGGAGAAAAAAGGCTGTGACATACGGACAGACAGACGGACAGACGGACGGACAGACAGACAGACAGACAGACAGACATGACGAATCTATAAGGGTTCCGTTTTTGCCATTTGGCTACGGAACCCTAATAAAAACCAGCTGATGTTTGTTACTGTAATTTGTTATAATAGTAATAAATAGACTCTATCACGATTTTAGAGGTGGGTTATCACTTATCATTCATTCAATTTTTATAGTGTCTACACATGTTTAAAGACAAAATCTGTTCGTTCAGAATTGAATTTTAATTTGCAACAAATAAAGCATAATTTAAAACGTACGTAAATTGGTTTTCGAAGATATTTAGACAATAAAATTCGACGCAATCCGCCCTTTGAACCCCCAACGCAAAAAGTGGTGTTATTAATATCACGTATGTATGTGGGTGTGTCTGTCTGTGGCATTATAGAGAACCGATTTTCATTTACTTATTTTTTTAATGAAAGATGAAAATGTTTGTTATTGATAATTGTTCGACGGTCATTCGATTATATTGAAATTAAATAAAATTGACAAAATTCGATATTGCGAGTTTTATCTTTATTTATACTCTACTAAAATGTAACGGAGATATAATTATTAAATAACGAGTCTAAGTTATTGACGCCAAAAACTAAACATAGACAGTTATACATAGTAAATGATTTTTGCTCATTATAATATCCAGTGGTTTTAATTGTACCGTTTCATAATACTTCCATAATTAACATAGAATTTAGCTCATTAACTCTTCGCTTCGAATGACCATGATCGCGGTAGGATTGCGTAGGAATTATACTTTGTCATTCATGAGTTTATCTCATGAATTTTGAAAAAGATATGTACCTATATCTAACACAGGTTATGCCAATGAATTCATTCGATCTGAATGGCGATGGTTATAGGAATACGCTCGTAATAAGTAAGTGTACACAATTGTATCTTTACTTTTTTGGCTAGCATTGGTCTTTATTGTTTCTTGGGCTCCCGGAGGTCCTTGCTTGGATGGGTGGTCGATTGTGGCATTTCTGTCAGAGCGCTACCGTGCTTCGGACAGCACGTAAAATTGTCAGTTCTGGTTGCTTCAATCGTTAGACCCTGACGGCCTTGAGACGGTGTAAAAACTTCCAACACGAGGGTTGGCCACTGAACTACACAAACTTCCTTCCTATTACTAGCTAATTCTAAAACTTAAGAGCTCATGTTAATGTCTTGTTTTGCATTTCTCTGTCTACTCCGTTATCCTTTTTTTACATTCGCTTTTACTTTCGGTTTCAACCACTATCTTATCACAATACAAAAATTACGTTAAATGTTGCAAAATCGCATAAAGAATCTTACTAATATCGAAAGTGGGTGGACAAAACGTTATCAGTAGCTATCAGAATTCCATTGATAGTGTTTGATAATATTTTTAATATTGCTCAGTCGGTGTAAGAATTTTGTTCTTGATATACGGTTTAGTGTGTATGGAGATTGGCTTTTTGTGTTTGAATAGATCGGGTAATTTCAAACTTTGAAATGGCTGAAGCTTCTGTGAGTATTCTTTCGTTGTTTTTAACTAACTAAAAAAAGTATTCAGTTCGAATATTTCATTGATGATTTGTATGTTTTGATGGTTTTACAAATGGTATAAAAATTTAGGATACGTTAATATGTTTTTTAAGATTGCTGGAATATTTTTTATTTCTACAATTTTTTCATTGCCCTGAAAAAATAGATTACATTATATTTTTTATTTGAATTTTTAGGTACTAACCTATTAATCGTTAAAACATTTTCATTAACATATTATTCAGAATATTAAAAATTTTAACGGTCAATGCAGCACAACTTTACCTAACAATAGTCATACAGTCTTTTGGTCTCCTATAAAATTATATTTGAGCATTTTGACCTTTGTACGTAATGGTATATTATGTATTAACGACGCTTATATACTCTGCTACTTTTCCCCCTTTATTTTTTATATTAACTTTTTTTTTATTAACGCATATAAATAAATTAGTAGAACTCTAATCACTCTAATATCTTTTATCAATTCTCTTTTTATAAAAGAAAAAACAAATCGAAGAGGACTTATCTTAGCCCTGCTGTCAGAGTTATTTTCTTCGACATAGTATACTAATATTGCAGGAGGCTTGCTCCAGAACTGTTGAATCTATGTATTAAGCGAACGTCGTTTGTTCATTAAACATATTTAGGCAATTAATTATATTACGAATTCTTGTGTAATCCGGTCTAATCAAGGTTTGCAATAGCTACCATTTAAGGGTTGTCTAATCGCCAAGCCAACAGAAATTCAGTCCCTATCATCTAACTATCAAATGAACTTATCATAATCAATTACAAAGTACTGATTGTATCATTTTTAAATCACATCGGTTAATGATTGTGATTGACACTAATCTGTATTTAGGCATATTTAGTCACTAACAAATGAAGGATAAAGTCATTACCCATTGGGGTTCTTTATATTTGATTTAACTTTACATACTAACTACCCTATATGTTTACTAATTTGTGATAATATTAGGTACTAGCCGCGCCCCGCGGTGTTACCCGCGTTATATCGGTTCCCGCGGGAGTTTCTGTATAAAATGTATCCCGTGTGTTATTCTGATGTATAACCTATATTACTGTAAAGTTTCATCCAAATCCGTCCAGTAGTTTTTTCGTGAAAGAGCAACAAACATACATCCATACATACATCCATCCTCAAAACTTTCGCATTTATAATATTAGTAGGACGAACGTAGGAGGTAATCTTGGAAACAATTTATTTGATTACAAATATATTTTTCCAATGATTGGAACGGACTTTTGTTTGGGTGCCTCGCTTGAAGGGAAAATATCGAACTGTTTGAAATAGTGTAATTAACTGTCTATTTGTATTATAGTTTGGTATCTATTTAAATAATATATTATTTACCATTGTCGTTGTTGCATCTTGACTAATTAGGTTAACTAAAAAGTCATTTCATTCTTAATCTTGAAATTAATAGGTTGCATTTTTAACACAAAATTAAAATTAAGGTTCTTATTTTGGTTAAGCCTTGTTTATAAAATTACAATATCAAGAAAAACGTATATTTATTACACGCACTAATATAAACAACATAACGATACATATCGATAACGGAAAATATGTTAACCCCTTACCGCATACAACGCCATTTATGGTTTCTAGTTTTGTTTATTTTTTTTTACATATTAAAATTAATATTTTTTCTAAACCAACTATGAAACAATATTATCGAGTTCTTCGTGGAACGGAACGTATTTTTTGTTTTCTATGGTAAGGTCTATCTGTCAAATTATTAAAGGATATGTTTAGCAACTCCGACCGGTAAAGTGAATTTATTTAGTGCTGATTTTGTTATTGGAATAAAAACAATAATACGGTGAGTAAAAATGCGGGATTTTTAAAATGCTTTCTTTGTACATACATAAACATAAAATAACTCAGATTTCAGTGTTTTTTTTGCATTTTGGTTGATTTTTGGGCCCCCTTTTTCAATCGCCATATTTGGCTTCGTATGCGTTCAAGTCACATTCACTGTCTGTCATATATGGCTTGGTATGCATTCAATGTATGTTCAGTTTCGCTTTCTTTTCTTTGCAGCAATGAATCCCAATGGATGAAGTCTCGACAAATATGTCAAAACTGCTTAAATACTCAGGTTAAATACCGTTCCTTCACGAAATGTGGAAAATCTAAGGTTTTTTTATGTTTTAATGACAAACGCAACTGTTTTCTGGACTTTCATAAAGTTTAATTGTTAATGCATATGAAGCCATATATGATTTCATTTTGTTTTGCTACAATGCATACGAAGCCATATGTGGCTTCGTTGGCTATTTTTTTTAATTTTTATTACTTTTTTTTTTTTCTCATCTCAACTTATTATTTATGGTAAAATAAAATACATTTTCAGTAAAAAAAAATTTTTATTTGCCTCCTTCATAATTCATGCAATAAGGGGTTAAAAGGAAAAATACTTGGAAGCTATTTACGAAGTAATCAAACAAGTGATATAAAACAAAATTCGATAATAAACACCAATAAAAAATCAGTTTTCTATTCAGATATAAGCACGATAGTGTAATCGATGTACGTTGAATGCTATCGATGTCTCGGGCCATTGAAATTTTAATTCAGGCAACAATAACAATTTCTATTGCGATAATAATGCAGGTTTGATGGAGATATTTTGAAATTATACATGTATGATGTTTTACAGAATCTAAGATATACGAGTGTTACTAGTCCAGATAACAGAAGGTACAGAAAGGCGGGAATAGGTTATGCCTATCGAGAGCTATTGGCAACATGGCAGCTTTTAGAATATTAATCAGATTTTAGAATTTGACAAAACTGAAAACTCGAGGGTTCGGTTGAAAGCCCATGCCATCTTAATACTGAGTAGAAACTTCAGGGGTATAGGTTTATAGCCTATGCCCTATAGCCTATTTCACTTGATCTTGAATGAAAATAATGCATCACCAAATAAGGCCATGAGTACAATGCTTAAGAGAAACACTGAAGGTTACCACAAATCAAGTTATCATGGAATAACATTTACACCCTTCAATTAGCAGCAAGTCTGCGATGGCTTTTGCGCTAGTACTGTATCTCACACAATTTCAAAAATCGCGTTACTCAAGGGGTTAACAGAAACACTAAATCCAAACAAACTCCTTAATTCCACGTTCACACCTCCAAATAAACCAATTCTCTTCGAAATAACTATGAAAGTTAACGTCAAACTACGCCAGCGGTGTCCATATTATTCACAGACCCACTACAGTGCAATTTAAAAGTTAAACAAGCCAAGTCATCCGTGTTTGGACACAGGTGCCTGGTGTCGTGTGTTCATAGAAATCAAGACAAAGTTTTCCACAACTCTGTCTGATGCCGACGACTAAGATATAATAAAACAATTGTCTAGTGGAGACTCCTTTACGAAATATGAGAGATCTCTATCGGTCTCGGTGGCTTCAATTGTTAAACTATGTTGGAGGTGTTTATGGGGTCTAAGGATTCTGATACTAGGGTTGGACATTAACTTTGTTTTTTTAGGTGAAGTTCAGTGAAGGACTATTTTTTAATATACAAATTTTAATAATTTGATATGACAAGATTAGCCGCGTACCCACCTAGCGCACAGACTTCGCAGACCTAAAGCTATCAATATAGTGCAGTTCCTTCACTGCATTGATATCCTAAGTGAGTGAAATCCTTTCGGATAAGGCTATCAATCTTATGACTCACATCATGATTAGCCGCGTACCCACCTAGCGCACAGGCTCGTGAGCCGTGGCTCGCGAGCCATGGCTCGCGAGCCAGCCTCAGTAGTTTTGTTCAATTTACACGAGGCCGCCTCGCGAGGCAGGCTGAGCCATCGTAAGTCGTGTATATTCAGCTGCAGCTATTTTCCTAGCTTCGCGCGCGAGCCAAAACATAACCGTACCCGCGGCCTCGTGTAAATTGAACAAAACTACTGAGGCTGGCTCGCGAGCCATGGCTCGCGAGCCACGGCTCACGAGCCTGTGCGCTAGGTGGGTACGCGGCTAATCATGATGTGAGTCATAAGATTGATAGCCTTATCCGAAAGGATTTCACTCACTTAGGATATCAATGCAGTGAAGGAACTGCACTATATTGATAGCTTTAGGTCTGCGAAGTCTGCGAGAGGCCTTGAGATGGGATTATAGAGTCGGTTTCCTAAGAGCCATATTTATATGCTTCTGACGTACCTCGATCGCGCGTACCAATGTACGTAGCGTTCTATACAATAGCGCGCTGTGTCGGCGGCGCGGCGCGTAGTACCGGCGTTACGAATGTTTTCATTGGTTAGCTTACTACGCGATCAAAATACGCGACCGAACGTCAGCAACGGATAATTCCAAAAAGCGTTTAAGAAACCAAAAATGTATTTCAAAGTGTGTTTAAATTCATTCATTTCGAGTAGGTTAGTGGCAAACTCTGGTGTCGGAATTGTTAGACCGCCTAAAGACCTTCGACACTGTCTAACGATTGAAACAACCCGGATCAACTGCTTTACGTGCCCGCCGAAGACAGTAGTGCTTATATAAAAATCCCACTATCGGTCACTTATCCAAGTAAGATAGTAATTAAAAGTAGTATAGTAGACTCTTGTCTGTGACTCTGATGCAAAGTTCTCTACCTGTTCCGATCCAGTGCAAAATCCTTCACATTTAATATACGATATGACAGACAATTTTCCTGAATTTAGCTCAAGTAACTGATTCTAGGCCTATCTGTACCTCGCTTTCCTTTAACCGTTTTTTTACTTATCAACAAGATTGTAAGTTATTAAATAACTATTTAATTAATACTCTTAATGTTGCGATAATAATTAAAACTTTTAATTATTTATTCAAATAAAGTGCGATAAGTAAAGTAAATTAGTCAACGTTATTTAATATCGTCTATCGCGTGATATCAAGAATGTTTAAGACACCACGAGTGTTGATAACATTCAATTACAAATTATTGTAGTGCTTCTCATAGTAGTCATGGTTTTAGAACGTATTCATACTAGCGTTTTTAGTTGGGACGCGAACTTTATTATGTTTGTGTAAGGACCTTTTGACATTACCTTTGAAAGGATACAAATACAACATACATACATAATTTTTGGAGATGTTTAATGTATTGACGTAAAAAAAAGGCACCGTATTGCTGGGTAAAATTATACAAATGTATTGTTTTATTTTAATTAGGAGTGGCTATATTTTGGTTTACTCAAACTAATATAAATTAACACCTTATAACGGCGGCGCTTTTAGATTTTTCTAACTATTAATATTTGTAATTATATCTGCATTTGCAAAAAAAATAAGGCGTCCGTTTTGATTCTGAGAGTCGGTAAATTCCAATTTTTTTATTAGAAAGCGATCGTCATTTTCAATTTACAGCTTGTAAACTTTTTCAATCTTAACAATGTCTTAATCGTCCATTAAATCTGCACTTAACTAATTTACGTAATTTTTCATACATCACATGTCTAGTTCACTCATCAAATAAACATTTGACGTCTCTGAGGACGTTGAAGACGTCTAAGGACTATAGGATTACACATATTTTAAATAGTCCACAATTGTCGACTCTACAGCATTTTGTCTTGAGTCATGAACATAAAGTATGTGGGGTAAGAAGTCGGCCGGCATTCTTGAAGAACTTGTGCATAATATTATTTGGATCGCGAGAATCGGAGCGACTCCATTCATCTCGTCACAATCCTAAATTTACATATAAATTAGGACGATTATTCCCTTGTTTGAACGGATTAAATTTCAAAAGCGTTTCTCGATTCGGCCCTCAAAACTTTCTCTAATTACCTTATTGGTGATTACAAAACTAAGACACCTCGAGCATTAAACGGAGTTTACAAGAAAATCTGTTCGGAATGCGTTATTAGATTACCGGTTGAATGAAAAGTTATCGTTGATAATGGACGCAAATGGCTGTTAAATGGTTCTCTTTGGAGTGAATACAAAATGTTTCCGTTACTAATTTATCTCGTTTACTCAAGATAAATTAACTTAAAGTTGTTGATTGTCCTTTGATTTTGTATTTGAAAGCTATTGGTTTCTTCGGATTGTTAGCTTTTAGTTAAATAAAAAAATAAAGCTGTAGCTCTATGATTGGTTGTTTATTGTGTCGTCTCAATCTTTGGCGCCTGTGGACTTTGAAAACCATGCCACATTTAAGATATAATACTGTTTTCAAGAACTTAGGCTGCGGCTCCATTGAGGCGGAGACGAGCGGAGCTGAGAGGAGACGTGTGGGGATCGACCAATCGTATTACATGAAATCCACATCTCGTCTCCGCTCCGCTTCAATGGAAACAGTCAAGCGGAGACGAGCGGAGCTGAGAGGAGACGTGTGGAGATCGACCAATCATATATTACGTGAAATCCACATCTCAGCTCCGCTCGTCTCCGCCTCAGTGGAATCACATACCTCTTTTCACAGCTCTGCTCCTCTAAGCTCCGCTCGTCTCCGCCTCAATGGAGCCGCAGCCTTAGAACGGATACAACGCGTGTTGAACTGCTAGTTAAGCTATCAAATAGTTTGTCACTTTCACTGACATACGCAATTTTTCGAATTTCGCAATTTTTCGAGCAAAAGAGACAAAACACAGTGTTTTAGTTACACCGCGTTTATAAATAAAGCAGCTAGAGTTCAATACTTTTAAAGAAGTATTAACTTTTACTGATTTGCGAGCAATCTGGAATGCTGCCTGTAATTAGTAGAAGTTATTGTCTTATCATCAAACTTACATCTAACCAAATAGGTATTCCTTACAAACCTCTACATAATTCAAAAAATGTTCTTTTAATAATCTTTTTCATAGAACTGTTATTCAGGATAGCAAACAATGGTAAGAAAAATGGCGAATAAGAGAAAAGAAACATTTGTACACAATATAATGAAACTAGCGACCTGCCTTTCTTTGCCTCGGTTAACCTAGGTTCCAGTCAGGATTCCGGGATTAAACGTTGCTAATGTTTATCTCAAATTTCCTTTTTTATATCGAAATTCATCAAAAACGTGAAATTACAATTTACCAATTTTATTAAGAGGTAAAGACTACGGCTAATCTCAGGATCTACCAGTACCATTACAATAATTATTTCTTGTTTTGGATAGCTACATTTTAGAGAAAGGTTATATATACGGTACATAAGATAATACTTTTTTGTATGTTGTTATTCCCGTGGGAATTTCAGGGCGGAAATGAGTGAAGAGAGATGAAGGAAGAGATATTTTTCCCGTGAATGTGGTAATCATAAGCAAGATGGATTTCCATATCTGACCGGTAGTTCCAGAGACTAACTTGGCATTAATAAACTAGGCCCGTGGATTTAGTCGTTCTTAGAAGAATTTTAGGCATTATAATAATACATTTAATCTAGAACTTCTGGTAACTCGTAACTCACTCGGCCTATTGGCAAAAATCGCATGAAAGTCCATCCAGTAGTTTATGATTGTAATGCATACATGCTGTTAGGAATGCTCGGCTGTTTTACTTTATTTTATGAATTGGTTATTTTTTACTTTATTTGCAGGTTGAAGCAAATGGAAAACCGGATACAAACCGCAAGGTCTCCTCTGGAACCGATACCCCCGAAAGAGCCTCTTGGGGACGACCCATAGAGTTCATTTTAGCTTGTCTTGGCTACGCGGTCGGCTTAGGAAATGTGTGGAGATTCCCCTACTTGTGCTACAGGAATGGAGGCGGTAAGTCCTTATTGCCAATCTACTGACTAGATCACGTTAGGTAGATTAGTAATAAGTTCATAGTGTGTTATGGACTCGATTTTACTACACTATAATTACACAGACTACCTAATAATAGCCGAAACGTATTAAACTTACATCGGATGGGAATAAATAGAGATAGTAAATACTGTCTGTTCACATTTTATTTGCTGAAGTAAAATGTGAAATAATTACAAAATATTAAATTATACTTATAACCACAACTACTCACATATTAATTTAACAACACATGTATGTAATGTTGCGTAACTTGACACAAATTAAAATAACAATAGCACTCGTAAATATAATACCATATTCGAACGATTGGTATTAAATGACAAAATATTAACATAAATGACATTTACATTAATGTGTTTTATCGGTAAAAAATTTTAGACATATGGTATGATATATCTTTTTATTTCTTGTATATTCAACATTAATTGCTAAACGGAAATAAATCCGACAAATGGAAGTGAAATCGGCCCAACAGTTCTGGAGTTGGAAATGTAAACAACACATATTTTGTCTACTAACCTATAGAAGTGGATTTTAAAAAATGGGTTGGTCCGATATCCTTGATACCCGTCAGTACATTGAGTACTGGAGATAACACTTGGACTAAAATGTGATTAAATTAATGTACTTAATTAATTCTTTCAATGCTGATAAGATTGCGATGCAGACAGTAGTAACGATATATGAACAATTATATGAAATGGCAGCGCGATGCGGTATTAATCCCTGTAGTGTTGTTCCCTTTTTCGTGAATAATATGTTGTTACCTATATAATTACTAGCAGTTCCGCACGGTGGCTCCACGCCCGAACCAATAGATGGCTTAGTGTGAAAATTTGGAGATCGCTTACGTTATGTTTCCAGATTAAGTGGAGTCACTATGTCCATATATGGAGCCAATACATTTGGTTAAGCAGTAAAAAAACTCTATAAAGTTAATATAAATATTAACTAACCTTTATCTTGAATGACTGAAGGAAATTAGTGTCAAGTATGTAGTACTGTAAAATAGATTATATTTTTAAATGGATAGGTTGACACGTAGATATTCCTCTTCTTTTCAAGTAAGTAGCGGCCAATCCTGGTAGAGCTTCTCGACTGCCTAATGGCCTCATAATGGTCTACATAATAAAAGTATTTCATTACAGTGTCGTCATGATTGCATTACGTCATTGAACCCGATAATAGGGTTTAGATAGATTAAATGAAAATACACGAAATAATTTAGATGAGTCATCGTGATGACGGTATACGTTTGATCCCTGATAGTACTCGAATCTATTATTGGTTAGCGACCGGCTTTCGCTATAGATAATAACTATAATTATTTACTCCAGTCAATAAAGATAAAAAAATTGGGCTGATAATGAAGCTGTAAAAAGTTTCGATGGGGACTTTTTTTATAATTGTCAGAATTTATATAATTTTCACCCAGACGTCGTCGCCAACAACTAGATATGTCTACAAATTTTGTTGACTCCGGGCGGGAATCAAACCCGACACAGCTCTCTCACTCTCACTGCCACTGTGCCAACGGGTGTGTGAGTCTATTATGAGCCTACATTAACTCTTATTTTGTTACTAATTCTTCTTATTTTGTTTCAGGTGCATTCCTCATTCCGTTCTTCCTAATGTTAATATTCATCGGGCTGCCGATCTTTTTCTTGGAACTCTATATAGGTCAATACACTGGCCTGGGCCCGCTGAAGGCCTTTGCTTCCATATCTCCCTTCTTCTCTGGCCTTGGGTACTGCACTCTGGTCGTAATCTCCATCATCTCAATCTACTATATGATCATTGTGGCATGGACGTTGTTCTATACGGTAGTCTCTATCCTCGGCAACCTTGAATGGGGATCCTGCGTCAATGACTATAATACTGATTGTAAGTATGTTTTAATTTTTATGGGTTTTCCAGAGGTTGCTATGTTATGTTTAGTAATCACCAATCATATCAAATGGAGCATGGCAAAGTAACATATTCGTGGGGACGGCTTTCTAACATATCAAACTAAGAATATTATATCCCTAGGATATTATGTGGCATAGCATAGCTCTGGGCTCCGTCTCATAAACAACAAAACTCTACATTTTTGTAAAATAAGTTTAGTTAGTATAGTTCTACTAATTGGCATGAGGTACTTTCTTACTAAATTTCACTTTCTAACAAAACTGTATAATAACAATGTTTACCATAACTGTTAATTATCAAAATTAGGTACCTTCATTAAAAATAATTTGCTCTGTACTGATACTGATTCACAACAAAAGTTTTCCTTGTTAAACTGTAATAAGTAAAATTGACATAATTCAAGTGTAAAAGTTATGAAAATGCTTAAGTGGCTGGTTCTTTTACCCTATTTTCAGTTTTGACGAACTGTATAAAGAGGTTAAAGTCAAGAGTTGTAACGTACTAACGTTAACTCAATGGCTGAACTAATACAAACCAACGTAAACTTTTAATTGAAACATTTTTGCAGTTTGCTACAGCGGAGAGTACGATAAACGGTGTCGAGAAAACAACACTGGAGATGCTACAGATTTGACCTATTATTTGCGAGACTGTATCAGTATTGGCGAGATTTGCGTCGCCACTGGCTATGGACCTTATGATGGGACCTACTGTTTGAATGGAACCCAAACTATACCGTGGTATACTAATGTAACAAGGACGTTGGCAGCTGAGGAGTATTACAAGTAAGTGTCTTGTGTTCTTATTATATGCTTCGTATCTTTAAGACCAATTTCGCCAATATACAATGAGGCTTTTATGAAACGATCAGTATGGGCAAGTCTGGAACTAAAAGAAATACGAAAATATCTATATAATAATCGCTGGTAAAATGCGGAAAATATACACCCTGTACTGTTATTGTCTCAATAAATAATGTCAATTACACCTGTTGTTACGAAATGATGTCACAACCAGACCCCGGACGTAAAGACATAAATAGACAGGCTTATAAAAAAACATACGTTAACAAAAACAGTGATACCACTTTCACAGATTAGATAATAGTTACTATGTTACTGTGGCCGTATGGCTGCAATATGACGTCCTATGATGATGACTCACTACATATTATAAACCAAAGTCCCCGGCCGCGTCTGTCTTTCTGTCTATCTGTTCGCGATAAACTCAAATACTACTGCACGAGTGATTCAAGAGGCAGGTTTATATGTATAAAAATACCCAAAATTCCCACGAAAATGTGCACAATGTCGGTAAAACCGCGGGGCGCTGCAAGTTAAATGTAAATATTTTAAACAATACTCGATCAATTAAAACGAAACACAGAATGTCAAACACAGTTGTATTTCTAGACATAATAATCTAACGCCCATACTCAGGGACGTCATATGCGAGATTCCCTAGTACAGTTTTAATGAGTGATTTCGTCATGTAATGTACGAAGAAAAGCGTCGATTAGTTAAGTATCGATAATGGACGTCTCTGAGTGCGGCAGTAAATGGTTTGAAAATTAAATACAAAATTGAATGCACAATATTTTTTATCTATCAAATCACTTCAAATGGTTTGATAGATAAAAAATATTGTGCATTATTTCTTCATTTACTTTAAACAATAGACTTCAATGTTATCTGCACCATTGACCTTACACGTTATTATAATCAGCCAATACCCCGGCTTGCCTACTTTATAATCTATACATGATTCGTGGTAACTGTGATAAAGTTAAGATATTTTATCTGATTTTAATCACTAAGTACCTGTACTAAGGGAATTATGCGATCTTATGTATAGATTATTGTTGCTCACGAGTTTGGCCATGTGGATTATTTATTAATAAATTGATAAAAACGTACGCAACCAATGTCTACCTAACTTTAAGTAAGTAAGCTCAAGACAAACATAGTGCGGCTGAGGGCCAAGTGCGAGTTGGGTGCGAGCCGGTTGCGAGCCTTTTGCGGGCCGGTTGCGGGCCGAGTGCGAGTCCCGTGACGTTGTATTTCATGTATTTGTATGAAAGGTGTCACTGGCCAGCTGATTCTTCATCAAATCGATCATGTTAATAGGAATTTTATAGAGTCAGTGTGTGTGACATGTGAAGTGTCATAACTGTTAAATATTTTTTAAATTAATATGTATCAAATTGTTGTTATCTAAATCTTTCTTATCATTGACTTCAAACAGATACAAATTAGGATTAAATAAAGGAGAAACAACCTATGTTTCTCCTTTATTATAGTAATTATTATAGTAAAGGATTATAGTAATCGTAAAACTGAACATTTCTTTCATATCATACTTTGTTAATATTTGATGAACAATTTTTACATTAGACTTTGAACTTTATGTGTATCTTTTTTAACTTTGTAATATTATCGCATATATTTATTTTAATACTTTGAATAATATTTTTAGTCCCAAAATTGGTATGTTAGTCTGTCGTACCTGCCATGCGTAGCTCGTGATTATTATTCTAAAAAGTAATGAAAATATATTTTGCCGAGACGTATACATAATATAAAATAACTTAAGTAATTGAAATATAATAATATATAAACCTTTATCTATTCCATAAAAAAATATTCACATTTCAAACATGGGTCGGGTTTAAATTCACCAACCAGCATTTGGCAAGCGTGGTGTTTATGCCTAATCCTCACTGTACTGATATCTTCAGTGAGATGACCTTTGGTCAGCAGTGGGACATTACAGGCTAATACTTTTTACTTTTTTTATAAGTTCATTCCACCAAGTTCATTGACTTGCCTTGGAACTAAAAGGACGTTAGTGAATTGTATAATTTTTTTGTTTTAGTGAAAGAGTTTTAGGAAGAGGTGATGCTACTTGGGAGAACTGGGGCTCGATCCAATGGCACCTCGTGGGATGTCTGTTCGCATCCTGGTTCATAGCATTCTTATGTGTAATTAAGGTATATATCTCATCTTCATATAAGAAGCCAAAACAGTATAATTTATTGCATACTTAATATTTATACCTAAAGTTACCACTGCGAATCTTCATCGTCTTTAAGAGGGAGATGAAATACTGGCTTTAATTTTGTAGAGCGTATACTCTGTCACACTACCAACAAATTGGTTTATTGCAATTTGTCCATTTGTATCAGTATGAAAAACCTTACGTCAATAGCGTATGACGGAGATAACGCTCTACAAAACTGTAACTAGCAGACTATAGCAGTAACAATTCGACTATAGTCGAGTCTTCTTCTTCATCGAGTGGATGGTGAACCTGACCAACCCTGGTGTCAGAGTTATTAAGTCGCCAAAGGCCTCTGACTTGGCTCATGTAACGACTACTATCCGTAGAAAGTTACTGGGACCGACGGCTTAATGTGCCCTCCGAAGCACGGAATCATCATACTTTTCGGGCAATCAGGTGATTCAGCCTGTAATGCCAACCAAACTGAGAACAGTCACACAGAGATTTTTTGTGAGAAATTGTCCCCACCGAGAATCGAACCCGGAACCTCCGGATCGTGACCCGGGCGCTCAAACCACTAGACCACGGAGGCTGTTAAAGTCGAGTAACAAGTTTCAAATAATAGGGACGTAAGCTCCGCTAAGCGGACGCCCGCGCGGTTCCATACGAAAGTGTTGCCCGTTGTGGGACCTGTTGTGAAGACCCGTTGCGGGGAGGCGAACCCAGCGTGCGAGCGACATAGCCCATCCCCGTCTGGCGGATGACAGTGGGGGCCCCCGTGCGGGCTCTCACAGCGGTCTCAGCGTTTGGGGCCCCGTGACTTACGGAAACTGTCGCGTTCTTACGGAACACATCCGCTTAACGCAATTTACTTACGCCCTAAATCAACAATTTGTTCGTACTACGCGCTAATGCAAAGTGCTACGGCGCTACGATCGTAGCTCTCACGTAGCAATATGCTACAATCGTATTTGACTTTATATGTACATGTTATGTCAATTACGAGGGTAGTATTTGTTTATTTTATTTCCTGATTTCTCTCGTCTCGCTTAGCCACTCAGAGTTAATCAATTCATATTTTTCAGGGAGTACAATCGGCCGGAAAAGTGGTATACTTCACAGCTCTCTTCCCGTACGTCATGTTGACAGCTCTGTTGATCCGAGGCGTTACTTTGGAAGGAGCGGCAGAAGGAATACTTTTCTACTTGTCACCTGATTGGGATCTGTTGTTGAACGCAAATGTTTGGGGCGATGCTGCTTCACAGGTATGTACTCATACAATTTACGAGTATAAGCAGCATTCTACTCTAAGCTTTACTCGCACCATTGTTTACGGCTAATCTCAGGAACTACACGTCCGATTCCAATGATTTCAAGAGAAAGGTTATTTTTATCCTACAATTCCTACGGGAACCAGCACAACATGGGTAAAGCCATGGGGCACGGCTAGTGCTTAATATAGGGCCTCCTTACTTTACAAGCTTCATATTTCATTGTCTTCCAAACGAATAACGTGAACAACACCTGACAATGTTTATTATCCCGACAACCCTTCCCAGCTTTAATCCAAGGAGTTTAGTTATTTCGCAAAAGATAGGCAAGTTAATGAGTATTTCTATCGCATAATTAACTTGACTTTGGATAGAACATTAAATTGATGAATCGATAAGAAAATGAAGTCGCGACGAATAAATTACTATCATTTTGATCATAAATCTTGTTACGACTAATTAATGGTGGCGAACGGAGTAGTTGTTAGTCTGTACGTACTGTGACTTGGACGAAATCATGTGCTATTTGTACAAGCCAATAAAATAGAACCATCTTTTTGCACATTAGTAAAAAGTCGTTAATTTATCTCCTGTTTTCAAACACATTATATGCATTCATAAAGTCAACATATTCTTAGAACAGGTCAAAAGTAAAACTTTTTTTATCTAGACACAAATACTAGATAGGATAAAAATCCTACAAATTTTATAAATGAGAAATTTTGTGAGCATGTATGGATGTATATTTGTTACTCTTTCATGAAAAAACTATTAGACGGATTTGAGTGTAATTTTACAGTAATTGGTTATACATTAGAATAACACATGCGATATTTTAGTGAAATTTCTGCGGGAACGGAAGAAATTCTGCCATATTGTTTTATTAAGCTATTGCATAGCTTCTATCGCGGGCCTCGAGCGCGGGGACCAAATCCAAAAATACCGTAACGAAAAAAAACCTCACGCTTACCCGATCCGACGGGAAGGAGGTGTGGCTTGAAGGCCGTGCATCGTCTAACGTCGTTTCAGTTCGGCAGCCTTCGACACGGCGTTGTGTGCGATTGTGCGTTGGGGGTGAGAGAGGGGGGTGAGAGAGGGGGTGAGAGAGAGGGGGTGAGAGAGAGGGGGTGAGAGAGGGGGTGAGAGAGGGTGGTGAGTGAGGGTGGTGAGTGAGGGTGGTGAGAGAGGGTGGTGAGAGAGGGTGGTGAGCGAGAGGGCGTGAGAGAGGGTGGTGAGAGAGGGGGGTGAGAGAGGGGGGTGAGAGAGGGGGGTGAGAGAGGGGGGTGAGAGAGGGGGGTGAGAGAGGGTGGTGAGAGAGGGGGTGAGTGAGGGTGGTGAGAGAGGGTGGTGAGAGAGGGGGTGAGTGAGGGTGGTGAGAGAGGGTGGTGAGAGAGGGTGGTGAGAGAGGGTGGTGAGAGAGGGTGGTGAGAGAGGGTGGTGAGAGAGGGTGGTGAGAGAGGGTGGTGAGAGAGGGTGGTGAGAGAGGGTGGTTAGAGAGAGGGTGAGAGAGGGGGTGAGTGAGGGTGGTGAGTGAGGGTGGTGAGAGAGGGTGGTGAGAGAGGGTGGTGAGAGAGGGTGGTGAGAGAGGGTGGTGGGAGAGGGGGTGAGAGAGGGTGGTGAGTGAGGGCGGTGAGAGAGGGTGGTGAGAGAGGGTGGTGAGAGAGGGGGTGAGAGAGGGTGGTGAGTGAGGGCGGTGAGAGAGGGTGGTGAGAGAGGGTGTTGAGAGAGGGGATGAGTGAGGGTGGTGAGAGAGGGTGGTTAGAGAGAGGGTGAGAGAGGGGGTGAGTGAGGGTGGTGAGGGAGGGTGGTGAGAGAGGGTGGTGAGCGAGAGGGGGTGAGAGAGTGTGGTGAGAGAGGGTGGTGAGTGAGGGTGGTGAGAGAGGGTGGTGAGAGAGGGGGTGAGAGAGGGGGTGAGAGAGGGTGGTTAGAGAGAGGGTGAGAGAGGGGGTGAGTGAGGGTGGTGAGTGAGGGTGGTGAGAGAGGGTGGTGAGAGAGGGTGGTGAGCGAGAGGGGGTGAGAGAGGGTGGTGAGAGAGGGTGGTGAGAGAGGGTGGTGAGTGAGGGTGGTGAGAGAGGGTGGTGAGAGAGGGGGTGAGAGAGGGGGTGAGTGAGGGTGGTGAGAGAGGGTGGTGAGAGAGGGTGGTGAGTGAGAGAGGGTGGTGAGAGAGGGTGGTGAGAGAGGGTGGTGAGAGAGGGTGGTGAGAGAGGGTGGTGAGAGAGGGTGGTGAGAGAGGGTGGTGAGAGAGGGTGGTGAGAGAGGGTGGTGAGAGAGGGTGGTGAGAGAGGGTGGTGAGAGAGGGTGGTGAGAGAGGGGGTGAGAGAGGGTGGTGAGTGAGGGTGGTGAGAGAGGGTGGTGAGAGAGGGTGGTGAGAGAGGAGGGTGAGAGAGATGGTTGAGAGAGAGGGGTGAGAGAGAGGGATGAGAGAGGGGTGAGAGAGAGGGGTGAGAGAGGCGGGAGGGGTGAGAGAGAAGAGGCGGGAGCGGTGAGAGAGAGAGGAGACGGGAGGGGTGAGAGAGAGAGAGAGGAGTCGGGAGGGGTGAGTGAGAGAGAGGATTCGGGAGGGGTGAAAGAGAGGAGGCGGGAGGGGTGAGAGAGAGGAGGCGGGTGGGGTGAGAGAGAAGAGATATCAAATATATCAAATATAATTGCATAAGTTGATACAAAATGCTATGCAATAGCTTCACCGCGGCAGTCCCCGAGTGCCACACGTCTTTTTTTATTGTAGTAATCTTAAATAAAATATCGTTATTAAAAGCTGTTTGATATATTTAATCTAAAATCTCATATTGCTTTAAAATATCAGTCTCTATAGATGCCTTACAGCAGAAGCCGTTTGCTTACTAAACGACTTTTAGTTGTTCGTTGAAATTGGATAGAAGAGGACGGTATAGTGAAGTTAAAACTAATCCTATTACCTATATAGTTGGCCAGTTAAAGTTAGAATACCTTAGACGCTAGGTAACCGGTGGTGGATTGCAGCAATGATGGTGCTTTTGTAATTCTTTACACTGAAACTTTTAAGTAGTTTGCATTTTAAGCAGTTGAGCTGCGGTTTTCTTTTAGAAAATGTGGTGAAATGATAGGTGAACGGTGAACGGGGGACTGGTTTGGTTTACTAAGTTATTAATATAGTAGTAAAAACTAGTAAAGTATTAGCCTGTAATGTCCCTCTGCTGAGCAAAGATCTATCATCTCACTGAAGATATCAGTACAGAGAGGAGAATTAGGCATAACCACCACGCTTGCAAATGCGGGTTGGTGATCTCAAACCTGTGCCTTGTTTAAAAAGTAGGAAAAATGTTTTTGCTCGACACGGGAATTGAACTTTAGTCTTGGCAGACGAGTGCACTTAACACTAGACGACCGAGGCTTAGAGGCTATTAAAGTACGAAACCTATAATGGAAGTACACGTATATCCAAACTAGTATAAGTCCTATATTAGGAATATATTAATACTTGTGTAAGTCATCACTACCTACATTGTTCCTTGCCTGCAGATCTTCTACTCGTTCGGCGTCGCGTGCGGCTCGCTCGTGACTCTCGCCTCGTACAGTAACTACTACAACAACTGCCACTTCGATGCCTGCTTCGTTTCTATTACTAACTTCTTGACGTCCATCTACGCTGGGTTCGCTATATTCTCAGTGTTGGGCTTCCAAGCGCAGTCTATGGGAGTTAGTGTTGATGGTGAGTTGTTTTTTTATGTATTAAAGGCGAATTGCACAAGAATTCTTAATTAGCTTCGCAATTGGTATCTAAATTCGCAGACACGGTACGGCACA
The DNA here is from genome assembly GCA_951394245.1 of Cyclophora punctaria. Lineage (NCBI taxonomy): Eukaryota > Metazoa > Arthropoda > Insecta > Lepidoptera > Geometridae > Cyclophora > Cyclophora punctaria. Next base: position 9,475,299 of record OX596175.1, read on the forward strand.
TCAATAGCCACACTTACCATACTTTTGCTCCTTGGTCATAAGTGGCCAAGGAACAAAAGACAATACAAGCATGTTGAATCACAAATCACCTACAAACTTAACGTGAATTTTATCGACACTTTTCCACACAGAAAAATATAGCCCAAACTTTTCAGTTTTCGCGATTAACTAAAGTTGATTACTCTGAATGTATTGGCACTGAGTGCTGCCGGCAATCCAAACAGGGAATAAAGCAAACTGCACGCAACTGTGTTTCTGATTAAACGTGTTTCGGATAGCGGTGAATTTGGATTTCCGTCACTGTTTTTGTTTGTTTATATCGCAGTCTCTTGGTGGATGCAGTAATTAGATGCGTTGTTTGCTGTATACATTGATTTAGTTGTTGTACTGCTTATAAATCATGTGAAATGAGTAGAGATAAACGCGATTTAACGGTATAAGAAACAAAAATCACTTTGTGAGACTGTCCTCAGTTTGGTTAGGGCATTGCAGGCTGAATCACCTGATTGCCCGAAAAGTAAGATGATTCCGTGCTTCGGAGGGCACGTTAAGCCGTCGGTCCCGGTTACTTTCTACGGATAGTAGTCGTTACATGAGCCATGTCAGAGGCCTTTGGCGGCTCTATAACTCTGACACCAGGATTGGTCAAGTTGACCATCCACTCGATAAGAAGAAGAACGGTATAAGAAAATTATATTTAGTGTGTAAGTATGTTTTATCACGAAAAATAGACTGGAGGCCTTGAATATGGTATTTTCGATACATACGTAGCTTATGAAATATTTTCGCATGATAATTCACTTTAGATTGATGTCAACATACAGTCAGATAAACAAACGGGATTGGGAACTATGTATACGTGTATACTTTTCCATATCACATATACACGCATAATATAGGACAACTAGCAACGCCCCGCAATTTTACCCACGTAGTGCCCGTTTTCGTGAGAATTTCTGGATGAAAAATAGCCTATATAGCCTTTCCATTGAATGTGGCTGTCCGTTACAAAAAGAATTATTCAAATCGGACTGGTAGTTTCTGAGATAAGCCTTTACAAACATACAAACAAAGTTATAAACTTTACCTCTTTATAATATTAGTTCAAAACAAAAACACAACAATAGATTGTACACACCAACTCATTGATTCATCGGTGAACTCTCAATCCCCAGTCGACTCCACTGTGTTACGAATGCAAACGTTTGTTTGTATTCCCGTACCAAGATAATGGATTGATTAAACTGTAAATATTTCATTGAAACAGTGTGCGGTCTGGGAAATTCAAACGTCGATCAATTTTTATTTTCATCCCGGTTTTTGCGGCATTCAATTTTTAACCTCAACCTGAATTCGAAACAGCATTTTAGTTCTATTGTACGCTGATTAAAGTAGATTTATTATTTTGATATAATGAAGAATTCATTTAAATTTTGATTTTGATTTTCAAATAAAAGAAATCTAATAAATTCATTATGATTTATCGTTGTGTATTTGGATCATATATTTCATTTACTGGATTTGAATGTATTGTTCGTGACTGTTCATGTGAAAGAATAATAATGAAATAAACCTTTAAAATGAAACATAAAATGCACTTAGTAAGCACCCAAACAAACAAATTGTCAATTTATATAGTTGCAATCTATATATTTTAAGAAGTGTAGTACCATTTAGATTGTTATACTAAGAGGGTTTTGCTTGGCATTAGTCATAACAAAGCAAAAACCATTTTAAATATCACAAAAAAACTTCATCTCTATCCTCTCATAAGACCGTTTTTATAGCTTTTTCATCTTGGAATCTCTGGACGGAAAAATCAGTTGAATTTAAAAAATATATATGAGTTCCCATTGCATTTACCATTTATATTACTGGGTTAGTCTGTAGGACCCTGTTAGTTTAATGATAATTGACAATCTGAATTTTATAACTATAACTCTATTCTTTTTTCCCATGCACAGTACTAATATGTACCATAAATTCATAATATTCTATTGTTAGAAACAAACACACTTTTTCACTTTATAATACAAATGACGGGCAAAATTTATAGTCCTAGTTTCGAAACGAAAACCAACCAACATAACTCCGTTTTGATAGATATTTATAGCGAAACAGTCCAATATTTTGGTACGTTTTGGGCAATATCTATTAATTACTTTTCGTGCAGCGATAAGGCTCATTTCATTAGATCACGTGAGGACCATAACAGTAGTATTAACCAGGCGTTATCGTGTGGTATTACACAAATATTGACAGAACACTTGTTCGTGTATTTATTAACAGTTTTTAGTGCTCATATGAACGGACAATGAAGTTCATGTACGAATTTTGTGAATAAGTAACTTCATTAGTACATTTATACAGTAATCAAGTCATACACTTCTTTTTAGAGCACTTTTAGAACACAATTAGCACGGCCTAGGCTATAGTTAGACTGTTTGTACGCTTGCCTCCAGTATGAGCTTCTTCATATGTATTTACAGACCAAAAAACTATGTTCTATAAGTTTGACTGAGGTCTGATCAAGCTCAAATACAATACGTCCTACATTAATCAATAAAGTTTCATTCTAGAGTTTATATTAAAATATGAACTAACCTTCACAGACGTGGCAGAGCAGGGCCCCGGGCTTGCGTTCGTAGCGTACCCTGAAGCTCTCCTTCAGATGCCCATCCCTCAACTATGGTCCATCTTGTTCTTCCTGATGCTCTTCATCCTCGGTCTTGGAAGTCAGTTCGCTGGTATTGAGGCTATCAACACGGCGATCGTGGATCAGTGGCCTCATCTGAGGAAGAATTATTGGAGAGTAAGTAGTTTAGAAATATCTAGGTATCTAAGCATGGGAATGTTTTCTACATCAAGAGAGAGATATTCAACTAGTTTGGCTTGGTAACGCTACTAATAGTGTCCCGCGGGTTTACCCACAAAGTATTTTAAATGTAAAGATTATTCAGATCCAAAAAGATCTTACGCACGTACTCAGAGATGTCAAATGATTCCTTAGTAGAGATGACTGATTTTGACATTAAATGTATTAAAAAATACGTCAAATAATTAAGTGTCGATTTAATGAACGTCCGTCAGTGCAGCAGTTAGAGAGATAACCAAACAAATTCTTCCCAATTTCGCACCACAAAACTAAACAAAGTTTAATAAAATTCACAAACCTCACATCCATTTACTTATTGGCGCTAAACTAATTAAATTCACTATCACCCACAAAAACATTGTACAAAATCGAAATCTCGTGTAACTGTGAATCCGGTTAATCCTAACAAAACTGAGCACGAGCCAATTTTGCCCGGGGCTCTTTCAAAACTGACCGCTATGTCAACCTTAGGGTATATGCATGACGATGCTGGGGTAAGTGGTTAATGGTTTGCTTCTAGTTCAGAATTAATGGTTTTAGGTTCAACCTAAGTATTCCTATCTCTTTCCTGAACAAAGTTTTCAATGGCGGTCAAGTATTAAGGGGTATAATTAACATATTTGCGATATTTACCCTAGATTGTTGAACTTTGTTATTTATGTTGTTATTACTTGCCTTGAAATAACGATGCATATTAAGATCATACTTTTGATGTTTCGACTTTGTTTAATTTGGCATTCTCTTTTTTATTCAAATTCAAAAATGGCTCTGTTTTTTAAAAATTGTGTTTAATTATTCTATTTGTACAGTGATAACAGTTTAATAACCAAGAAAAGGCATCACTCAAGAAAAACCGTGTCTTTTGGTCCGCAATAAACATCATAATCATTAAAGTAATACTACTTTTGCCATATCTCTCTTATCAACCGACATTATTGTGGATGGACCCTTTGGCTCCTAAGCCCGTAGATTGCTCTATACCACGGATAACAATCACCACAAATTGAGGTCTGCCGCCAATGCCCCGCGGCGATTTGGAAGCAATCAAACTTGTTAAGCTAAAAGTGTCAGCAAAACATTAAAACGATGACCGACAAAAATGTTTGGAGGAAAATATTAGGAAATGTTTTGTTGATGATAATGTTCTGCTTCTTTGAGAAGTTTTTAACAATTGACTGATGAACCCTTTTAACGGTTTATAAGAGTTTTGTGTATTTATTTTGAAGCGCTCGTTACATGGTTTGATGTTACACTTGTGTAAATTTTAAGTTATGCAATCGTTTAATACTGGACTGAGTAATAATCCATAATGTAATATGTATGGTAGTCAATAATGTAGTATGTTAAATCTGACTAATCATTGTAAAGTTCAGTAAGGTAATGTTCTTCGAAAAAAATAACATCGCAAAGTTATTCTCTAATAACATTATCGGCCTTTAGTGGTTGAACACTATCTCCAAGGAGGTATTAAATAAACATAAACCGTACTTAAATTGATGACCAAGTCTTACAACAACTTTTTCTTATGTACCTGCTCCTTCGATTTCTGAAGTTGTTAGAAACTACTCGTATAATGACGGTATAATTATTTTATTGTATTTCCATTTAAACGCATTCTTATTAAACTCAGTTCAACGTTCCATAAATCTTATAAATACGCTCTATTTGTTTATTTAGTAACTTTTGCTTAAAAATAACTAGCAGTTCTCCGCGGTTTTACTCGCGTTGTACCCGTTCCCGTGGGAATTTCGGGAATTTTTATATTTATAAACCTTGCTCTTGAATCACTCTATCTACTTAAAAACTGCATGCGTAGTTTTAAAGATCTAAGCATACATAGACAGACAGCGGAAAGCGACTTTGTTTTATACTATGTAATGATATTTTCTCCGTCAATTTCAGGTAACAGCGTGCACGTGTTTCACTTGTTTCCTCCTTGGGCTCCCTATGTGCTTCAGCGGTGGGGTGTATCTGTTTACGTTGCTCGATTGGAACACGGCATCGTGGGCTATTCTCCTGATTGGCATGGCTGAGGTAAGAGGCCTTTTATATTGTAAAAAGTCATATAGTGATAATAGTACTAAGGTCAGGAATTTGTACGAATGACCCAATCAAACACATTTATAAATAAGGTTGACGTGATATTGCATTATTATCTTAAGCAAAAAGAATATTTTCTAATAAGCCTAATACTTCCTTATTGACTTGATGAAACAAAATTAAATATTAGTGTAACTAAGTTGCTAGCTTACATTTAAAATTTGAAAAGTGCTAGACCATTCGGTTTAATATTATTATTATCTTTAAAGTTAAAAATATATTTAGTTTTTTTGATTTAGTTAGTATAGATGGAGTCTAGTTAACAATATTACAACAACTGTTTCGCTCTCTTAAAATCCATATTACCAATTAGTTAAATGAACTTTTAAATATCATCGCATGTTGTTGCGTAATTCCTTAATTGCAATATCTTGCTTGAATTCCCTCGATACCACATTGGATGCAAATTCATTGAAAAATTACTATAATTGCTTATTGAAGTAGAAAATTAATTCTGCTTCAACTAAAGATTACCTTTTAAAGTACTTACCGAGATGACGTCATAATATTAAGTATACTATGTTGTTTTTATAGCGAACTACGGTCAGTCCCAATAATCAATTTCTATTGACAATCTTAGATAACAGATCATGTTTTTCATACATTGTTGCTGAAGGAAAAATAGAAAACAATTTTATATACCAACTATTTTAAATTGTCGAATGGCATCGGTTATTAGGACTTGACGTTATTTCGGCTTTACGCCTTATCTACTTGACTGTACTTAAGTGAGTACATTCAAGCTTTATGACTGTGGTCTTCAGTGAATTCTGACTGTTAATAAAATATTTTTCAAAAGAATTAAATGTCTTCAGTACGATAAAATATCATTATTTTTTCGTAGTGTGTTGCTGTGTCCTGGAGTTACGGTGTAAACCGAGCTATGAAGGATTTGGCCAGCATGAATATGAAATTGAACAAGTATTTGAGGTTTTACTGGAAATCTGTATGGACTGTCTTTGTTCCTGTCGGCAGTGTTGTAAGTATATTTTAAAAATTGTTAAACTAAAATTATAAATTTAAAAAATCGTAACCCAATTTCATTATTTTTCGCTAACAATACTTGAATGATCAAGTAACTTTTTAATCTTTGGGCATACAAATGCCACAAGCAGACATATTGTGTAAAAACATAGCGTTTGAATTCAGCTCCATGCCATTGTATCGGCAAGGAAAGTCAGCATGAGAATAAAAAGAGGAGCAATGACAAGTGCAGAATGTTAATTCACAAAAAATAAAAACTGATCAGTTTAAGGCTGAAAATCGTTCGTGGCGTAGTTTGACTAAGCGATGTTTGCTCATTACGATTGTTAAGCAACTTGTAGCTCGACCCCTACTTGGATGGGTGGTTGATAGTGGCATTTCTATCTGAGCGCTACCGCTCTTCGGAGGGTACGTTAAGCAGTCGATCCCGGTTGTTTCAATCGTTAGAGGCCTTTAGGCGGTCTAAAAACTCCCAACACCAAGGTTGGCCACGAACCAACTCGAAAATGAATGAATGAGGCTGAAAATAACTCTCATATTAATTATGATTTACTTATGTTAAATGTTTAATAGTTCAGCTAAACAAAGAATCGTATTTTTCAGGCTATCTTAGCATTCATCTTTTCCGACTGGACGGCACCTTCCTATGAAAACTACGTGTTCCCACTGTTTGCTGACCTGCTGGGCTGGGCGGTTGGGTTGTCAACCCTCATTCTGTTCCCAGTCGGAGTTGGCTGGGCACTGTATCAAGGATATGTAAGTATGATAAAGACACGTATAACAAACCCGCTACTGCCGTTTAGGGTTGCTACTTTTTAAGTCTTTCAAACTGGTTATGGAAACCGGAAAAGTTGCCGGAAAATTTTGAAGACGTTACACATTATATTGTGTTGTTCTTCTCTCTTTAAATTAACAGCGACGTACAAGTAAACACAACCCTTCGTTTCAGTAGTGGAAATAAGGACAATCTCTTGATTCTTCCATTCAAATTGGTAGATAGTGGTAGCCTTCATCATAATAATCTAACCTTCAGTGTGTCGCCTTCAGTGGACTTTAATTTGTTCTCACTTAGTTTCTCACGTTTCAGAGAGGAAAGGGACTATTCACACCCACCGCAGCATGGAAACCAGCATCAAAGTCCATCGCTGCACAAAGGTCCGGCTCCATCATGACCGTCGACTCAGTACATTCAGGACCATACAACAATGTAGGCTACATAATGCCTTAACGATCAATTTAACTTATCAAGTTAAAACAGTGTATCTAGTCAAATAAGTAAGTGACTCCCAAGCTAACCTAGATTTTTTATGGACTTCTAGAATTCAAGATTTTGTAAGAAAGAATACCTTTCGCTTGGGTAGGTAAATCAAAAATGTTTTGATGAGTTTGTAGGCTGGCAACATTTTGGGATGGGTTCTTAAGCCAGATGTTTTTGGATACGTTCGTGTGGCTAACGGACGGGAACTGTGCATGGTAGTTCGGGTATGGTATACCCCCTTGTGTACGCATTGGAAGTTCGACTCATGTCTCTTTTTGGGCTGAATTTATGATTCGCCAATAGCAACTGTATTGGACGTTTACCACCTAAATAAGGTGAAAAAGAAATGGTCTTATCATTGAAATTCATAACTAATTCCGTCACTAGATGGCGCTTAAATTAATATTAGATAAATTATTTAATGTTTAGTTAAGTAATATAGAAAATCGATTAATTGTTATTATATAAAATAGCATTGTAGCTTATATCGATGAACACAATTATATAAGTATTTTACTAAATATTTTAATGGGATTGTAAATAAATATTTATTTGTACGTTATTTATAGTTGATATTACCTTAGCGCCCAAATCCTAATACTCCAATTCACCAATAGAAAATAAGCTAATCTCCCTCTTGAAGGTAAATAAAAGTGTTTTGAATAAAAATAAATATGAACAGTCATTGAACGCCCTCCAGAATTAAAGACAAACACACTGAACGAATCATGACGTGTCAATCCATAAACTTACTAGGCCCATATTAGGAGTAAAGGTTTACCTCTGTACAAACTGACTTGTTCCTCAAAAGGTCTGAATGATATACTGTTGAATTATTAACTCGCTAAGTAACTAGTGTCACTTGATATATGAGTGGACTGCCTAAAGATGTTTACTAAACAGTGAATAAGAAAATTCTTGGATATAGTCAAACATTTGAAAAGACCAACAGAGTAAGGTGTTTAACGAAACTTGGAACAATGCATCAACACGGTCCTTATGTAGAAAGTATTAGATTGGCAGGAAAAAGGAGAAACAGGAAAAGGTAACCCGGTCCACCATATTTCATTGATGCCTAAATGTTCGTGACCGTTTTGTTTTTAACTTGAAGTAAACGTACATTTCAGTTTTAAAACCAACTACATATTTTGTTAAGTTACCTACCAACTCACACCAATAAGGCATGTTAGATTAAATACCAAGTGCTAAAACGTCTATACCTTAAGTCGTGACGTTAGTTCGCTCCCACGACCCAATAACTCTGTCTTGCACAACTTACTGCTGAACTTGGTACGTTAAAACCTATTTTACGATTGCAATAAGTGCACTGGAACTACTGTTACACCCGAACACTACCAAATTATCATTTAAAACACTTTACTTGCATCTTGGCGCTGGTTCAGGCATTTTTCTCGAAATGTTTTCCTGGATATTTAGGTTCCTTCTAGTGTGGAGACTGGGATGACATATGAGATCAAGATTTGCGTAGTAAGCTTGTTTGAAGTGATTATTGGTTGGTAGAGTTTAGTTCAGATGTTTGTGTCAATACATTGTTACACAAAATTAGCAAATAGTCGTTGAACAGCAGTATGAATGTAACCCTACTTATATAGTAGTAGGAGTATAAGCCTGTAATGTCCCATACTAGACTAAGTATCATTTAAAAACTCCATAGATGTATATTTATTTTAAAGACGATCATCAGAAGACGTCAGAAGTAAAAACTGCGCAAAAGACGTAAAAACGAAACACACGAAGTAAAGTTATTTACCCAATATCTTGTACACGTTCAAACTTGGTTTTTAATTAACACCAATATCAAGCATTGCAAAAAATGCTTACAAAATATTAAAATACATTTAAAAAATTGTTTCCAAACAATAAACCAAAAGTAACACTCTAAAAGAAAACAAGGAAAACCGCGAGCACAGATAACAATCACAAATTAATTAATTTTTAAACAATACCCATTAACAGTCATAAACTGGGATAATTTAAATCCGGAGAGTTCCTAAATAAACTTAAATAATCTCTTTTAAATTGAATTAATGTTAATAATAACAACCGGATTGTGGGCTCCGTATCTATATATATAAAATTCAAAGTTCTGACTAACTGACTGACTGACTGATAATCAACACACAGCCTCAACCGCTACACTTATGAAATTTGGCAGGAAGGTTCTTCAAGTGACGTAAGTGCACACTAAGAAAGGATTTTAGAAAATTTCTACGGGAACGGGCTGAACACGGGCAAAGCCGCGGGGCGCTGCTAATTGGAATATAATATCTCCAGTTAGTTTTATATCAAGTCGGTGACACAAGCCGTTTGAACACTGACTGTTTTCACTATGATTGCTTTCAACTTTTTAATTAAATGTCGTGTCGTGAAGAGTATTTGAGCTGGCTTCTGCAGACAAAAATAGCTTGGATTTGGAATTGGATAAGAGAGGCAGTGTTTTGTAGCGACTTGTGAAACTAAATTAAATAGATTTGATGGCGTTGATTTGTTGTTTCGTCGGTTCATGGTTAGGCAGAGGTTGTATAACGTAAGTAAGTTAAGGTGGATATGGACTGTATTTTGTATGAATTTTATTCGCTTATAGATCTTTGACCGTTTGGTGAAACTAGAATGTAAAAACGAGTGTCAGAGTTTTTCGATCGCTTTCGACACGGTCAATCGACTGAAATAATTGGAAGACGTAAATTTTTTCGTACCTTCCAAAGCATGGCAGAACACACATACTCGTCAGGTTTTAAGGAAACTAGTTTTAATTTTATCACAGAAGGTATGTGCGTAAGTTATCAATAAACATATTTTAAAGGATTTAGATTAGGACAGATATTAAAATATATTATTTGAATGTTTGAAAAAGAAACATAAGAGGCAAACCAAAAGATTTCTTTCAGTAAATCTGCAAAAAAAATACAATACAAAATATGTTATCCCGCTGCTGAAACGCCAATGTTTTGTTACATAAAAGGGCCAAAAGGCTAAATCTTGTTATTCAAATATCAAATAAAGCAATGAATACGGATTGCATAAAATATATTTTGTAGGATCCGGGAAAAGGCTGTTATGTCAATACATACAGAGCGTTTGTACGACGCTCCCGCGGCCGATCGGAAATATATAAATCTAAAACAAAACGCATTTCAGGACACATTCAGTATAACCTTATATGGCAATAGCCATCGTTCATGTCACTACCATTAAAAACACGACATTTTTACGTAAAAAAGTTCATTTGTTTGTTAGTATGAACACCTAACGAGCGTCGCAAAACCCCGTTTTTTTGTAGACAAATCAATTGCGAGGTTTTGATACGGATATATTTTTAAAATACACTTTTATTTTTTGGGCGTTAGACCGGATTTATGAAAAAGTTTTTGATTGGAATATAGTTTAAATTTATAAAAATGTATAAGCTTCTACAAGCTTATCCCTTTGTTGTGAGATTATCTTTTAGAATGAGCTTAATATTATTGGAGATAAAAATAGTATTTTTCGTAATAACTACATTCCTTCCTTCATCGAGTGGATGGCCAACCTGACCAATCCTGGTGTCAGAGTTATTGAGCCGCCAAAGGCCTCTGACATGACTCATGTAACTACATTGAGAGAGGGAGAGAGAATCAACAGACCTTTTCACAGGCAGCCAATACTATTATAAGGGAGATCACATATATTTTATTCATGAAACCCTTTCAACAAACACAATAACACACAATAATTGAAATTATCCTACAAAAACTTTTGTTTTTCTCAACAACAAACGTTACATTAAATCAAAACAAAAACACGGGGTTCCTTGGAAAATATTCCGGACACATTCACAAGAATTTTACTTGAAAAAACTATGAGATCTAGAGTCGAAGTTAGGTAACAAGTTAACGCTAGCGTCGGCTAGAATCGCACCTGTTTCAGAACTTCCTCCGCCTATGCTGACTAGTGAATGCTTACGAGTTTACTTTGCAACTTAAATAATGTTCGTACAGTGATTAGTACTAGTTAAGTTGCTGTTTTGTTAAGAGTTTCTTGGTTTATTAGTTGTACCTGTTTTTTATGTTATTGTTATCAATTTTTGTAAGCTAAGGTTCTCCTACTCAATGTACATCATCTTCTCTCACATCATCCAGTGATATGAGAGACTTTTGCCCAGCAGTGGTACATCCCATTCTATTTTTAAATAGTATAAAACCAACGTGAATGGTACGTCGCGAACACAGCTAGTAAATATCTATTTCTGATACTTATCAATGCTTCGTTTTAATATAATGAGTAAAACTTTGCTGTTTATTGTTCACTGAAAACAGAAAACACTAGTTTTCATTTAATAAGTACGTACAATAAACAGTTATTAACATCAGTTACCGACCATGTTCGTTCATTCAAGTGCGTTTATTACAAACTAGCCGTGCCCCGTGGTTTTACCCGCGTCGTTGCCCGTTCCCATGGGAATTCCGGGATGAAAAATAGCCTATAACCTTCCCGTTGAATGTGGATTTCTATTACAAAAAGAATTATTCAATTTGGACTGGTAATTCCCGAGATTATCTCGAACATACAAACAAACAAGCTTACTAATTTTACCTCTTTATAATATTAGTATAGACAAACAACCCGACATTTTAAACAGTGCACAAGTTTTATAGTGAAGTATAAAAGAAATAGGCGAAACGTCGTGGACGAAGTAAAAATGCAAAGGTTGCTCGGAGCCAGCTTACTTATTAACGACAATTTGTTAAGAACTAAGTTGGCCAAGAGTTTTTATGGCAGGTGAAGCTATTAATTCACTCTACTGTTTGCTGTTTCAATTGAAATATTTTGTAGTTTATGCAACACCTTTTCTTTCCAGTCCTAGTACACAAATGACAATTGTATTGCTTTGATACTATTCAATTGTATATATTTCAGGATTCATTCTAGCAGCTCTCCGCGGTTTACCCGCATTGTGACAGTTCCCGTGGGAATTTTGGGATGAAAAATAGCCTATAACCTTCCCGTTAAAAGTGGCTATCTATGACAAAAAGAATTATTCCAATCGGACTGGTAATTTCTGAGATTAGATACATACAAACAAACTAAATTAAAATGTTTACCTCGTTATAGTATGAAACTAATTGAAACGGGTCTATATTGCGTTAGAACATAATAACGACGTACACGACGTTTTGTACGTACGTCGTCACGGGATGATCATCCCGTATATTCTAACGTGATATAAACACGTTTCTTTAAGTATATAATGAGTGCAAATCGTGTGAGTTTAAAATGTAAGAAGCTATTTGAAACACCATATTATATTGTTTCAAACAGCGATAACTTATAGTTTTTCGTATATGAAACTAAGTCCAAGTGATTCACCAACCGCACTGAGGCCACCCGCAACTGTCGCCACTTACAATGTATAAAACTTCTTCCAGAATAAATCAAATTTTATTGTTAAAATTTATTGCCACAGTACTTACTTCTTACTCTCAACAATGTTATCCTGGACATTGTTTGTCCACTTCGCAAAATAGAATGCCATTTCAGTTATAATTAAATGCCATTTTAACGGTCTAATCAACGCTCTTAAAGTGATACTTAATGAAAATTGTAGTCGTTAATAATGCAATTTAAATTAGTCTTTATTACTATAGCGAGTAGATGGAGAATCAAAAATCCTGTTAAAACGATGTGTTTCCTATAGTGGTTAAAAATACAGCTTCGGTACAGACAAACTGACAGGTTGACAGCAAAGGCTTTGCTAGGGTTTGCCTGGTAGTAACGCTCGTGGCATAGTTTGACTATGCGATGTTAGCTCATTGCAAATAATTGTTAAGCAACGTGCAGCTCTACCCTTACTTGGATTGGGTGGCCGATAGTGGCATTTCTATTTGAGCGCTGCCGTACTTCGAGGGGCAAGTTATATAACTTACTTGAACTTAGTTCTTGTTGTTTTACTAAAAATAATAACTTATTTATTATATTATTGTAAAGTTTCATCCAAATCTATTCAGTAGGTTTTGCATAAAGAAACAAACGTACAATACATACATCCTTATAAACTTTGGCAATTATAATATTAGTAGGATAGTAGCATGAACATGTCCACCTAAAAAACAAAAACTTTTACAAACATAAAAACTAACACCAACATCAGTTAAGTACATAAAAACAGAAAGCTAAAACAGGCTCTAAAACGTTAAGTTAAATAACCTTTACAACTCAATTTTATTACCAAAAAACGAACAAAATACACGTTCTCATAAATAAAGCGAATAATACATGCTCGCATAATATCTTTACGTGAAAAAATATTAAAATGTTCACTAAAATTAAAACGTATAAAGGCGAATACACATTTCCACGTGATGCCCCGAGAATTACGCCGCAGAGAGCCATAAATCGGTCAACACCTTGTTTTATTTAATTACAGTTTCAGACAAAATGAACAGAATTATTCCAGACACTTTAAAAATTAACTGCTTTATTATGTTTCACATAATTATTATTTAATTGTTAAATTGTTGTACCTAGGTGTTGAATATTGTTTAATAATTTCTTGTTAAATCGTTGTTATTTTAATCACGTTTCCCTTTTACTAAGCGCCGATGATTAAAAATAAAAGACGGAAATTATTAAAAATGAAAGATTTATTGTTGGTCGACTGACGTCATGGAGATGGTTCTTAGCAATTCAAAGTATAAACCATAACTTATTATATTTTGTATTACTTTAAAACGTATTATTAGTATTATTTTTATTTCATACCGGACATTTCACTTTAATAATAAACACATTATAAGATACCAAAGTTTATAATATTGTGAAAGTATAATATATTAGGTATCTAGAAATTGTATAGACTTTCTAGATACCTACTAAATACTTTCACATTTATTTTTTCTGATGGCTACGTTCTAGGTCCAATCCCACAAACCTTAACTCTTTATTATATTAGTACAGTTCAGCTAAATAAAGTTATTAACATATTTATAAAGATTTCATGTGATCCAAGCAGGCCCGCCTCCGACCAGAAAAGCCATTCTCTCTGAATCAGATCCCTGATAACATCGTCCATACTTTGCATTATTTTATTCGATAGTTTTGCCAAAATCACAATATTCATGTTATGCAATCGCTTACATTATTCCGAAGATATTACGCATAAATTGTGACAATATTGTAATGAATATTACTGCTGATAGTCACGTATTTGAAGGCCCTTTTTATTATGCGTTGTTACATTAAAGGAGCTCTTCGGAATAACAAACTTTTTATTAGAACACAACACGTAATGTAATGTGCGTAAATCGAGAATTTCGCTTTTATTGACGTTAAAAAATGGGAGTGTTAAGTGTTATTAGGGAAGTGACAAGGCCCTTGATAGTAGGTTTGAATTATGTGGTGTTATCTTTACAACTTCTCTACTTAACTGTGTAGTGGCATTCCAACTATCAAACAACTATCACTAAATCTAAGGTACTTCACTCATAGAAAGTATATTTACTTTATTTTGTGATAAAAAGTATAATTTTGATTGTACATACATACCAAATTTCATCACAATTGACAGCAAAAAAAAATTGCATTAGGATAGCATAACAAACAGAGTTATTTAAAACTAATTTTGATCCAAGTAGGGATAGCTTTCAAATATTAAATTGATAGTGACACGACATCAAAATGTCTTTAAAACAGCGAGATATCTTGTGGTTGTGATTAATATAAATAAATACTTTACTTTAAACAAACTCCGTTCCCAGATCTTAATTCCTTCAATTCTATCACAAGCGGGCCATTGCTTCGTATTTCAATCGGAGTATTTCATTCTACGCTGCGCTAATCCGTTGGACCTACTTTTTCCAATTACATTTATCTTTGAATGCAAGTTAAAACTATAAGTGAATTAAGCCGAACCACCCTCTATAGGGTTGCATCTTTAATTAAACTTTAAGCCGGCAGATCCGAAGAAATCTATTGGGATTGGAGCAAAGAGTTGGAAATTTATGGAGGGGGCCAGTGATACGATTTATCTTCATCCTTTCCGTAAAATTATAATAAAAGAGTTGTTAAGAACTTAAAATGTTAAATATTGCATTTTGTAACACAAACATATTTACACTGACACCTCCATATTGAAATATGCGGATTTATTCTTTAAATTTATTTTGCTTATGACTATTCTTAAGAAATGTTTATTAAGTTTTTTAGGAAATTAAAAACAAAAATTCAAGTAATAGCCCGTAATGCCACACTAGGAAGCAAAGGCCATCTACCGAGACTACACAAAATAAGGTTAGATAAAATGACTTCACACAAGGCGGTGCTGGTGTAAAGTTTCAAAAACAAATATGTTTTTTTATTTATTTAGAAGAATAAGAAATTTTATTTCCAGTAGGTTGGTAGCCAACTCTGGTGTCGGAATTATTAGACCGCCTGGAAGCCTCCAGCATGATCTAACGATTGAAACAACCAGCACCGACTGCTTAACGTGCCCTTCGCAGCAGGGTAGCGTTCAGATAAAAATGCTTCTATCGACTACCCATTCAAGTAGGGCCTAACTACACATTTCTAACCCTAAACGTTGGCAATGAACGAACATTGCTTAGTCAAACTACGCCATGACCGCTACTGAACTGAAAAATCGAGTGTCACTTCCATACGCTCTAGATCCTTCAATTGTGGCAGACATTCAGATAAAGTCAGTCTCTAGACTCATTTAACTTGCTACTATCGACAGAAAGCCATTCATTTACTATTCTTGTCATTTTTGATCCATTTTCAGTTATTACCAACTTTTTACTGACTTTAATTAGGGATGAAATCCGAGGGAATCAAATAAGAAAATAAGTTGGAATCTCTTTGTTTGAAGTTTTAATAGTGGCTTAGTTTGTTTATGGCTGTTTAAGTTGCTATAAAGCTACGAGTATATTAATTTGCATTAACCTCTATTTGCATAAAACCATACGACTCAAAACTGCACTATATAATTTAAACTAGAACTTATTGACAACCATTAAGACCTATGGTAGGTAATGTATGGTTACTTATGGCGATATCTGAATTCAATTTACATCCTATAATCTTTATTTCCAATTCCATTAAATCAAAGAATATTTTTGCAAGTACGGATATAAGTCCTTAAAACTAATTAAAACTTATTGATTAAATAAAAACTTTTCCGAATAGAAGTAACAAAACCGTGTAAAAAGAGACAACTTGCAAAAGCAGTTGATTGGGCGAATGTTAAAAGACTTTTCCTGTTTACCCCTCAGACCAAATAAAAACTCGTGACTAATGTCAATGTTAAAGTGAAAACAGTTTTGTTTACCTGCGGGCAATTAATAATTCATACGTATGGATTTCGGAAGTACGGAAGCATGGAATATGGTTTTATGGAGCAGTATCTCTGTCAGACGCTCTTAAAAGCATCAAACTTCACACCAATATAGTATGGTAGAATAATCGCTCTAAAACCGAACCAAAAGAATGTTAGGTATATAATATCCGATAGTACTCGTATCTCCAATACCTAACCACAAATGTGTGTACGTGTGTGTGTATGACCGTTTATACTATGTTTGTAGATCTCAATAGCTGTGTGAACTTGTTCTCATTTTAAATATTTTTTATTTGTGCACGTACGTGACTTGTGACTCTTGTTGCTTGTTGCATGACACAGATACTTTACCTAGTGTAATTTCGCAGGCTTCACTGTAAAGTCTGCAGCGTTTCATCTTTTTATTAGGTCCGAGGTTTCCCAAATAGCTTTGTTTACGTTCAATGTACTGTGAGCCTTAGTCGTTGACCTCAATTATGTGGAGTTGTAGTTTGAGGGTCATCTGATCTACAAGCCTCGAGTCGGTATATGTTTGTGATATAGAACATGGAAATAGGGAAACAATAAAAGTACATACATACTTATAATCGAGAGAGAAAGCAATAGTTATAAGATCGGATAAGGTCTGCATCACAATCGGCGGCACATAAACTCTTCAATCTATTTAGTACCTCAATATGTTTAAGAAACAGCTCTTCGTTGAAAATTGTATGTAGTCCATCGAAATGTTACATTTTTTAGGCCTAACCTTGCGTTTTTTAGAGGACGCAATTTTATTTTTTTGATGTGTAGGGGGGGTCAGTGTAAAGCTAAAAAAAAGTTTGTGGGGTCGCCACCCTTGTCCCACGGCCGCAATCTTGAAAATAGGGGTTGAAATGGTTTTTACGATATATCTCTTAAACTATTACTTTTATTTTTTTTAAAAATTAACTCTTTTGTTGCAAATTAAATTCTCTACAACTTTGGTCCACCAACTTTTTGTCGTAGAACTATAAATAAAAAGTTATAAGCGAAAATGTTCAGAAATTCGAGAAAAAAAATTATATTTTTCGATGTAACTTTTTTTTTAAGCATTTTACGAAAAAATGATATCAGACTATTTTTGTAGATCGTTTTTTGAGGAACAACTTTTATAAACAACATTTTTTCATTAAGTCAATAGCTAAGATTTTACAGCGCTCCGAAGTGAGTACTATTTTTCAGTACTCTTAACTATACCTACATATATTATACGTGTGTACTAATAATGTGTCATCAGTTATTGTTTTTTGTTATTTATTTTGTTGTTTAAATTGTTTTAATTATAAATTTTGCATACTAATATTATAAAGCTGAAGAGTTTGTTTTGTTTGTTTGTTTGTTTGTTTGTTTGTTTAAACGCGCTAATCTCAGAAACTACTGAACCGATTTGAAAAATTCTTTTTGTAATGGATAGCCACATTCAACGGGAAGGTTATAGGCTACTTTTCATTCCGAAATTCCCACGGGAACGGGAACAACGCGGGTAATACCGCGGGGCGCTGCTAGTATATTATACGTGTGTACTAATAATGTGTCATCAGTTATTGTTTTTTGTTATTTATTTTGTTGTTTAAATTGTTTTAATTATAAATTTTGCAATATTATTAATAATTAATTATAATATACTCTTTTCCCCACCACCCACGAGGAAGAATCTGGAGGCGCGTTTATTTTACGTGGTATCCCCAATAGGCATAATCCACGGTGATTTTTATATTAGAACTACTCCGTCCTCAGTCTTTTCGATGGACCAGGCTGCGGCTCAGCATCTGATCGGCTTTCAGAATTAAATATCAGTGGGAGAACTGGAGAAGGAAGAGGTGTTAATGTCGGCGGTTCATCATCAAAGTCATTTTCATTTATTAATTCTGAGACTTCCATTACGTTGCTGCAAGTCTCTCCAGAACAATGGAAGAACACTGCAGAACATTTCAGCCCTGCTTTTTGACATCCACACATCGCTCCACAGTTTCCTTTGCATTTGCAAAAGATCAATTTTAGAAGCTCAGGGGGTGCTGGAGGTTTAGAGTTCTGCACTGGCATTAATAATTTTCCACATTTTTTCCAGCCCCAGTCTTCAGGATCATTATAATTACCAAGCCACGACTGGACCTGATGGTACACTCGGAAAGTATGAAAGCGAGCTGTGTATATAAAAAAACTATTAACTCAGACTAGTAATATAAATGCTTGACTTTTAATTGGAGTCGAAAGTAATAGATCCATTCCTGGATCCATATTTTCCGAGTTTACCATCAGGTCCAGTCGTGGCTTGGTAATTATAATGATCCTGAAGACTGGGGCTGGAAAAAATTGTTCTGGAGAGACTTGCAGCAACGTAATGGAAGTCTCAGAATTAATAAATGAAAATGACTTTGATGATGAACCGCCGACATTAACACCTCTTCCTTCTTCTTCCTTCTCCAGTTCTCCCACTGATATTTAATTCAGAAAGCCGATCAGATGCTGAGCCGCAGCCTGGTCCATCGAAAAGTCTGAGGACGGAGTAGTTCTAATATAAAAATCACCGTGGATTATGGCTATTGGGGATACCACTGAAAGACTACAGACCGATCAGCCTTCTTCCATGTCTGTCCAAGATACTTGAGAGGGTAGTCTGTAACCAACTCACCAGGTACATCGAGGTGCACAATATTCTGCCCGCTGTACAATCTGGATTTCGAAAAGGACACAGTACCACTACAGCAATGGCAGATGTTGTCGACAACCTGATTCATGCCATGGATCAGAACAAACTGAGTGTCCTAACTCTACTGGATTTTTCAAGGGCCTTCGATGGGTTGAATATAGAGCTCCTATGTGCTAAGTTAAAACATTATGGGCTCAATGACAGTGCGATAGACTGGTTCTGTAGCTATTTGTACAATCGGACCCAGTATGTTGAAATAACCCTGCCAGACGGTTCCACCATGAAATCAACTACACAGGAAGTCAAACGTGGTGTACCACAAGGATCCATACTCGGGCCAATCCTATTTGCACTTTATAGTGCCGACTTAGTTTCCAGTATATCACACTGTCAATATCACATATATGCCGATGATGTTCAACTTTACTTCTCATTTGCACTCGAGGATAGTGAGGATGCGGTGGCTGCAATTAACTCGGACCTTCGTGAGATAAGTAATTGGTCGAAATTAAATTGCCTACTTCTCAACCCATCTAAAACTAAATTCATGTTATTTGGCACCAAAAAGATGATTACACAGAAACTTCAAAATGTAACACTAAACATCACCATCGACAATACACGAATTGAGCGAGTCAATGTGGCGAGAAACCTTGGTCTGGTGCTGGATAGTCAGCTGACATTTTCAGAACATGTGGAACAGTGTGTCAAAAATTGCTTCTTTAGGTTAAAAGTTCTATATAGGTTTAAGAAATACCTCACAGTTGAAATGCGTAAGCTGTTGTGTGAGACTCTTGTCCTATCCAAGCTAAATTACGGTGACACTGTATACGGTCCCTGCCTCCGCATCAAAACTGCCAAGTTAATACAGAGAGTACAGAATGCTTGCGCCCGCTACTGCTTCAATATACCGCCGCGCTCGCATGTTACTCCTTTTTTGAATGAGCACAACGTGCTTAAGATGGACGCGCGGCGGCAACTTCATTTGTCTACTCTCTTGTTCGGCGTAATACGTAACGGGATTCCCCGGTACCTACTCGGCAAGTTGACGTGGGCCCAGGAGCGCAGGAAACGCCCAGAGCGTGCCGGCGTGTTCGTTCTCGTCACACCGAAGCACCGCACTATGGTTTTTCGGGGATCCTTCAGATATGCGGCCACGAGATGCTGGAACACCCTCGACCCGCCATGTCGCGCCCTGAAAACGTTGCAGACGTTTCGAAGTACAATAAAACAGCGATTACTCAGCTTACAGAAGTTAAGCTGATAGATTCTGTAGTCTGTAGTTTATTGAACTGTCGTACTTACCATTGGGTCTGGCACGGAGTGCATGGGGTCGATCGGCAGTCGTGGCCGCTGGTACACCGTATACATACATATTTATTCACACTTGAAACACTCTTATATATTTGCAGAATCTCAACGTTGTTGATTCTTAATGTTCGTAGATTCTGAATGTCTATTCTTAATGTATGTCGTTTCTTCTTAGTAGTATAACCTTTCACGTGGTATTTTTCCTTTGTTTCTTGTTAGGTGGATGGTGATCGGTGGATGGCTGCGTGCGTGCTTGTTTTATTATGTATGGATGGATGGTATGAACCACAGATAAATGATTCGATTCGAGTGAGTGACCGACCTGAGTGATTGGTGAATGGCGTGACAGATGACAGATGACAGATAGCTGTTAGGTGCTTGATACGGTGAATGAATGAATGACGATTGTAAGGTTTAAATGTTTAGTTTACATTGTATATTTATAAATACTATTTATGTATGTATGTATATGTGATGGGATTAATTTGGGGTATTTGTATGTAGTATATTGATGTATTTATTTTTATGTATTTATATGTAGGTATATTTATTGATTTTAATAGTGGCGTGCCTCTGGGAGTCTAGGCCTCGTCTGAAAATCAGCGCTGCCAGGGTCACACGATCTTGGCGGCATTACGCTGAGACGAGGCCTATTCAGACCTCACACAGTAGTTCTGTCCGTGTAATTGTTTTATATGTAATATCTGTTGTTCTCTTTCTGTCTTTGCTTTGTTTTTTCGTTTCTTGTTGTGTGATCGTCTGAATAAATGTTTTTCTTTCTTTCTTTCTTTCTTTCTTTCACGTAAAATAAACGCGCCTCCAGACTCTTCTTCGTGGGTGGTGGGGAAAAGAGTATATTATAATTAATTATTAATAATATTGCAAAATTTATAATTAAAACAATTTAAACAACAAAATAAAAAACAATAACTGATGACACATTATTAGTACACACGTATAATATATGTAGGTATAGTTAAGAGTACTGAAAAATAGTACTCACTTCGGAGCGCTGTAAAATCTTAGCTATTGACTTAATGAAAAAATGTTGTTTTTAAAGTTGTTCCTCAAAAAACAATCTACAAAAATAGTCTGATATCATTTTTTCGTAAAATGCTTTAAAAAAAAGTTACATCGAAAAATATAATTTTTTTTCTCGAATTTCTGAACATTTTCGCTTATAACTTTTTATTTATAGTTCTACGACAAAAAGTTGGTGGACCAAAGTTGTAGAGAATTTAATTTGCATCAAAAGTGTTAAATTTTTTTTTAAATAAAATTAATAGTTTAAGAGATATATCGTAAAAACCATTTCAACCCCTATTTTCAAGATTGCGGCCGTGGGACAAGGGTGGCGACCCCACAAACTTTTTTTTAGCTTTACACTGACCCCCCCTACACATCAAAAAAATAAAATTGCGTCCTCTAAAAAACGCAACCCCAAATGTAACTTTTCGATGGACTAATGTTAAACTGCACGAAATAGCATACTATTTAAAACGAACTTCATTTGTTGATGAAACATAATATAGGCGCTATATGAATTTAGAATGCTTGTGCGTCAGCCCTAAGCTTCAAGGAGTATTTTTTTAATAAAGCGATTTTTCTATACATGCAAAAAAATCTGATTTTGTTAACACTTCATTTACTTTACTCTTCATTATATTATATTATTATAGATTAATATTTCATTGAATAATATTATTTTATCCCAAAAAGCCAAAGGAATGTGTATGCTACAGGTGAAGCAGGAGCAACTGCGAGCTCAAAACTATTCACTACTGTTCATGTTACATTTAAAACAACTACGAAAACTAACCCAATCAAAAACAGTTCAACGAACACATTTACATACACTTTAAGAAAACCATAACAGTTTAAACAAACAAGATGTTTCCGAACTACTTACTGAGTGTAGGAATCTTATTAAACAAGGTGAATCAAACAACTGCTCCGGTTCAGAATAACATTTAAATAATTATTAGGATAACTAGCGGTGCCCTGCGGTTTGGCTCGTCTTGTTCCTTTCAGATTTCGGTATAAAAGTCGTTTGTAACATTATTATTGAATGTATTATTATTACTGCCCTCAGTTTGGTTAGGGCATTGCTGGCTGAATCACCTGATTGCCCGAAAAGTAAGATGATTCCGTGCTTCGGAGGGCACGTTAAGCCGTCGGTCCCGGTTACTTTCTACGGATATTAGTCGTTACATAAGCCATGTCAGAGGCCTTTGGCGGCTCAATAACTCTGACACCAGGATTGGTCAGTTCGACCAACCACTCGATGAAGAAGAAGATTGAATGAATGATGCAGATGTAACCTATTCAGGTATTGGTATTGAATGTATAGTTCGAGAGATAAAATCTTTTATACAAACTATCAAACTCTTCAGCTTTATTATTTAGCGCTCGAGGCGTAATTTAGCTAAGCTATGTTAGCTCACTGTGCTAGGCCCACAGAACACATAAACAGAGGTTAGAAAGGCGATGTGGGCGGGGCAGGCGCGCCAAGGATATGAGCGAACGCTCATATTTGTACGACAACGCGATAAGCTATAAAATGTGCATCAGTGTGCGTGCATGCGCATGATTGGTTCCGTTTGAAATCGCGTGATGGCGCGGCGCTAAGATAGGCTAGATTTGAAATTGCAAATATGTGCGTAAGCTTCATATTTATTACGCACAGATGCACTGGCGGTGAAAGGTGGGGCGGATTCGGCGACACCGGTTTTCATACGAACGGCGCATGATCGCCATTCTAACCTCTGTTTATGTGTTCTGTGGCTAGGCCCCTATCTGGATGGGTGGCCCAAAGTAGCATTTCTATCTGAGCACGTCTCTATCTATGCTTCGGAGAGCATTTAAAATTGAAAATCTTGGCTGTTTCAATCGATAGATCAAATCGAAGAACTTGCGGGCGGTTTAAAAACTCCACCAGTGTTGGCCACTAACCTACACGAACTTACCCATTGAATTACTACTTATACGTAGCTTTGTTATTTAATAAGGAAAGGTATAATATGATGCCTTTACACTATTCGATAAAGGATGACTTAATTGTTTTTTCTAATGTCTTAAGAATTTTGCAACGCTGATTACAGCACCCAGTAACAGACTAACTTCTAATTTTGAGGAATAGTGCAGCGTGTGCATTAGATTTAAGATGCTTTGTATTGTGGCAGACGTAGATTAGACAGTTAAATTCAGTTTTAGCTTACCGAGTACTAAACAATGTTTGAATAAAATTATTGTAACTGAGAGAGTGTGTTTTGTTTTAACTATATGAGTATATCTAAGTATGTATTAATAAAGTTGGTTACAATATCTATACGAGTATAAATAAAAATTAATTAATTTATGTACATGCATAACTTCAGAACGACTGCACCAAATTGGATAATTTTTTTTGTGTTCCTTATTGACAGAACAAGGTTTTTATATATGAAAATATGTAATAAAAATCTCAAAATTCCCACGGAAACGGGGAGCTGCGAGTGAAACCGTGGGGCATAGCTAGTTTGTAATACGAGTTACGAATCTGGAACGCAGACGGCAGACAGCAACCAGCTTGCAAACATTGATGGTACAGTTGCAATCTGAACTTCCGTGAACATTTCCACTCTGATCTGGTGAGATGGTATCCCACCTTGTCCAGCTTCCCACGGCTAAAATTCCCAAAGTTATTCACAACTGTAATTAACTAGATTCAAAGAGGTCGGTAAGTCACTGGCTGTCAGACGACACTCTCATTTATCAAGAGGTCATCCCCGAGGGCTTAGGGCTGACACGTGATGGAACATTGTACCTACTTTATGCGTTAAGTACAATCGGCGAGAGTTCCTCTATTTATATTTTTCATTAATTGACTAAGTATGTATGTGTTACCCTATAATGTAAGTATTCGCCACTACTGGGAAAGCTGTCATCTCAATGTAGATATCAGTACTGTGAGGAAGACAAGGCGTAAACACTATGCTTGCCTAATTCGCGTTGGTGATCTCAAACGCAAGCCATGTTAGTTAATTAATTGACTATATTATAATGTTTATTTTGTAACCCATAGGTTGACGTCACGGACTGCATCGATGACGCGTGCACCGTCGCGGTATGCGTATTCGTACTGCCTCGACGTACAAATTGCTCCAAGAGCTGTTTTGTAACCCATGGTCTGGATGGAGTTTGCTAAGCCATTGGCGATGCGATGACCGAATGACCGATGAAATTCATATTTTGTCTTGTTAGCTTTAAAACGTATGGTTGCGACCTAAAAAAAATCTATGAAAAAAATTAAGCGCGTTCTACATAATTTTCATGCGAGTGCGATGGCATTTGATGTATAGATGAGAAGCAAAGTTGATGTCACAAAGCGAACAAAATGCAAGTCATCAAATAAACTGGTGTTGTTTTAAACAGCTTAACGAACATATAAAAGTTATTCTAAAAGAAAAACACGTATAAACTTGCGTGTTAAATCTTATCTTCCATCACACCGGCTGATGCAGGAGCACTCCCTCATTCAAAATCCAAGATGGCTGACATCATTAATCACAGCCAAGTTGCGGCCGCGTCACGGTAGGGATTTACTCTGGTTACATTGACATATACATTATCTTTACCGGCTGCCGCCTTAGGGTATATTATGTACGCGCGTTGTGATGATGCCATACAAGTCTTAATATAGGGTACGTAACAATTTTTTTGGCGCAGAGTTCAGATTGAGATCAATTCATTTTCCGAACTGCCAAATTTCGGAATTTAAAAAAATATATAAACCTTCCTCTTGAACCACTCTAACTTATAAAAAACCCATTAAAATCCGTTGTCTAGTTTTCAAGACCTTAAGCATATAGGTATAGGGACAGACAGCGGAAAGCAACTTTGTTTTATACTATGTAGTGATGCAAGCATGAGTATCGGCCATCAGTCTAATCCTAAAATATTTCACCAATGGTAAAGAAAAAACGGTATGAAATATAAAACAATAAAGGTAAAGTTAATAGCTACTAGTAAAGGCTTTAATCAAAAAGGTGCAGCATCTGTATAAGCTATTAAAAGGAAAGCTTTAATATCAAAGCACATTACGGTGAGGTTATTGCAATATGCTGTGTGACTCACTGTCTTGAAGAATGACAACGTTTTAGGTTTTAAGGTTTGTTTTGTCGTAACATGTTGTGATTATGATTAATTTATTATTGAGACATGTTGTGATTGGCTCTTTTACTAAATGATCGGTTTTAACATTTTCTCAAGGAAGTTTCCTGTATGATTTCTTTAAATTGATAAGTCGTATTCAATTTCGCTTTCGTATGAAATGTAGTTTTGTATGTTACAAATTATTGGTAAAATATATAGTAGTTAAAGTAAACTCAAGAAAAGTTGAGCAATTTAGTACTTTTTCAGATTATATTATAAAGAAAAAACTCATTGACATGTTATATACGAGTTATAGAAATTATAATATGACAAGGTTCTACTAAGAACATGCTTAAATATTCTTTAGACCCGTATGTTCCACATATCTATACTAATATTATAAAGCTGAAGAGTTTGTTTTGTTTGTTTGTTTGTTTGTTTGTTTGTTTGTTTGTTTGTTTGTTTAAACGCGCTAATCTCAGAAACTACTGAACCGATTTGAATAATTCTTTCACTGTTAGATAGTCTATTTATCGAGGAAGGCTATAGGCTACATTTTATCCCGAAATTCCCACGGGAACGGGTACAACGCGGGTAAAACCGCGGGGCGCTGCTAGTCATACATAACCATCAAAAGTGACGTGTAAACTGACCGATTAAAAGGCGCTTACGAACCATATACGACACGCAACTTTTCCCCTTATGTCGAAGCAATAAAGATTACATTTAATGTCAATACTGCGTAAAGCGTTGTTTACATTTGATCTGTTTCGTGTAAAGGTCGTTTATTGGTTGATAATTAGTTTATTATGCAATTGAACGTTATTTGGTATTAATGTCAAAGAATTGATTTATCAATGGTTATCGAATTCGTTAATCGTTAACTATGAAATGTAACGTTTTTTGACCATGGATTTTTTGCTTTTTAATAATATATTCGATCTCATTAATGTTCTGAATTTAAAAAACTTATTTGAAATTCTGTTTTATTTGGAAGGTGTATATTTATTCGACTGTGTGTGACAAGCATATACTTAAAATAAACTTCTTTCTTCGCAAGTTTTTTAAGGCTTTAATTATGTTGTAATTAAAATTGTGACGGGCAAAACGCAAGTCTCTATATTTTCTGTCATACAGACTAACATTTAATCAAACAAATGTTTTTATACACAAAAAAACTGTTTAACTGCGGCGCTCAAAAACTTCCATTAAATCGACACTTAACTAATTAACTAACGGATATTTTTATACATCACATGTCAAAATCCCTCGTTAAATCTACTCATATTTGACGTTTATGAGTACGGGTGTCAGTCTCTCAACTATCAAACTGTCATCAAACTATTAGTGTCACTCAACCTAGATATATATTACTTATAGCTTTGCCCCGCGGTTTCACCCGCAGCGCCCCCTTTACATGGGAAACCTTGTCATCATGAAAATAATCATCCAATTTGGTGGTTGGTGGTAGTAGTATGTGCACTTGCCTGCCAAGACTGAGGTTCCGGGTTCAATTACCGGGTCGAGCGAAAACATGTTTACTACTTTTCAAATATGGCTTGAGTTTGAGATCACCATTCCGCATTTGGCAAGTGTGATGATTATGTCTAATCCTCCTAACTGTACTGATATCTTCAGTGATAAGAGGCCTTTGCCCAGCTGTGAGATATTACAGGCTAATACTCTTCTTTTGTTAGTAAATTAATCCCCCACTGTGAGTGATCCCTAACAATTGACTGCGTATAATAAACATTGTTTAAGAGGTTGAAATTATAGCCCAGGAAATATCGCGTGTGTGCCGAATCGTTGGCCACGCGAGTTTTTGCAACAATTTCGACTTGATAAGGTTATCAAGATAGTACGGTTTTTGGTTTTGATTTATTCAATTGTATAAATGGTGACCCTTGTTTGATTTACATAATATCTATAAAAAAGCGGCCAAGTGCGAGTCGGACTCGCCCATGAAGGGTTCCGTAGCAGCGAGTAACATAATAAAGAAGTTCTTGAAATAAATGTTTTTTTATTTACATTTGAGTTATTGAATGAATAATCAGTATTTTTTTGCGGTTTACGATTTATGTCGTAAAAAAAAAACTACTAACTAGACCTCGTTCAAACCAATTTTCGGTGTTAGATTACATTGTTATGTACATCATATTTTTTTTTTAGTTTTATCATTCTCTTATTTTAGAAGTTACAGGGGGGGGGACACACATTTTACCACTTTGGAAGAGTCTCTCGCGCAAACTATTCAGTTTAGAAAAAAATGATATTAGAAACCTCAATACCATTTTTGAAGACCTATCCATAGATACCCCACACGTATGGGTTTGATGAAAAAAAAAATATTTTTTTCATTTCTAAGTATGGGAGACCCCCCTAAAATTTTATTTTTTTTCTATTTTAGTGTGAAAATATTAATGCGGTTCACAGAATACATCTACACACTAAGTTTCAACAACATAGCTCTTATAGTTTCGGAGAAAAAAGGCTGTGACGTACGGACAGACAGACAGACAGACGGACGGACAGACAGACAGACAGACATGACGAATCTATAAGGGTTCCGTTTTTGCCATTTGGCTACGGAACCCTAAAAAAGCGTAAGCCGATACTTGTTTTGTTTGATTATGGGACGATGCACATAAAAAATCGGTTATTGTCTCATTTTGAAGATATCTAGCCGTGCAGAGAAATAATAGTAGTTTATGCAACTGTCGTATAAAGAAGGGTATTAAAACACGAGTGTGAGTTTATGAAACGAGCGCAGCGAGTTTCATAATAGTAACGAGTGTTTTAATACCCGTGTTATATGCAGTT
This sequence comes from Cyclophora punctaria, assembly GCA_951394245.1. Classification (NCBI taxonomy): domain Eukaryota; kingdom Metazoa; phylum Arthropoda; class Insecta; order Lepidoptera; family Geometridae; genus Cyclophora; species Cyclophora punctaria. The sequence goes on from OX596175.1 coordinate 9,503,782, forward strand.
GCATACACTACTTTATCTTCACTAATGCAATTAATCAAACAACATTTTAAAAACAAAACACATTGCGAAACATTTAATTCACGCGTACGAGTATTGTCACAGTGAACTTGCCGCCATTAAAATCTAACCAATGAGAGCGCAGCTGCGCGCGCAGGGCCGCAGGGCGCGCGCCGCGCAGGGCGCGATGTTATAATGAGATTTTACGATATCGATGTGGATATTATAACATCATGTGCAATTGCTTAAATTGAGTGTTTTAGTTGTCTGCGCTATAACAGTAGTAATTATAAGTCAAGTATTGGAAACATAAGTAGAATGTTACAACATTAGTGTAGATAAAGATTATTAATAAACGAGAAGTGTAGCGGTTGATCCACTAGTATATTTTCAATCTTAGAACTATGGTCGGTTGGTCGCTGTTATTGTACGATTTAAAGTATGCAACGCTCAGCGCTTTATACTCGTAATGCTGGTTTAACTCAATGTATACAAAGAAACTAGGTACCGACTACCGCCTACTGGTTTACAGCGCTTTCCGGTTTCCATAAGCTCTAGCAGACAAGCACGGTTATAATAAATAAATAAAATAAATAAAAATAAAATAAGTTTATTTCAAATTACAATTAGCTTACGATATTATTCGTGGAGTCTTCATTTAAGCAAAAATATGCCTGTATTTGGAGGCTCCACTCTTCCCTTACATGTATGTAAAGAAATATAGTAGATACTGAAATTGTGCTATACGTACCTATCTAACTTGCATTATTATTGAATATAAAAGCCGAAATTATAGTTATTATTCATTTAATAATCGTAACAAGAAAACATATTATCAAGACCACGTTTTTCATTCCCCATTCATATCACCAAACAAAGCATATTTCCAATAACTATTTCCATTGAAAAAGTAAATGCTCACGTCAACACAAACTCTTAGCCCCGAATATAATCTCTCTTTAACATCGCATTATTTCAATACTGACAGTTTTATCTAAGAAATAATCAAGAGGCTTTGTCATTGTAGATTATGTAATATAAATGGTTAACGCAACATAATTGTTATTTTCAATGTGTATTTAAGCTGAGTCATGTATATCAATCAAGTTATGTACTTACTGAAGTAGGGTAAGGGTGTTGCAAAAAGTTGAGGGACTTTTTCAGAAGAAAATCCTATTTAATTTTATTTAGAATTTTTAATAGTAAGCATAATGTGCCTTTAAATATTTGTCTTCAGAAATCTTACATAACATGATTGGCATATTAATGTGTTACATTAACACCAACTTATATGGGACGTTGCCACCTGCTACTTCTTAACTACGAGTATATACAATGTTTCACCTAATGCAAACCATACACGATCAAGTTCAGCGCCAAGTTTGCAGCGGATTATATGCGGCGTCCTAAACGTAAACTTGATGGTGTAAGTAGACTTGTGCACACCCATCACTTGCCCGCCCACCGGCCTATAAGATCTAATACTAACAAATATACAGATTCCATAAAATTTGCGTAGTATCTAGAAGTACTTAATACAAAAAACATCCCAATTGGACCTCAATTTATGGTCACAGCACCATAATCGCGTGTACTCTCCCCCACTGAGCTTCCTCAATACGCTGTGCACTGTACAGTCACGACAACTGACGGCAACCCGGTGTATTATTATATCAAACAGTTCATACAACGTCATCGCTTCACATATAACGTTTGTTTATTTAATATAGACGCCATTCATCAATTATAACAGTAGGTTTTATACATTTCATAAGGAAGGTATAGGTAAGGGGACTGACTTTATCATTTTAGACCTCTGATCGGCCTGGAAAATGATAAGGTAGTTAGTTGGTTGGTCTTACAATTGAAACGACCGGTACCAAAGGTCACAGTAACAAAAAAAAACATATATTAGTATAAATCAGAGTCGCGATGGAGTTAGGAAGTCAAATTGAATGTTCTGTTTGTCTGTTTACTCCACTTGCCGGAGAACATATCTATCTCGAAAGAAATTGTACTAATGTCTAAAGATTCTTAAAGAAATCGTACTGAAAACTGTTACCCGACAGCCTAAAAAAAAAACAACGGGAGCGACGATTTAACGTGCCCTCCAAAGCACGTAGCGTTCAGATAGATAGGCCACCCATCTACAGAGGGGGCCTGGCTAGACGTTTCTTAACAATCACAATGAGCTAACATCGCTAGGTCAAACTACGCTACAAGCGCTTTAGACTGACTAAAAACAATTTTGTTCGTGTTGAACAAGTACGTATAGAGGTTGTTGTAACAATAATGAGCTCAGGCTCCCCGCAAGGTAACACAATGACATTGAATAAACTTTAAGGTCGTCCCATTAAACCACCTAAAAACCACTAAGATAAAGTGTTATCCACCAATCATTTATTATTTTGCTAAAAACATCGTAAAAAGTCAGAGATAAAAATAAGAAAGGGTAAAGTTGGCATAAAAACAGCCCAATAAAACCTTAGATCAATGAATATTATAAATCATAGATAAGCTGAAATCCAAATCGCATCATCAAGAGTGTAAAGACAGACAGCTATAATTTTTTCTGTCGTAAATAATGTATTACAAGCAAGATAAAGGCAGGACTGGTACTCCCACCTTGTTTCAAACGAGTCGGGCAATAAATCCACGACCCAGGCAACCAAAATTCACAGACAAAGTTAAAAACATAGTATTTTTAAAGCTTTGAAAGCTTGTTAATTAATGAGAAGTTTACTTAAAGTATGAATATTTGGTAAAGAAATACGTTCGCATATTTATTTAATGGATGATAAGGGTCTTGTTTATCAGTTGATAAATGTATAGTACATATCTAGGATATATTAATAAAGTTGCTGCTGTAATTAAATAGGCAGTTAATGTCGAAATTATATCACAAACGACACATTCCGACTAACAATAGAAAACACAAACAAACACTATGCACTGTTTTATTTGTGCAAGACACAGGAATTATTTGATTAATGAGTCAGAAAGTCGGCCATATCTGTTTTCATTTAAATTAACCAAAGTACAGGGTGTTTTGTGAATGTTAAAAAATCAAGAAAGCTGTTTTTATCTTCACTAAAATCGATGACATAGTTGCTAAGAAAAGATCTTCATATCTTTTATAGTTTTATACTTGGTCATATAAACCAATTTAAAAATGCCACCCTGTATATTTTACATATTCTACGTCAAAGTACCAACTTAACGGCAACCAAACAAATTGGCGCGCCTGAAATTTTCTGAATCAACTTTTTCAATGTCCGATTTCTTGAGTGGAATTAATTTTTCGCAATGTCGAATGTCCGTGTTTTTTTAACGTTTTTATTAACGATGTTTCGGTATTCTGCGAGTTGTAAATACTGTTTTATCGTTTGTTAACTTATTTTGTTCGAGATAAAGGATACTTCGTAATTAATGAATATTTTTTATGGTGTTTGTTTCAGTAAGAAGATAAAGGAATGTGATTTATGAGTATTAGACCAATTTCCGATTTTGTTATTGCATTTTTGTTAGTACAAGTCAATGTTTGTCAATTTTCTTTGTTGTTGAAGTATTGTAACTGAATCAATTTGAGTACAAATACCAAGAAACATATTTTGTAATTATAAAATACAGGTTTACTTAACTGCCGCACTCAGGGATGTCCATAAAATCGACTACCGTAATTTTCCATACATTGTACGTCAAGATCACTAATTAAATCTCTACTAAGAAAGCATTTGACTGAGTACGGGGGTAACTTATATTTCTCTTTAATTAATAGTTCCACAAAGAAACTAACTTAACTAAGGACCGTACTTCTGCGGAATAATCCAAACAATATGAGTTACATAACTCCGTAAAATGTATTTAGAAATAATAAAAGTTATACAAGTTTTTACACAAGTATTTCTGTTAGGTCTTATAGCAGGAACCCATTAGACCAATGATATATCGCGTTCTTGTTCTCTGTGTACCGACCGCAAAACAATAATTTATATGTTTCAAAAACAATAACGTTTTATTTATTGTTTACTTAACATGCTAACTGTACATTTGGTAAATGGGTTTAGAATTTTACTTGGTTTAGAAAATCGTTGAGTATTTCTATTCTAAAATTGAAATATGTCTGCCTGCCTCAGGTTTAGTTTAACATTCAACTGAAATTAATGGAACAAACGTTATGGAGTCCTCGATTTACATAGAGCTTTAATTTATGTGTGATAACGAATTCAGCAGTTATAAATTCGATAATTAATTTAAAATTCAATATATACCGTGGGGTAGTGTCGTGTCGTGCGCCGTTGATTGTCCGTCCGTCTGTTTACTCAAACTCCTGTAATTATATTAAATCAATAACAATTTCGTGCCATGTCACGCGATCTGTGCGTGATGTGAAATGTTCTGTGAAACCTTGGCCACTAAAATTAAAATCTCACTCAAATTATCAGGAAATTTGATTCAAAACAAGGTTTTGATAAGACATGACTTATGATTTAATTAGCAATGAAAAATTAAGACATTAAAATAATTGTTATAAAATTATACATCTTATTACTACGAAGAAGATATTATTTGTCATAAATAGCGTCCTAAAAAATTTCTGAGTTTTCAACTTATTTAATACTTAAATTAAACACGTTGACTACGACGTAACTAACGTAGCAAGTAAAGACTACTACGACGTAGCTATGTGTGAAGTAGTTAGGGTCTAGACAGACGGACTGTAATTCAACTGCAATCCGACTGCCAAATGGCAGTTCAGATGCAGTTTGAATGCAGTTGGCTCGACTGCAATCAAACTGCACGTCGACGGGCAGTTGGCGTGCAGTTGGATTGCAGTCTGATTGATTGCAGTCGTTGTAACTGCACTCAGACTGCAATCCAACTGCACGCCAACTGCCCGTCGACGTGCAGTTTGATTGCAGTCGAGCCAACTGCATTCAAACTGCATCTGAACTGCCATTTGGCAGTCGGATTGCAGTTGAATTGCAGTCCGTCTGTCTAGACCCTTACTCCGTAGCATGTTGCTACGCGCTACGAGAATAACTACGAGCTAGACTCGGAGCTATAACTTTTATTGTATCGGTTATAAATATGAATTGTTTCGTAGAAAAAAACGAACGTGTACACGCAAAAAATAAAGGGCTTAAATTCAGTTTAATTTTATATTATACATTAAGTGTGACATGCGTAAATCTGTATCGTTCAAATAATTTCCGTGTTACATTATAAAGCCATTCAAAGTTAAGACACGTATCATATTACATTAGTAAATTGTACAACATTGTAAGTCGTATTAAAATCAAATTTCAAACTGAGTTTGGTTTGAGAGAACTTGTTGAAACTTTGTATTCATCAATGCTATATTCAGTTTGTTGTTAGTCAGTTAATGGCTGTTACACAGTTAACGGAACTTTACTGAACGCTTTTGATGTCAGTAAGCGTTGGTTTAATTAAATAACTAAAAATAATTCTACACCCAACTTGTTACACTTAACAAGTTTGAAGTGATTCGTGGATTTATATCGGAGTATGTATGTAAAAATCAATGCCACTTTTCGTTATAATTTTAATTTCGCTATGTTCTTGTTAGAAACTTCTATTCATCATTTGGGCTGAGGCAGGCGCTATTGTTAAAATACCTTCACAACTTGGTATAACGTAACATGTTGTGTAACAAATAATATAATTTGTATAGGTAAAACTACTAATAGGTATATTATGTTTATTTATTTATTTATTTATGTTAGGTTATTGATGAAATGTCTAGCTCATTAGCTTCTAAACGAGAATTATAGCCTTGTTTCGGGGTTATAGAGACGTGTAGCGTTCGTGGCGTACATTGAATAAGTGTGTTAACTCATTGTAATTGTAAAGCAATGTGTAGCTCGGCTTCTATTTGGATGGGTGAGCGATTTCTGAGCGCTACCGTACTTCGGAGGGTACGTAAAATTGTTCGTCCCGGTTCTTTCAATCGTCACCCCATGTCCGAGCCCGTTATATTACACTATAAATTATAAATTACACTGAGTTTTTTAACCTGTAGTTTTAAATTTAAGATGATAAAAAGACATCTTTATGTAACTGGATAAAATGACTGAAACTAAAACTGAATACATTCTTAGCATTCACTTCACTTTCCGAATTCCGAATCGAATTAGAACGAAAACGCTTCATGTAACCTCGCCCTCAAAACTAGTACTATTTGAAAATACGTTCACATAATTTAAAATTAAAATCGAGTAATATTTAAATGGATGTATATTCGTAAGTACTGTTTACGGTTTGAAGCGAAACACGATTATTTACAATTTTGAATGTAAGCCAAAAGTTCGCGTGATCAACCGGCGTTGTTCTACGAGATTGCGATCACGAAATGAGATGTTACTTATTAACTTCGTTTTTGATAAAAAATAAATGTTAAACATAGTTCTTTTGATCGCTTAATCGAACGCTTTAATTGTAGCACGCAACTTTTAGGAAACTTGGTTTTTATTTGTACTTATGTCTATTTTTGCTTTTGATTGTCTGTAAACAGCAAAGCCAACATTTAATGGCGTACTATAATAGAATTCTCTAGAATAAATTATTCTCCGTTAGTTTATGTGTCGATAGACTTTATTTAAACGCCATATTGTTGTTAAACCCATGGTATAGTTTATACTTTTAGTGAGACGAAATTAAAGTTGAATGCACATAGACCGAGATTGCAAGCTTAGAATCGGCGATTTTCACAAAAAGCGAGCATTCTTTACCCAGGTGCTGCTACCCAGGTGATACTACCCAGTTGATACTATCCCGGTATTACTACCCAGGTGATCAAAGAAGATTAAACCATCCTAAGGGGCATAATATAAACACACACATACGCATATCAAACAAATTTTGAATATAGATTTCGCTCTAAGTTATCGATGACGCCATAAGCTCAATCAAAACTTCTATTAAAATAAAAGTAATAAAATAAATCACAGTATTTGTAACATACACATGCCACTTACCAACGACTCCGTAAACTTATAAATCTCATACATTTCCATTACCTTAATGGGACTGAATTAGTAACTTCGCGATTTATGTACAACTATTGAGAGTCCTAGAAACTTACTAACCATGTATGAAAGTTGATGTATTTGTTTGTGAGTTGCTCTTTAGGCGGGCGCGGTTGAACGTAGCTAGTTCGAATGCTAACATTAATTAGTTAAAGATAATAAGTACTAGCTGTGCCCCGCGGTTTCACCCGCAGCGCCCCCGTTCCCGTGGGAATTTTGAGATTTTTATTCCTTATTTTTCTTATATAAAAACCTTGTCCTGACAATAAGGAACACATTAAAAAAAGAATCATCCAATTTGGTGCAGTCGTTCTGAAGTTATGCGCTTAGCAACAGATTCAGCGATTCATTTTTATATTATAGATAAGTACACTATACTAATCTACTATATAAAAATAAGTCGGGTTTTCCTCCCTGACGCTATAACTCCAGAACGCACGAACCGATTTCCACGGTTTTGCATTCGTTGGAAAGGTCTCGGGCTCCGTGAGGTTTATAGCAATTCCCACGGGAACGGGGGCGCTGCGGGTGAAACCGCGGGGCACAGCTAGTACTCGTATAATAAAGCTGTACAGTTAGAGTTTTGTGTGTTAAATTGGAACGTGCTAATTTCTGGACCTACCAGTAGGATTCAGATCATTATTTTGTATCGGATAGCCACATTCAAATAGAAGGTTGATGCCTTCACGTTAGAGTATTTTCCCGAAATATGTTCGGGGACGGGCAGGGTAAGACCGCGGTACGTTACTAGTAATATTATACATATATTAGTCAATTAAAGAAACTATTCAAAATCAACGAAAAATAAAATATAGAATATAGTAATATTATGTTGTCTTATATCCTGAAATGAAAGAAAAGTTACTAACAATTCCAAATAGAAAGACAACGCCTCTGGGTCGCAAAGAATTAGTTAATTTGATCTCCGTGTCTGACCTCTGTCTAATGTTACGGAAAACTATTATTCAACTATTCATTCGATGCAGTGATTTGGCGACTCGGAATGGCAAATCCTTATATAGTATTACCACATACTCGTTGTCGTCCATACTGCGACAAGTGAATTATTTTTTATAAGGTTCAAATAACGTTTTTTTCTACGTTTAGCCTAGTTGTAGTTTTCATAATTCAGTTTCCGACACTATTTAATGTGTCTTAAAAAGGTGATTTGGTTATACATTGATTTAGTTCGATTAATTTAGTGACTGAACTGACTGAGGGAGACAAAAAACTGCTCCGAATTATTGGTTTCAGTATACATTATTCTGGTTCTTGTAAGACAATGTACGCAATTAGACCTCCACGAATTAGGTTCAAATTGGTCGCCTGATGCTAATGTTATTTGAACTATCCAGATTTCTCGAGAAAGAAAGTTTTTCTGGGAAAATACCCAGAAAATTGGGTACATTATCTAACCTACTTGGGTGTTGTCTAATTATATTATTATTTACGTATATATTTAGCGTAAATTACACCTAATGGATTTCATGAACCTTCGGATATTATCAGAATACATATTTTTAAATATCATTTGCAAATACTCATAGAGTAAAAAAACAATCAACAAATTATAAACTTCATTTTATACAGTCAAAAAGACCTACGTCTAGTCCTATACTATCCCTGTTCAACCTATTGAAAAGTAGCAATCGGTTCACGTAATTTGTATTAAAATATCACGTGATAGTTACTTGGTTATAGCACATTCCCATTTAGTTTGACTGACCAATGCCCATGCTCATTTCCCATTGCCATTGCCTATTGTCACTGCCCATTGCCAATGCCCATTGCCCATTGTCATTGCCACTTGACCATTACCACTTGTCCCTATTATCAAAAGTCTGGCGTTCCGATCTTATCAACAAAACAGCAGTCTACACACATGTTAAAAACGCCAAAACGTCTAGCTCAGCATCTAACAAACTATTGTCGCCCCGCGGCGCCACTCGTCTCCTATCTCCGCTAAGAATGCAGATTTATTTCAACAAGTTTCACAAGAGACAAGTCTTCTTGATAACGGGGGAGACAAATTGCAGACGTTGTTATACATTTAAATTACATTTTATTTTGCATTTTTACCTGCAGGGTGTTAGGGTGTTTTGTTTTTGTATAGGTAAAGCGATATCTTCAAAAAATCACTTAGTTCACCTATACTTTATTTTTCCTGACAGTTAAAATGTAGACTCATATTGTAGATTTTCTATTTTGAAGAGGAAAAAGTTTTAATAATTTAATTTCATCTTTAATCTATCACGGAACCCTTCTTCTTAACTGAACAAGGTGTCTGGTAAAAACATTAGTCATGATAGTTTAAACTTTAACTCTCGTAAGGAAAATAGAACATATAAGTAGTCATTAAACTGCTTTCTTGTCTACAAAAATCTATATAGGAGCAGATCCAAAAGACAAAATAACTAAATTGGAATTGTATTTGCACTGACTAACGACAGATCTGTCTGCCTATTGTCTGCAATGGTCCTTAGTCTTTAATAAGCATTTTTATAAATTGAATAAACTAATCGACACCAACAGTTACTGATTCCCTCTACCTAACTGAAGTTATTTAAGTAACATAACTACTGCCCATCAAACATCTGTATACATGTATACAGCCTACAGTAATATAAAACACCAAAACCTATAAAGATTAACATTAGAGGTCTTAGAAACATTCATAAAAATAGTTAATACCCTAATCAACAGTAAGTACTAACACTAACTAAACTCGAGTCAAAGTTATAATTATTTCGACACTAAAAGACAATATTCCGGTATTAAGTATCTGTATATAACACGAAAAGTTTTTACACCTCGTCTGTAGAATAAAGGCCAAGTAGAAACTGCCTAGTTGACTAAAGTTGGGAACAGTATGGCGGACTCGTGGCAAACTTACAGTTTACCTACAACGTCTAAATTAAACGCTCAACTCACACATACTTGGGCTTTCGTACTAGAGTTCGGATACTGTTTGCTGTATGCCTAATTAGGGTTTGGTAGTTTGATAACTAATTATGATAAGTTTTAAAGAAATGGTGCTTAGTTCTAAAGGGATTAATGGAAATACAATTTTAATCTGCCTTGTCTGATTGCATCAAAAGTCTTTTTGAAATGCTGACGATCGGTTGCTCTGCGTGGCCTGCAATGGAATCCTAAAACAAAATTTGCCTTTGCGAACGTCATCCGAGCTCATGGATACGTCACTGAAGCCGATATATTGACAGATATGAAAGTAAGTTTCTTCATAATTTTTATGACAAAAACCCCATATTTATTATGTTCATCATTTTGTAACATTAAACTGAGTGAATATGATTATAAGTTAAAACCAAAAAAGACTTGGGTGCTTACTTTATTTTGTGGTAAGAGCGTCCTTCTCAACAGTTTCAAATCCATATTTTTTATTATTTACTTTTACCAGCAGCTTAATTTCCTAGTGTGAAAGTCAACGCCAAAGTTGGAAGCGGACTAGCATTGTGCGCACACTCAGTAACACGAATTACATTTTAATATTTCAAACAATCGCGCTCTTAGTCCACTACGTGAAATCTTTATGTAATTTCTTGTAAATGTATTTTTTTGCCAGCCGTTACAGGGGCGCCATAAATCTATCCGAGATTGTAAAATTTTTGTTTATCATACGAAGAAAATAAGGACTAATGTGATGGGTTTAAGATCTATATGTATTGCATTAATTATTAAAAGAACTTTTCAATGCGTTCCTAGGTTCCCACGTTTACGAAAAGTAGAGTAAAAGAGAATGCCTGTAATGTCCCACTGCTGGGCAACAGCCTCTCATCTCACTGAAGATCTCAGTACAGTCAGGATACGCTTCTCTACGCTTGCCACGTTTAGGGAAAATAAAGTTAAATATTAATAATACAAGATAAATACAAACAAACCAACAGAAATATTAATTTTATGGCACAGATGGCACACAATACGAGTGACGTGCTTATAATAAAGTATTCATTAAAATTTAATTGTGAGCTTTATGTCGTCCCTGTTAATGATGGAAATTAAAACATTTATTACTAAATTAAAAATACCTTCGTGATTAACTTTGATGGCGTACAGTGAAGCATGTGTTAGTAAAATATCAGTGTTTTTCATCACCATTAAAAACAATGATATTTTACTAACACATGCTATTAATAGTGCTACATGGTGACTAAGATAAAGATAGCGACTAAAGATAAACCTTTTGTTTACGTTAAGAATATTCGTATATAAAAGTATGAGCCTGTTTGTCCCACTGCTGGGCAAAACCCTCTCATCTCAGTGATAAAATCAGTAGAGTACGTAAGTTAGTTCGAAAAGGTTAGTGACCAACCCTAGTGTCTACTTCACATTATATCTCAATAAAACACCTAAGTTAACTACTTAAAGCTAGTTATTCCTCTTATCTTTCCCCATAGATTCATCCACGTTTAATCAAATAAAATATGTGATGTAGGTGTCTAGTATAAACATACCATAACTCACTAAAATAACCACTGGATGGATTTGGATGAAACTTTACAGTACAGTACAGATTATACATCAAAATAACATGGGATACATTTTATCCCGAAATTCCCGCAGGAACAATAAATTTATAATGTTACTCGTAAGTAAGAAAATAGCTCCAACCCCATTATTTTTTAAAAAGAACGACTCATCATTAAATCCTTTAAATTATGTTTGTTTACGTAAATGTGTACTAAACAACATTATGACATAAAAGCTAAAAAAGCAACAAAAAGCAGAAGGCAGTTTTTACGACTACCCACAAACCACACCGTAACAGTCACGATGACTTTGGCATTAAAAAAACGAACACTCTGCGAGGGCAATTCCTGAAATTTACAACTATTGCCACTTGCTTAATGCGCTTGTAAAACCGTTAAATACAAACGAAATAAAAGGGTTAATAAAATACTAGGTTTTGTTACCATGGTTACGAGTGAAATTCACTAGCGAGATTGTGTCGATAAGATGTAACCCATGTGTATTCAAAATGTAGTCTAAAACTCAAAAAAGTACTTCATCCCTACGAATACACGTTGGTTTTTAATAAGTGTAACAGTGTATTTGTAATAATCTTATTAATCAAGTCTTGAGAATAAATAGGTAGTTCAACAAAAATGCGACAGCTTTTATGACAATTTTACGTCCAATAGACAACCATAATAAATAATTTAACTAATGGTAATTTGTAACCAACCAAACCAACCAACCAAAACTCGCTTATGAGTTCTTAACGTATTCGAGACACTTGGTAGGGAAATGCTCATACCATTAATTCCATTCTCACTTTATTTGTTGACGAAAGCGAGTTACAATTGCTCTATTAAAAATAAAATAAACCTATATTAAGGGTCGATTTGAAATGATATTATTCTCGGTAATAAAGGGTTTGAGGGAAGAGTAATATCGGTAGTTATTTAGCGTAATAATGGCTGAACGGTCAGTAATTAATGTTTTGAGCAATCACGAATTATTAATTGATAAAACGTAAACAATTAATTTTCATACTGCTTCATTGAAGTGTCAGTTTATCTATGGAGGCTAATTTTAATTTGTTTATTTTTGTTTTCAATCTTAAGTGGAATTTATATACTTTCGTTAAAGCAAAAAAATAATTTCTCTTATCTAAAGACTATTTCTATATGTACTACTATTTCAATATGAAGTAAAATGTAATGTCCAATGGCTAGGCAAAGGCTCTCATCTCACTGAAGAGATATGCGTAAACCACGCTTGCCTTTTGCGAGTTAGTGATCTGAAACTCGAGCCCTGTTTGAAAAGTAAGAAACATATATTTCGCTTGTTCTGGGAATTGAACCCGGGCCTCATTCTTGGCAGGCGAGTGCACATGCCTCTAGACTATCGAGGCGTTATATGAAAAGAAGAAAACATATATAAAACAAATCTGTATTTGTTTTGACGTGCATAAGCCCTACTAAACTATGTAAGTCTACCAAGCTGAACATAATATAATGTAATATCTCAGAATAACAAATCTCTATTTGCGAACCAATTACACATAAAAAGGCAAAATTATGGAACAAATAAACGTAAATAGAATCATATCGGATAAAATAACGATCACATATCATAATAACTAACGGTGACGTCTCAACGTAAAGTATTACAAAAATCTACGTAATAAAGCGAGTATGAGCATGTCTGTATGAACGTGCTATGATGTATGGAACTAAGAGTTAAATGTTTTTAGTGTATTCCACTTTCAAGATTAAGGTACTTATTATCACTAAAATCGTTTGAAAACGTATATTACTCTCTCTCTCTCTCTCTTTCTCTATCTATCTATCTATCTCTTTCTTTGTTGCTGTTAAAACTCAATTACTCGTGCTGAAACTCAAGACTTTGGCTCATTAATTTTGGTATCAATAAATGTTCTTATAAGTTCTAGTAAAGATTTATAAGTGGGAAACAGTCAATTCAGGTGAAACCATAGGACACAGTTAGTAAAATATAATAAAGTATAATAGAATCGAGACGGTTGTTTCCGTTACTGAATTATTTATCGTTGTAACTCTGATATCAGTTCTGCTTTGTCGCCGTTATCTAACTTGCTTTCGTTTTTGGGAGCCCTCAAGAGATTTACCATTTTTTGATAATAAAATAAAGTAACAAATGAACTCGGAATTAAGATTTTGGGCTACTTTCAGTTGTTTGCTCTTTTCTTTTGTTTAATGATAATGTTGGGATGATATTTACGATTTCTTGTTTCATCTTGGTGGTTGGTATGATAATAAATTATGACAATTAAGCACACAGTAACTAGACTGTAGTTAGACTGTCTTCTGGTCTTTTAAATATACAAACGAGTACATACCAAAGACAAGACTTCTAACATACTCTTTTTGTCTATTAAACTTTGAACAATTCTTGTACCAACAAACGTTGTTGACAAAAAACTGACTTGGCTCCGTCAAAAGGTAATCAAGGCATCCATCTTTAATTCCTATAGCAAAACTTTAAATAACTTTAGTTCCTATAACAAAACTTTAAATGTTAGAAGAGCTTTCATTTCAAATTAAAAAGAGATAAATTATCTATAATATTGAAAAGTGTGATCGTTAAATAAATATTGAAATAGTGTCTATTAAAATGAATAGAAAATGGCGAAGATAAAGAGTAGGTTGACGTAATTAAATAAAGCGCCCCCGGAGGCATTGAGATAACGTTGAAAGTTGAGCCAATCGAACAAGTGCAATTGAAGATTAAAAGTATTAGTGGTCATCGTTAATAGCTAGAGAATGAATGCTTAGTTATGATAAAAGATAATTAATTATATATTGTCTTATTTTTGTTATGGTGTCACGCTACAGATGGTGACGCTGATAGCAGTATTCAGAAATTTGAACTAAGTTGATTAGGTTTCATTAGATGATTTATTGAAGTCATTCCAGTAAATGATTTACAATTAGTTAATGTAAAAATTAAAAAATAGGACTCAAAAAAAATCACAATAACTGCCAAAACTCTAGCTCACAGCTAGAGTTTTAGCTCTACATTTTTCCAAAGTTAAACCTTTAAACTTAAATATAGTTAAAAATATATGAGCCTGTAATGTCCCACTGCTTAGTATACATTGAGTCATCAGTACAGCAATGAGATTGCCATAATCACTGCGAACCTACTGCTCGTTAGTGTGGTGTGGTAACGTCTCAACCCCGAGCCATCCATGAAAGTAAATAATATCGTAAACAAATAAAAATACACTCAAATCCCCAGCCATTCCGTTTCCATCTTGTGCCAATACACTAATATAAACTGAGATTCGCCACCAACTGGGTTAATTCACATCTATCCAGAGACATTGTTCGCCAACACCAAACAAGACTTTACTCCTTCGACTTAAAGTCCCACGAAAGTTTTCTCTTTGTCCTACTTCGTAGTCTGTATCTATTATAAAGTTTGCTTTCTGTCTTTAGCTTCATATAATTTCGTCGACAGATGTTTACTTGTAACGTACGAGATGAAAAGGCAAATTGTCTAGAAAATGCTAGAAAACTTTTGTTGGCGGCCCGTAATTGGTTAGAGAAAGTTTGGGAATAACTGTATTATACTTTGAGAGTTACGAATTGAACAAATTGTGGCAAACTTTTTGAAGTAGAACGAACTAAATTAATAACATTTCTTGGGGAATGTGGCTATAATGTTACGACGTACCAATTACATTAATAATTTATAACTATCTAATTCTAGGGTGGTTTTTTGTTGAAGCGTTGCTATGTTACATTCGACATTTGTAGTCATAGCTATAATGTAACAGGTACATTAAAATAATATTTATACCAACATCTTTCGGAGGGCACTTTAAATTGTAATTACAACAGTTTTTTTTTTTCGATCTGTAATCCATTTCGGAGGTCTTATGGCGGTCAACTATGATACCTATGGGTTAGAGACAAACCAACTCTAATTTATTAAATAATGCCACTGTTATCAACACGATAAAGTAGAAATTATGCCACCAACCAATCGATACACACAACACAAAACCTATACATACAATCTAATTCTTTTGAAATAAAACATTGTACACACTCAGCCAGAGTAACTGAAAGAAAGTAGAAACTTTATCAATTTCATAATAGCGTATGTCTCGAACTTACTTATGAAGATAAAAGGTGAAGCTCGAAGTTTCGTTCAGTTTAACTTGTATGTTGTACCTAGTTATGACTAGAAAAGCTTCCTGTGGCTTTCTCTGTTCCTATGAGAATTATTTACTATCTATATAAGTACCAATATAATAAAGTCGAAGAGATTGTTGTCGTTAGTTTGTATGAATACTTTTAATTTTGGAACTACCAGTTATATTCGATTTTATAAATGTCCACATTCTCAAGGAAGGTTCAAGGCTACTTTCACCTAAAAAAATCGAATGAATCGAATGATTAAGGTACATTGCGAGTGAAACTATAAAACTTAATAGATTTATTAAAATGCTCAATGAAAAAAACATAACCGTGAATAGTTAATACTTAGAACGCCGCGCTGTTTTGTGGTACAGGTCATATATAATAAGCACTTCTAATAGACATCGTAATTGAAGTTGGTAAAAAAACATTGCCATCGCACGAAACCTTTAAATAGAATAGAAATAATTTTAATAAAAGGAAAAGAACTAAAGCTGGATAAGTCCAGTCGCAAAAGTAATAATTAAATTGCGTTCAGACATAAGTCATAGTCGCTTACAGAAATTCCTTAATTACATTTTCGCGTTCCGCTGAATAGTTAAAAGAAACGATTTTGTTTTTCAAGTGTATCGGAGCTGCTTTTTTCATTGTTAACACGTTTTTTATCGCAGTTAATCTTTTTTTACATAAACTACTTTTTAAGTAGAATTCGTTTAAACAAGAATAACACGTATTCAAACAAAAATGTTTCTTTTTATTTCCTATTTCCAATTTTGTACGTTTCAATTACATCTGTCATAAAATAATGTTTTTAGAAAGAGAAAA
Organism: Cyclophora punctaria; assembly: GCA_951394245.1. Classification (NCBI taxonomy): domain Eukaryota; kingdom Metazoa; phylum Arthropoda; class Insecta; order Lepidoptera; family Geometridae; genus Cyclophora; species Cyclophora punctaria. The sequence continues at coordinate 9,520,304 of OX596175.1, forward strand.
AAAATTAAAAATATATAAATTATTTCCGAAAATGATTAGACGACATCCTTGAACCATGGACCAACATATATGTTTAACTTAACTTAAATTACGAACAACAACAGAAATAACATTATAGTTAAACAAGGAACAAATATCACTTGTGATTAGTTAAGGGTGGTCCACCCCTTAATTAAAAAAAATACATGGCAAATCAAAGCTTGCCGGTAATCTAGTTTAACTATAAAAATACGCTGAATACGCTCATACGAACAAGGGTAATCACTAAATATTTTTTCTGTATTAAGTAATGAATTATGCAATCTAGAACAGTTTCTAAACTTAGGTAAGCTGAATCACTTCTTTGAAACTCGATAAGTGTGTAGGCACTAATCTTTTGGTAATAAGATCTATCGATTTGTTTACGTCTAGTACGAGAATTATCTCTATTAATTAGTTTAGTAGAATTGCAAAGGTTTCTGATTCATAGAATTTCTTCATCTTCTTTCTAGTTTTTTCGCTTGGATCTGTTGGCACTGACTAATGGAAAGGATCAAATATTTTATAGTGAAAAATCCTTAGTAGTGATAGTTATAGGATAAATGCAGATCTGTTTTTCATTTTTTTAAAAATTAAGAATTTGAGTATTATAAGAATCTAAGTATGTTTTCATATGAAGGCTATTGGGCAAATGAGTTCCAAAACAATAATTTTAAACGATTTCTCTTCCTAAGTTCGAAGAAGATTTATATTGAAAAATGTTGAAATAAACGATATCAAATCAAATCGATAACTACCTATTTTTACGAAATTGAAACATTTTCAATAGATATAACGCTCGTGGCGTAGTTTGGCGTGGTTTGACTAAGCGATGTTAGTTCATTGCGATTGTTAATCAAAGTGCAGCTCGACACCTACTTGGATGGGTGACCGACAGTGGCATTTCTATATGAACGACTCCATGCTTCGATACTCTCCGAAGCTTAGCAGTCGGTCACGGTTGTTTCATCGTCAAATCATGAGGAGGATTTTAGGGGATCTAAATACTCTGCCACCAGGGTTAGCCACCGACATACTCGGAATGAATGAATGAATAGATTAATGTTACTTAAATGTTGCTATACCAAAATAGTGAATTTATCTCTAAACACAGAGCGTGTTGCTTATTTAGTATTACCAGAATTACAAATTATTCTGTTTAATACACACGATGCCTGTACGTCACGTTAAGCTCTCGGTCAGAATATGCTCCAGATTAATAGTCCGTTGAAATTATATGAACCGTGTTATGGCTACACTGAGATCTCTGGACAAAGGACTTTGGGGTAATTTGAAGTGTAAATAAGGAGTAGGTATAGTGGCCATAGTTCTCGAGCGGCCCATTAAGTGTTGAAAGGCAAATGCTGAGAATAATTGTCTTGAATTTAGCTTAAATGTATCTAGAGGTTTACTGTAATCAAGGGTTACACTATTGTACGGGAGTACAAACATCTTAATAATGAATAACTAAACTACTCGAACTTACTTCTTAATTAATACAATAATGTATTTAAAGCTTAGGACATACGTCCATAACTCCATACTCAGAGACGTCAAATGCTTTCTTATTACACAATTTTTTTTAGTAACAGAAACTAGGATAAGTTACATTTGTTAAAATTTTCTAATTATCTAATAACTCTCCTTCCTAAATAAGAGCTGGACTCTTAATGGAGTTCTTTCTACTGTTCTCTATCTTCTACCAACCTCTGTGACTGTTCGTACGACATAATGTCCAATTTTTATTTAATACACAGTTAAACCACAAAGTGCCATGAAAAACTAAATCCCAGTACACTCCAAAGAAATATGAAATAGTTTAAACAATCCTCTCTACGTAATTAAATGGTGCATCTCTTGGGAAATCTTTGTCGTGGTCAACAAGACTTGGAGAAAACGTGATTTCCCATAGTGTCCCCTGCAGGGGCCCGTCACCCCCCTCCGAGCCGTGGGGGTCAACTAATATCATTCTTTATTTTATTGCGTACGAGCTAAATTGATTTTCGTGAGCGGAAATTTTATGTTGTCTAATTGGTTTTTGTTTGCGGTTTTCTTGGTTTCTTTGCTTTGTTTGGGGGTAAGCGAATTAATTTGGTGACGTTCGGGTTAAGAAAAAGGTTTTTAAGAGTGAAGAAAGTGCTTGTGAAGACTGTTTGTACTGTTGGTGAACTTTCTCCCTTGACATTTAAACGCATACTTGCGAAATTGCCATAAATGTTACGTATGTTGTCAATTGCGGCCGCGATAGACAGCAAACACCTTACAAAAAGCCGATGTTACTCACCGTATTCGACTATCAGATTATTAACACCGTTAGATCACAAATTCTGGTAATATCTACATATATGCAAAAAGTAAAATTGAAAAACATATGTCCCAAATAAACAAGAATTATAAAAAATAAACCGGACAGCATTCCGAAAATGTTTCACGAATGAATTTCATAACAACGTCGTTAAAAGTAAAGCTTTAAAATAGTACATATTTTATATCTAAAGCGCGTTTCAACAAATAAAGTTTGAACAATAGAGTTGCTCGTCCATTTCTTTTTCCATCCGAGCTTTCAGTTGCGTTCATAACTATTAGGAATGTGTGTTTTGATGTTGTTAGAAGAGATTTTTAATTAGCATCCTAATAATATCAGAAATGCAGATTTGTCAAGATGTATATATAGGATGTATGTTTGTTACTCTTTTATGAAAAAAATACTGGACGGATTTGGATGAAATTTTACAGTAATATAGGTTATATTCTGGTGAATACAATTATATAATACTGGCAGCGCCCCGCGGTTTCACCCACGTTTTACCCGTTTCTGCAGGAATTTCGCGATAAAAAGTAGCCTATGTCCTTTCTCAGACTAACTGTGTACCAAATTTCATTCAAATCTTAATAATAAGTTGTTTAACGCAGTCATAGTCAGTCTTTCTTTAGTCAGGTCAACAACAATTGTCGCTACAATACCATAATCTAATAGACAACAATGTCTATTAGGCGTCTTGTCTGTATTGTTTTCCTAGAGACCGTCAACGAACTGTCTGAAGGAATACCTCCTGAACTCTCATAATTAGGAGAACATATACAAAAGAATGTCATCCCAGTTTCACCACTTATAACTCGAGAACGCTAGACCGATTTAAATTATTATTTTTTAAATGTATTTATCTTGGTCAGGGATAAGATAATCCTACTAATATTATAAATGCGAAAGTTTGTGAGGATGGATGTATGGATGTATGTTTGTTGCTCTTTCACGCAAAAAGTACTGAACGGATTTGGATGAAACTTTACAGTAATATAGGTTATTCATCAGAATAACACAAGGGACACATTTTATCTCGAAATTCCCACGGGAACGGGTACAACGTGGGTGAAACCGCGGGGCGCAGCTAGTAAGTAATAAAAATATCCCACAATTCAAAAGTCTCACGGGAACGGATGTGCTGCAACCACATTTAGTTCTCTGAAAATATCATTCAGTTACTTTTTCTGAAAATATCAGTGTATCTCTAGTTCCTCATTTGAGCCGAAAAGTAAAATTTAATTTACACAATGCGCAACATTGCTCTGCGTGGCTGAGATAAAGCGTCGCATTCACTGTCCAACACAGCGTGTCATTTGAACGAGTATTCATAAATTATTTTAATCGAAATTTGTATTATAAAAAAATCGTGTCGAAATTTGTAGTCTTACTTAAATAGCTACCTCTTTGGAGTATAACTATCTATAGTATAATTTTGACTTTTCTCTACATATAAGCACTTTGGATATGATTTTATATACGGATTATTACTAATCGGCAGACCATATCGGAAGCCGGGTGCTTTCAAATTATGCGTTTCGTGTCGGACCGCTGCGGTGCCGAAGCGGTGCGTTTGTCGTGTTGTGAACGTACGATCGTGTGTTTTCATACAAAACGAGCCGTGCGGCAACAGTGCGTACTAAAATTATTTCGCGGTACCGACGCCGCACGGTTGCCGCACGGCTCGTTTTGTATGAAAACACACGATCGTACGTTCACAACACGACAAACGCACCGCTTCGGCACCGCAGCGGTCCGACACGAAACGCATAATTTGAAAGCACCCTTAAGGCGATCTAAAAACCAAGGTAGGCCATTGACTTATTCAAACTTACTTACTCTACTGATAATGGTTTATGTACTCGTATATAAACCAATTTTCGCATTTACTTTTCTCATCTGCAATATTATAGATGACTATCATATAACCCACTATACGTATTCAAATCTTATTAGGTTTTATAAATCTTGATTTTCTAGAAAGATCGTGAATAAACCTTTAATAAATCCTTCAAGTTCAAAAATAAGAAAATTACCTCCACGGAAGACGCATGCTCTTACTTTATGTTGATAAGGTTAACCTACTTAGAAAAAAGCGGTTTCTCCATTTACGCGGTGATATCATGTTGTTCAACTTTCTTATTAAAAGGAAAATATCTTCCTTTTCACTTTTCTCTCTTATTAAAGGTTATGCAAGATTCATATTTGAAAATGGTTTGTTTGTTTTGCCTAATATTTCAAAAACTAATATTACTTAAAAAAGCTGTAGTGATGTCTTCCGTGAGATGAGAGGAGGAATTTGTCCATGAGTGGGACATTACAGGCTACTAATACACCTAAAAAATATGTTAACCAATTTACAATGCCTTAAATAACTTGTTTTATAAGTTTTTTTTTATTTGACTTAAAAGAATGAGGTTCTCATTTCATTTGTATGTTACAACTACGAGAGTAAATAACCAAGTATTTTAGTTTATCAAACCGATATAAATCACATTTAAAAACGCGGAACCCCAGTAACATTCATAATTTAAAAATATCCTGTATAAAATATCGCAAAAAGCCATCCCCGAGGATCCATGGGGACATTTCAAAATAATATTTTCCTACTTTTATTCAATTTTTCTGTCGCAAACAGGCAGAGTTATTATTTAAAAAGTTCTCCTGGACAAATAGTAATTATGTTCAGTGTACTCCGGGGTTCCTTTAAGGCGGGATCGTCTTGTAATTTTATAAGTGTCGGATATAATATCTGTGGGTTACTTACGGTTGTCAGTTCCAAAGAATTAATTGCAACGGGAGGATCTCGGGTTACTTCGTAATGTAGCCGGGCTGAGAAATGTGACGTACGGAATTAATATACAAATACATTTGTAAGGATAAAATATGGCGGGATTCTTTAGGGGAAGAGTTGAGCCAGATTAGATGGGAAATACAGGATGAGGAAAAGAAGAAAATATGGCCCAAGAGACTTTTGAAGGAAAAACATTGAAATGCTATTAGGGACGCTGTTGTTCATACAAATTCACCCACTTAATGGGCCACAAAGGCCTCTCATCTCACTGAAGATATCAGTACGCTAGCCTAATGCGGGTTAGGTTAGAAAAGTGGAAACAAGTTTTCGCTCGACCCAGGAATTGAACCCGAGATCTTGGCAGGCAGGCGAGTGCACATACCACTAGACCACCGAGGCGTTAAGGCAAAATAACCGAAGTAAAATAGAAAGAAAAGAGCCCCAATAAAAATCTATTCACATCTGTATGTTGCAACATTTTGAAATGTTAGTGTAATATAAAACTATAAAGTTCTCGGCGTTCGGTCCTAAGAAAACATGGAAGCAATAACTGTAGATGGACAAACATTCGTCCAATGCGAAGCTAAGCCGAAACGCAAGCGTGGTCGAAAGGTTTCAATAATATTGGTGTTTCCATCCGCACTATATGTAAAAATGTTTAAACGCTCTCATGTGACATGGGAAAGCGTTTACGATCACTAAGTTCATATGGTTTATATGAATAAAGGAAAGTAAATGCTTGCTCTGAAAAGCTTTTGATAAAGAAAACCCAGCTTTGGTTAAGAAGAGTTCTTTTATACATTTGGTTAATAGTTTTGTTCGACAAATTACAGGTATAAACTGCCTTACTTAGATTAAATTGACACTTAAGTAATTGACGTAATTTTTCAAACATTACATGTCAAAATCACCCAGTTATCTCTCATCTTTTCTAAAGAAACGTTTGACGTCTTTGAGCTGAGTACGGGTCTTAGACGTTAAGATGTGATAAATAAGAATTAGGCACTTTAAAATAAAAGTATAAATTAAACTTTAATTATTAACTGAGTATAGGATCTACATTACACATAAAGAAATAGTTTTTTGAAGTATCGTTTAGCATATTCGTATTAAAATTCAGCGGGATTCCTTCACATAAAAATGTGCTTCAAAAAACGATTTTATACAGAACACAAAAACTAAGCTTCAAATTAGCCGGTCTGGCAAAGTTTGAAGACAGGACAAAAATGCTTCAAAACTCTGAAACTACAGTTTAAACTCCCAACTTGTATAGAACAATCTCAAAGGGATGTAAATAAATTAACGAACGGGAATCGTAATTTAATCTCGAGTAAGGAGCATACGCAAAAACTTCTCAAACTTCATACTTTGTAGTAAATGAAGTACCTTGAGATACCGGCGTTACACTTGATACCACTTAACATGAACCTTTCTAGAGATGGGACACGCTGATCACGATAACATTAAAAATCCCGGTCCCCGCGGTTTTATCCACGAGTGCCGTTGAAAACCTAAAATAATAGTAAAGTGTATTCGTAACACCAGTTTCAATTTAAAAATCACCCATAAAATTTATTTGGGTATTTAACTATCTTATACTTCATCAGAATCAGCGAATCTTTTTTGTTACATTACCAATAAGTAAACAAATGATAAACGCTTTGGTAAACGTACAAAACCTAAATTTGTCATGTTATTTTTAGATATAACGTAATGACATTAATAATAAGAATTGGTCAACGGGCAACTTAATAATTCAAGAAACAGTTAATCGACAAGCTAAGCTGATAAACCTTCAATATCCTAATGTTCCAATGCTAGTGTAGACCACTGTCTAATAATAAGTGTGGCGTTTATGTAATCGATAACTTTTCTATGTCAATGCCTACATCCCATCACTAGTTAGTTAACTACATTATAAGATTACCAAGGTGCATCATTATTTCACGTGCTATTTCAAAATTGTAGCAGAATATTTGACGGAAAAAAACCATTTTTTAAAATAAACTATCTATGTGAAAGAAGTAAAAGTATTTACTATACGGAACCAAAGCAATGCTTAAAAGACATCATATAACTAATTGTTTAGGAATAAAACAATTGAAATTCGATTTTTGTTAATGTAAACCCGAAAATGCGTTAAGGTTCATTTTTGTATGAAACCGCGCGGTTTTAAGTTTAAGCGAAGTTTTAAGCAAAATTTCATAATACTATGTTACATCCACATATCTGGGTGTTTATTAAACTTATTGCAACAACAACGCTTGTTAATTGAATGAACCTTAATTACATACCTATATTACCCATCCCTCCAAAGATTTAAACATGTTGCAACTTAGAAATGTGGTCTCACAGAACCCATCCCTTAAAGTGATACCTCCACTTCCATACTCAGTTACCGTCAAAGCTCTACCACATAATCCGCAGTTAGTCAAATCGGACAATACCCGGTGTCAACGGCCCAACACTTATCCGTCAAATGTGACAGCGCGTCGTAAATTTAACAAATCACTCATGCATCAGAACTAGCTGCGACCGGTGATTCTGCGACGTGTGAATAACGACGTCCTTTGGCCGGTCAGAGCGCATATTGCCCGGCGAAATTACACCCGTATCGTGCATTAGTCAAGTCCGCGGACAAAGGACGAATTGTCTGACATTGTAATTTGTCTGCAACGTAGAATGGGACTTTGTAAATAACCCTGTCGTGGGGTTACTTCAATCTGGTTATGTGAGTTTTATGTGTGAAAGTGTTTTTGAGAAGGCTTCTGTTGTCGTGTAATGGTGTTAGAGGGGACGATAAATTGTCGGTCCGGTCGATTCAACCGTTAGACTATGTCCGTGGCCTTTAGGTGGTCTAAGAAATCTGACGATTAACCTTAGTTGGTTACTGACCTATACGAATTACGGTACTTCCTTACTTTGGTAAGATATCAGTAGGTAAATTCAAATTTAAGCTTTTTTACAAAGTGCTTAGCCCTTTTCTGTCATTGTCTTAAAAGCAATATGACAACACTTTTTAATGGAAAATATTTTTGACAGCACATCCATCAAATTTGACAGCCAACCTTTTAAAAAGTAATCACCGAAGGGATAAAGTTGGAAAAACATGGTGATATTAAGAAGTTTTAAGGGTAGGTGGAAGTGTTGAAGTAGAAATACCTTTTTCATCTTAAATATTTAAAGATTTACAGTACCTTTGTAGGAATTATTTTATTTCACGTATGTCTAAAATGTCGTATTGTTGAGCAAGTGAGCATGTATTATACTAGGTGGGCCAAAAGAAATCACCCTACTAGAAGATGCTCTCATTTTTGCAAATGGCCACCAATGTCAAATCTGTTTTGACATTTGTGGACTAGACAGATGCAGAATACCAGTGAACAAGCCATGGAGCGATATACTCCCCAAGAACGCCGCTGGTCAAACGACAACAGTGGACGGTGCGCGCTATAGAGCCATGTTGACCGAGTTTTTGCTGCCGCAATTGGATGAATTAGGACTGCGGTTCCAACAGGACGGAGCAACAGCACACACTGCGCGACCCACAACCGATATTCTGAAGGCGGCGTTCCCGGGTCGCCTCATCTCTCGTTTTGGCGATTTGCACTGGCCTGCAAGATCGCCCGATTTAACCGTTTTAGACTTTTTTTTGTGGGGTTTTTTGAAGTCCCGTGTTTACGTGAACAAGCCCGAGACTCTGGAAGCCCTCAAGGACAACATTCGACACGAGTGCGAGAATCTGTCGCCCGAAGTTCTCGCTGATATGATAATCAATTGTGACGGCGCCCATTTGGCCGATATCATCTTCTCGACTTGACCAATACAATTCTAAAGGTTCAAATAAACATAATCAAAAAAGAGAATCGAAGTTTTTCTTTTAGAAAAAAAAGAGAGCCAAACAACATCGGATGACTTCTTTTGGCCCACCCGTTATTAGACTACGTCACACAAGTATTCTTAAAACTCTCGCAATCTAAATAACGCGTATACATTATTGTTCTACTAAAGTAAAACAAAAAGGTAAACAAGTAACAAAATTATTCCATATTGAGCTTTAAAATATTAAAGTTACAAGCACACGACGGAACCCTCATGGTTTCCTTCGCATAAGTAATGTTCCTCGAACCAAGGATACGCGGAAGAAAATTAACTCTTTGTAACCTTCCGCATAACAAAACAAAGTGTCTTTTATTAAATAAACAAACCTCCCTTCAGAACAAAGTAAAATGTATTATTCTCATTACGTTTCTGATAACCCTTCTGTTAAGGCAGTTGAGCACTGCTGCGATTCGAACTAAAAACAATGTAGAACATCGGTCACTAAATAGAAAAGACCGAGAAGGCCAACCACACCTTAAAAAAATTAAAAATACCCACTTAATAAAATCAAACTCTATAATCACCTTTTCTGTGTACATTTGATTGCATTGTCATTGAAATCAAATGTGTATTTTTCAACCATTTCAATCCAAAATAGATTCAATTTTACTGGTTCAAAATTAAGTTATCAAGATTTGTCCAACACTATTCAACTTACAAACCATGAAACGAATACATTTTTAGTTTAATAAAAGCTTACAGGTAAAAGGAGACGCACAGAACTCTTTGCCTTATTTTATAAGGAGGATTATACTCATGATATTGGTTCTGATCAGTACGCAAACTCCCTAAGCATGCCTGTGAAATTTTAAATTTCAATTAGGAAAAAAATAATTTATGTCGACTACATTAACAATTGGTTTAACCGTTAATTAGTCTTTGGTGCTTTGATTTTAATGTTTAATGTTATCATGTTTTAATGAGGCAATTTGGGTTGTTTTAAATCTATTTAAAGACCTTCTCTTTTGCCCAAAAATACAATTATAATAACGGGCAAAAAATACAAGTATATAAGTACAAATTAATATAATACATGTAGAATTCTTATAAATTCCATTGAAATAAAATTAATTAATTAATGAGAGATTCCATTTTAAGCACATATACATACCTATGTACTTGACTCGTCAAATTCCATAACAATTTTAAGACTTGTTTATACTTTAATTAAGTTGAAATTAAGAAAATTCAAAAGCTGCGAGCTGACGAATTCAATAAACAGCAAGTATCTTATTCTTTTATTTAGAATTTGCACTTTGTACAATGTACAATCTCCCAATGTAACACACACACAAAAAAAAAATTGAAGATGTTATTGTCCAACCCTGACGTCGAAAGTATTAAACCAGTAAAACAGTCAGTAACACTCATAATTCAGTTTCAAACGGAAATTCAATTACACTTCTATGAATAGGGTATCACAGAGTTCCAAAAAGTTTAACCCCTAATCCGAGCGGTAGACCCCTACAGTATATCGCAATTCTGAACTTGGTTAATCCTAACCAGTTTGGAAGTCATGTTGCCACTCCGTACTCGCAGTGCTCGTGGCGTAGTTTAGCTAAGCTCAGCTCATTGCTATTGTCAAGCAACGTGCAGTTCGGCCCCTACTTGGATGGGTGGGCGTGGCATTTTTATCTGACAGCTATCGCTATCTACCGAAACCGGTCCTGGTTATTTCCATCGTTAGAAATTCGGTGGTCTAAAGGCTTCTAAAAACTCCGGGGTAGGCCACAATCCTACACGAACTTACTTTAGCCGCTGTGTGGAAAGCCATTAACTTGTCTCCAATTTACAACATTTTAGATACTTCAATGATTACATTGATTGAAGTATTTTTTTACTTTTTCTAAAAACATACCCATTTGTAGGAAATACAGGTAAAAATAAACAAAAAAAAAGCGTTACTATTTGACGGACACGAATATCCTATATCATTACATTTTCTTACTTCAGACAATGCTTACAATTCCGTCTACTACACAACAAAGCCACAATGTATTTAAAACTTCATTCGCCAATAAATTATCGGCTCAAAAATAAAAAACTTCATTGAAAACTTTTTGATCGTTCAAGCCATTAATTAAAACAAATAAGCGGCTATCCTAGAGCGCGCGTCCAATGTTTCGGTAATTATTTAAAATACCCTATCGAATCAATATTCATGATACATTGGGTAAAGTGTGAATTTATTACGTCGCTGGCAAGTCGCCAAATTATCTGAAGCCGTAATGACGATATAATTACACAATCATTTCACGGTGGACTTTTAAACGTTTATTTAATTCATGTTAATCTTCACTGTAGTGATATCTTCAGAAGGCTTTTGACCTGCAGATAACTATAAGGGCCATACTTTATTTATATTTCATTTAAATTTATTTTTTCATAGCGCGGGTTTGAGATCACCAACCCACATTAGGCAAGCGTGGTGATTACGGCTAGCCTCCTCACTGTACTGATTGAGTGAGATGAGAGGCCTTTGCCCAGTGGACATTAAAGGCTAATAATTACTTTCAAGAATAAAATTAAACTTTGTGCAGTTTAATAACTGGTTGGTTTTGGTAGTCGGTCAAAGAATAAGACTAGATGCTGTCCCTTTACACAAGTGGCAATCTCTTCGTATTCGCTAATACCAAATTATTTTGAGATATATATTAATACTAGCTGCGCCCCGCGGTTTCACCCGCTTGGTACCCGTTCCCGCGGGAATTTCGGGATGAAAAATAGATGTTGTCCGATTCTCAGGCCTACCCGATATGTACACAAAATTTCATGAGAATCGGTCGAGCCGTTTCAGAGGAGTTCAATTACGCACCCCGTGACACGAGAATTTATATATTAGAATATCACGATTCACGACCGATTGGTCACTGATTGCTACGTGAGATTCTAAACATTTTAATAGTAGGTATAAGAATGTTATGTCACGTAGTCTTGCTACAATACCATTGTAAATATGCCATCGCTTTTCACGACAAAAAATGTGTATTTTTAAAATTAGACCACAGTAATCATAAATGGTAAACGAAGGAAATACGTAGAGATATTTATGCGAATCAATTCATTCACATTTTTCATTCTTAATGATTTCTCATTTGTCGTTTAGAATCGGTTCGTTGCTATGTGGAGGTACAGTTAGAATGTTAGGTACTTTTATTATAACGGTGTACAAATAATTTATTTTCGAACTTATTTTCTCCACTGCAACTACAATGTACTGTAATGTAATAGCACTGAAAAGAGATAGTCACATGGCAATAATTGGGGGAGACCTTTGCACAGCAATGGAACAGCGAGGTTCCGTAAAAAACCTAAGAATTTGTGGTGGTGATTACGCCTAATCCTCCTCACTATACTGACCTTTTCGGTGAGCTGAAGGACTTTGCCCAGCAGTGGGACATTACAGGCTAATAGTTTACTTTACTAAGAAAGTAGTATTAGCCTGTAATGTACCACTGATGGTTAAAAGTCTCACCTCAATTATTATCAATGTAAAACATCGACAACATAACGTTCGAACAAAAAAAACAAAAGAACATCGCCAAACCCGAACAAAAGAGTAACAAAATGCAGAGAAATCCTTGTTTAAAAAGCTCACGGAATGAAAACACCATTAAAGCCCTTGCATAATTCACGTACGCACATTTTAAATTTTATTTGCTGACAGTACATTTGCAATCAGTGAAAATTCACATGTTTGCTGTCCGTTCAGAGTCCCAATTGAGCATCGTTTGCTCTCTTCCACCTCCATACACATTAATACACTAATTACACCCTTATAACATGGGTCCATAGATGCCATTTTGCTTTATCATGTTTATAAATGATTTTAGGGAGTAGAATGAAATTATGCATTAAAAAAAGATAAAGAAATAGAAGTATGTGGAAGATTATGATGTTATGTCGATGAAAAATTGAATAAAATATAAAGTACTTGTGTTTAAATTGAACGAATTTACAAGTCGAGTTAGTTTTAATACAACGCTAACTGTAGCTGTCGCTCAATCAATACACGCCTAACGTACTCAGAGACGTCAAATGCATCGTTAGTAGAGATTTAATGAGTGAATATACATTATAACGTATTCTACGGGTTTTTTTCGCGACACAGAATGTATAAAAATCGCAAAAGATTTAAAAATACTATTGATTTTGACATTTGTAATGTATGAAAAATTACGTCAATTAGTTAAGTATAGGTTTAACAGACATCTCTGAGTGCGGTAGTAACTTACATTTAAAAACCATTCCTGTTTTCTGGTAATGATATAAATATGCTATAGTAAGATACTTACATCATCATCATCATCATAAATTTAAGAGCAAGGCTCTTGTCGGTGAGTCCGATGCAGACTTCTCCATCTATTCCTATTCAGTGCAAGTTCCTTCACATCTCTATAAGACATGACAGACACTTTTTCTTTAATCTGACTCATGTAACTGATTCTAGGCCTTCCCCTACCTCGTTTTCCTTCTACTTTACCTTCCATGATATTATTTATGAATCTGTCATGTCGTATGAGATGTCCTATCATCTTCCCTCTCCTATTTTCTATTATCTCAAGTAGTGTTCTACTCTCTCTCACCAATTCTAATACTTCTTCATTTGTCACCCTCTCCGTCCAACTAATCCTTTCCATCCTACGCCAACACCACATCTCAAACGCTTCCAACCTCTCCCTATCCCGTTGAGTCATCGTCCACGCCTCACTTCCATACAAAGCTATACTCCAAATATATGATTTTATAAACATTTTCTTTACCTTTCTAGACATTTTGGAAGAAAGTAGATATTTTTTATTGTGAAAAGCCTGCTTTGCTATTGCTATCCTGGTTTTAATATCTAAGGTACATCTGGAGTCTGATGTGATGTAACTACCCAGATACATGAATTTATTTACTATTTCAATATTTTTGTTATTTATTACTAAAGTTTCTTGTGGGTTTATTATGTGTTTTGAGGATATGAGTATTTTAGTTTTATTGGTATTAATCTTTAGTAAAAACTTTTTGAAAACTGAGTCCATAATTTTAAGAATGTGTTCCAGTTGTAGCTGCGTTTCTGCTACAACCGCTATATCGTCTGCAAATCTTATGAATTTAATAGTTTCCCCGTTGAATTTAACCCCTTTATCTATTTTTTCATTAATTTCTCTAATTGCAGCTTCTATAAATATATTAAATATGAGCGGTGAGAGCGGACATCCTTGTCGGACTCCTTGCCTAATCTTTGCTTTTCCCTTTTCCTTTCCTACTTCAATTATCGTATCCTGATTCTTATATAACTGGTATATTATGTTCCTATCCCTGAAATCTACTCCTATATTTTTTAAAATTGCCATCATTTTTTTCCAATTAACTTTATCAAAAGCTTTTTCTAGATCGACAAATGCTATATATGTATTTATTCCTAAGTCCAATCTTCTATCCAAAATGAGTCTTAGTGCTAAAATTGCTTCCCTAGTACCTTTGTGTTTCCTAAACCCGTATTGATCATTCCCTAAATTAAATTCTATTTTTGCCCTAATCCTATTTTGGATGATTTTTAATAGTATTTTTGAAGCGTGTGATATTAAACTAAGAGTTCTATGTTCCTCGCATTTGAAAGTATTTGCTTTTTTAGGTAGAGTAACTGTTTTTGTATTTGTAAAATCTTCCGGTATAATTCCTGTCTCGTATATAAATTTTGTGATTTTGAAAATTTCCTCTAGTAATACTTCACTATCTGAATACTTTATAAATTCTATGAAGAGGCCATCATCTCCTGCTGCTTTACCATTTTTTATATTATTTAAGGCTAAATCAAACTCTTCTCTTAAAATAGTTGGACCAAGGTTGTCATTTTCTACTTCTTGTATGTTCTCTATATCTTGTTCCGTTAATCCTTCCCCGTTATATAAACTTTCGACATATCTCTCCCACCTACTAAGTACATCTTTGTTATCTACAAGCAATTTATTGTTTTCATCTAAAATGGCAGTGGATTTTTTCTTGTATTTTTTCCCTAACCTTTTTATAATACTGTAAGCTACATCTGTTTTTCCTATTTTCATATAATGGTCTATGCTATTGCAATCCTGTTCTATATCTTTTTCTCTACGTTCTCTACATTTTAGAGTTATCCTGTTAGTTAGTTTTTTGTATTTCTTTATGCTATTGTCATCTTCTTTATTTCGATATTGCCTTCTCTCTAACATAAGATACTTACATAAAAATAATTTTAATTTTCTTTTCATTGCATGAGAAGAGATGACTCTCTTCTCATGCAATGAAAAGAAAATACCTGACGGTAAGGCGTCTAATCACTAAAGTTAATATTACTCGAAAAGAGAAATTGTATCCTCAAACCTAACGAAAGATAATTGGAGACGAAGCTTAGCTCAGAAGTATTCCCTAAATTAGAATTCAAAAAGCGATATTACGCTAAAGAAGATTAAAATCGAAGCCATAGAATGGTCTAGCTCTCAGCTTTAGATAATAAATCTCGCCTGAAGGCTATGGAATAAGACAATCCTATTAATATTATAAATGCGAAAGTTTGTGCGGATGGATGTATGTATATATGTTTGTTACTATTTCACTACACCACCACTAGACCGATTTAGATGAAACTTTACAGTAATATAGGTTATAACAGAATATGGGATACCTTTTATCCCGAAATTTCCGCGGGAACGGGTACAACGGTAACACCGCGAGGCGCAGCTAGTATAAGATGAAAAGATTAAAATCTTATCTATTTGTGGTATTTGGATATTACCTAAAACATAAATATTAAAGAGAAGTTTTGATTATCATAGTAAGTATCTTGTTTATTAAGAAATATTGTCTAACATACGAATATCTATTTACCTAAATAAAAAAATATTAAGTAATGCGTTTCTAAGATTTCTAACGATGTCTCCTGCCTAATATTTAAATAACTGATTTTTACTTCTTGTATGAACATATAATTTTTTACATTTTTCTCTGTCTGTTTGTTCCGGTAAAGCTCTTAAATGGCTGGACCAATTTTGACGGGACTTTTACTTTGATTTCAGAAAAATATCCAAAATTGTATTGCGCGGTCGCAGGCAAAGCTAGAATTAATTAAAGTTAAAGTATAGAAAAAACAAGCGCATTGTGTGTAGAAGAGATATTAATAAAATGCAATCCCAAAACGTTCTAATTTATTCAACAAAACAGTCAAATCAACGTGAAAAAAGTAACTATACAAACGGTACAAACAACATTCTATTGTTAACGTCGAGCTCCGATTCTAGTTGTATTTTTAGAAGAGAATTCTTCGATAAAACAAATATAGAATACTCATGAAAAATACTAATTAAAGTGTGGGTTGAGTGCGCGGAACCGTAGGATTGGATTAAAATCATAGATTCAGTGTAGCGGTCCCTTGAAGAGCAAATCTCGTAAATTGAATATCGGTGTTAGTATGCACGGAGCACAGTTTTGTTCATGGAATTAGACCACCGTTACCCGCTGGTTTTTAATTTGCAATACTCTGTTTGTTGTCTGTATTCTGTATTTCTTTACTTCAGTTCAAATAAAACTGAAAAAGATATTTTCATTTTACAATCTCACCAATAAAACCGTTATCCTTTGTATATAAGTATAAAATATTATACCTTTATCTAGTTTTGTATTAAGCAAAACTATCCTATGTAATATTAATACAAGGATATACTCTTGATAACTTTATTGGTGAGGCTGTTCCTACCGCAATTAGAGACGTCCATTAAATCGACAATTAATTAATTAATGAAAATTTTCATTAATTACATATAAAAATCACTACTGATGAAGCATTTCACGTCTCTGAGTACGGGTAGTATGGATAGTAACTGTATGGATTTTCAATTTAAAAAAATGTTATTTACTCTGTGTATGGCGTTGATTAAGTATTAGGATTACATAATTTGGTATAAATATAACAATAATACAAAAGTATATAAAACAGATTTACTGGGAAATAAATTCATTAGTATTGCCACTAATTCCATCGCTATTAAGAAACTATTTCTATAATATCTACTTAAAATAACTTTTCTATTTAATATTCAACTTTTGTATTTTTACCCTTTAAAACCTAAATATTATCTACTCCAAAAAGTAACCAAACGATCCGATTACGCGTACGTTTAACTTACCTCACCTCATTTAAAATTCGAAGCAGAACCGAAAATAAAATTTTATTACAAAAAAATAATATATCGGTTACACATAAAGAAGCTATAAAATAATATTTTGATCTTATTCCAATAATATAGTATCGGTTAAACAATTGCTTATTCTACTGTAATCATGTGTTTTATTCCCAAAGCGATTGAACCAATTCTAAGGAAAAATACATTTCAATTCTTTATTGAATCCCATCTTGGTATTCCCATAACTTTATCCTCCGGGGCTTAGTTGGCTCCTAAGTATTGACGTGGAAAGTTTTCTTTTGCTTTTAGCTTTAATGTGCGTTGAAAATGTTTTGACTTTTGAGGATGTTGCTCTTATAATTGATGAGTTTGTACGTTTTGCAACTTCAAGTATTGCGGATCAAGTATTGATTAGATTGTCACTAAATTAAGCGAACCATAACTTTGAAATCAGTGAATCAACATAAATATATGTGAACCACATGTATTTAACACGAACACGAATGGTCGTACGTTTTAATATTAAAAGTTAAATATCCTACATTAAAAATTAGCTCTAAAAAAATCACGAGAATCTTTTTTCGCTAAATCAATCAATCGCATTATCACGGCACCACTCTTTAAAACTGTGTCCTTAATAATAATAATATGGAATATGTCCCTGCAGTTGTGGTCCCTTAGAACATCTCCAAAGAGCCTCTACGAGTTGGATCTGTATCCGCATACGTCTTAAAAAGACCAGACTTCTCCCGTGACTATAAGTAGAAACACTATAATAATAAAACAATATTAGATCATACCTACTAAATACAATCAAAATCTGAATCCTTTTTGCAGTAGCGTAAATAAAATACACATAAACGAATTATCCTACCCAACTCTCCCTTAAAAAGCACACTTACACCAAATATTATATAACTCTTCTCATTTATTTATATTCACTGATACCAGTCGGCCCGATAAAAACCTACTTGGAATAAAAAATGAGAATTATTATAAATGACTATCTTAATCTAGCAGTTTTATCTGCGGAGGTGACCCCAAAATGAGGATAAAAAGCCGACTTTGCTACTTCTTATTTTGGCGCGAAAAAATTACGCATACTCGTTGAGTGGGTTTGGTTTAGAAAGGTATCATGAATTTGATTTTTAACAACTCCGTTTGAAATGGGGGTTTATAACATTAAATACATTGTATGTAGTGCTCATGGCGTAATTTAACTAAGCTTTGTTTAACACATAACGATTATTAAGTTGCTTAACAGTCGCGATGTGTTAACTGATTTGAATAATTATTTTTGTAATGGATAGCCACATTTAGTGGGAAGGTTATATGCAATACCGCGGGACGCTGTGAAACTATATAGAGAAACGCATGTTAAAGACGTCGACCTGACTTTTTACTTTGTTCTAATAACTGTTGTTAGAGAGTGTAGTGAATGACTAAAAACCGTTTTGTGTCCGTTAGTCAAAAGCCAGGCCAAAAAAAAGTTTTAATGTCTAAAAAATAAAGTTGTTAATGGCTTGGTAGGCTCTTACTCCCAATGTTGAGAACACATATCCATCCATAAAAACAAAATCAACAAATTGAATCTCCAGTGCTGAATACATTCAGAAATAGACCGGAACTACACTCGGCGTCACATGAATTTGTTCAGTGAGCAATTACGAGGACAGTGCGCCCAGTGTGACAGCAGCCTTTCTTACGCGATGCTTCTTCAGATAACTTGTGGTATTCAATGGTATTAATAGATGTGGGAACAAATAAATGAAGGTGCTGACCATACAACAATATTCCTTAGATATCATAGTATAAAAATGTATACCTATTAAACAAAGTCCATAGTTTTTATTCCAACAAAGATTTCTATGAAGAAAATAAGTGTTTGTCTGTAATTTCTCACAGCTGGGCAAAAGCCTCTCATATCACTGAAGACATCACAGTGAGAATTAGGTGTGATCACCGCGCTTAGCTAATGCGGGTTGGTGATCTCAAGCCATGTTTGAAAAGTGAAGGAAAAAGGAAACATGCTTGCCTCAACCCGGGAATTGATACCTAAGTAATTCCGTATCAATTATCAATTAATATTATAAAGAGCCTGCAATGTCACTGCAAAGCAAAGGCCTCTATATTTAATTAATTTTAATAATCCCCATTCTTTTTAGAAATCAAGTTCTGAGAACTATTACGTACCTAAGTATAGAATAACATGTCCTATAACATTTAACTATCTAAACTAACAATTGTTCCTAACTTTCTCACTGTTCACACAAAATAGTTTGCATCGAACCTAATTTCAAACTTAATCTAACTACAAAATCCTTGTTTTAAACTGAACATACACACTAACCGAGTAGTCGGAATGGTAAGCTTTTAGCAATTATTCATTAAATTCAATGTGAGTGGGATTGTTTTGTTATTGGCTGGTTAAATTATTCAATTTACGGAGATTTATCCAGTTTCCAAAGCGGATATGAGAACCTACGTTAGTGGCAGTAGTTAAGTACGGCAGTTAATCGAATGTGGCTCTAATAATCTGATGGAAATTAAAAGTGGCAGAATGGTGACTTTTTAACACTGATATTTTCAGGTAAAGAATGTTACCGACCAGCGCAGACTTGTAGTCACAACAGTCTTAGAGACGTACCGCCGTACTCAGAGATATCAATTAATACGATAATTGAATAGTTAAAGTCACGAAAGAGCGGACGTAGTACTTACATTTAGGTATCTTTTTCTACATAACTTATCAAAAGTCACTCATTCTTCTTCTTAGCGAACTCATTATACAATTACCTTTCCTAACAATTTGACGTCTCTTGAGTAAGACGCTGTTTTTTCAGGTGTTTCTTTGGTATGTCTAACTACAAATTGTATGGTGGGAGTTTACAGTGCACTCTAGATACAATTCGCTTGCCATACCTGGTCCGGACGCACCCTAACCTACATACCACATACCATTCGACCGTGACACCTGACGACGCGACGTTAGACTCACTGTTAAGTATATTTTAACATGACCATTTTTCAATACTATTTTTTGAAATTCATCGCGTAACAACATTCCTATTAATATATTTTTTAAGCAACAAAACCATACTTTTTATCCACAACAAAATATCTACAAAACTCTAACGCATACACTATTTTATCAACCATTTATAAGTATTACAGCAGACAAACTTTCAGGAAATATTAAGTCAAAGCATTCCGCAGAGTTTTTGCTGTTTAAATAAATGAGGTTCCCGCGGACCAACGTACGGGGAATACTAATCTCTGCCTCGGCAGAGAAAGAAGTCGTAAAAAGGTGATAAATCTGTACAACCAACCCGAGATACGAGACGCTTACCTTAAAACTTGCAAACAAGTTAAGTGACGGTATTGGAAAAATGTAATTAATTTTTTATTACCATTTTATTTCATACTTGCTTTCATTGCTATTTTACTGTGAAAGCTGTAAAATTAACGCATAAGTTGCTATTACAGTGAGTCGTTCATTGTATAAAACATTCAGATCACATTCGGCGAACCTAAGTATTTGACAACTGCAGCCATTTGTCGAAACTACGTTTACGGCCGCCTCTCACGCCGGTACGCGTACACCGAATCCGTCATCGGCCGAAGTATGCTCGGGCGTCATCGGCCGAACTCGGCCGATCAAATCAAACGTAAGTAAATGGAAGAGAGCGCATACACTGCTACTACCGACGTCGTCCGATTAGCAGTGTATGCGCTCTCTTCCATTTACTTACGTTTGATTTGATCGGCCGAGTTCGGCCGATGACGCCCGAGCATACTTCGGCCGATGACGGATTCGGTGTACGCTTACCGTAAGCGTCAAAGCATTGACAGTCAGCCGTAAACGTAGCAGTGTGTTTGGGGCATTATTCAATCGTATTAATGTAACTCTGATACTGGTATTTCCTGACGTAATTTAATTAAAAATAACATAATTCAATTTCTTGGCTGGCGCGACCATGGAGATTCACTTAAGTTTGTCCCCTACTATGGAATACAATTAAATTTTTCAGTCGAGATACTAGTTATGTAATATATCTTGAATACTTTTAAAGCACATTATAGCGAAGACTGCAGTAAGATAGTCTTCTGTTGTATGAAAACATATGAAGGATAGAGCGCACACTAGAGACAAGGCGACAACAGACATTAACGGAATTTTATCTGTGAGACATAAGATTTTTGAATGACTGTCTTTAAGTAACAAAAGATAATTTTGTTGTGACTAATATGGCCTCTTTCAATGTATGCGTTTTAGTTGTCCGGCTACGCGCCGCAGTAGTGCGTAGTAGTGCGTATAGAGTGGGCTTGCTCAGGCTCTATAACTGTTACGAAATTAAGATTTCGTTTCGTAAAATGAACGAGAATATTAAGTTATTTTTCTTGTGATTGAGTGGTTGAGCGGTTAAGGAAAATGTCAATCATCCTATATAACTAATTTTAAAAGTTTGTCAGGTTGGACGAAGCAACAAGTACCACAATGCTTGTTGCTTTTTCCCTTTAATGGCTGAACGAATTAAAAGTAAAAAAAATAAAGTGATTAACCGAGTGCAAACTTCATTTTTATGACAATTCTACCATTTTCTTTTAATTTAAAAAAAACATCATTGATGGCATTACCATTCACATACCGAAACAGTTTTTCAAATCAATCCGTAAACTACGGAGATATAAATAACAATACATACTACGAGTACAGCACACACTGAATTGGAATTCTCTTTCTGGTTTAGGCAGTATTTATATTAATAAAATACAAAAAAAATAACGTAAATACAAACTCAAACAATCGAAAATAGAACGCATTGAACTACCAGAATACATGTGCCATGTACCAAAGAACAAACAAAGGACAGGACATACTTTTGTTAAATTATGAAGCCGGCCAGTGGCACTGTCCATAAACCACTCACTCTATGGGTCCTGTGCCGATCGTCTTAGTTTTCCTCGTTCATAATTTTGCTTTGCATCGAGCTACGGGACGGAGCCTTCAGCTTACGTTATGTTTACACGCTATGACGCACTTTGTGACCATAAGTGGAACATTTTCGTGGCGTTTCTATTCAATGGAAAATGTTTTGGTGGAAACTTTTTGCTGCAAAGGTCTAAATGTCTTTGAGCCGTTGTCATGTTATTACAAGTGGGCAGAAAAAGTTCACAGTAATGGCTTGTAATACGAAAATGACTTCCGTTATATCTAAAGATACTGCTACTTCAGGAAGGTGCTGTGACGGCAACAGCGTTTAATGAATTTGAAAAAAGGTTAAAAACTTCATTTTGAATTAAAACTACGTTTACGGATACACTGCGCTTTTATTTTAAATTTTTATCTGACGTTTTGGCCCTCTCGAAAATGAGTAGTTTTCGCTTAAAATTAAGAAATCAGTAACTACATTACTATAAATAAAATAAATAAGCATATCCAGACTAATTCACACGGTTAGTTCTAAGCTTTGTACCATGGAATCTACATAACTGATACTATTACATACGAGTAAAAATACACAAATACTTAGGTGAATATATAATTGCCACCCAGTCGTTGTACTATCATGACCGTTGATGTGTTCATAGTTTCTTATATGCGAAAACATTAATATGGTTGTGAGTTTTTTAGTTTTTTATGTTATTTAATAGGTTCAACTGTTTGTTTTCCTAATTCAAAAAAATAAAATAAAGTAACCGTGTAATTTTTACTAACAAAAAATGTCAATAAACATTCTTAATACTTCTATAACGATGAATCGTTAAAAAACATAATCACATCGTAACGCAAACTTTTAAATAACGTAACGTAAAATTTTCCTCACAAAACGAAACTAATTTGTGTTAAATTAAGTAAATGAAGCACGTGATACGTCGCGAGCTTTCAAAACGTTCGGAGTCGTCAAACATGTGCTGAGGCGGTCTCTCTCACAACCAATTGAACAGTTAACAAGCCGTAACGTTTCTACGAGTGCAGGTAATTCAGTGGAACACCCGTTTATTACCAGTTTATTTGAGTAATTGAGTTTTTTCGTCGTTAAACGTGTTATGTGTTACAACTTATATCGTTTAGGAAATTGCTATGTTACGGCTTAAGTGATGACGACTGATGTGACGAGACAATATATTAAGTACTTACTATCTATCTAATAAAGCTGAAAAGTATGTTTTATTGTTTGTTTGAACGCGCTAATCTCAAAAATAACCAATACTCTTTTGTAATGGATAGCCACAAGCAACGGAACTCACAACGTGGGTAAAACCTCGGAAAGCTGCTAGTAATCATATACAAGATTTTTTTTGTGCTCTTTTTACCCGACTGTGAGAGCCAAGGAGTGTTATTTAAAAAAGCTCTAGTCCGTCATTGTTTACCCATGTCGCGGAGGAAGTTACAGAGGTTAATAATAACCTATAGGAAATAGGTTATTATTAACCTTTGTAACTTTCTCCGCTTGTATAAATAAATCCTGTTGTTACAACCTCCTATAAATCCTATAAATCCTGTTAAACAATTTAAATAACTGGCACTATCAGTACTACAGGCTACGCATCCCACGCCTCACGTAGCTTAACATTCAGCATTACATAACCTCGTTCAGTATATTAATGAACACTGCGAGCGCTTCTAACATGCACAACGAAATGAATATTGTGGCGAGTTTGAAATACTCTAGCCAAAGAAACTAAAGTAGCGCTATTTTTATGCAAGCTAAATATGTTTTAATTAGTCATAGAAATAATTAGCTTTATTTCTATATAATTACTGCACAACAGCTGCTTAAACCATAATTTGTTAAAGACCAACATTCGAGTGCGGCATACGTCCGTGGAACACAGTATAAACCCCGATAATTGGAATTCCTGTTACCACCAAAATACATGTTGGAAAGCACAAAACTCTTTACCATGCAAAACTATCGGAAAACTCTTTTCATTTCTCACCACTCGTTCCGCGCATACTCAACTAGATTTTATTTTTCAGTGTCTGCTAAAAGGCAGTTTTCTGCAAACTACCGTAGTTGTACCAATGTTCGGATTGTTAATATTCTAGGTCGGGACACGAGTCTCAACGTGCGCTGCCTGCCAACCATCCCACTTGCGAGGCAATGTCTTTAATAGTGCCCATAAATTGAATATACATACATCGCGTTATTAGTATGCGAGATACATGAATACGAGTTGTATTTTTACTAGCTACACTGAATATTGTATGAACGGTGTAGTTGTTAGCATGCCAAGTTTAAATGCAGCAAAATAATTAAGATGCGCAACTTCGGTCCGGTTGAGTAGAGCACTAATTATTCCCGAGGCTTTGTTGCTGTTTCAGGAGCAAGAAATGAGACAAAGAGAGCGCGACGGCTCACTGCTCACTTCTACCTAATTGTTTTTGTAAATAACTGCTTATTGTTCAGTTCCAATGTTTTGGTACTTGTTTACAACTATAATAGATCAACGTAATTGATGGTATCTATTGTTCTTCTTATACTTTGGCAATCGTCTCTAAGAGCCGGAGCTATCAAGAGTATAGTTAAGTATTACGTATTTGTCTTGAACAAAACTGGCTATAGTCAGTCTAACAGATGTCGATACAATACAAATTATTTGAAGCGCTCGTTGCGTAGTTTGAATAAGGGATGTTAACTCATCCCGATACTTAAGCAATGTGCAGCTCGGTCTCTACTTAGATGGGTTACTGATAGCGGCATTTCTATCTAAGCACCACGGAGGGCACATTAAATGGTCGGTCGTGTTGTTTCAATCATCAGGTCATGTCAGAGGCCTAGAGGCGGTCTAAAAACTTCGACGCCAAAGTTTGCCATAAACCTACACGAAACCACTTTTTTTAAAGTTAGTAAAACGTCTTATCTTTATAAATATGCCCGTATTCAGAGACGTCAAATGCTTCCTAAGTAGAGATCTAATAAGTGCCGATTTCATGTCCGTCTCTAGTATGAGTGCCGTAGATAGTGCTCTTGTTCATAAAGGTTTTCATAAACCAGAAAACTAACTACGATGTTGACCATAGAGTGTTCAAACTCGCATCGATTTGGTTATTTCCATTACTCTTTGTCCTCGGTCTCCTTTTCATCTATTCCGCTGTATTCAAATAATGTTTTTTCTGCTAACATAAACAGTGAAACTAGACTACTATTCATATGGAATAGTTGTTTTGAAACAAAGACCAGTGAGCACAGTCGGTGTCTATTTCACTGTTCATTAGTAAACCTTAGTTAAGCTAAATCTTAATTAGAGAGTTCATTAAAAGTCTTGAATAGAATATTTGTTACAATACCTTCTTCATTGTTTACTGTTTAATATGTGAAGTCTGTTTTAAATACGCCTACGTCATAAAAAGATTAGCTACGCTTTGGGAATAACTTAATCTTTTACCATATCATTAATACATTGAAAATATTGAACAAATTGATCCATTACTCATTAGATCAACTGACATATTCTACAATTTATTTCACTCCCCGTCCATTTAACCATTACTACGGAACTAAAGCCTTCTATTTTAGATCAATGAGAAAGCTCGAGTAGGTTATTGGTGACGGAGTTTTTAGACCGCTTCAAAGCTTCCGACATGGTCTGACGCTTGAAACAATCGGAACAGACCATTTAACGTGCCCTCTGAAGCATGAGAACTCTCAGATAGAAATGCCACTATCGGCCACCCCTATAGGTGCCGAACTGCACGTTGCCTAACTATCGCAATGAGCAAACATTGCTTAGCCAAACTACGCCACGAGCGCTACAGTAATATATAATTGAATAACATAGATAGTAATAGCGCATAAAACATATCTTAACATGATCTTCCAG
Source organism: Cyclophora punctaria (assembly GCA_951394245.1). NCBI lineage: Eukaryota > Metazoa > Arthropoda > Insecta > Lepidoptera > Geometridae > Cyclophora > Cyclophora punctaria. The sequence continues at coordinate 9,546,273 of OX596175.1, forward strand.
TAAACCCCCTGGAAAGTGTAAAATGAGCTTTACGAAGATATTATAAGTATGTCCGTGGGGTACTGTAATTAAACTTAACGAACTTTGTATGCAAACGAGGCCTCTTTATCGTTTTCGGGTTAAAACATCTATTATACGACTTTATAAGGAGACTCCCGTGGTCTTGTGCTAGTGATGGGACCACGTTAATTAATTAGACTTAGTCTTGAAACTTGAAACCTAAGTTTAATCTTTGAATAAAACATTTAAAGACCAAGAGCTTTATAAAACAAAGTATCCCATTTAATGATTAGTGATTTATCAAAGCTACATACAAGTACTGTTAGTTAACAACCTACCTGCCTAGTGTTTATACTCGTAAAAATATTTGATGGACACGTAAAAGAACGAATAAAAATATTCTGTATACTACAACCTCAAAACTACCTAGGAAAATATGTCACCTCTCGTGATTTACGCGGCGTTAAATGTGTCAACACCTGTTACTCGTAATGACAACGTAAATGTTTTTGATGTTCCAAATTGATTCAATTACGTGTGACGGTAACTACATTGGCATTTTCTAAAACGTACAAAAACTAAACCGATAGGTACAGTGGGATGGGAATAAAAACGTTCAAAGCTTCAGGAATGGCAAAACTATCATTTATGTTTATGATCATAGGGTAAAATAGATGATACAGCATTATTGTAGTTTTCAGCCTTAACAATAAAAACTTATTCAGAATATTGATAACTGTTTAATTTGAGTTTCATTTGAACATTTCTTTCCTTTAAAATATGACTAAATTTAATATTTTATACTCAGTAAGGCTATGCGGGAAATGATAAGGAGTTCGACAGTTTAAGAGAAAAACTATTGCGATGAGAAAGTTTCATAAAAGAAGTTTTGGGACCTTCAATAAATCTAGTCATAGTAATAATTAAGTGATATCTTCACCCTCGAATACAGTGTCGAAAATTACCGATGATCACAAGCCTTCTATATTCAAGTCTCTAATTACATAATGATTAAACGTCTCGCGTAATTGTTGAAGACTCTTTCATACCCATCCCTAGCACGGTTGCTTCAATAAACAAGTGAAGTTAATTTTCACATGAACCGAGTGTTACCGTAGTTGTTTCAATAACAACCCCTATAAGTATTATTTTAGAAATTAATTTAATATTAACCATTATATAGAGATACTTTCATATATTTTAGGAATTATTTTCATTAGAATATGTTTCGTTGAAGTTATTATTGTAATTAGAAACAGATGGTAATTATATTCGGATGAGTCTGCTATTTTACTTGTGTAATTTGTATCTTATATTTTAGCGTACTAAATTAACTCTGCTACTAGCTCTACTCTTATTATCTGTTGTCTGGGACTTATATTTATCTTTTCTGACTTATTATTTCTCTAATCTAATAAGTCAAAGTTAATTTTATCATTTGACAAGAATAATACGCAAGATGATTGGTCTTATTTTTGCACCCGGTTTTTATTTAAAATATGTATTAAGTTTTAAGTAAAATAATATCTTTCTACCCGAACAATATCATGCTTCTGTGTGTTTTTCTGTATGTACATAATAACGACAAAATCCTTCTTGTATCGCTCTGTTGGTGAAAACCGCATGAAAACCCAATCAATAGTTTTAGTCCAATCATTTCAGTACGAACGTACAAACAGACACACGCGGTGACTAACATTGTTTTCTACGAAGATAAACACGAGGTCTAGGGACATTCCTTCACCGTAAAAAGATTGTCTAATATTAAATAAATGTTAGATAAAAAGTCCCTTTCCCGAATGGGCACAGGAGATAAGTTGTCAGCTTCTCTGACAGTCACTCTTTAGATTAATGGATTCCATTTGGGCACAGTCCCGTATCACTTTCTCACTTCCAATGTCTGTCCTTTGAGATTTAACTGAAAAAATTGTAACGTATATTAGTGACCTTTAGCCATATAAAAGCTTTTGTTTATACGTCAACTTTTCAAAGAGGAAAATAAGATCGTGAAATGTGGCTAATTTTTTTGGGTAATATTTCTTGTTGGATTGTGGTCCGTCATAGGGTGACGTGGCGTTAAACGAAATGGATCTCTGATTACTGAATAATATGATTGAATTCACCTAGTTTATAACATAGTTTGTAGATACAATGCGGAAGATTGAAGTGCTCTATTTCGCGGATAACAATAAATAAAAGATAAACTTTGAGAAGGTCACCTCCAGAGTCGAAGTTGAGATACCACTTAAGAGTTCCTTTCTACAAGAGCTTCGCTCTGTTACTTTGCTGTACCACATTTTACATGATTTGTGGATACCCCTGATAGCTCATGTGCAAGTATAGCACTACAACATGGAGCATAGTATTGTTCTTTATTCAAAACCATTGTACCCATACTTAAGGTATAAAAATCTTTATTTCGTTTACATTGGGGTGTCAGATTATTTTACCCGCGTTGTGTCCGTTTCCATGGTAATTTTGGGATGCAAAATACCCTTTAACCTTTCTGTTGAATTTGGCTATACGTTACAAAAAGAATTATTCAAATCGGTCTGGTAATTTCTGAGATTAACCCTTACAAACAAACAAACAATGTTTTCTTTATATTATTAGTATAGATATTGTATAAATAGGTCTATAATTTCTTAAACTATGCACTGATAGGCCATGTCGCATTCCTTCTACGCGAAGCTACTACGTGTGAATATACTATAAATTCATAGGAAGTTGAAAATGTTGGATCTCCGCATATATATCAACAGCTCATGTGTAGATGCCTTTGGGTGTTTTGTTTAAACTGAAACTGGATTCAACCGGATATTACTGCAACCACAATCTTGGTTTCAATATACATCGGGTTTTAAAACAGGTTTGATATTTTGGTAGAAACACTGTGTATTTTGTACGAACATTGACGGGCAATTTCTTTTCTTATAGATAGCAATAGAATGATAGAGTTAGAGATTTTTATTTTAGAACGTGTTTGAGATCTTTTGCTTTCTTTCTTCGTTTTGTGTGGTGTAGAGCAAAAACGGTGAACTTATTCAACTGATATTATTTCTTTTAAAAGAGCATTGATAAGCAGTAGATTGATAAGCAGTAGCTTATCAATGCTTTTAAAAGAAAAAATAGATTCTTGTTCCTATGTTTGTGTAACAAGAATCTATTTTCTACTGTAATGGATAGTTTTATGACTTAACACTTTCGATCTCAACCTAAACACTGAAATAACGCTTATTAACAGCACTGTAGCGATCAAATGGTTTGTCCCTTTCCGACATACGCTATTTGCCAACGAGCGAAAGAGACAAAACACTGTTTAAGTTAAATATCGTTTATGAATAAGGCGGTTAGTCTCTATGTCTCACATCTGGGCAAAGGTCTGAATGGTACAATTGGAAAGATTATTCGTAATCACAACGTAAAAATACTTGAATTGTTCCAAAATTAAAATGAGCGCTTTTCTACATAGGAATAAAAGGTGATACTAATACTACCTTTAAGGATGTTCTTTTCCTAACCGCATTATAAAAGATATCCGCAATGCCGGTGTGCCACTTGACTTAACATTGTTAGATTAATAGCCTTTCACAGAAGTAGGTCTATTCTCATTTTTTCAGTCTTTTATGCTTCCAGATCGCTTTTGAGTACTTCCATGAAAAATGTTATCTGTTATCCGAGTCGGCCCTATTAGGGTTGTCAATGAAAAATATTTGTGAGTTGATTTTTAATATTACTTCTTTCATATTAATTATAAGAAAGTACATAAGTATGAGTAAGTTAGTGGATAACCCTGGGGTCGATTTTTAGACCGCTTTAAGGCCTCCAATATGGTATAATTATTAATTAACGATTATTGTAATTACTGAGAATTTTTCAGGCAAAAGTTCTTACGCTCATACTTCAATTGCCTTCTTAATAGTGATTCAAAGAGTGATTTTGAATAAACAAAGCCCTACCTCATAAAAATCTCGCTTGTCGGCTACTACTATCCATTGTTGCAAACATTGGTCTTTTTTGATCAAAATACACTTACTGTAACAAAACACTATAAAAATAATTCAGCTCATTTTACATTTTTTATCTGACTTGTCAAGGGCCAAAACGTCGGATAAAAAATGAAAAATAAAAGCGAAGTGTATCCGTAAATGTAGTTTAAATTAAAAATAATAAAGTTTTGTTCCAAATACTAAATTGAAAGTCGAAACAGTCTACGAATGCATTCGAAACATTATCCTCTTCCCAGAAAACGATTCGGAATCACTTTAAACCGATATAATATTATGAAGTAGACTAAAATTGATTTTACGATATCGGATATTGTATATAAACGAAACCATCGCGGGGCAGCCCTCCTCCGCTTCCTCTCACAAGATCGTTCGGTGAACACTGAATTATCATATTTAAGGTATTTGAACGTAGACAATTTGGCTTTTAAAATCGAAAATACTTGCTATTTATGATAAAACAGTGCCTGAGACCGACCGATAATAAGGAAATTGATATTTATTTTAACCAACTTGTTGGAAAATGTTTTAGAATATTGTTTTTTAAATGAGGCAATACTAGCTGCTTCAAGGTTTTTTATGCTTTGTCACTATTACAAAGGCAATTTTAGGATATTATAAAAAATTACTACAGATATTGAAGATTCAGACAGAGTTTTTGCATTCTGTGACAATTATAGTTTTCTCGACCTTTATTAGTTTTATCGGGGCTCTTACCACGTGCTCTGAAGAATGTGTATACGCAAATGTACAGTCAACTACAAAAGTTGATTAACACTTTCAATATTACAAAACCCTTCAACATTACAAGATTCCATGAATAAGTGTGTTCACTGTTCAGTGTTCAGATGTTTTTTAATATCGAATATACATATACAACCTTTGTAGTTGACTGTACACAAACTTTCAATTACCAAAATCCTATTAAGTTTCACATATCTTCTGCTTAATATAAAGAACATTGGATTACACATCTCAAGATAAATACATTAGTGTTCGCTTCCATGTAAGTAATAAATTGTTTTGAAATTCTACACGAGTAGGGTAATGCGTCCTAATGTTTTAATGGAACGACAATTTTCTTTCGTATTTCTTCGTAATATTTTTACGTAAAGGATTAAGTAAATTGATGTTTATCTCAGTTTGATAGAATTTTACTTGTACAGTTTTGTACGTTGCTCTTAGGTATAATTTTAGATTTTTTGTTATTTTGCTTTGTCAGTCCGTGTTCGTTTGTTTTGCTTTTACGTAGTTATCTACTTTTGCATCGCAATGCCCCGTGGTTAGAGTGGATAGAGTGAACAATGAAATCTTTCAATTAAATGTCATCATATAAGTACATGAGTTTTTCATAGTAATTAACGCAAGTACATAAGCAAACTCTTAAGCTTTACGATATTGGTATTGATAAGTATTGTAGCTTACGTGGCGTAGCTTGACTAAGCGATGTTAGCACATTGCGATTGTTAAGCAACGTGCAACTCGGCAGTTACTTGGATGGGTGGCCGATAGGGGCATTTCAATCTGAGAGCTATAAGGAAGGGCACTTAATTGTCGGTTCCGGATGTTCCAATCGTTAGGCCATGTCGGCGGTCTTATAACTCCGACACCAGGGTTGGAACCTTCTCGAACATACGAAGTGTTAAGATAAGTTAAGTAATAAGATGAGATATACCTTCCAAAGATGAACTGGACAACAATAAGTCATATTGGGCGGAGCTAAATCTGTTCTATCGGATATTGCCGCGACATACCAACGACATACCGTTGGACACGTAAGACCGGCGCAAACTAGGCATATTGTCGACACGGGGATATTGGCTTGTCTTTTAGGCTACGTTCACAAAAGCACAATTTTTAAGGGAAATTAAATAATTGTGGCGTTGTATTGATGTTGGGCGGACGAAACTTTAGGCTTGTTTTTACGATAAACACAACTATCGAGAATTTAGGATGATAGATATTGGTTTTTGGTTAAGATCGTTTGGCTGAATTGATTTGTATAATATTGTTAGTTTCTGAGATATTAATTGTTTTTCGACTGACGGAAAAGCTTATAGTTTAATTTTGAATGATAATGCATTAATAATGATATGTAATTCATATAATACACAAACGAAAGCATTTGTTGCAAAAATATTTTTCGCTTAATAATACCAAAATCTGTCACCCTAGATTCTCAAACAGTACACCCAATTAAATCTTAAGCTTAGACATGTTTCAATTAAAAACAACACTTTAGTATAAATTAAACTTGTCAAGGAAAAATCTACATCAGGAGGTTTTCAGTTTCGAAAACTGGGCGACCATACCGCTCGCTCATTGTAGGAACAGCCTTATTCAAGCTGAAATACGAATAGGTAATGGGAAGCTCGGAACGTACGACTCAACTCAAGACGGAAGTGTCGTCACATTGATGGAAAAATTGGAACAAAATTTGTGGAAAAATTATGAAACGACCGCTTGCTACCGTCTCCATTTTTTACAGCCAATGAAAATACGAAGTCACTCCACTTACTTAACTTTTACCGAACATTTTTCTTGATTGTTAACGGTAAAGTGTTTTATCTAAGCTTTTTAAAGCTTAATAACTTTCATCGACTTCACACACTTTTAATTAGTAATGTTATTATATCGACGTCACACATTTTAAGTAACGTCGATGAAACTTATGTCTCTAATAAGGTTTTCATATTTTTAACTAATGCTACTTTTAAGAAAGTTAATGTTTGTTATCTCATCCGCTATTAAGGGACATCCGCTATTAAGGTCTCTTAGTTATAGGTTATTTATGATAGTCCCATGATATATACAGAGGAAATAGTCCCATGACTAAAAAGGCTTTAATTTTAAAGTAATTTTAATACTATTAAACATATAACCCCATTATTAAACATATTAAAATACCAGAATAAAATCATGTAGCAAACAAATAATTTGCGTCTCATTCATCGTGGTTAACTCATGAAATATACACTTCCGCAATAAACATATTTCAACATGGCCCCTGAAATATTGCGGGAAACAAGTTCATCTTCAAGCCTACGGGGCAATAAATAACTTTTAAATAGAAAAATAAAACTCCCTTACCATTGAATAGAGAATAAACAAGTACAGCACACGGCTGATGCAGTTACTCGCCGCGGCATCGGCTTTTTGACGGAGATGGTCGACTTCTTCGAGTTTCGACTCTGTGACGTATTATCTCACTAATTGTATCTACATATGTTTGATATCCGATGTGATGATATGGCTTCCGATGTGATGAGTCAACTGTCACAATGACATTGGAACCACAGTGGATAGACTCGTGATAAAATACATTATCATCAGCTAGGCAAGCGACAATTGTTTCTCATTCTATTTGATTGTCAACAATTATAATGTATGGAAATGTGTGTTATTTGGAAATGAAATTTATAACTTAAAACTATGTGTGTTAATAATTAAGTAAATTGTGAGAGTGTATAAGAAATAAAATAAATAGTAGATAACATAAAAACAATAATCAATCAATATTTAATGAATAATTAGTGCAGAAAAACCTAAATTAATCATAAATTAATATAATTTAATTATACCTTTGTACCTACCAATTATTAATGTATTTAATGTTAAATAGTTTATTATATTATACTAAGTATAAAATAATGTAATCTTAATCTTAAATAATGTTTTTCATAAATAATATGCTTGTATTGCTAATATAAATTAGAGACTAAATTTGAATTTTTGAAGTAGGTAAATGTCAAATAGTGTACAATATATTAATAATGTAAAACTTGTATGGAAGAGCGGGGTTTTTCTGGCACAGGCTAACGCCTAAAAGGGGGACCCCAGCAACTAGATTTAAGTTATAATTGTATACTTTTTTATGAATAAATTTATATTTATGTATTTATTTATATTTACATCATATTTCAATACACTTTGATTGATGATGAACAAAATCAAAACTAGTCGGGCATGGTCTTCATAAAATAAGTGGGTAACTGTTTCGGTCGGGTACTAAATACCGTAATGTCGACATAATGGGAGCAAACAACGATTTATGAGGTATTTTTACAAGAATCTTTATACAAATTGCGTAATTAGCGATAATCTTTTTGAGGAAACGAAACAGGTATTTTGTATTTTGGGAATTGTTTATTTACCTTTTGGTATGTTTCCTTGGTAATTAATTGCGAATTCGTTGAATATATAACATTATCACTAAATTATATGAAATCGTTCGTCTAAATGTGGTCGCCTGGTTCAATCTATAAAGGCTACTACAAACGTCATTGACAGCTAACACCTAATTAGGTTATAGCTTTCAAAAGGACAGTTTTAAACCTCGATTCTCGCTTTCTTTTGAACTAACCGTTTGTAAACTCGGTCAATACCGACTAACTAAACGTTAAAACTTAAGATAATATTATACAATGCATAAAAATATTTAATTACTCGCCGCTCTTCGGGTCAAAATTATAAATTACTGCGTAGTAATAACCGCCCTAACGCCCATATATCTCTGTTAACAATTTTAGCACCAAACAAAATAGCGTTATAAATTAAAACAACGATTAATATTAATGGCGAATTAAAATTTAATTTGTTTTAATTTTCAGATTTTATGTTAGGACGTTGGATTCTTGTAATATTAGTCAAGTTTGTAACTGACTACTTTCATTCGTAGTATTTTGCACGTCAGAGTACGTATGTCATGAATTATTGTTCCTGTATTATTCACGTTATGCTCAAACATACAAGTGTTGTATGGAATATGTTTTCCATCATCCTTGTTGACCGTACACATTAACTATGCAAATTGGTCTTTCATGTTAAATAATGAATACCTTGGTTGTGCAGAAAAGTTATTGTTGTGATCGTGCACGACATTTGTTCACGTATATTGTTTATAATTGAGTGGTTAATTAACTGGTTATAAAATGATTTACTTTGAGTTAAATTATACGAGTGGAGTATACCAACTTTATAGACAATGATTCGCAATCGCTACACTTCGCTAATAATGATAATAAAAAGTAGTCACGTGATCATAACTTTGCTGTACATTTTAATAATAATAAAGCAAAGCGAATGCGAAGCAATTGCCACTTATCTTTAGATATTGATAGTAGGTACCTAAATTACAAGACATTCAACTTTGATTAAGCATTAGCCTGTAATGTCCCACTACTGGGCAAAGGCCTCTAATCTCTATAGATATCAGTGCAATGAGGAGAATTAGGCGTAATCACCACTCTTGCCGAATGCTGGTTGGCGATCTCAATCCTTAGCCATGTCTGAAAAGTAGGAAATATGTTTTCAGTCGACCCCATGGCACTAGGCCACCGAGGCGTTGAATAAATAACCTTAATAAAAAGGCAAAATAGTAAATACTTTCAAAATAACTTACCCTTAAATTAATACATGAGATTACTTTGCTATCCCAATCAACATAACTAGGTATCGTTTCGCAACAAATCATTTTTCATTTAACAAAATTGAATTGTAAAGAAATGTCTGTGCTTTTATTCTTTCAATTTTCAAAACAATAATGGACACTCTTTTTAGAAACAATTCCAATTTCCACGTAAATGGTCTCAGAACCCTCAAAGGATTTAATTCTAGCTACAAACTCGCTGTGTATTATTAAATAATTTTCTTTTGTGAGACGTTATATGTATTTAGAAAACAAAAAATAATAAGATAGCGAAGGATAATCCACGTTTACAATTTTTCGTAACAATTTTCGCTTTCTGGACGTAATTCATGAATTTCTTTGGTAAAATCTCTGTTAATATTTTTGCACAGTTTAAATCGTGTTAAAATGTAGCATGTCTATCAAACTGTTAGCCGGATTCGGTTTCAATTTAAAAACTTATATACTTGATATTGTATTAAAAGTAACAAAGCATGCATTTAATACTTTACTAAGCAATCGGTCAGGCATCGGAGGTGTAGTTTGAAAAGAAAAGACAGAAATGACACACAAAGGAAACATTCCTGAACATAACAGTTTCTCGCCAGGAGGCATGGAAAAAAAATCACCGTGTATATTAAATTGAATCCAGACAAGACATAATTTATTACTTTTTTAAAAAAAGAACTCGTATCTTTCACAGGCGATTTTGGAACAATATTGTTCGAGATCATATTTATCACTACAATTGAGATACAAATAATTCCATTCCAAATTTAGGAAAACCACAAGGTTCAACGTATCATGTTGGATAAATTCCCAAAATACCCGGCATTATTACTTCAATACTCCGAGCGTTTTAGGAAGGTCCAAACAGATACAATTTATGATAACACTCAAATTATTATAACACTGAAAATTCGCGTTTGTGCCGTCAACACGAGCAGTCGTGTCGCAACTGCTGACTCGATGTTAGAGTGAATTAACGTTTTTGCCACCTTTAAAATGGCAATTACTTATCAGACAGATTTCCTGCACTCCGTGGCTCTGGGTGAGATTGATCTTAAGGACTTAGTGCGAGATTTTTCGCTCCTTAGAGCTGAGGTCACCGCCATTCAAGGCAAGCTGGAGGTGTCAGAACGCGTGGTCGCCGAATTAAGGACCGAGCTAGCGGCATTGCGACATAAGCCAATGACGTCGATATCACCGCAGTCAGCACGTAACGTGAACGTGCGACGCGGTGCAAAGAATATGCAAAATTCGCCGGTCAGCACAATCAACGCGGTCAACAACACCGATGCACAAGTGAACGACCGCCTGGCCCCGATGACGTCGGCCCCCCCGGCACCTCTACCGACACACGTGCCTGCTGCGCCTTCGTCTGCTCCACGTGTCCTGAAGAGTTATGCGCAAGCGTTCCGCCAGCCGCTACCAAAACCTTGGCAGGTATCCGCTGCTGAGGATAACTGTGTGGTTGCGTCGAAGGGAAACGGAGCGAGAAAAGTCGACGTGGACGGCTTCACCCTGGTGGAGAAGAAACGACGACCGAAACCGTCTCGCAACCGAAGAGGTACCGCCGCGGCTTCAGCAACAGAGGTCACTCTCCGTGTTGTGGAGCCAACTGTTTCGCTGTACATTTCAAGATTGGACTCTAACACCGCAGGCGAAGACGTCCTAAAATATGTGCAGCAGAGGGTCTGTTTCTGGACAAAGGATACTATACGGCTCAACCTGCGGCGCCTGGAGTCAACGAGAGAAACGACATTCAAGTCGTATGTTCTTCAAGTGCCTGCGAAGTACAAGACAATGTTTTTCTCTCCAGACTTTTGGCCCACAGGAGTCGTATATCGCCGCTTCAGGGAAGCAAATCGATCGATGAATAAACCCTGACCATAGTTATAGTTATAAATGTATATATGTTAGTTTGTAAGGTATTTATATAAAGTAGAATGTAAGCTATATTTTATTGTTGCTCGGTTTGAGAGGTATCACCTTTCCGTGACACAGTTTATACTAGTATGGGAGGTGATGTCTTGATAACTGAGCCAAATATAATGTAATTACATTTTATATAAATAAATGAATTGAAATGAAATGAAACACTGATACCTGTATGATACAAAATACCTATCTCGATGTATCAAATGAATCGAATCCTGTAATATGTAATCAGATCCAATTAATCTTCATATCTTGGGATTAGTGTTCTTGTATTTAATGTAATTATATTTTGGTATATACTTTGTATTGAGATGATTGCATGCTAAACGGCGAATAACCATTGCTAGTAATTTATTTTTTGCGTAGAGAGAATGTTCATAAATAAGTTAACATTAAATTAGGCCGAATTTTTAACATTAACATTATCATTTTTAATACTCATACAAGCATACATACTCCTGCCGCAGTGACGTTATATTGACACTTAACTAATTGATGTACCCTTTCATACATTACACGTCAAAATCACTCATTAAATCTCTACTAAGGAAGCATTTGACGTCTCTGGCGTTAGCTAGAAACACATTCTATACAAACTTTATGAAATTATTTATCGACTAGCAGCGCCCCGCGGTTTTACCCGCGTTGTGTCCATTCCTGTGGGAATTATGGGATGAAAAATAGCCTATGTTACTCGTGGATAATGTAGCTTTCGAATGGTGAAAGAATTTTTAAAAACGGTCCAGTAGTTTTTGAGCCTATTCATTACAAACAAACAAAGTTTTCCTCTTTATAATATTAGTGTAGAAGTGTAGATTATGTGTTAGTGGATAATTCGCATCGTATTCAAAATGAACCAGTTTAAAACGTCCTTAGAGTAAAGTAAAACAAATGATACAAATATAACGGTTATTAGACTATTGCTGGCGGCGTTTTGCGTAATTTTTGATGACGTAGTTACCATCCCATCCCTGGAGTTTTAAACTAATTAACCTTCGCAAGAAGTGAGGTGGATCGTTCCTGTTGTTCCCGCTTTTAACCTCGCACTCGGACTAACCTGATTTTTTAATTGAACCAAACGAAGTAAATGTTTTTAGCAATATAATAAGTAAGGGCATGTGCAGACCAACTTAAAGGGGAAGAATATGCCAATGTGACAACTTACGTTAATCGGAGAAGCCTTAAGAAGAAAAAAAAATAGTAGGCAAGACACTTAACAAGTATTTTTTGGTACGATTTAAAAGGGTATAATTTTGAATTGAAATAACGTTTACGGATATAATAAAAATGAGTAGTGTTCGCTTAAACTTAATAAACCAGACACTAAGAAGACTGTCTGCTGAGGACAAACGTACCACAGTCCTTCTTCTACGTCTAACACATGGATTTACCTTGATTTAAATAACAATCAAGATAATGTAAACCAGTATTATAACAGCATAAACACCATGAGACCACAACAACAATATATCATAATACATCGTTACTGTCCAATAAATTCGTTAAAACTATAACCGCAACAAAAACCACGAACGAAATCCAATGAATAATAGCAGACAAACAAACAGACATAAATAATTGAAATGGACAATTTGAACGGACGAAAACGCATAAAAATATAGATATCGTTTTATAATGGTTAATCCTAGCAATAACTGTTGTTTACTTTGTTTTAACTATTTCGTTTTGATGAGTTGCGGTTTGCCGGTGAATTTATAAAGCGGCATCAGGTGATATGGGCATGGGATCATGTCACAGTAAAGCAAAATGTATTGTTTCTCATAACACCATGAAACACTTAGTTACTATACCTTTACTTTGACACAGTTCGATTGTGTTAATAAAGAAAGTAATTTCGAGTAGGTTGGTGGCCAAACCTGGTGTCGGAGTTTTAAGACCGGTTTAAGGCCTCCGACATGGTTTAACGATTGAAACAACCAGGTCCGACAATTTAACGTGCCCTCCGAAGCACCGTAGCGCTCAGATAAAAATGCCACTATCGGCCACCCATCCAAGTAGGGGTCGAGCTGCACGTTGCTTAACATTAGCAATGAGTTATATAGCTCAGCTAAACTGGGCCAACAATTTCTTAGATTTTTTTAGTGTCTAAATTATAAATTTTCTTTGATATCCTCCAAGTGTGCCTTCCAAAAAAATAATTAAGCGATCGAACTCATTGTATCAAGCTCCAATGATTATCTTCTTCGATTATCTTCAAGCCTTATCAACATAATCAAACCAACAATAAAAGTTGTAAGTACACTTTGACCACTTCAAATTGAGTTTAAAACGATCGCTAAAACCGACCATTCTCGACCATCTTCAATTAAAGTCTAACGAGGCACTTAAATAAGAAACCTTTTAACGTTCCAAATCCCTTTCCTAGATATTGAGGCACAAAACTCATAAACTCTTAATACGACTTTGCCGGCAATAACTGTTGGTTAAACTAAGGTTAAGTTCAGTTTAAAGCAGAGTTTAATGTCGGTAGGTGACGACTTTATATTGCGTTGTTCGGATTATGTCGTACTCTTTGTTTATTTATCATACTCTTAATAGAACTATAGTCAGGATCGTAAAATTCATAGTTATTGTAAGGGTTGCTTATTGCTTAGTTAAGTGACTCTAAGTAACTACTAGATACATTCTTGATCAATGTTACTCGTACGTTAAATTAAGTGAAATATTTTCCACCATTATTATAGTTCTATGACGTAGCCGTCTTCATGAATTCAGTTTACAAATATTTCAGAAATGAGCGCGTTCAAGAAACATCGTCTCGTCACATTAGCCTGTAATGTCCCACTGCTGGGCAAAGGTCTCTCATCTCATTGAAGATCTCACTAATCCTGATGTAGTACCTATAGATGAACTTAAATAAATCTTTGTCTACCAAAACAAGGTTATATATTCAAGGTTTCTGTAAAATACATAATGTAATCGAATAAAACATCAACAATCTCATACAATCAGCACACCGAGAGCCTCATAAACTCTAACATCAGGAGTCATATTTCACAAATCGTTCACACTGAAGACGCAGGCATCTGTTAAAATGATAATCACATTTTTTATGGCTACATATCAGGAATGCTGACTCAATGATCACCTGTGCCGAACCGATCGTAAATGGTACATAAAAACCGTTCACAATAACAATACATACAAAGACCGAACACCGTATAGGATGCACGAAACAATGCGGTTGGATACGGCATTTTGCGATAAAACATTAATTGTTCCGCGGTTTGAGGTTATTTAATCTAATTTAGTGATTTATTTGATTGTTTGATGGGCTCTGTGTTAATGTTATAAATTTTGTAGTTGTTTGTTTTTCAAGGGAGGTCATTAGTATTTTGATTTATTGAAATACTTAAGTTTGTAATTTGGAAAATCTCTTACATCTCTATTTTTAATTTTTTATCATTATTGTTTTCTTGGTTCGTAATAAACTTTGACTCCAAACAGTATCCGTCATATTATATCAGTGGCGCTTAAAGAGTCTTAAACATGCCAACAACTAGATTACTTTCTTCATGATTAATTTTCTATAACTATCTAAGAATATCTAATTTAATAAACTAGACAAACAAGCTAGTCCCTAATCTATTGTCCCATTTCTTCGTACATCCCGGTCGGAAGCTACGGCAAATCTATACAAGGTTCGTTTTACGGCTCCACACACAACGTGTTCGTTAAATAGAACGTTAAAGGATCGTTCGCGGCCGTAACCCGAACATTCAACAACCAACAGAGTTACGTTCTAATAGTTGTTTCGTATTACGTGCTTATGTCGCATGAGTTTTGTTGTTAACTGCTATTTGTTGTTGGTACTAGTTTTAAGTTCAATTTTGCTATGTGTGCTTTGATGGTCGTTGGCAGGTCTTGGTGTTAAGAGCTGTGTGTCAGTGGTATTAAAGCTTGCGAATGAGTTAACTTATTATTTGCGTGTGAATGAAAAGTGTAATTTGATAAGTAGAAAAATTACTTTAAAAAAGTGCTTTTAAAATCTACTACGGTTAAAATGCTACGTACTACTACGTCGTAGTCACTCTCATACTACGGCACTACGGCGTAGCAAAGGACATTTTCACCCAACGAAATGAAATAAACTATTTCAATTCAAGTTTAGTTGTTTTGAGTACATTTCCATAGAAATGAGGTATGCATACGAGAATACAATAAAAGTACATCAGAGAGCGAGTGTCGGCGTTAATAATGCGAGGTGTAGGGCCGTGGTTCACGAGTGTCTTGCGAGAGGCAGTCGACTTAGATGGTGACGATAGGGACATACGGACCAGTGGTATGTTAGTTGTAGGGTATGTAAGTTGTAATATCACTATTCGTTATATTTGAATTATTTAATGATTACTTTCTTAGTTTTTTATGGGATTTACGGGATACGTTCTATGTGAATGTTAACAATTTCTAAAAATTTCATATCTCGGCCTTACTGTAAGGTATGTTTGCATACTTTGAATTTATAATAAAGTAAGAACTAACTGTAACTATTACATACAAATATATAAATGCTGTATATAATGAATATAAAATTGACACTCCGACGTCGTCACCTGCACATATTGTTGACTCCGGGTGGGATCGAACCCGACAACCTCAAAGACTATTTTTTTGCCGACACAGTAAGCGCTCACATGCCACTGTGTTTCTAAAAACAAACAAGCTATCAAGTCTATCTATAAGTTTCAATAAGCTCTACTATAAGACAAAAGAAGCTCAATTGTTCTGTGCCGGGAAAACGTTATAAGACCGTGTGTATCAAAGTTTCTTGCGTGACTAATGACTCCGGAACGTTTCAACTCTGTTTGCGCCCCACTCGTCCAACTCAAGGTTTTTCTATTAAAATAACTTAGGGAACATAACACTTGTCTCGAGTTCACTTCGTCGAGTGTTTTTCTTAGTGTCTTTATTTATTTATACACTTACAGTCTTACTAGTAAAAAGTTATTCAGAGTATAAGTATACTTAGTATAATTTGGTCATTTTTCGCTATAGTTTGACAGTATAGTGGTTTATTTCTCGAGCGCCCCTGAGACATACTCGTAGTTGTAATAAGTATAGGCACGCGCCTTTGTGTGTGTAACTATGGATACCGTCGACAAGATCATTGTTTATATTAATTTGACTCACCTCACTGCGAATTACTATCGAATGACTTTTCTCCGTTTACCCAAACCTAGCATGCTATCGCTACTTCAAAGAAAATTTTAGCTCAATTATTGTGGCTATTAAATTCCTACTGCCTTATTCATAAACGCTGTTTAACTAAAACATTGTTAGAAAGTGTTTTGTCTTTTTTGCTCTTCGGAAAATAGCGTATGTCAGAAAGGGACAAACCATTTGATAGCTAAAATGCTGTGAATAAGCGTATATGAACAAGACTTTAATTTGAAAATAGAAACGCCCGTTTGAAACCTGCTCCATATAACAAGTTCTAAATTTAAAATATTAAAACGTTCCATTTAAAAATCATAGCTGCATCAATTGCACGATTCTTGAGGTAACACTTGATAGAATTCTAAAACACTTTTCAGCGAGCGTTAAAGGAACCACTGACATGAATACAAAGTAACTGTTGTACTTGTTGTACAAAATATTAGTTTACGAACCGGTGAATGTGTGGGAATTTACGCTTTGATATTCAGTTAACTGGTTTTCGAATGCGGCTATTTTAAACCTTTCTCTAGGTTGAGAAAATGTTACAGTTTTACAGTTGTGTGTTATGTTATTCTAAATTTGAAATGTGCACATTTATTTATATCTCTATATGTATCAGTAGATCTTCACTGATATGTTTAGGTGATGTGTGTCTTAGTACTGATGGATGAGGTTAAAATAAAAACAGGGATATAAAATAGAGAATATAGAGACTTTTGGAACTAGTGAAAAGAATTCCTCTTTCTCTAACTGTCCATTGCCCGGCAGTGGGACATTAGAAGTTAGTACTCATAGGTAAATCTTTTATGCAATAAACATTCGTACTTCTGAACTTCTGAATTTATAATATAAGTATAGATGATAGAACGTGCCACTGACGAACTTTATTACTATTTCGGACTCCGCTATACGATGCAGAGTATGCATGAAATGTGACAGTATCACATTTCATGCATACTTTATTGATATGACAGCTATTTCATGACACCATCAAAATATACTAACTTATAGGGCTCCCACACAAAACTGCGATGCGATGCGATGCGAATTCGCATCGCAGAAACTTGCGATGCGAATTTCTGCGATGCGATTTAGTGCGGCGAACCGTTTGGTAGGGTGACCATTCCTTCAAGTGTAGGCCGTACTGGACGTGTTTTTAGGAAGCGTAAGATGGATCGCAAAAAGATTATTGCACTGCTGTTATTGTTCAATAGATATAAAAGAAAAAGAAGATTCTGGGTTCATCCATTTATTAGGATTATGAACTCTGATGGGAACTATTTTACACAAATGTACTATGCGTTGAGAACTGAAGAAGATAATTTTTTTGATTATTTTTTTATAGAAGCTATGCAATAGCTTAATAGTTTTGTTATAAAACTAATATATAATCTTTCCATTTATCACAAAAAATTGTTTTTTCAAAAGCCCAATTCTTGTCCTGAAATGTCCTGAAATGGTGTCACCAAGGATGACGTAATATGACAGGAATGTGCGATGCGAAGCAGATCGGAAATTCTTACGATGCGTCGTGCGAATTCGCAGATTTTTGCGATGCGATGCGAATTCGCAGTTTTGTGTGGGAGCCCATAAACACGAACCTCAATTGTTATAGAGATCAAACATGATCTATTTTTTGAATATTAAGCGTGTAACATGCTAGCTTAACCGAGACCTGAATCGCGTAACTACAGCATTAAAATATTATGCACCATCCGTGCTCGTTTACAATACAGAATAGCTATCCGCTAAGAGAAAACGATAAATATTAAAGCTTACCTTGGACGGTTTATCGCGTCGAGAGACGTCCGTGAAAAACGGATAAATGTGGAATCCTCGCAAATCCCAGTGCCTGAAAAGTTTTGGTGCGATACAGCCTGTGTGTACTCAGCTTATATCGTGCGGTTTCCAAAGACAAAATACAATGTTTGTTTCTTTTTTCATCATTAGATATTCCCGCTCTCATTGGTCGCGGATCTGTTCAAAGGTTTTGTGTTGATAGCCTTTTTTATTCAAGTTTTATTCACGGTACGCCAGCTTTTGTTTTATTTTGCTAGCTTAATATTACCTACGGTTTAGGTAAACATTCCGCATTCAACGATGAGAAATACTTAATGGAAACCTATTTTCCTGTATTTGTGTTTACTTCGCTATACTAATAAAAGCAAATAGAGCTACCTGGAAAAATCTACTATATGCCAAATTAATATATTTCATTTCCTCATTGCTATGCAACATGGCGGCAATATGTCTTGAATATTGAAGGAAAACCTCATACATTTTTTCTTGAAATACTATGGAGACCATAGACATAGAAACCTCTATGGTTACAGTATTGTAATGTTATACTGCATTCAAAGACTATTTCAAAAGAGAATACTAATTCCCCACCATAAATTAGGCTAGTTGACAAAATTTGGAAATTAGTTTAAAACTATAGCTTAGCATCTATTTCACCCCAAAAATATATTATTTTAAGAAAAATAGTTTTTTTACGTTTGTATTTTGAGTTTTAAGAAATGAAATTGAAATTAACCGCGAAAAAGGCCAAGACTGTCATGCCGTCTTGAATGACGTCACATTTCGCAGAACAGCCGTGTTTGTGTATGAAAGTCAATTGTGTTTTTTAATAAATAATGAATATCTCGTATTATAAATACTGTATAGTGCCCCAATGTAAAAGTACAACGACAAATAATTCATATACGTTCCAAACAATAAAAAATACGAAGAAAGTCATTATCAACTAATTCCACAATGTATAGTCGATTTCTTTCGCATTGGCGAGACGTATGTACAAATAAATATGGCCGATTTTCTGAACAAAGATAATATAGAGGTAAAGATTGATACATTAGCCACGGAGGTAGGAGTTCATAATAATTTGCTTAATGGCTGACATAGTATCTGTTCATTGGTTTATACATTAATTAAGTTAATCAGTCGGGTTTTTAAGTTTTTCTTTTAATCACGCAGATACAACGCTGATAAAAAACCGCGAATTGCTGTCAGTCGTATAATATCCTACTATCCTATCCCATCCTATCCTACTAATAAATAACACACCAAATCACTAAACAAATCGAAGTCCAGAGAGAAAGCCAAGTTTTTTAGGAAATCGAACATAGAGGAGCACCCGTAACGTACGACATCAAGCAAACGAGACGAATGACGAACGAAGCATGGCGGCTGACTAGGTATCGGCCTGTCTTGCCAGCATAATGACAGTTCTTAGTTAACCGACAGTGGCAATACCGCTTAATTATCTCAAAACTGAACATACAACAAAAATATAATCGCTTTAGCGCTAGTATATTAACGTACGTTGCTAGTATATTAAATTAAAAATAATGTCGTGAGTTTTCAAAGTAATACGATGATTTATTTTAATTTGCCTTTTTGTGAGTTGAAAAAGTTCAATCAATTAGTTGATTTCATACTCTGTTATATTTTTTTGCTTGCTTTGCTCATCACTATAGCCATAGTAAAAAAAATAGCATTTTACTATCTGTATTTTCACAACCTCACTTTTTTTCTTTTTGTTAAAATATGATGTTGAAAATTAATAAAATTCATGAATTCCGTGTTTAGAACTTAGGAAAAAGTGTATAGTGTGGCAAACTATTGAGTGTGTAGTTTAAGATAAATACGTGAATGTCGTAAAATCAAAGATTTGTTAACATGAATTGCCAAAAAATTAGAAATCTACTATACATCGTAGTTTTATCCGAAATGTGACGACACGCTTCTCTGATTGGTGTTTAATGTCACGTGATTAAACGCCTCATTTTGTCGGTTTTATTTTCCAAAAATATTATTAATCTTTTATTATTTTAATAGCAAAGTTGATTATTTATTTACTAATTATCATGGTTAATCATTAGAAACTAAAAGCCATCCGATTCATTCTTAGTGGAAACAAGCCTATTACCACACTTTCTCTTCGTTCGTAATATTCTTTGTTGCAACCCTGTGACAAACATATACTCGTACTTAAAGTACTTTGTTGCATAACCTGATGTACTTAAAAGTGATCAACCGCCATTCTACCCACTCGTTTCACAATGAGCTCATAACTCATCCATCAACATAAGTTAATGGCACCTGTAACGAAGTGCGAGTGTCCGGGGCTGGGGTCGTTCCCAACAGACACAAACAATAAAAACCCCCTCGAGCCGATCAATGGCGCAGATCACAAAAGATTAACTCCTGATTAATATCCATCATCTCTCAAACTCCATTGTAAACGGTTTAGCTTCGTTTCTATGCTATAATTAATATTAGGATGAATTAATGTTCTTTTGGAATATTAATTTGGTTGTAAATATTTTTATGTTTTTTTAAAGAATGCTCGTAGATTTTTTTATGTAAGTATATTAAAGTTTGAAAATTGACTATATAACCTTAAGGTATTGATTTTCTCTATAACATACTCCATACTCATCTTTAAGTTT
The DNA here is from genome assembly GCA_951394245.1 of Cyclophora punctaria. NCBI lineage: Eukaryota > Metazoa > Arthropoda > Insecta > Lepidoptera > Geometridae > Cyclophora > Cyclophora punctaria. Next base: position 9,567,260 of record OX596175.1, read on the forward strand.
GATTTTCGTTTGAACGCGCTAATGTTTACGATTACAGTCAAGCATGAAAAGTCCTTTTTAGATGCGATAGCCACATTTAAAGTGAAATGTGAAAACACGGGTTAGTATATATAGACCTGGTACCGCCTTATTATTAATTGCAGTCTAACTAAAAAAAACACTGTTAAACTGTGTTTTGTCACCTTCTGACATACGCAATTTTTCGGAGAGCAAAAGAGACAAAATACAGCATAACAGTATTTTAGTTACACCGCATTTATCAATAAGGCCCTTATAGTTTACTCGTATATTCCAACGTAAACCAAATTCCAAAACACCAAGACAATCGTGCCAAAAACCTTCACAAATCTCTTTACAACTGTACAAATAAAACAACAGAATATCTTCATTGTATATAGCAAAGAACATTCACCATAAAATACCCTGGCACGACTGGAATTATTCAGCCATGAACAATCCAATTATATACGGCAATAGGGCGCTTTACCCGCTGGTCTTAACCTGACAGAGGAGAAACAGAGACGAAGATGGATTAGGAAAGAAAAACAAGAAGAAAAGGAACCAAACCTCATGTGGAAAGGTTTTACTAAAGGTGGAAACTAATTACCTATCTAATTACCTATTGTGGGCTAATCTTGGAAATTACAGCGAATATTTCCTATAGTATAGTTATGTTCAATTATTGGACTGGAATCTAAATCTATACTAATACTAGCTGCGCCTCGCGGTTTTACCCGCGTTGTGCCGGTTCCCGTTGGAATGTAAGAACCGCTCGACCGATTTTGTGCTAACTTCACATAAACCATCTACTTAATAGTCCGAACAAAGCCCATTTGGTTTGGATAGGTGAGCTCGTTCTTGAGTTATAAAATTACAACGAAAAGTGGCATTGATTTTTATATTTTTAGATAGTAAAGCAGAAGTGTTATTTCTTGTTTGAAAGCGCTATGATTATTCTCTGAAACTACCAATCTGATTTGCAGACGTAACGGATAACCACATTCAATGGTAATTTTATAGGCTATTTTTTATACCCACATTCCCACGATAACGGACACCGGGCGGGTACCGAGGGCCGCTGCTAGATTTATTTTGGAAAAAACATTTGTCATAACGGGAGTCGAATCAAAAACTATCTATCTTCAACCTGTATCGTCCTACTACTGGGCAAGTATCCCCCAAATCACAAACTAAAAGTCAAAAAACTTGCTCTATGCCAACAACACTTTAATGGTGTAACTTTCACTTGTTTTATTAAAATTATACTCATAATTGCCCTTTGATCCTAACAAAATATTGTTTACGACGAAATTATGCAAGTTTGTTCGTGGCTTTAGCTAAGTTGTGGATTTAAATTGTGTTATCTTTACTTTTGGAGTGTTCTGTTGTGATCTTTACTTTACTAATCTAAGTAATGGACTTTAAGTTGTAAGGCACGAACAGATATATTTCATTATAGTTAACCGCTTATATATGCGCAATATACGGACTTACAAAAATAATTTAATATAAATAAAGCAATGTTACACAAGATATTTTACACGGTGCAGTGGCGGTTGTTAAAGTATTGTCTTATATATACAATTCTCGTGTTAGTTACCCCATACTCCTTCGAAACGGCTTGACCGATTTTTATCAAATTTTGTGTGCATATCGGGTAGGTCTGATAATCGGTCAACAATAGGTTTTATAGGGTAAAAAAAATTATAGTTTAAAAAAACTAAAAAACACGCTTTTATTGCAAATTGAACTAAAAACTAGAAAATAATTTTTCACCTCAAATCAAAATTATAATAAAATTTAAGTTATTAACACAATGATTCAATTCAGAGTAAAAAGCGTGGGGTGCTTAATATTTTTTTTAAATATTACAATCATCATTGGTATCTATGAGAGGATAGTTATGAACTACAGTAAAATGCACCCCACGCTTTTTTACTCTGAATTGAATCATTGTGTTAATAACTTAAATTTTATTATAATTTTGATTTGAGGTGAAAAATTATTTTCTAGTTTTTAGTTCAATTTGCAATAAAAGCGTGTTTTTTAGTTTTTTTAAACTATAATTTTATTTTTTATTTTTTAGTAAATCTGGCAAATCCATATAACATTATATGCAACTTTTCATCCCGTAATTCCCACGGGAACGGGCCCATCACGGGACGCTGTTAGTGTCTAGTACCATTTAGTAAAATAAAACAGAACTCCCGTTCCGTCCCACAGCGAGGGCCCGTTGATGTCTTTTATATGAAGTAATATTTTTTTAGTAAATCTGGCAAATCCATTAAGGATAATGGGAAACTGTTATTAAATTATTGCATTGTCATTGATCTTTGATACGTATGCAAAGTTTCAAATTAATCAGACTTCTGGAAGTTGGTGAAAATGATGTTCAAAGATTCCATTACATACGTTCGTAAGTACGTACGTACATACAGGCCAAGCTAATAAAAGCGTGTTAATAATGGGAAACTGTTATTAAAATATTGCATTGTCATCGGTCCTTGATACGTATGCAAAGTTTCAAATTAATCAGAATTCTGGAAGTTGGTGAAAATGATGTTCAAAGATTTCATTACATACGTACATACATACATACATACAGGCCAAGCTAATAAAAGCGTGTTAAAAATGTTTACCGGCTCAGCTAGTATTATTATAAAAAAATCTCGCCACCGTCACCGTTGCTGTACCATCGCACTCCCGATTATGTAACGTATGTAAAGCATTGAGCTATTTTACCCTACAAAGACGTTGTTAACTAAACGGTCAATACTAATCTTAGTTACTCATTCATCAAAAGACATAACAAAGAAACATCACAATCAAAACTCAACTAACGTAACTAATCCCGAACTAATCTCGAAACGCCCAATTTAACCCGAAATCATTGAATACAAAGCGTGAAGTCCCGTAATTCGGTTTCGGTCGATTTCTTACCTCAAAGTCGCCGGCGGACAAAAGCCGTATTGTACGTCAAAACATGTTCGGTATAAAACCGATGTCTCTATACCGTGAAATTGCAATCTCTACGTACCACGCCCGAGTCACACTTTCCAGCAATTCTACCGTCTTTACGTCACAACGCCTTACAAAACTTCAGTAGCATGAAAAATGTCTTGTAAAGGAAATAATCTGCTGTGTTTTTTATTCGTTTATCCTTTTAGTTTCTTATTCTAAAGTTTGCGAAAATTATTTTATTTTTTAAATGTGGAGTAATGTGTTTCTTACGACCATGAAACCGCCTGGCTGAGACTGTTTTATAACCAATTTCGGTTATAATAAATCATCGTTGTCATATCACACTAGATAAGTTGTTTAATAAGAAACGTTAATGTGTGTGAACCAAGTTCTTCCGTGAAAAATGAATCCGACTCTACTGATTTTCCCCGTCAAAATAGGTAAGACTAGTTATGAATTTTGACAGCAACTCCGCATCGAATCGATATTCAAAGTCTGTTAAGCCAATTAACACACGTACAGATACAGACGAGCGCTAACGAGCTGACCAATAGAGTTTGAAGCTGAAAACTTTAACATGCTCGTATCTACGTACGTATGATGTATCGGGTTTGAAGAAAAAATAATAAGCTATAGAATTAAATACAGTCAGTACTTAATCAGTACTAGAACAGACTTGCGATATTACCTGTGTGTTGTACCTGTTCCTATAGCAATTTCTAAATGAAAAGTAGTCCCTAATATTCCTCTTGTAATAATATAAAATGTTACTGTTATATAAACATATAATTTCAAATATATTTTCATAAATACTCATTGCGATATATGCTAAAACTCTCAAGAACTCCACAAACAAGAAATTCGGAATTAATCCTTCAAATAAACACAGTACAAAATATGTCGAGTAGAAAATGTACAACGAAACTTAATTACTGTTAATCTTTGAGATGGCGGTGGATAGGTATTATTTGGTTCGAAGTGGAGAGAATACTTCCACCTGTCTTTAATTGTGGGGTGAATAATACTGAAAAAAAATGGTACAAATAAGTACAAAGGAATAATGAAGTCTATAATAAAGCGCTTCACGAAAACTTATTTTACTTTACTATGGGTAGAATATGGGTGAGATATTGGGTACTATCTCATTTCTGAGAAATATTTCCTATAACCATGCAAAGTTGAGTGTAGTGTTAAATACAGAACGTTGTTTTGTTTCATAACTGAAATGATAGTCTGTTAAAGTTAGTCGAGTGTTCAGAAGAAAGCCACAGTTTTTCATTTTCTTACGTCTGTTGAAACTGACATTGTGTGTTAACGTTTACTGATGCGTAAGCGTTATTTGAAGCCCCCGCCTTAAGTTATTACATTGGTACTTATTTACAAGCGGACAATACAACGCTCTAAACAGTAACGTTAGAGTCTCCATTACAGATTTGCCTCGGAGCTAATTTAAACAAGGAACCGCCATTAAAAGCATACCTCTCCATATCGTGTAAACCACTTGCAAATTTATTCAGGACACTCGTTCCCCACTCATCAAATAATATCGCGGTAACATTTCATTTACATCACAGTCTACGATATTGCACTTTACCACTCCGATGTTAAAGCATATTTTTGTCGCACGTAATGTTTTAAACATTTCAATTTTAAGTATAATTCAAGCAATTTGCATTGCAGTAGTGGCTGTTAGGATGCTGCGGAGTTGGACTGCCGTGTCCTCTAGATTTAGTATAAAACGTATAATACCTCGCATATTTACGTCTCCGGTTGCATTTTACACTAAATAAACTTTAAATTTAAAGGCCGAAGTAAGCGAGGAAGGCAAGGATCAGCTATGTGAGCCAGATTAAGGAGAACGTGTCATGTTCTTAGAGACGTAAGAAAGACGCATTAGACAGAATTAGGTGACGACACCTGCATCAGTTTGCTAGACAAGTTAAACTCGTTAACTTTTTAAAGTATACATTTGTAAAATAAAAGCGAAGTGTATCCGTAAACGTAATGTCAATTCAAAATGAGTAGTATTCTCTTAAATCCAAGGTTTAAACTTAAAAGCCAATCTATAATTTTAAAAATGAGACAATATGTTCTTTACTGTTCTTTCGTTTAAAGGCAAAACGTCCGATAAGAAATATATGCAGGACCACTTCACACACGGTTAGCTAGACCCAAACTAAGCTCTAAGCGACAAAATGATGAAATTCTATGATGGACGTAGGTTGAAATGAAAAAACACTTTCCTACTTTCCTAAAAGCCGAACAATATTCTACTAAGCTTATCTTCAATCTATCGTGGGCTGGAATTGTTTTTGTGAAATTAATTTTCTTGATGAAGAGGCTGGTTTGAATTTAGTTCAGAGATCATTGTTGATTGGATGGATGATAAGAGCGTTTTTGAAAAGAGGTTTCAAGGTAATTTGACCTTTTTCATTCCATTTGTGTTTTAATTATACTTACCTAAGTAATTCATAAATACTATAGTAACGTTAAACAAAATTAACGTAGGTACTATACAGATCTAATAAAAGCGTGTTAAAAACCAGTTATTTAATGGCCACCCCTAGTCGGAATGTAATACGCCTGAATGACTCATGGTCTGTCGATTTAAACAATTAGGATTATGACAAGCGGTATAAACTCATCCCGATTTTTAATCAACGTGCCGCTAGATCCCTTTTTGGATGGGTAGCCGTCGGTCCCGGTTTTTCAAACGTCAGACCATGTAGAAGGCCTTTAGACGGTCTAAAAACTTCGACACCAAGGTTGACCACAAACCTACTCAAACTTATTTACTTCGTTGAATCGCCGACTGCATAAAGCTTTTCGTCGAGTAAGTGTTAGAACACAGATACATAAATTGAGCCAGTAGTAACTTCAAGAAAACACATGCCCTCCGAATATTGTTTTTAATTTCGTTACAATTGTCGGCTCGTTTATTTTGTTTGCTACTTTATTGCTTCCCATTTTCAAGTTGTGCGGAGTAAATTATCTGAGAGCTGGAAGGTCATGTTCATAAATTAGACAAGGTAAAGTATTATCCTGTACTTTTCCTTTTGTTTCTAATAAAGTTTCTGTGTAGACTACATTGTGATTCAAGCTTTGTTTAGTATCATATGATACTAAAAACTAGACATATGTCTATGGACAGTGTATTATATAAAATGATAAGAAGTTATTAGGTATTATGTATGAGGTTAATTTCATTAATTTTATAGCTTGTATAATTGATTAGGCACGTAAAACTTGTAAGATACTTAGATGCTACAAGTTACCATTAAGCGAATGAGGTTAAATGATAGTGTATTTTTAGCTAAATTTGTTTATAGGTTGTAGGTAAAGAAGTAATTTAGGTTTATGAAATAGTACAGGTACTTTAAAATACAAAAAGTAAACTCAACCGTGCTATTCTAGATGCTTAATTCCGAAACAAAATTACAACCGAACAGCAATAAAAATAGTTTTACTACACAAGATGCTGGCTTCGTAATGTACCTACCCTTTATCAATAAAAGAAAATGCAATCTTTAATTAAGAAAACTTCAGTTTACTTAGCCACTGGTCCATTTCAAATAAGAAAACAACCGATCCGAATCATAAACACAAAAGTAATTACGACAAAAACATTATTTCTTTATGCAAATATCTCTAATCCGAGTAACGGTATCGAGCACGATTTCATCAACAAAAAGCGGCCAAGTGCGAGTCGGACTCGCCCATGAAGGGTTCCGTAGCAGCGAGTAACATAATAAAGAAGTTCTTGAAATAAATGTTTTTTTATTTACATTTGAGTTATTGAATGAATAATCAGTATTTTTTTGCGGTTTACGATTTATGTCGTAAAAAAAAAACTACTAACTAGACCTCGTTCAAACCAATTTTCGGTGTTAGATTACATTGTTATGTACATCATATATTTTTTTTAGTTTTATCATTCTCTTATTTTAGAAGTTACAGGGGGGGGGACACACATTTTACCACTTTGGAAGAGTCTCTCGCGCAAACTATTCAGTTTAGAAAAAAATGATATTAGAAACCTCAATACCATTTTTGAAGACCTATCCATAGATACCCCACACGTATGGGTTTGAAAAAAAAAAATATTTTTTTCATTTCTAAGTATGGGAGACCCCCCTAAAATTTTATTTTTTTTCTATTTTAGTATGAAAATATTAATGCGGTTCACAGAATACATCTACACACTAAGTTTCAACAACATAGCTCTTATAGTTTCGGAGAAAAAAGGCTGTGACATACGGACAGACGGACGGACAGACAGACAGACAGACATGACGAATCTATAAGGGTTCCGTTTTTGCCATTTGGCTACGGAACCCTAAAAATGGAATCAGAGAAGTACCAGACGCAAGCGAACACTAAAGGGTTCCGTGATATTTAATAAATAAATACTAGGATACATAGGTACTTGGTTAGAGCTGAGCTCTAAACTTGATTCCATAGATAGAGGGTCCGTTCTATGAATATGACAATGAAGGGACTATATTACCTACTTATACATTCGTACCTACATATACACTTATATACACTCGCACAGATACCTAGGTATGCCTAACGTGACCATACCTCCCATTTTGAATGGGACAGTCCTGTTTTTCGGTTGTCTGTCCCGGTGTGCCCAGGATATAGGACTATAGGATATTAGCCAGCTTTGAGCCAAAAAACATATGGTCACGTTGGGTATGTCTAGGTACCAATAATTATGGACCATTCATTCGTTAATTTATATTTTATAAACCTACTAGGTACGATTCCCTTTACTACGTTACAATGGCTCAGTGAACCTACTTTGTACTTTTTTAAACTTACACGATTTGAACACATAGTTTTAACGTACTCACACGGGTTTTTTCGTGTTAGAAACTTAATAAAGTTCACCCGCGACCACGAGAGGTGCAATCCCCTCGAAACGTCGGGAAATAAAAAGTAAGTTATTACTTGCTTTATTAAGTTTCTAACACGAAAAAACCCGTGTGAGTACGTTAAAACTACTTTGTACTTCCGCGAAATAAGTATTTGTGTTATAACAAAATCTAAAATTATCAATACGATGTACTTGAGCGATTTGCGCGCACATTATGTCTATAACTTTACATATTAATACAAATAAGATAGGTTCATTAATTATTCTATCTATGATAGATATAAATTAACCGAACGTTCCGTTGCTATCCCTTGCTATAGAACCCTAAAACTGTTATTTAGTCTGTCTGTCCAATTAAAATTGTGTGTTGTTTGAACTTTACCTGCACCGAACTACGATTGTTTTGTTCAGATACTTAGCTATAGGTAATACCTAGGGACTGCAGTACGAGGTGTACTTAAATTAAATTCTAGTTTTTTTAAAGATATTTGAACTTACTTACCTTTTCAAATTGTTTTATTGTACTATCGTGAAGTTTATTCTGACGTGAGGGTTTCCATGTCAGTGCCAGCTAGAATAGCTAGTGGTTTATATTCAGGGTAAACTGCAACGCAGGTGACTAGGATCCCTGCAGGTCTTCTAGCCCTGAAAATAAGTAGGTAGTTATATGAACTAACTATTTACGTATTACGTATCAAACACAAGTCTACTTACAACACATTATGTGCAAAATGCATTTTGCTTTTTTTTACGTAGGTACTTATTCATTCATGGTTCCACTAAGCAATAAGTACCTACACTAACAATATTATCATCCCAAAAGTCATAATATCGTTAACTTTTCGAACTACCCACGCACCTGTCAAGTCTTACAATGTAATCAACTAATCACCCCAACCCTAGTACGGAATCTAATTACGTTTTTGATGAGGCATCAATCGTTGATTGGGGCTGCACTAACGGTAAACATCAACTGACAGTGACAGCAGACACGATGGCTGACGTCATAGCGTGCGCGCGAGCTGTTGAACGCTTCCGGCATGCAACCTGCACGGGCTGCCAGTATTTGAACTTTTTATTGCATTAATAGACAATTTTATTTTTTTCTTAAAATTAGATTTTGTAGACACGTCTATAGACGGAATTGTTTCGGTCATGTTTACGAAAGTGTTTACAGTATTTTTTTAACGTAATAAGTTTAAATAGTGTAAAAAATCTTATAGTCAGTTTTAGTATAAGATAAGTCATTGCCCTTCAACGGGACTAATAAGTTAATGCTTGGTTACCTACGCGCCTTTGTTGAACTTTTTGTACCTACTGAAATAAGTTATAATATTATAAGTAAGACGTAGACACGCAATTTCAAGCTTTACCGAAAGTTATCCACTCAATACAATACCACATTAATCACCAAATATCGTCAATATTAAACTTAACAATTCGGAGTTACTGTTCTCGTGTTCGAAACACTTGGGAACTTTCCTTTCAGCGGTTTTCAATTCGATGAACAGCCCGAAATATACTTAGGTATAAGACCACATTAGTGCTTATTTTGTACGGCGACGAAATAAAGTGCTAGAAAAAGATGATTGATGATGCCTATTTCTGAGTAGGAATAAATAAGACAGACCTTTGCGAAAAACTGCTACTATATTATCAGGAATAATACATAATGAATGATTTGTTTAGTTGTATTTGGCTCATATTTGGCATAACATCTTCGGAGTCCCACAGTGAAATACCATTAAATGTCACTGTTTTTACTCTTCTACGATTGTGTCTACTTTAATAAACTTTTGCCTATAATTTTCCATATGGCAACATTGAATCTAACACAGTGCTCTAGTTCAATATTCCAAGTCCAACATTTCCCGCGTTCAGAGTGACATAGCGGATATTGAAACCGCCACACACCCTTGCGTGTGGTGCACTGACAACTGCATTCACACTTGACGTTTTTATCGATACCTTGATAGTTCATCGTGTAGTAACATCACTATGCTTGCTTCAAGTTGTCGTGTTCATCCAAGGGGTGGATGAATGAGATCTTTAGCGATAAAGTTTCTTTGTTTGAAGGAATATAATTAGAAAAAGTACAGAAATGACTAACATGTAGAAACCATATCTTATATGGTACAGGGAGGAGGAGGGAGGCGGCGCACGTCGCGTTGTGCGTTCAAATAAAACCTACGAAATGCCCCTATTATATTGTTATCCCAAATGAGGATTCTAAGCATCTATAGATACTTACTGGTTTTTGCTAGGTATATGTAGAGAGGAACCTACTCCTTAAGTTAAATACTTACTTTATTTTATTTGCTATAAATAAATATTAACTGAGCTAGTTCCTATCGAATTCGTCCATCAGTCCGCAGTATAAGCAACAGTATCTATTCAAAGTTGATAAATTATTACAAAACTTATTTTTATGACTAGCCAACCATTTCCGAATTGTAATAGTGTAACCCCACTAAAACCATAACTTCTACACACACACCTCCATTTTTTTCCAAAAATAATAACATTTGGGATCCCCAAAATGCTCAATAGAAAGTATCATTTAAATTCCACGTAAAACCCATACGTAATCGAAATCCGATATTCCAACATAAAACATACCTAACACCCATAACAAACGAACTGATCCCGCAAAAATAGGGTGTAAAGTGAAAAAGAAAAACGGATATTATTTGATCGTGCGATATATCACTGAAATGGCGTACGGTAGGGGAGAAAACAAACTCAATGTCCCAATATCCAATGAAAAATCAATCCATCATAACCAATAAAAAATCTATAATATCCCGTTTCGATGGACAAATGGTAGAATTTTTATGTTTCCGCAAAATAGTTGCTAGTGACTGTAGTTCGGCAAAAAATAGTGCAATGGATTTTTAAAAGAACTCACCCTAGTATCGAATACAACTGAAGGCAGAAAAGCACATTCTGACAATACTTTTGTCTTCGCTATATTTTTTTTATTACTATACGCATTCAGCACTTTTTCAACAATTAAGTACGAGTATAACATTTCTTTTTGTTGTATTTTAAAACTTCTGAATCAATTCATGGCATATTTCTATTTAATTTAAACAATTTTTATTGTTTAAAACATAAAAGTTCGGTTGGGTTATTGTATTGATGTTATTTTTTCTAAAATAAACCAGCACTTGCCAACAAGTTTTTCTAGATAATGGAATAAAGAAAAGAAATAAAACACTATCGCAGCATGCAAGCAGCAATATTGAATTTGGCGCCAATCCCTTTTCAACAGATTAAATATATTTACATTGTATGAAAAATCTGTCAATGCTACGTAGGAAAACTTGTAGGACAACTGACACCTGTCAGATTTTCGATTTCCGATTTTTATTTTCGACCGATCAGCTGTCCGTTGTTTTTGTTTTGTTGTGAAAATCAATAAAAATAATTAATTTTAATATAAAAGTATTATAAATTGAGACTTTAATTTCAAATTCATGTTTCGAAAAAATATAATACTACTTAGTAAGTCTTACGTATTTGTGTAATATAAATTGTTCTACTTCCACAACCACTAATAATTTTGAAAAATTCACTTTATGACATGAATTTACAGAAAAACATACTCCAAAAACGATGACGTCAAGCGGTATGATTGAATACGCTATCCGGAGCAAATTAAGTTCGGCTTTGGAAGCTATGCACTTGGATATCATAAACGAATCCTACATGCACAACGTGCCTAAGGGAGCGGAGACCCATTTCAAAGTGATTGTTGTTTCGGATAAATTCGAAGGACTTCCCTTGATAAAGGTACTTTCTTGATCAATATCATTTGCGGATCCAGGGGCCTAGGTGTTCATGTCCTAAATCATTGTAGTCATTTCATGACATGGTTGTTGATAACCCTGAACTCTCAACGAAAATTCTAGATCTCCCACCAACCATAAGAATTAACTGAATCAACACAGTATATTTTTTTAAATCCTACATTCCCAACCCAACAATACTTTCTATAGAATCATCTTTTATATGTTAAGTTTATCTGTGTGTATACTGGATATTCTACTTTTCTATAAGTATTCTAAAAGGGTGCAATCATGACACTAAATCCCATTGTAAAGATAACAGCAGTTACATTAGGTATTCCACAAACCTTCCCACTAATAAGAAACATTAAAAAGTAAAAGTGTTAGCCTATAATGTCCCACTGCTAGGCCTTAGCCCAGTCCGTGAGACATCCGTGAGTTATCTGAGACACAAGAGGCAAAGGCCTCTTGTCTCACGGAAGATATTAATACAGTGAGAAGGATTTAGCATAATCACCACTCTTGCCAAATGCGTGTTGGTGATCTCAAACCCGAGCCATGCTTGAAAAGTAGGAATCAAGAAACATTATTCAATATTCAACAATTTATTTCCTTTTTCCAGAGACATAGACTAGTAAACGATTTGTTGAAAGAAGAGTTTCGAACAGGAGTGCATGCTCTCTCTATAGTAGCAAAGACCCCAAAACAATGGGAAGAAAGTGATAAGGTTGTGGAGAGCAGTCCCAACTGTCGGGGAGGATTTGGGAAATAGATTTATTAATGCATAGATAGGGGAGAAAAAATAGAATGTATCCTTAGTAATATTAGATAAACTTATATAATATACAAGAAAAATTAAATGGAAGCTATATACCTTTCCCTTCAGTGGGAGATTACAAGCATATAAAACTTTATTTATTTTAATTGTTTATTTTCACTATTATATGTAGGTACTGTTGAATTTAAAATAAATATTTTTTGCTTCTCAAGTATTCTTTTTGTATGCATGCATTAATGAGCGACGGACTCGTGGTCACACCGTTTTGCTACACCAGTGTGACTACGAGTAATTTATTTTCCTCGTGGTCACACTACTCTGAAATTGACTGAATAGTAGGTATGTAGTGAAGTGCCCGATAGATAAATTAATTACGATAGACAACCGTAGGTTAACAGTAGGTTAGGTTAAGTTTTTTTTTTTTTGTGAATGTTTCATTAATTATTATATTTTAATTATATTTTCATTGCGGTGTGACCACGAGGAAAATAAATTACTCGTAGTCACACTGGTGTAACAAAACGGTGTGACCACGAGTCCGTCATCCATTAATGTACCCTAAAGTAACTCGACAAGGGTACAATGTTATGGAATAGTTTATCTATAACTAGCTGTGCCCCGCGGTTTTACCCACAGCGCACCCATTCCCGTAGGAAATACGAGATAAATAGTATCCTATATCCGTCTCCTGGTTCTAAACTACATCTCCACCAGTTTTCAGCCAAATCGGTTCAGCAGTTCTCGAGTTATAAATAGCGTAACTAACACGACTTTCTTATTTATATATAGATAAACTTGATTGAGGAAGTGGGAAAAGAGAAAAAAGTATGTTACCTCATGGTAGCCAAGAGGAATAAAATCCTTGTGCTCAGATGATACCTTCCATGAAATGAGACGTTTTGGGGAAAAAAAATTACAATTCACTGGGAGCCTAAAGGAATTGGAATTCTTCAGTCCAATGGGAATTAATTAACAGCACATAACATAATACTTATAACTTACATTTATTTCTAGTAAATCAATCACTCATCAATACATAACCGCTTGTTGTATATAATTTGATATGAATACATACATATGATATACACTGTAATATACAGATCATAGTTCACATTTTGAAAAAACTAAGTTTTAATTTTACAATTTATATTCATTGATTATTTTTAAAGACTGTACTTTGATTACTATTATAGTTTTATAATCTACTTGATCTATTGTTTGTGAAGATCATAGGTATTTGAATGTCTTATAACTAGTAATGTAAATATACTATATTTTACACAATAACAGTCACATAATCAATCATAAATTGTTGGACAGTTAATAAGATACTGCCAATTCAATATATTTGTAATTTTACATTATTTGAGTAGAAATCTGACAAGTTAGTTTACTTGAATTAACAATAATTAGATCAATAAAGACTTTATCAGGAAATCACATAAAAACTAACAACAAAATGAAATGTAATACTGTTATGTGATTCTAATAAAGTCCATAAGTGTAGTCCCAAATGGAGACATTATAGAATTTAGATTTACAGAATACAAATTCTTTTTACATAATTTTATTTCAAAAGTTTACAGGCCTTGTTCATAAACGCTTATTCAATTTTTTTGTCTCTTTCCAACATACGGTATTTTCCGAAGAGCAAAAGAGACAAAACACTTTTAAAAACAGTGCTTTGGCTATGGAGCGTTTATGAATATGAGAGTATGTTTCAAGCCTCAAGTACAATGAGTTAACTCACCCAGTGTGAAATACACAAAGCTAGCATATATTACATTGGACGAATTTATAAGCTGATATTGAAGTCGCCTCCTAATAAATAACTTGTAATTGAGACTTGGTACCTTTCCACTAGTGCTATCCTATGCACTGATAATTTCGAAATGTCATCAACCATATCAATATCATAGCTGATATCCACATCATGCACTTGTAGCGCTCGGGGCGTAGCTTGACTAAGCTATGTTAACTAATTGCGATTGTTAAGCTACGTGCAGCTCGGTCCTTTCTTGGATAGGTGGTTGATAGTGGCATTTCTATCAGAGCGCCACCATGCTTCAGAACTTAAATTGTCGTTAAATTGTTGGTCCCGGATGTTTCAATTGATAGACCAAGTCGGAGGCCTTTAGGCGGTCTAAAAACTCCGACACCGGGGTTGGATAACCTACACAAACTTACTAACCAATCATCACTACATAGTATAAAACAAAGTCGCTATTTTTGTCTGTTTGTTTGTCTGTATGCTTAAATCTTTAAAATTACGCAACGGATTTTGATGCGGTTTTTTGTAATAGGTAGTGATTCAAGAGGAAGGTTTTTATGTAAAAAAATTCCCGAAATTCCCACGGGAACGGGCACAACGCGGGTAAAACCGCGGGGCGCTGCTAGTATCCAATATAACATAGCATAGCTCTAATGTAAAGGTACTCTTAAAATTCACTGATAGATTTAATAGACTATATTTCACTATCCAACAATAACAAGACTATCACAAGTCTTGTTTAGTCCATTCACACAACACACCGCTGACCGCGGTGTTAGTTATATCAGAGGTTGTAGTTGTCCAATCGTAGTTTGCCCTCGTTTTCAGTCAAGTATAACATATCGGCCATGGTTTGTTCGCATATCGCTTCTTCAGCCTTTTCTGACATCTGTGGAGTAAACAATGATAGATTTTCGACGATATCACCGTGCTTGTCTCTTGTTATTTCTTAGAACAAATAATTTTTAAAAAATATGTTTTTTATATACTTTGACGTTTTCAAAACATTCAAATAACGAACTAATCAATTTTAAGTATCTTTTGGTTTTAAAGTCATGAAGATGGAGAGCGACAAAGGTAGCTTATGACGTCATAAATGTCTCAAATACAGACTTACTTGATGATCAACACGATTGAAATCGCCGGATTTGGCATAAGCAGTCAAACAAACCCTCTTTAGCTATATACTACAGTAAAGAATTATAAGTAGATATAATTTTACTTACCGGCCTATACTTATAATCCGTGACCGGAGAAAACTTAAAATTAGGTCCAAAGTTAACAGACACCGTTACATTCTTATGTAACGACACAGTGGGATAGTAACAACCCTGGTAGATGTCCGAGAACGCCTCCCCTTGGCACTCGCCGTTCTTGAAGTAGAATATCTTGCTACCAACTAGAGGCTTCAGATTGTTGAGAGATTCTTGAATGTTGTCCTTGTCTTCGTAGTAGAGATGACTCTTGAATTTGACTAGAGGCTGTGGAGAAATGTATAACGAGTTTTAAATGCAGTTTTAAGGACACGTTAAGCCGTCGGTTCCGGTTACTTTCTACGGATAGTAGTCGTTACTTGAGCCATGTCAGAGGCTTTTGGCGGCTCAATAACTCTGACACCAGGATTGGTCAGGTTGGCCATCCACTCGATGAAGAAGAAGAAAGAATTATTGTCTTTATACTTTAACTCCCTTCTCTTTACTGAAAGTTTGTGATTAGATGTTTGTTACTCTTTCACGCAAACATTACTTAACGGATTCTGATGGAATTTTCGTCTAACATAGCTAGTATATTAAAATAGGACATAGGGTACTTTCATCTCGAAATCTAGGGTATGATAAAAATGCTGCTATATTCTTCAGTCTACTGATGAGTGAGATGCTTTGATCAACAGTGGAACATTAAATGCTATTTTTTTCAGTACCACATGGCGTCGATCAAGATAAATAACGTAGCATAAATAAAAATAAGGTATGAACTCACTCTATCCTTATAAGTATTGGGTGTGTATTTGGTAGAGGCGCTCTCCGGCAAGATGATGAGAAAGCCAAGAGTGTCGCCTTCGCCGTACCCGCTGCTGTAGTGCTTGCCGCGGGACTCGTGGAACCTGTAGAAATAAAGTAAAGCAGTAAAGTATTAGCCTGTCATGTCCCACAGCTGGGCAAAGGCCTCTCATCTCACTGAAGATATAAGTACAGTGAGAAGGATTAGGCATAATCAACACGATTGCCTAATGCAGGTTAGTGATATCAAATCCGAGCTACGCTTGAAAAGGAGGAAACTGTTTACTGTCGACCCGGGAATTGAACCCGGGACCTCGGTCTTGGCAGGCGATTGCACATATTAATAGACCAACGAGGCCACGAGGACCACTGGGATATTAACGATGAATTTGAGGTTAGGTTAGGTTTACAGGCAGGGTTGGCTTACTGATTGTTTTCAAGGACTTATTGAACTGTGGTATATTCAATCGTAAACCAATCAATTGCCGTGCGAGTCATTTTCCTTTAGTTTGCCACGCAAAGTAAGAACGCCGTTATACGTTTGCATATTTAAAAAACCATTTTCAGTTCCAAAAAGAACATTATATTTTTTAAATTCAGAATCGGTTCTTAATCGGTGCTCTCTTGGTGGTCTGGAAACTACGACACCAGGGTTGGCCACTAACCTACTCCAAATCTATACTAATATTATAAAGCTGAAGAGTTTGTTTTGTTTGTTTGTTTGTTTGTTTTAAACGCGCTAATCTCAGAAACTACTGAACCGATTTGAATAATTCTTTCACTGTTAGATAGTCTATTTATCGAGGAAGGCTATAGGCTACATTTTATCCCGAAATTCCCACGGGAACGGGCACAACGCGGGTAAAACCGCGGGGCGCTGCTAGTGAATGAATAAATTGAAAGACTTGTCCTGAACCCCTAGCGGCCTCACTTGGTGCCCTTGCGACTGCGCCACGAGTAGCCGAACTTGTCGTATCCGAGCGGCGCCTGCAGGTTGGCGTAGCGCCGGCCCCAGCCCGCGCGCGCCGCCGCGCCCTCGGGCAGCTCCTCCACGTGCGCCTCCCAGTACCACGCGCCCAGCGACACGCCTGCACGCACACACACACACACATACACACATACATACGTGATTAACCATAGGCCAAAACTAGTAGCTTCTACAGGAATTTACGTGGTTGCGAAGACATTGAAGACGAAAAGACGTACATGTGGATTCTTCGATATTGAATCAAATGTCAGAGTCAGTTTAGTAAGCATTTGAGACAAATGCAAAACCATTATAATTTTATTCATAGACGTACTTAAATCCCAAACGTTCATTGAATCAAATGTCAGTCAGTTTAGTAAACATTTAAGACAGAAATGATCGATACCGGAGTTCATTATACATATATAATCTTAAATAACTCTGCCTGTATGTTACTCTTTCATGCTTAAACCATTGAACTAGATTTTGATGAAATTTTGTGGACATAGGATCCAGTTTATTACGCCAACTGCCAGCGACACTTGTTTTACAAAGTCATTGTAAACAAATGTCACAATGACAATCAAATTTATATAAATAAAAATGAATCGCCGAACGTATGTACGCACATAACATCAGAAACTGCACCAAATTAGATGATTCTTTTTTTATGTGTTCCTAATTGTCAGGACATGGTTTTTATATGAGAAAAAATCCCGCGGGAAGGGGTACAACGTAGGTAACACCGCGGGGCGCGGCTAGTCAAATAAATATTCATCACAAGTGTAACTCACCATGCGTCGCCCTCAGCATGCAGTACCCCTTATCACCAGTGACCGCCAACCGGTCTTCACTCAACCGAAGTTGCGGCGCTCTGTCGTGAAGCGCTAACAACAACGCGCCGGGACACATCGGCCGGTACAACCAGCCAGGAATCGGCTTTCCACTCCATTCGTTGTTCTCGTCGAACTCCTGGAATTATCACGAGGATGTAGAGCGACCATTATTACGTTAGGAGTTATAAGATGGCGTATAGTTTGAGGGAAAGAACAGTGTACAAAAATCAGAGTTGGAAAGTAGGGATAAGCTATACAAATGCCACTAGTATCGGGTCTGACAGTAGAATATTTTGCTGTTGATACCTATATAATTTAACAAATGAAAAGGTATCTTTTCTATATTTAAATCATGATTACCTAGAGTTCGAATGTAACTAATTGAGCATAATAATCACTAAAAAGCAATCAATTCATTACTTCAAATCACACATACCTGTCTGCACGGCGCATGAGGATCAGGTTCTGCCAGAATGTACCTATACCCATCCTTATTAAAGGGATGTTCGGTCGGGTACCCGTGCGAGGGTAGTTTCAACGCGGCGAGATCAGCCGCGCGGCCTTTCTTGCCCGCGGGCGCGCCCGCCTCGGCCGCCCCGCCGACACCCGGCCGACGCTTCCCTTGACGACCCTTAACGTTACCCGCTAAAGGGACTGTGGACAAACACATTTTGTTTCAACTCCTAGCATAAATATTGGTTACCTTTAATAAAAATAAAAGTATTAGCCCGTAAATTACAGTGAAGCCGTTATCACCACGCTTGCGGCATATATATGCG
This sequence comes from Cyclophora punctaria, assembly GCA_951394245.1. NCBI lineage: Eukaryota > Metazoa > Arthropoda > Insecta > Lepidoptera > Geometridae > Cyclophora > Cyclophora punctaria. Next base: position 9,586,025 of record OX596175.1, read on the forward strand.
GGTTGGTGATCTCAAACCCGAACCATATTTGAAAAGTAGAAAACATGTTTTCGCTCGACCCGGGAATTGAATCCGAGACCTAAATATTGGCAGGCAAATGCACATACTACTAGACCACCGAAGCGTATTGGTTACCTTATGAAAGGTCTTTAAGAAGTCTCTACATTGATCGCGGCAAATATTCAAATAACGCGCCTCAGCTCACACATCGCCGGTTTGTTGCTGCGTTAGTAGAGACCTGACCTTAGACATACCTACTCATTCTGCATAAGTATCGTTTGATTATGAACTTTGAAACCCTAGTAAAGTAGTAAATAAAAACTAGATTATGATATGAAGAAAATACTCTTTCTTAGCGACTAAAATTAGCTAGAATACATCTGCTCTACTTATAAAAATAGTAACTCTTTCTTAATAGAATTAATGAATGAATTAATATTATTATTCATGAGTCCCTATATTATCAAAATTCAATCAAAAACGTATCCTAATGGAAAGGAAATAAGGAAAACACTCTGGTACTGCGCATTTACGTATAGGTAACATGAAATTAGCATAAAAAGTCCTTGAACGACACTATGAACATTGCAGACATCGTTTTCATTTATAATGGGTTCGTTCGTAACGTAATACGAACATGGTAATCTTATAATATAAAACTAGCTGTGCCCCGCGGTTTCACCCGCAGTGCCCCCGTTCCCGTGGGGATTTCGAGATTTTTATTACTTATTTTCTTATATAAAAATCTTGTCCGGACAATGAGGAACACATAAAAAATAGAATCATCCAATTCGATGCAATCGTTCTTAAGTTACATACATTTCGGCGATTCATTCTCGTGTCACAATGCTAGTTACCATACTCCTCGGAAACGGCTTGACCGATTTTTATGAAATTTTATATGTATATAGGTACAGTAGGTCTGAGAATCGGCTACTATTTATTTTTCATACCCTAGGATAACGATTGTCCACCCCTTTATTTCTATATGAAACGATAACTTTATAAGGTCCTGGCGCAGTTTGACGGACTAAACCATATATCGCGAATGTTAAGCAACGTTTAGCTCGGATGAGGGAAAAACACATTTTAGAAGCCGTATCAATGTTTTAACAATCTGTATTGCAACTTCATATTCTGAGTCTAATAAAATATTTTTACTGGTAGGATTTTACGCAAGTAACCGAAGAGCTGTTATTAGCTACGTGTACTACCTACCTATACTAATATAATAAAGCTAAAGAGTTTGATTTTTTGTTTGTTTGAGCGCGCTTATCTCAGAAAATACCAATCAGATTTAAATAATTATTTTTGAAATGTATAGCCACATTCAACAGGAAGGTTATAGGCTATTTTTTATCCCGAAATTCCTCCGGGAACGGACACAATTCGGGTAAAACCGCTGGGCGCTGTTAGTAAGTAATTTAGGTAATCATTACAATTTACTCAGGTGGTGTATTAGGTATTTAGTTGTCATAAACAAGCCTTTACTTTAGTTTGGGCCTAACAACATTAGACAATGCTTGATTATTCTTCAATCAATGATGTTAATACACGAACCAATAACCGAAGTACTAAGAATAGATCATTAATTAACCACGTAAGAGCGAGTCTTTCACATAACAATTCCACTTCGTGCAATTCACCGGCGTACGTGACTACTCTAACATCGTCACTCACAACACTAGAGGTTATTACCAAGTAAATAATATTAATTATGTACTCACTATCCATAACACACCGTTATTCCACCGACTAACATACAAAATAATATTATTAGTTACACTGAACTGATAAGATAATACGTACCTACATATCGAAAACTTCCTTTAAATCGTGTACAAAAAAACGTATTTAAAACGATAAAGATATAGCATTGCAACACAGTGCCGTACATACATAACTATAGACAATATAATTATATTTATACCAGTGTTATCAGATAAAAACAAAAACATGGAACTGGTTGAAACTGGTTGAAAAATACTGCTAATAAAATCGTCTTACCCGCCATGGAGTTCAAGGTAACAGTTGTGGTCTATTTAAATCTAAAATCAATAGAGAAATCGCGACGAGTTGGGACGAGTTTACACTTATCGACTATTGTACGCACACTACGGTATGCATACGTCTATTAAATGAACGTTATGTATGTGTTCCGACGTGTTTACATTCGTGAATGCACAGAACAATGTTTTATTATTCACGTATATGTGTCTTTGTCTATAATTTTACGTATGCGACAGTGTTAGTTCTGTTTTCAGTAGTACTGGGATAAGACTGAAGTTTTAATGGCTACAAATGGGTGTTTAATAGTGTTTGAGTTTTTATTATTAAAAGGATTTTATCGTTAAGTACCTAAAAATAATTAATTGATAGGCTTTTAATTTTTTTTGTACTATGTTAATTAAAATGGAATAAAAATAGTACAATACTAACAATATTTTTCCGATACATAAAAATGTATGTTACTTAATTTGCGTTACCAACAATATAGAATTAATGAAAATATCAGTTTGGTATAGTAATCAACATTGGATAATCTTTGAAATTTAATTCAAATGTTTCAGATAAATGGCACCGCCCGGGGCGTGTTTCACTGAAGTACCTATAAAATAGCATACCCTCGCTTAGCTTCGGTTAATCAAATTTGCGTAATGTTCCCGAAGGAATTCTGGGATACTTAAAAACAAATAAACATCTGTTCAGGATTACCTAAGTTTGACCGAGGACAGACAGCAGGACACTGTTTTATACTGTTAATAAGATTAAGATATTTAAAGAATATATTGCAATCAAGTGCTTAATTGCTAATTTTCTTATAACATAACTTCATCTTTGTTTACTAGTAAATAAAATATTAAAATAGTAAAACAAAGTTACATGCAGTAAATCTATACTAATATTATAAAGCTGAAGAGTTTGTTTTGTTTGTTTGTTTGTTTGTTTAAACGCGCTAATCTCAGAAACTACTGAACCGATTTGAATAATTCTTTCACTGTTAGATAGTCTATTTATCGAGGAAGGCTATAGGCTACATTTTATCCCGAAATTCCCACGGGAACGGGCACAACGCGGGTAAAACCGCGGGGCGCTGCTAGTTTATTAATGAAAATTTTAGAATGTCTCAGGTGTCAGATAGGGATCTGACACCTGAAACATTGCATCTTGCAGGGGCAAGAAATTTTGAGCTCATTCATTCATTCAATTCTAATAGGTTAGTAGCCAACCCAGGTGTCGGAGTTTTTAGACCGCCTAAAGGCCGCCGTCATGGTCTAATTTTCAGTTAAAATATACTTACTTGTAGCAATCCCCATATCAGTGACTTTGAGCTGCCCTTGCTTGATCATAGCCTCATAATTGGGCTTGATAGCTGTCAACTCCGTGTTGTACAGACCAAACATGGGGCCTTGTGCTGCGTCTTCTTCGTATGTGAATAGTACTTGGATATCCTTTATTAACGCCCTTTGTACTGTCGCATACCAAGATTGAGTTACTCTGAAACAAATTATTAAGTTATTTCTAAATTTCTGGCCTATTTTTTTATTTGGTTCTCTGTGTTTTACATAGACAATATTTTGACATTTGGGTTTTTTATTTCTCTTTCTAGGCAAGAATGTAAAGAGTTTTGATAATCTGTACAGCATACACAAAGAGTATTTAATTCAAAGTTTTAGTACACAAAACTAAATTAGTTAACAAAGTTGTAAACATTGTGCTGGTTAAGAGTCTTTTGACTCAATAACTTGTAGCTGAATAGATTTTAACTGACCATAAAAACCAAAGACCATTAAGCAGTCAATATGCTACAACACCAGAATTAGTGACTAGCTTATAAGAATTTTCATTTATACACCATTTCAATTACTTATTTCAGAAGATGATCTATTAACCATGGAAATGAAAATAATATAGAACACATATTTGAATATCAAAGATACTAAGTGCCTTTCAAGATCAGACCTTGCTACATTTGCTAGGACTGGGCCATTAGATGGTTGGATTATTCTACAAGAGCTATATCAATATCTACATTGGACCCACTGTTAATCTTACTCTCATGATGATGCAATACAGCCGAAACATTGAGGTATGCATGTTTATTTCATGATTAAGTCCTGTTATTTCACTATTAAGTCCCATTTATATTAGTGTTTATAATGATACTGCTTACCTCCTCGGCATAGTGGTCATAGCTTCCCAGTATTGGTCTATATAAGGAATGATTTCCCGATCCTTGCTGAACAGGACCTTGTTGGTGCCATCCTTGGAGCTCTCTTGTCTCAAGTTGGCTATCGCTGTTAGGCACATCTGAGGGAAGGCTGTAAGAGAAATAAAATGTAATAATTGTGAGTAATATGCCTATTGATTGTGAGATATTTTTCATGATAATGGTATATCTATAAGTTCTTTGTTTTAACTAGGTATGCCTCACCATAATATTTATGGTAAAGTACATAAGTAATATGGTTTATTAAGCAACTATTTTAGTTATTTAAAACATTTGAATAAGTATTGCCAGGTCGAGTTAAAAAGTGGCACCGATGAATACTGTTTACTTCCTCATTAGGGTCGGCTAACAGAAGCCAAAAGTTTGCCAACAAACTGTTATAATATAACAGTAATAATATAACTGTTATAATATAACTATATTATAGTTAGCGGACATACATACAATATTCTGGAATTTTTTTGGTAGGTACTAGGTAATATTTTTTGGATAAATAAAAAAAGGCTAGTGACTTTCAATCATAATGCCACATATTTTATATTAAAAGTGTATTTGGTAGTTAACTTACGAGCTTGATTCTTTTTGAAGGTCTCCAGCCCAGTTGGTGAGCAGTTTTTACAAATAAATAGATAGTTTGTCATAAAAGGCACCAATTTGCCCAGCTGGTACCCAATACAGGACTCGTGGAACCATCTGTTGCATGAAGCACAAAGAAGTTCTGCTATGTTGAGGTTTCGGTCCTTACCACTGCAGGAAAAAATAATTATCGTAGGTTAAAACACAAGAAAGCCTTTAGAGTTTTAGCGCCAAAATCGATAGACGAATTTTTCGCAAGTTCTGCACACTGAAGATGATTTTCATAACAAAAGTATAGCATATTTACCAATAACATGCACCCTGAGATTCACTGGAAGACTTGCCAGTCTTATTTTTATCACCATCTACCGGCTTTTGAGATTCAGATTGGTTGTTGTGGCCATTAGACCCGTCTGCATCAGTAGGTTTCTTCATTCCGTCGTTTGATGAAGACATTTTTGAATGATTTTCGGGATATTGGTTTACTTACAGCAAACAACTAATTCATTGTTATCAGAAAACTTTGACTTTCGCACAGTATTTTATCGCGAAAATTCGAAAATGGAATGACCAGACTAAACAAAACGCAAAATTACTTTGTATTTGATTGTTTGAATTCAATTGATTAAAGTTTTTGATTTGATTGCTAAGAGACTGACTGACAGTGGCAGATTAATTATTTCAATAGATGGATGGGCTGGTATGAGATTCGTTCAAAAATAAAACAATTATTACCTATTCTATTAAATTATCTATTAAAGGATAAGTTCAGTTATCATCATCATCATCATTATTTTTATTGCGAAGTTTCATTACACGTTTATAAAAAAAATATCTGATTGTAAATATAAAGGCGTCACCATTTTTTTTAAATAGCCAACGATGATCATTTCGTTCAAAAACAGTTCAAATAAATTTCAGTTGTCAACGGTTGTCTTGGAAACGAAAAACAAATTGCATTTTCAATTTGTTTCTGTGGTTGGTTTTGTTTATTTTTCAAACAAAGGAAACCAAGCGAAAAATATCTTAAAAAATGGATTCCGTTACGAGTACTGCTGACTTGTATTTAGAGACGAAATCTCGTCAAGAGAATATTCTATTGGCGCTCATCAAAGAATTATGCGCTGAAAACAGCATATCAGCTAAGTTGAAGGGCAAAGTGACCAGGATCATGGCTGATTGTGACCTGGCTCATCACTCCAGCCTCCACCAACTTAGTGCTGCCGACGAGAGCACTACTTCATTATTGGGTAAGTCAAGATTTGAAAAATGGAGATATGTTACATGCACCTCCCTATTTAAACTATCACGATATGAACACATTGTAAACACTAATGTAGAGGGAGAGGACTTAATTAATCGCGAATAAAACATTTAATGCATACCTTAACGTTACGGCTGATATATTATTACAGTGTTTACAATGCACAACCAAATAATACTAGTCCTAGAACTTTGCCAAATAAATGTAAAGTAGTTTGCTGCTTTGAGACCTTTGCCCAACAGTGGAAAATAAATTTAAGCTAAAAAATCCTAAAAGCTCCATATTTTATCAACCTATGCCTGTCTAGACCTAAAGGAACCTATTATTTTTCCCATTTAGACTTATAGGAATATATTACTTTCAGGATTCATGCAACAAACATCCCAAGAGCTCACATTTGACGAACAAACAGAGCTAAACCAAGCCATAGCCTACAAAATTAAGAAGAAACTGCCATCCTACATGAGCGAGCTTGACCAACTCCAGAAGTCTAGAAAAGAGAAAATTTCAAATAGAGAACAGTTGAAAACTCAACAAAAAAGTTTGGATGAGAACTTGGAAATTCTTAAAGAACAGGAGAACGAAAAGGTTGAGATTATGATGGAATGGCTTAACCATAGACTAGGGGAGATATCACAGTTCAGAGACAATAGCAGTGAACTTCTTACTTTGAAGACAAGGATTTTGGAACTTAAGTCTAAGTAAGCATACTTATAAATGTTTATACTTCGTACCCCTTTTGTCTCTTCTACTTCACTCTGGTACAGGACACAAAAGTCTCTATACTTCATAGCAAGGGAATACTTATACTTAAACTTTCAGAGAAACTTTAGAGTTAAGTTTCAATAATTATTTTTTAAGAAATAATGTTATTACAAAAATCTTAAGCTTATTTTTGACCACGAAATGTATTGACTTGAAATAGCTATATTTATAAACAAACTAACTAAATAGCGTATATTTTTTCTTTCAGAATCCTCCATCTTCAAATACTGCAGAATATCTACACGGAAACCAACCAATCGATGAAGGCGTACAGCGAGGTCCACAAGGATTTGAAGGATAGTATCAAGAAATCTGAAGAGAACATCAAACATTTCAAAGAAATGATTCAAAAGGACTTTAGTCAATATACATAGACTGTTAGTTATAGGATTTGCGTACTACATTATATTTTTTATGGGTCCGAAAATGCAAACTAATAAGGTTAATATTCCTACCAAAGACAATTTCTTCTATAGAAGAAAAATGTTTAGTGATGATAAGAATAGAATTAAATCACAACCTTTTTCCTCTACTTTAGTTTTGTCTTTGGTACATTGGTCATATTAGTTTTCATTTTAGAACTTGTAAGAAGATAATGGAGTATCTTATTTTAATATTAGGTACATAATATTGTTGTGCATGACAGTATAAATATTTCGTAATGTTAGTGCAAAGAGGTTGATTTGTTCATAAATTTTAAAGTTAATAAATTATATTTTTGATATCGTTGTTTAATCATCTCTTCGGATTTCTATGTAGAACTACATAATTTGCTTCATCTAGGTATATCCTACTAATAAAAAAAAAAAAAAAAAAAAGTATTAGCCTGTAATGTCCCACTGTTGGGCAAAGGCCTCTCGTCTCACTGAAGATATCAGTACAGTGAGGAGGTTTCAGGCGTAATCACCCCGCTTGCCTAATGCGGGTTGGTGATCTCAAACCCGAGCCATGTTTGAAAAGTAGGAAACATGTTTTCGCTCGACCTGGGAATTGAACCCGGGACCTCAGTTTTGGCAGGCGAGTGCACATACCACTAGACCACCGAGGCGTAATATTAATATTACGTATAAATGCGAAAGTTTGGGAGGATGGATGTATGATGTTTGATTACTCTTTCTCGCAAAAACTACTCAACGGATTTTTATAAAACTTTACAGAGAAATATAGGTCTTAAATCAGAATAACACATGGGATACATTTTATCCCAAAATCCCCGCGGGAACGGGTACACCGCGGGGTGCGGCTAGTATATTCTAACGCGATATAGTCCCGTTTCATTAGTTAATGAAGGTACCTATATGTTTTGCCACACTCTAATCCCTTGGGCAACTTCATCCAGTCCATCTAGAAGTTTTAGCGTGAATTAATAGCCGCGTACCCACCTAGCGCACAGGCTCGCGAGCCATGACTCGCGAGCCGCCATCATAAGTCGTGTATATTCAGCTGCAGCTATTTTCCTAGCTTCGCGCGCGAGCCAAAACATAACCGAACCCACCTAACACACAGCGCTCACCGAGGCACCTTTGAGCGCGTCAAGTTTACCGTTACCCCGAGCCATCTGTTGTCGCTCGGGGCCGAGCCGTGCTCAGCCGAGCAAACGCGCGCCCGAGGCAGCCCGAGGCACGTCCACACCAGACGAGCATTTGAGCCATGGCTCGCGAGCCTGTGCGCTAGGTGGGTACGGTTATGTTTTGGCTCGCGCGCGAAGCTAGGAAAATAGCTGCAGCTGAATATACACGACTTATGATGGCTCAGCCTGCCTCGCGAGGCGGCCTCGTGAAAATTGAACAAAACTACTGAGGCTGGCTCGCGAGCCTGTGCGCTAGGTGGGTACGCGGCTAATAACGAACAAGCATACATTTTTCAATCCATTACTAAACTAGAATAACCATGCAATTGATTGGGCAGGTCCAAAACCAAAGTAAAGCGCAATAGTAATATGCTGTCAACAAATCGTTTATTAATCTAACAAACGATGTCATGCGTGAATCACGTTTGAAGATTACCCACGCTAAAGTTCACAGTTCATCAACTTAGAAAATACGTCATTCTTAATAAAATAGTGTCAATTTAAATAAAGGAAACTATTGGACAACGCAGTGATTGTTACATAGTTTGACTAAGCGATGTTAGTTAACTCGTCGCGATTGCTAAGTAACGTGCAGCCCCAACACTGCTGGGATGGGAGATCATGTGGCAGATAGCTTTTCTATGTGCTACGGAGGGTAAGTCAAATTGTTGGCCCCAGAGGTTGAGGATTAGACATAATGCCACGGTTATTAGACCTCGGTGTTCTAGTGGTATGTGCACTCGCCTGCCAAGACTGAGGTCACGGGTTCATTTCCTGGGTCGAGCGAATACCTACATGTTTCCTACTTTTTTAAACATGGCTCGGGTTTGAGATCACCAACCCGCATTTGGCAAGCGTGGTGATTATGCCTAATCCTACTCGCTGTACTGATATCTTCAGTGAGATGAGAGGCCTTTGCCCAGCAGTGGGACATTACAGGCTAATACTTTTAATTTTACCTATTTATTAGGTATAATACCACGCTTGCCTACTCAGGGCTAAGGGTTGGTGATCTCTAACTCAAAACATAAAAAGGATAAGGTACAAAGAGGATAAAGTGAGGCATAACTACTCTAGTAATATGCATATCAATATTGTTTATTTCCTTAGCAATGTATAATTATAGCCACAAACGTAAATAAATTTTGATAAGAATAGTTAATTTATTACAAACAATAATCGTTAAGTACGCGAGATAAATCTTATTCTATTTTAAGTACAAACAGTAATGGGCGATATGCCTTCCTCAACTTGAGGCGTCAGCTAATTTCAGGCGATAGACTCAATCGCGCTAACGGAGCAGGGTGTTCAGTACTGGTGTTAATCTTGATTACAGTGCAGTCGGACTAAACTCTTGACAACATAAACAGAGATAACGCTCTATAAAACAGAAACTAGACCGCCTACCTCTTTACAGAGGCTGACGAGATAGATATATTGCCTTTTACTGTATTTACCTACCTACCTTTTGAACAAATATAGGGTGCGGTGATTTCAAGAACTGTTCGAAACAGTAAATGAAGAAATAAAAGCACGCAAGGTTATTTTTTCGAAGTCTAGATTTAGCAATTTTCGCTTAAACAACTTAATTATTCTGTTAGTGTTTATCGTAATTACCAGTAACAATGGATAATTACTTATGAGTTATGGAATTAGCAGCTAACTTTTTGGCTTTTTCACCATTTATTCTGATTTAGGTTAGGTAGTTGTTTATTAAACACTGTCAAATTTATTAAGCAATAGCAACGCGGTTATAACCCGTAGTGCTCGTTCCCGTGGGATTTCCGGGATTAAGATAATAATAAATATACCCGGACAAATTCACTCACGGTTAATTAGACCCAAACTAAGCACTAAACTTGTAATATGGAATCTAACTAACTGATAATATATGTACACAAATAGGTACTTTATAATAAGAATATATGTACCTAGTTACCTACAATGTAGTTACAATATATTTGACACCCAGACGTCGGCGCCAACAACTATATTGTCTTCACATCATTATACTTAATGAAACGGGTCTGTATTGCGTTAGATAATGTGTGCAAATCGTGTGAGTTTAAAAAGGTATGCATGTCTTCACATATTGTTAACTCTGGACAGGAATCGAACTTGCAACCCCCGACACAGTAACTGCTCCCACTGCCACTGTGCCAACAGGCTTGACAAGAACCTTCCCCTTGAATGTGGTTATCCATTACAAATAGAATTATTCAAAACGGATTGTAAGTAATTTATGAGATTAGAGTGTTCAAACAAACTAAAACTAAACTCTTCAACTTTATTGTATTCGTAGTCCCTTACTAACTCATCAAGTGGTACCTTAGTACCTATGTAGCTATTAAGTACGAAATACACTAAAAACATCCCCATTTTACAGAACACTTACAAAACTTTACTCGAAAGTTGACCTGTTAAAAATATAAAACAAAGTCACACGCGGGCCACGCGTCATTCAGTTATTATTAGTCTAATCTCCCGCTTGTAATCAGTCCACAGAGTCACAGAATACTGACAAATCGTCCAATAGATACTTTACCCGCATTTTTGTATGCGCGCACGCAGTGGTCCGAAGAACGCGAAGATAGACACACATGTGCTCTGTGTTATTCTCCTGTTAAAATGATCGATGTAATACAGAAAATATTTACGTGAGTAGTAATTTTTTTTTGTTCTAGAAAAGTTAGGTTTTTGCGTACAAAGTGTTGGGATTATTAGCTTTAGATAATCGAGTATGGTAATTTAAAATGCGCTATTTAGAGCTTCGCTAATTGGGTATTTTATGGGCGTTTTATGATGTTTTTATAATTTTTGAGTTGTTTATAAGAGTATAGGTACATTAAGATTTCTTAATAGAAACATTATGACCATAAACTCAATAATGATTAAATATGAAACCAATTTAAACTGTGCTAACCTATAAAAATAAACCATATGTTAGAACTTACTAATTATTTACCGCCTTATATTATAAAGTGTTTTGTCTCTGTTGCTGTTTGGTAAATAGCGTATCTCAGAAAGAGACAACCAATTGTTATGTGCTGTTAATTAGGCCCTTAAGGTTTTAGGACATTTTTATTGCATTTAAGTATTATAACTCGTGTTTTGGATTGATATTTTCCTTCATTTTATATAGTAGGTTGATGGACTAATGCACGGTATTAACAGTAGACTCAGTAGAATAAACAAGTAAGTACTATGGACTATGGATAGACCAGAAAAAAGTAGGTATTCAATTAAGTGCATCCTCGGTATAAATAACTTATATAGTTTTTCCTTATTTATCCATCATTAGATGCTTTATTAGAACTTCATATTAAGTGATCTTATGACCTATTTCGAACCATGCAATACAAAGTTAAACTCCTGCGCTTACCTACTATGGTCCAAGCCACAGCCTAAATAAATAAAGATTAATGGTTTGTTTGTTTAGTTATTTAAATACTAGCGCGTTTATAAGTCCAACGTCTATATTCTGACCGGTTTAAGGTATTTTAAGTTTATTGAAGGAAAATAAATAAATAAATGTTTCCGTAAACGCAGTTTCAATCCAAAAGGAAAGGAAACTATTTATTTATATTGCCGAAGTTATCTGCTCAACCGGTTATAATTGGTAACTACCTGTAGGTACGTAGTGACGACCTTTAGGTATTCAGCCTTAAAAAGACTGGGTATTAACATTTTGTAAAAAAAATTGTACTTAGCCCATACGTGATATATTGATTTTTATGATAGGTAGTTTTAATCGGATCACTTTGAATACGATAATTTTACTAGCAAATAATTCTTGCTTGCAAATGAAGTAGGTACCTCGTATAACTATTGTTGTTGAAACGAGACTTTACTTAGCTGAAGTTGTTAGCCGCCTACAGAATATTTGTCTTTACATATTTGCATAACATAATACAGTCCCCGCCACACCTGTCTGTCTCTTTTATGCCCGGGCCACACATACGAGAAATGCCATAAATTATATAGATAATGGACGTATACCGTAGGTGTAGCCACGACTATACGTGATAATTTGACAATGGCATTAACAATGCCGTATGGCGTAGGCGATAGCTCGAGTGGCGGTACATCAAAGAGAGAAAGAGACAGTTTAAGTGTAGCCACCCACTTTAATGCATAAAAAATTATTGCATTAATTATTGAGATAATGGGCATTGACATTAAGCGTAAGTGTGGCCCCAGCATTATAGGTATTCCAAAAGGTATTCGTGCTAATCCCTACGGAAAAGCGTAATAGGTACCTACTTACTGCGTCGCACTTCTCTATTTCGTGCTAATCTCAAAATCTTTTGAACGGATTTTGTTGTGGTTTAATAATTTTGCTAGTAATTTATTAAAGTTCTTGAGAAGAAAGAATCTTGCTTGATTTTAGTTAAATAAGTAATGTAGAATATTCTGATAGATACCTTAAGACGGTGGCTTGCCTGGTCTTAGTTCAATTTGTAGAATATTAGTTACGAAACAATCTATTAACTATTTGACTAAGTTGGTAAATATATTAGAAAATGCAAGATGTTATTCGTAAAACTGAAGTTACTGACACGAAAAAAATACACTGTCAAATTAGCGAGCCCCTGCTAACACAATTATAGGTGCCATAGCATTCTTACCGAACGCTTACTTCTGTCTTTCTTTAAACATTCTTTTTATTTCTTTTATATTCTCATACTACGTAGGTACCAACTTAATTCAACCTAAACTAATATTTTATAGAGGTAAAATTTTTAAGTTTTTTTGTTTGTATGTTCGAGCTAATCTCGGAGTTGAGCAGACCGATTTCAATAATTATTTTTGTAATAAATAGCCACAATCAACGGAAAGGGTTTAGGCTGTTTATCATCCGGAAATTCTCATGGGAGCGGGCACAATTCGAGTGAAACCGCGGGGCGCTGCTAGTATAATACGAGTAGGTATATGATAACTAGCTGACGCAGAAAACGTTGTTTTGCTTAAAAAAATAGGGGTGGACTACCCTTAACATTTATTGGTATAAAAATAGATGTTGATTCTCAGACCTACCCGATATGCACACAATATTTCATGAGAATCGGTCGAGCCGTTTCTGAGGAGTTTAACTACAAACACCGCGACACGAGAATTTTATATTAGAATAAAATACATTTTATCATAAATTCTTTAGGATTTATGTATTAAGGTACATGATGTGTGATAATGTTAGTGTCGTTGTAAGTAGTCTAAAGTGTTCTTAATTCCAATTACACGGTGTGTTCTTGACAATTTCAATGCTAGAGCATTAGTACAACGTACACACTAACATTGTACCGCACTGTTTATGTACCGTTTTGAATTAGTAATATAAGTACTAAATGTTCATTCAAGCATAGGTGAGTTTTTCCATAGATAAGTACGAAGTAATATAAAGAATATGAGGTAACTGCGAGTATGCTACGAGACGTCAATTAAAGCGGCAATTAAGTAATTGACGTAATGTTTCATACATTACATTTTAAATAACATTACGAGGAATTCTTAAGGAATTATTTTACGTCTCTTAAATATGGCGATTAGAGTTCGTTGAAAGCAAATGTAAATAATTGATATTTAATTTACCGTCCAATACCTTATCGAATATGATCCTCATCTCACCATCAATATAATTATATTAATAACTAGCAGTGCCCCGCGGTTTTACCCGCGTTGTGTCCATTCCTGTGGGAATTTCGGGATGAAAAATAGCCTATGTTACTCGTGGATAATGTAGCTTTCGAATGGTGAAAGAATTTTTAAAAACGGTCCATTCGTTTTTGAGCCTATTCATTACAACCAAACAAACAAAGTTTTCCTCTTTATAAAGTTAGTGTAGATAGTGTAGATTAAATAAACTTTCAGTATACACTTATAATAGACTGGCAGCGCCCCGGTTTTACCCGCGTTGCAACCTGAATTTCGGGATGAAATATAACTCTATAACCTCTCAACAAAATATTTTTCTTCAAAATATTTACATACTTATGTTACCGTGCGAAATACCTACCTATACAAATATAATACTTATATGTAAAAAGAGAACGATAAGAATTAATTTTAAATATAGGTACGCATATGTAATATAATTTTATTTTATTTATGCAGTGGTTAAACATACTTGTTTACATTAAAAACAAATGCATCATAAATTTTGAAAAATATTCTTTGACGCATTTCAGTGGTTACCGAAGCGTAAGATTCCGTTGTATGTCTTGAATTATGTAGCTATTCTTGAGTTCAAAAATCTAATAAAGCAATAACTTTTATGATGCATTATTTCAATAAGAACCCTATTAGGATCATTCGTGTGAGTGTTTGTATGTTTGTCTGTATATTCTGCTGAAAAAGTCAGAGGTATATAAGTCCATAGAATATTTGTAACAAAAGTAAGTTATGAGTATTAATACTGTATCAACGTAAATATATTAATCTTACTTATTTTAATCTTGCTTCTGTTTACTCTCACAGACCAGTAAATGTTAACACAAAATGTCAGTTAGCCTATATCATCCCATTGTTGGGCAAAGGCAAACAGATTTGGAGAAGGCAAATGGGTCAAAATATTACTATCAAATGCACCTACAATCTGAGCTTAGGTCATATATATTACACTAGTTTTTATTTCACTTCAATCCATGCAGTATTTCCGAAGTTATAACGACGAGAAGTTCAAGCCCTTTTTTGAATTTCCGAGATTAGGCGCGCTTACGCTATGACGTCACAAGACGACACAAGGCGCGGCGGTCGGTCGGTCCGGTGAACTCCAGTAAACTTTGGTGCGTTTTGGCGTCTCGTTTCATATTGTTTTGATTGTCTTCGTATTCATAATACCTATAGTGTGCTTATATTTTAAAGAAATAAAGTAAATTATCCTTTATATCCCATTAACTCAAGTGAAACGTGAAGTGTGTAGAATGGAAGGTTTTTTAAAAGGTCAGTCGGACAATCTGCCAAGAGTGGATAGTTTGATAGATGAAAAGGTATTTACATCCTGAGTAAGCATTTCCTACTCTCGGGTAGGTATTTATTAGGAAGTGTGTGTTTCATTTAGTAGGTACCTACCTATTTTGGAAGGCGGTAAAAAAATACTACCAGATACTCCCAATCTACATCTCAAGGTTTTCGATGATTATTTTACCTCTATGTTTTATTAGTGCATAAGAAAATTGAACTATTTACCCATTATATAGATGTAGGTAAGTTCTAGTAGGTAGGTATTTACGTAGTTATTACTTTTATGAGTAGACAAATAGGTAGGTAAGTACCTACCTGCCTATTAATATAGTTTTATAATAAACCAGATATTTTTTTAATTTAATCCAATGTCCGCTTTAGTTTGTTCATTCACAGTTGTTTTTTTAATAAAAATAAATAATACTTAGTTAAGAAATCAGTGATCAACTTGCGGGCCGCAAATTTTTACTTTTTTATAGGGGTGTTGCAAGTTTGAACGCTAATGTGTCTGTCTACCTATGTCTGTCTGCGTGTCTGTATGTTTGTCTGTAGTAACGTAGCATATTTTTAAGCGAGTGAACCGATTTCGATGCGTTTTTATTATATTTCAATGTTGTTTTTTAACAGTGGTTCATAGACTTGTTTTGTCAAAATCAGTTAAAACGTTCTAATAGTAAGTACATCAAAAGGTACTTTGAAGGTATTTTTTTAATTCGTAGTGTTTTATGGTTCTAGGTCAGGAACAGAGAGCTACGGAGATGTTGTCATAGGGTATATAACAGTAAAAAAGAGAGGGAGACGTATGTAGGGCTTATTGAATCCATCCTTTTTACTGCAGTCATCCACTTCTTCCTCATTTTTGGGTCCCCAGGCACATTAAAAAAGAGTTTATCTGGTGTTTTAACTGTCGGATTGAAGCACTGAGGCACAATACAGTATTTCCTCACTATTTTTTCACTCATTTTTCCGCAGAAAACAGTTCAATTTTGATTTTTAATGCGCAGCGGCGTGCGTACGAGAGCGCGACTGTCGCGGTCGTCTTGTGACGTCATCGACCAGTGAGCGCCCGCCCGCGTTTTTAAAAAACCTACGGCCGAAAATACGCACTTTGATCGTTAATATCTTAGCCATTTATTGAGATATGGAAAAAGTAAAAACACAGTTTTTCTTGTAATTTTGTATAGATTTATTTGGTGTGTAAAGTAAAAAATGTTTGCCTTCTCCATTATGGCTTTCATTTCGCCGCCCGAATAACATTAAAAGCTTGTCATTTAACTTATAAAAAACACATTGCATTTAACAGACATTTAATCGTGAACTTTTTAACATATTTTATTAACCATTGAAACAACCTATTCTGAGTCTAAGGCCGGATTGCACAAAGACTCTTTTTATATGTTTAAAAAACAAATGACGTTCGTTTTAAATTGTATTCTATTTGGTGCGAAGTGAAATGCAATTTTGAACGAACATCTACTTAGAGCCGTACAGATAAGGATTAAGAAATAAATAATCCACCCTACTTTCAACTAACAGACATTGTGACAAACACATTTCGTAAGTTAGATGTAAGACGTATGTCTGATAACACGTGATAACGTGTAGTGCATGCACCGATGTTTACAACTGATTACAGTAATTACTAATTGCTTAGATACCTACCTATATTGTGTAGTAACTAGGTGAAGTACGTTAGGTAAATGTGATTATGATAAGTAAGCTTGTGGAATAGATTTGTGTATTAGTTGGACCAAATTGAATTCGTTGCTAAGGGAATTTTGGTATGAAAGTATCAGTGGAAAGATTTGTTTATATTCCGGCTTGTATAGTTACTATAGGTCGAAAGAACAAGTCACTCAATGATACTAGATAAAAATAGGTTAAAGACCTGTATTAGATTCTGCCTAAATGAACAGTTTAAATAAATAAATAAATAAATAAATAAATTTATTGCCACAAAAAAAAACAAACAATTAAACACTTTAAAAACAAAAACAAAGGAAAATACGTACCTTTTTAAAGGAAGATTTTAAAAAATTCACTGGTGTCGCCGGATGCTGTGATCGCAAAATGCACTGACAATCTGCCTGCGGTTGCAGACGGCAACCGGCAACGGCAGTTGCAGTCGTCCAACCGCGAAATGGTACCTTAATGCTGCGTTTTCACTTATGTTCTGAACATTACCGACCATATTGCTTGCCATATTTCATTCAAGAGAGAACGAACGAATGTTGTATACCTACTGTTCGGAATATTAAGCAAAAACGCGACTTTATGTACCTATAGATACTTACCCTACCCCACTCACATTAGTATCGCCCAATCTATCATTTCAGGGGAATATCGGACTTCCTGGGAGTACAATGGGCACCCCTCCACGTGCCCACTCACAGACGTCTCCAAACCCTGGCTGCCTCCGTCTGGATGGCCATAGTTCTCATAGGAGAGTTCACTTCCATTTACGTATATATCAAGTTGCTGTACTCTGATTATTGGTTCCTCGCACTGTTTTACGCTTGGTGGATGCTCAATGATATCGACATTTGCAACAAAGGCGGAAGAAGGTATGATAATTTATGACTCACGTTTGATAGTATTGTTTATGAATAAAGAAGTTTTTTTATTTGCTATATGTTTGGGTCAAACTTCAAAGTTTGTTAAGTTATCTTTTGTGATTAGGTATGTGTGAATGGTACTTTACTTAATATTACGTTAAGTAGGTATACGCCGTATTGTCTTATATAACATCTAAATTATTAATTTAACTAAGTAACCTTAACATATTAATCAACATAATTACAACTGAAAGTAGGTATGATATGATTTTAATGAGTTATTATGTTAACAAGTTCTATTTATCTTTCTTTAAGAAGACTTAAATAAGAGTATACTAAGAGCAATATTATAGTAGACGAAGAAGAGTATAGTAAGAGCTTGTAAAAACTGGTATCTACTAAAAAAGTTGTTTCATAGATAAGTACCTACATTTAGCCACGTATAAAAATGAGGGGAGCACTATTGCACTATTTTGAAGTTACCTAAGTATATTTCACTGCAGACTAAAAAACGTAAGTCTCTTGCTCCTCATCTGTATTAAAAAAACACTTACTTTAGTGTAAATATCCTTTACAGATTCGAGTGGGTCAGAGACTGGCGACTGTGGCGCTACTTCAGCGAATATCATCCCATAAAATTAGTTAAAACAACAGACTTAGATCCATCCAAGAATTATCTCTTCGCTTGCTACCCCCACGGGCTAATATCCCAAGGATGTTGCGCTTCTTTTGGCACCAACGCCTTAGGTTTCTACGAGAAATTTCCTGGGATGTCCTGCAACACAATCACCCTATGCGGTCACTTCACTGTCCCACTCTTCAGAGATTTGTTGCTCGCTCTGGGATTTTGCTCGTGCGATCAAAACAGCCTGTTACATTTGCTTGACGCGAAGAAGTATAAAGGGAAGTGTGTGGCGATGATGATCGGAGGAGCGGCGGAGGCGTTGGACTCGCATCCCGGACAGAACAAGATCATTTTGAACAGGAGGAAAGGATTTATAAGAATTGCTATGATGTCAGGGTGAGAACTCTAAGTACCTACTACTTTATGATTATAACTGACCGCTGCTAATCTGCTAGAAACATTATGTTTAGAACCACAAAGTAAACCCATTTATTTCAAAAAGTAAAAATATATTAAATACTGGTAATGTCCCATTGCTGGGCAAAGGTTCAGTGAGAATGATTAGGCGTAATCACCTTTCTTGCCTAATGCGGGTTGGTGATCTCAAACGAGCCATGTTTGAAAAGTTGGAAACATGTTTTAGGTCAACTCGGGAATTCAGCGCGGGATTTCAGTCTTGGCAGGCGAGCGAACATACTATTAGACCACCGAGGCGTCTATTCAAACTAATATTTTTGAATTGAGACTACGTTTACACTTCGCTTTTATTTTACATTTTTATCTGTCACTTCGCCCTTTACAGGAACCGTGTATCCGTAAACGTCAATTCAAAATTAGTTGTGTTTGCTTAAACTTATGAGTGCAAACTAATATGTTGTTTTTTAATTTAAAATTTCAGAGCATCATTAGTTCCGGTATACTCGTTCGGAGAAACAGACACTTTCAAGCCGTTCGAGAACCCCGCCGACAGCCGGCTGCGGCGGTTCCAGGAGAAGGTGCGCCAGCTGACGGGCATCTCGCCCATGTTCCCCATCGGGCGCGGCGTGTTCCAGTACTCGTTCGGGGTGCTGCCCTTCAGGAACCCTATCACTACTGTTGGTGAGTTGTGTAGGACGTTTATCTGGGGGCAAGGTACCCCCACCAAGTCGAGAAAAAAACGGCACGACCGTACTTTTTCAACCATTTTCGACCCCCCTATAATTTACTAGCTGTTCCTCGAGATTTCAAATGTAGTGTATTTTGGAGGTATTCTGGTATTCGGGATTGAAACGAACTGAAAAAAACTGTATATAATAAATAAATATCTTGAGTTATAAATGGTATAACACGATTTTTGACATTATTTGTACGAGTATAAGAACTTAAATATAGTATAACAATGTAAGAGTGGAAGTCCATTTAAAGATTTTCTAAAATATATCTTCAAAAGCTTTAATTGACCAGCAACGGACCTTCCTTAGAGTATGGTTCATTGATCAATCATAGGTCTGATCTCTCGAAATGTCCCTAATTCTTTCCTGTGGTTGTTGAACTGCTCCTACTATTTCAGAGATATATATTATATTATATTATCTCTTATTATATGATTGATATGATTGAATATGATATTAGGTATATGATCTCCTATTATAAGATTGCTATGAACCACTTTTTTAATCAAACCTTTCATTTTCTTCTTCAGTCGGCGCCCCACTGGAAGTAAAGAAGAATCTAGAACCAACTCAAGAAGAAATAGATGCAGTCCACGCGGAGTTCTCTCAGAAACTAATGGAGCTGTTTGAAACAGAGAAGAAAAACTACATTAAGAACTACGAAGATGCTCGATTGATCATATCATAATATCTGTTGAAAAGGTAACCTATGTTATAATATCAAACCTCTTTACGTATAAACTTCATCAATAAAGGTATACAACCTCTGTCTTTGTAGGCTGAAATCTATACTATTATGAAGAGGTAAAGTTTTAATAATTATTTTTGTACTGGATAGCCATGTCAAACGGGATGGTTACAGGCTATTTTTCGTCTTGAAATATCTACGGGAACGGGCACAACGTGGGTAAAACCGCGGGGCGGTACTTGTAAATAATAAGGGTACATTAATTAGAACATACCTCAAAAGATCAAATCACCAATAAGAATGCCAAATACTTTGATTTCATAGTTCTCTATTGTGATTACTAATTATGAACTATTACTAACTAACATTGTGATTATTCATTATAAAGATGGTATTCACTAGAAATAATTTCAGCATTTTTTTACTGTAGTGTAGAACATCATTACTCATTACACAAACTTTGATAATTGAGATGTGTTTACAGTCTGCTTGCAAAGTAATAAGAAATTTAGGAATATTTAATCATTGAATTAGATACTTGAAAGTATTTGTAGTTATTTCGAAATTAATTCAGTGTCAAATGAATGAATGTATTTTGTTGTAAATAGACTGATTATTTAAATTAGATACTTTAGTATATTAATTTATAGTGCATTTTGAAATAAAACACTTCCAAAAAATTGAAGGCATAGTTTTTTATACATACTAATCATCTTTACTAACTACTAACTCATTTACTATATTTATAGCAAGCATTTTTATAAAAAAGCGGCCAAGTGCGAGTCGGACTCGCCCATGAAGGGTTCCGTAGCAGCGAGTAACATAATAAAGAAGTTCTTGAAATAAATGTTTTTTTATTTACATTTGAGTTATTGAATGAATAATCAGTATTTTTTTGCGGTTTACGATTTATGTCGTAAAAAAAAACTACTAACTAGACCTCGTTCAAACCAATTTTCGGTGTTAGATTACATTGTTATGTACATCATATATTTTTTTTAGTTTTATCATTCTCTAATTTTAGAAGTTACAGGGGGGGGGACACACGTTTTACCACTTTGGAAGAGTCTCTCGCGCAAACTATTCAGTTTAGAAAAAAATGATATTAGAAACCTCAATACCATTTTTGAAGACCTACCCATAGATACCCCACACGTATGGGTTTGATGAAAAAAAAAATATTTTTTTCATTTCTATGTATGGGAGACCCCCCTAAAATTTTATTTTTTTTCTATTTTAGTGTGAAAATATTAATGCGGTTCACAGAATACATCTACACACTAAGTTTCAACAACATAGCTCTTATAGTTTCGGAGAAAAAAGGCTGTGACATACGGACAGACAGACGGACAGACGGACAGACGGACAGACGGACGGACAGACAGACAGACAGACATGACGAATCTATAAGGGTTCCGTTTTTGCCATTTGGCTACGGAACCCTAAAAATACATAAGTATCGAAGGCTTCAATTATCCATAGAAATTGTAAATATCAACGTTGACTAAAAGTCATCGTTCATAAACCCACCCGGCATCCGGCTCAGAGATTGCGTGGCGGTGCGCGAAAGGTGCTGGGTATTCATATGAGCGATGTCCCTTATCCACTACAGTATCGGTCGATGCCACCAACGAATCGATAAGATATAGATTACGATAAGGAACTTTAAAGAAAACACGAACACACATTTTTCTATTTTTATTTATTTTATAATTTATTTACATTTTATATACAACGTTTACATAATAACGATACGCGTGTCTTAGCGCCTTTACACTCTGATTGAGCATTATTTTGATGGCAAATTATTATCATAAATGGCACAGCTTGAGGCAAAAATAACTGTTTAAATAGAAAAAAATGTCGCATGTTAAATTATAAGTGAAATTATCCTAAAAAGTTGAAATTTTGTTTAATTTTACTCATTACCACTTTATAAGAGAATGATGCCATTCGGCTCTAAAAAGTTAAAAATAATGAAGGTATTATTAAAATAAATATACACATTATTATTACACAAGCGGGAATGATACAGAATATTTCAGGCATGTTGCTACGTTACTTGAAATCCTGTATTAAACGTATACATTTTATCCTTACAAAAAAAATAAAGCTTTCTTTTAAATTAAATTTCGAATAAATTCATGAGAAACTGAAAAGGTTCCAAAATTCGAACGCAAATTAGTTTTTTGATATTACCACTAGGTGGCAGCACTACCTTTGTTATTCCTCAGTCTCTCTGAGAAAGATAACTTTCCTCGTAAATGGGAAGTATTTTTACTCCTTTTAAAAAAATAGATAGATTCACATATCATACCTCAACTCCTATATATCTGAAGTAACGTAGTCGCATGCGGACGTCAGTCAACATCCCGCGTTTTAACAATCACTCAAAAAAGGAGCCCAAGAACAAATTGACAATCACATTAGAAGCTACAAACAAAACAAGAAAGAGATAAAACTTAGGAAATCAAGGAAGTTAAAAACTAGAAGTATATTTAAATAACCTAAGAGTATTTTCGCATACGCAAAATTGCGTTGATTAGAAAAATTGTTCAAGAGCTCAGAAAATACAAACACAAACTTAACAAAGGCTCAACATCACCTAGAAGGCTAAAGACAATTAAAATAATAACAAAAGATAGTCGGTGAACTCGATAAGACGTGTATGTTGGATGCGCAAATTCCACATACTTTCTACCAAATGGTTACAGTCTTAGCGAAAGGTAATAAAAATTTAAAATGCCATAGAAAGAAAAAGAACAAAACTTAAACGAACGTCCTTATTAATCAAACGGCGAAGGATTATACGATTTCTAAAATATTTCTATATCCAGATCGAAGACCTCTGAGAGCGAACAAGGCATTTTATCTAACATATCTATGTAAAAGTTTGATCCCAAGAACGTGTTACTAAAAATATTGATCCTTTGGATTCCGGAGGGAATGTAGGATCTTTCTAGAGTATTGTCGAAGGTATCGATCGGTGCCACCGATGGCTGTCACAAAAAAAATAAAGTCACGATATTTTTTTCACGCTTGTTTTGGATGCGTTGTGGCCGGCGCGGGCGCAGGCTTGAAGCATTGCATCAGGAAAGCGGTGTACATTATGAACGCTATTGAGAGCGCTATCAAAGCGTACATGAATATATTTAACTCTGGCTGTCTGAATCTGTTCTTTCGCAACCATTCAAGTACTTCGTCTTCTGACATTAAGTCTCCTGCAAATAAAGTGTATCATTAGTACAAAAATAGATTTTTATTAAGAGTGCATAAAAGGTTTGTTTCAACTGGCTTTGAAGACGTTCGGGTTAACTTTATTCTTCCAATTCTTATGAGATCATGCAGGCTGGAAAAAACATAACTAACTTTTTCGAGCTGGGATGAGACAGGCTAACTTACTGTTATTTAACTTAATGTAAAATAAAAGCAAAGTGTATCCGTTAACGCAGTTTCAATTCAATAGCCAAATACTTTTTCAGGTCATTGCTATTCCAATTACATTTGTATTGACTTTTGAGATTACTTTTCGTTGCCTTACCTCGATAAATACTTGGGAATCTCTTCCTAAAGTAGACAATCGCTGGTAGTTTCGTGACGCCCCACTTGCGGGCGTAGCGAGGGTCCTGCATCTTGACAAATGTTATGTCCAAGTTGTCGGTCTCACTGTCAATGTTTTCCAGTTTGTCTAGGACTGCTCTGCTCTCTGCTGACTTTTCATCTATGGTGACAAAAATACACGGTAAATTTAAAACTTACAGCATCTAAATTTACTTTTTAATCCGCGACACAAACATAGGGGTGTTATATAAATAACGTAGATGTCTGTGTGTTTCTGTCTGTTTGTCCGTTGTGATTTTTCTTTCATTCGAAAGCCAGTTATCATACGGCGGTTGTTAGTTATGTTTGGTAAAAATCGGATCAACAGTTTTTGCGATAAGGTTTTTTAAATGTTATCTTGTCTATTAGTCTTGTTAGAATTTTGTGTTACTCACAGAAATAAACTGCCAAGAATTCGTTTTCTTCCAACAACTTGTCCAGCATCTTCCTGTTAACCTCCTCGATTTCGTTTTTGATTTCAAAGACGTCTTGAGAAGTAAGCCATTGGAGTACTCTGTCCACTTGATGGAGGTCTCCATCGTATAACATGGGCATTTGTTTACGGAAGTATACTAGCGATGGTATGTTGACGATGTTGTAGGTAGCTGTGGCTTCGGCACTGGCGATCTTGACGAAATCTATTCCGTATTGGTCAACTTCACCGTCTATTTGTTCAAGGGATTCTAGGATTTCTTCGCATTCTTGGCAGTCTTCGTCGTCATCTACAAATGGAAATGTATTAGCAATTAGAGTTATGCAATAACTTATTGCTTTTTACTTCCACAGACCGCACTATTAACATTTATATACATTTATTCATCATCATCTCGTATAGGCTGTTACGGAGTCAATGTTTTAAGGCTGTTTAAAATGTCGGGCAATCTGGTTTCCAATACGATGTAAAAATTAAAAGTGACTGTAGCTTGCTCGCAAGGATTATTCCATTAGCATGTCAAAGTTACTTACAGAAGAACACAACAAGCAAATGTGACTCATGAAGTAATCTCTCCAACATGCGATCGTTGACTGACTCAATTTCATCGGCGAGCTCGCGGTTATCATCATCGATAAGCCATTCCAGGATTGATTCCTCATTCTGGAGATCACCTTCGAAGAGAAGGGGATTGCCGTTCCTAAGAATAATAAGAAATTATTTAAAACAACGATTACGAAAAATGAGTAAAAGAGAATCTCCTACCATTATTTCAATGGTTGTAAACTTATAAGAAGAAAGATATTGCGTATAGTCATGTCTTACCTGAAGTAAACTAAAGCTGGGAACGTTTTGATCGAATATCTCTTGGCTAACTGTGGGTCTTGGATCTTCACCATGTGTATTCCGTAGACGTCACACTCATCATCAATGTTCTCCAAATCTTCCAGGATGGTGTCACAGATATGACAGTTTAATTTATCTAAAATCATAATAACAGGTTTTAAAAAAATCTTATAGTATGCTTGAGTGGAAGTTATTTTTTTGTTGATACTTACAGAAATACACGGCTAAATATTGAGTTTCCTCAACCATTTTTTCCAAAATTATTCTCGTTATAAGTTCAATACGATCTTCTGTTTTCTGCGTAATCAACCATTGCAGTACTTCCTCCTCTTCACCTAAAGAACCTTCGTAAACATTAGGGATGTTGCTCTCAAAGTACACAAGTACAGGGAAATCTGTAGCTCCAAAAGACTCGGCAATAGAGAAATCTTGGGTCTTAACGAACTTGATGCCGTGTCGGTCACAGTCATCGTCAATGTTCTCCAGTTCTTCAAGGATTCCAACACATTGTTCACAGTCGAGAGCATCTGAAACATTAACATTGATAACCAGTCTCTCTGTTGCTAATGTTGGTGTCAAATAATTCAAGGTCCGCTACGGTTCAGTCGCAGGTGCGGTGTGGAACTACAAGGGTTGTCAAACGTGTGACTAACAACGCGTCCACTTAAATACTGAAAGGAATAAGGGTTTCAAATCGAACAATACATTTGAAGAATCAACGTCATAAAGGTAAACGACATGCGACATGCTATATATGCAAAGTGCAGTACTAGGTTCGGGCTCGGGTTCGCTAAGGAGGTATTCAAGTGCTGGAACAACTCTAGGGTCACTTTCATCTGACTTATATGTACCCTCTTGGTCTTGTCCTTCTTCTTCCTCATGTTCTTTTTCTTTCTTTTTGGAAAATTTTCTCATTGCTTTTGTATTGCAAAAGTCGCACAATGTTTTGTTCCCTATTAAAATTATAAAAGCATCGAGTTAATAATGTTACATGTGTGTAAATATGCGTAAGCCTTTTAATTTTTAACTCACTAAACTCACTGTGTCGATTCCATGTTCACCTTTTATTTAAAAGTTAATAGTCAATATTAATGTTGTTGTAATTATACTGTACATTCATTAAGTTTATCTTATTATGTTGTTACGTGTAAATATGTTTAATAGTTTTATTACTCGGTCATCAAACGTTACTCACAAAAGTATACGGCGAGGGAGTTGGACTCGTGGATAAGATTCAATAGATCCTGTCCTTCCATAACTTCAATGACGTCACCAGCTGGATTTTTCTGTGTCAACAACCAACTGAGTAATTGTTGTTCATCGTATAAGTCACCTGTCAAGCGATTGTTGTTAAGCCATGTTCTATTGCTATATGTCATGTTGTTATACCGACTACATTACCAGCATATATGACAGGATCCTTTGAGCCTAGCTTGAAAAACAGCACCGCTGGTAGTGCGAACACGCCGTACTCTTTGGCCATCTGTCTGTCGTCAATCTTGACGAAGTTGATCCCGGCGCCGTCGGCGTCGTCGTCAATGTGCTCTATCTCAGCCAGAACTCTGGGACACTGTTTGCAGTCATTACTGTCTAAAACATGGATTGTGTGCAATACAGTTGGTTACACATTTGCAACGTTTATAATTTGAAATTTAAGTATGAAATAGATCAAAATTGGAATATCATATTACAAGAAAACCGTTAAATAATAACTCACAAAAGAAAACGGCTACGTAGTCGGAAGTCTGTCGTATTTTATGGAACATCTTTCTGTTTACTTTTTCGATATGGTCAGTTAGTTCCATGTTCTCTGGATTTGTCAGCCAGTCTAGAATTTCTTCCTCATCATCTATGTCTCCATCATAGTTTATGTACTTGGTTTTTCTAAAGTACGTTATTCCTGGTGGGTTCCTGAATCCATATTTCTTAGCCATAAGACGATCGCTGCATTTGACTATCTTTATTCCGTATTCTGCTGCTTCGTCATCGATAAGCTCAACGTGTCGCAGAACTTTAGGACTATCTGGATCTTCTTCCTTGTCTATAAAAAAAGACTTGTGTTACAATAATTCAAATTCAAGTATCAACCTTTTTTTAGGTGTCGAAAATACTTACAGAATACGACCGCCAAGAATTCCTTTGCCTCGATATATTTAAACAACTGATCTCTATCGATTTCCTCAATACTCTCGTCTTCCTTCTGTTTTACCATCCAATCAAGAACTTCAGACTCATCCAATAGATTACCTAAAATATTTAATAATTTACTTTATGCTGAAAACCCTAAATAAATATAAACATTTGTACAAAGAAACCACATCCATATTCGGTTTGGAAACTCACCAGTTTACATCCAATAAATTGGCATGCGTGGAATACAACTACCAATACCATGCTGACATCATTCGTTTGAAATGAGTAATGACATTTAGTTTAATAGAAAAATTGTATTTATTCAACAAAAATGTTGTTCCAGCGCCGACTCAACAATTCAACGTAACAAATAAATTAATTATACATTCATTCTAATTTTCTGCCAAACATTACAACTTACATATCGAAATAATTGTCACACAACGCCAGTACTGTTTCGGTGTTAGGGCAAGCTTGGACAACGGCAAGATAAATAACAACTTTAAATTAATTAACAAGTGTTTGCCCTTTCATAAGCTTGCTCTTGTCCAACCCTAACCAACCAATACTTATCCAATCCAATTACTGGAGAAACACTAAAGATAACAATTAAATAATAGTCTGTTCCGGCACTGAGCTTAGGTTTAGTAATATTTCCTGGTATAAAATTATGGCGTTAAAAACTATGGCGTTTTATACTATATATAGTAAAATTAAGAAATGTAGCATTACAAAATAATGAGATTCCATGAAGACTAGAAAACTATATGAACATGAAATCCTTACAACAAAAATTATAAGTCTTTCAAGATGGCGCGGCAATATAAAATTAAAAATGCCTTCGACTTGTTACATTTCATTTCATAGTAATATTCTAAATATTGGAATCAATTAAATTTACAATTCAATATAACGATTTGTACACCTGCTAATAATGTCACTAAACATCCCAATATTTAGTCTCCACATGATCTATATAATCGTAAAGCAACAATAGTAATTGAGAGATGGACTGTGGACTGTATTCACTGATCAATTCAGTTGCATTGCAGGAAATTTAAAGAGATGGTGAGAGGTTGAATGTGGCGAATACAGTCCACAAGCAACATGTTACAACATTCAACCCTGTTAAGTGCTTGCTAGGATCAAGGGACACGAGGTTATTGAAAAGCTAGCAATGTTAATGTGCAGTACACATCGATGCAAAGTTAGACCATTCGAGTGATCGGAGCTGAGGTGAAATCAAGGATTGAATAACATTCGTGTCCGCTTGACGTCCGCGATGCACACGAGGCTTGCGAGGCACCGGGGTACCCCGCAAGCGGCTCTGTAACTATGTTATTACAGTTTACCACCACCAAATGTTCTCAGAGTCTAGTAAACCTTTTTTCCCCTTGGCCGGTTTGTCCGACTTGGCGAGCGCCTTGTTTTTGCCCTTGGCTGGCTTCTCTGGCTGGGCGGACTTGTCCTTGATGGTCTTGGACGGCACCTTGGTCGGCGTGGCCTTCGCTACTCGCGTCGGACTTTGTACTTTAGTAGGACAGCACTGGTAGGGTTCATAACTGATTTTTGGGAGTGCCGGTTTCGCCCCCAATCCAATGTAGAAACAGCGATCGCCTGCAGTCAGTAAAAATTTTTGTTTTATAACCCGTATTGAAACGGTGGTAAAAGTTAACTGCGAGTTAATACCGTGCACGTATCGAAGCGCCTATCGTTAAGCGCTAGTAATAGTATTCTAAGATGTACATTGTTAGTAAGTTTAAGAGTTGAAAACATTTAATCGGTAAGCGCTCGCGTATGACTGCAGGCGACAGCTGTGGGTCCATGCGGGCGCTAGACCATGCAGATGTGACGGGCGCGGCGCGGGCTAGGGCAAGGGGCACCCCACCACTCAGGGCTATATCTACTCAATTACCTGTGAACATTCTCTTTATTCTACCAAAAAAACTATCATCGTCCTTTTCGTTATCATCTCGGTTGCGAGTTCGAACATTTGTACCTACTTTGGGTTTTGCCCCTTTTCTTCGTTTCATATCTTCCTCTTCATCATCTTCATCGTCATCATCATCATCGTCATCGTCGTCATCGTCGTCATCATCGTCATCGTCGTCTTCGTCGTCATCGTCGTCATCATCGTCATCGTCGTCATCATCGTTGTCACGATTCGTTCCATCATCGTCGTCATCATCATCATCGTCGTCGTCGTCATCATCATCATCATCGTCGTCGTCATCATTGTCATCATCATCGTCGTCGTCATCATCATCGTCGTCGTCATTATCATCGTCATCATCATCATCATCGTCGTCGTCGTCATCATCGTCATCATCATCGTCGTCATTATCATCATCCTTATCCTTATCATCTTCGTCATCGTCGTCATCATCGTTACGTTTATATTTGTTTAATAATCGTGATTTTGTGCTTTTAGTATCATCAATTTTTGATCCGAATTTGCCAGCTATTTTAGATTTCGTATTAATTTTTGATATTTTAACGTCGTCGTCGTCGTCGTTGTTAGTATCTTTATTAGAGGACTTAGACATTTTATTTCCAGGGAAATGTATTTTTAGCTTATTTTGGGGGTCACTCCTACTACTTGGATTTTTTAATTTCATTATATTTTCCATTTTGGATACTTTTAATTTATCTTCATTGTCGTCATCATCATCGTCATCGTCGTTATCATCATCATCATCTGCATCATTATCGTCGTCGTCACTGTCGTCATCATCATCATCATCATCGTCGTCGTCATCTTTATCATCATCGTCATCATCATCGTCTTCGTCATCGTCGTCGTCAGCACTCTTCTTGTCCACCTTCTTGCCATCTTGACGTTTACTTTTGTCTACTGCGCCAGGAAATCTGATCTTTAACGTTCCCACCGTCTTCCACTGAGCAGGTTTCAAGTTTTTAGGGGTAGTAGCATCTTTAGCGCCTCTCGCAAACCCTGAGGCTTTTTTTTCACTATCTGCATTGGCCTTTAGCTTATTATTAGCTTTATTTTTGCGGTGGCTATCTTCACCTGCAGGCATTAGTAACTGTCATGCAAAATGACACAGCTCAAACATTTAGAATTTAAGGCGTAAAAGAGACGCTGTATTATAACAAATATATAGATCAAGAATGATGTCATGCATGTACAATTTATAATAATATTTAGAAATTATATAATTTCTCCTAACAATCTTATTTCATTTATTAATATATGGATGTGGATTCTTACTTTTTTGATCTACAAGCCACTGCAGAACCTTATTTTCGTTCTTTAAGTCACCTATAAACAGGATACATTAATTTATTTACACATATATTGTTACAAAATTTCTGCAGTAGATGTTGTCAAACTCGTATCTTAGATAGTAAGACTTACCATCGTACATGATAGGTACCCCAGTTTCATAGTATACCAGAGCGGGGAAACTGAAAATTCCAATATCAGTAGCCAATTTGGAATCTTTGGACTTGACAAACTGAATTCCATGTTTATCTGTGTCGTCGTCAATTGTTTCCAGTTCCTCAAGAATATCATCACAGGTATCACAATCGTCACTGTCTGTAACAACAAAAATAAGATAACTGTTACAACTGTACAGTGTAGAGTTAGGTTATATTATAATACATTGCGAAAGATTTGTCGTAGTCACCGTAACTCTCTTGTTAATTCTGCTTCAAGAGTAATTTTACAAACAGTTCGCTTGAGAGTTGATCTGGAAAGTTGGCGTAAAATAACAATGTGAAAACCTTCCTATATATAATTTATTTTATGGAAAGTGGTTCAAAATACTTACAGAAGAAAACGGCGAGATGCTCAACATCATTGATAAGATCCTTCAAAGTCTTCCTGTCAACGTTTTCGATGACATCAGGCTGCGAGTCGTGGAGCTCAAGCACCCATTTCAAGATGGCCTCTTCGTGCATCAGATCTCCGTCGTAGATAGTCCTGAACTTGTGGCGGTAGAAGGCTAAGGCGGGGAGGTCGGCAAGATCGTACTCTTTGTCAATTCCTTCATCAGATGTCTTAATAAAATCAATGTCCTTTTCTTCACATTCGTCATCAATGTTTTCGAGCTCGCTAAGGATCTTCTGGGACTTTTTGTCTCCTTCTTTGTCTGAAATTGAAAAAAAAAAAAATTATTACACTTTGATGATGCTATTATCATTTCCTTGAAATTATTAAACTATGATTTCGTGGCGGTAATTCAAATTTTATAAACATGTATAAGTACTTACAGAAAAAGACAACAACATGGTCGTTCTCCTCCAGGATTTTCTCTAACATCTTAGAGTTGACCTCTTCGATCTTGCCGGGGATCTCGAGGGTGTCTTCATCAGTCAGCCAAGCCAGTACTTCATCCTCATCTTCAATGTCACCTGAAGAAATAAACATAGTATATTAGAACATTTCAATTGGTCTATAGTTATTCAATTACGGACTCCACTTAGGACTCCATTAGGACTCTATTTTTGAATATACATTAAAACGATTATTTATGAAAACTCTCTTATTTATAGAGTTTTAATTTAATCTTATTCTCTCTCATTATTGTCAAGATTGTGAGTTTTTATTGAATACATACTGTTACCCGCAGTATCACTCGCTTTCTCAATCTCGTAGATGGATCCAAGTACTAAAATGTCTATATCATTTCTTACACAATTTAATCGGTGACGTTGCAGAGTATGGATATCTAAAGATTTTACTTACCCTTGTAAATCAAAGGATCCTTGTTCCTAAAGAACACGAGAGTGGGGAAGGTCTTGATGCCGTACTTCTTGGCCAGAGCGATGTCCTCAGTGGTGACGAAGATGATGCCGGTCTCGTCCAGCTCGTCGTCAATGTTCTCCAACTCATCCAGGATGTTGTCACACTCCTCACCTTCTTCGCAGTTACCACCTGAGCAATAGAAGGAATTGTCAGTTTGAACTGCATTTTACCCGATAAGCCGAATAGCCAATAAGCCGACGCAGAAATTTTGGAATGATGCTCATGTTTCGATAGCATGAAAATTTTATTTGGGGTGTAAAGGTTTGACGCTCATGTTTGACTTCTTTTGTTATTTGTATAATTTCGATTTTTATAAACTCTCATTTCGTGATTTGTTGAGTAATATGTGAAAGCGTAATAGCGAGACAGACAGACTTCTATATTAAAAATACTTGCAGGAGTAATAAGCATAGTGTGATTTACTGAATTTATAACGACATAATACTACTTACTGAAGTACACAACAACGTATTCGTGTTCTTCAATCAAGTCGCTCAAGATTTCATCAGTAACTTCTTCAATGGTAGCGCTGTTCTTCTGCTCAATCAACCATTCTAATACTTCATCTTCGTTCATCAAGTCTCCTTCGTATATGGCTGGGATGTTCTGTTCGAAGTACACGAGTGTTGGCAGGTGGTCGATACCGTATTCCTTAGCTTCAGCTTCATTGTCCATCCTTACGATCACGATGCCTTCCTTTTCAAGCTCATCGTCAATGTTTTCAAGCTCGTTAAGAATTCGGATGTCTTGTTTGTCATCTTTGTCGTCTGTAAACAAAAGTAGAAAAAGTATATAAATAAAAAATTCACCTCTCTTAACTTAGCAGTTTTAGTAGTAGGTACTATTGTCTACTATATAGTCTAAAATACTTACAGAAAATAACAGCCAAGTACGGGGTGCTGTCAATCAGTTTGTCCATCATCTCATCAGTAACTTCGGGAATTTCGCTGTGACGCTTCTGGTGGAGCAACCATCCCAACAAGTCATCTTCCTTCATCAGATCACCTTCATAGATGTGAGGGATTCCCTTCTCAAAGAGCACCATGGTGGGGATGGTTTCGATACCGTATTCTTTGGCTTCCTTATCATCGTCGATCTTGACGAAGGCAATATCGTTCTGGTCACATTCATCATCAATGTTCTCCAATTCAGCCAAAATCTTCTGACTCTTCTTCTGATCCTTGTCGTCTAAAATAAATATGAAGAACTGTATTTCATTTTTGTGTCAGTTCTTGACACTGTTAAGTCTATGGAGACGTAACTCATTATATAAGTAGTTAGTGAACTTGGCATTCTTACAAATTACAGTGTTAAGGTTAACTATTTTGAATATTCGGGAAGGAACGCAATTAAATTAGGATTTTAACGTCGTTTCCTTGACTAGCGTTACAAAAGCATACATACAACTTTATTATAATATCAAGTACTCGTGCAATGAGAACAGGTTAAATAAACTTACAGAACAGTACAGCGACGTACTGCATTTTGTCGATGATAAGGTCCAGCATCTCATCAGTAATGTCTTCAATTTCGTCACTCTCACTTTGGTGTCGGAGCCAGTCCAATACCTTCTCCTCTTCCTCAAGATTTCCTTCATAGTAAGTAGGGATTCCCTTCTCGAAGTAAAGTAGGGTTGGAACTTTCTCAATGCCGTACTCTTTGGCTTCCTCGTCGTTGTCAATCTTGACAAACGCAATGCCGAGTTGGTCGCACTCGTCGTCAATGTTCTCCAGTTCGTTGAGGACTTTTTGGGATTTACGGTCGTTGTTGTCATCTGGAAAATAAATAATGGGATGTTCTTTATTATAAACCTCACGATTGCCGATTAAAATTGTTGCTTAAGATGTAGTTAGAACTTAAACTTCGTAAGCGTGGTGATTATGCCTAATCCTCCTTACTGTACTGATATCAGTGATATTCAGTGAGATAAGAGGCCTTTGCCCAGCAGTGGGACATTACAGGCTAATACTTTACTTTTTAGATAACCGCAGCAGCGTTCGAAATCACTTAACTGTTCTAGCCAGCTAGCTACATACATATTACAGCAGTTAACTTACAGAACAGCACGGCTACAGTCTTGCCGTCCTTGATCAGCTTGTCGAGCATCTCGTCGGTGACGTCTTCGATCTCATCCTTCTCCAACTGTTCCACTAACCACTCCAGGATCTCCTCCTCATTCTCCAAATCACCTGATGAAAGAAATTTATCATTTTTGTCCATTTGTCGTTTTTGACATTATTGTTATGTTAGTGAACTTTATAATGTTTTTTTAGCTTCATAGCTCAATTGACTTCTATACCGACTTTAAAACAGGAGATTTTGTATTTTATTCAAAACATTATATTGCAGGATATCGTCCGAATATTATATTATGTAACAATAATATTGTACTTATTACTGGAACATAATATTATGTATGTACTTATTGGTGAAATAAAGATTTATTGTAATATCTATGACAATTCAGTATGCAATTTCACGTTACTTAACCAAATTCAACTTACCATCATAAACATTAGGAATCTGCTTTTCAAAGTACACAATAGACGGAACGTTGTCGATGCCGAACGCTTTGGCCGCCTTTTGGTCGTCGATCTTGACGAACTGAATGCCGTGACGGTCGCAGTCGTCGTCAATCTTCTCGAGCTCTGCGAGGACGGTCATTGATTCGTCGTCACCGTGGTCGTCTGGAATTGATCAATAGTTTGCTTTAGTCGTTGTGGGTATTTTGAGCCCCGTTGTTAAATGAGGAGGATTTGGAACATTTGGTCGCTCTTTTACTTTTACTCTATCTTTAACAAACAACTTCTTTAAAGCCAAGCTTTCGCCTATTACGTTGTTATAGGATATTAATATGTAGTTATAGGAAACTGTAATTTGGAATGTTTCATATTTTTGTAATCCGAAACATTCTTGTATTCCTTACTTTTATGATAACAGGAAAATTTTGTTCCATAAGGAATCATTGCAAGACTTTCGGATCAGAACTCTGCATTAGTTCAAATTCAAATTCTCATTTGTTTATTTGCCTCAAATGGGTTTCTTGTGTTTCCAAGTTTCCAAGTCATAATATAACTTTATCGATACAAGTATAATATGTACTTACAAAACAGCACGACAAGATTGTCGATGTTTCCAATAAGAGTGTTGAGTGTCTTGGCGGTGACATCTTCGATGACGTCCTCCTCGTCCCCGGTGGACTTGTTCGCGATCAACCATTCCAGCACGTCTTCTTCCCGGCTCAGTTCACCTGGAATTTCAACAAAAAACAGTTTAATTAACCTGTTTTTTATACCAAAGGAATCGGTAAAAGAATACGGTGTAAATTCTTTCGTGGTGATATGCAAATAAATCTGAACAACATCTCTGGATATTAAAAGTGTTTAGCTACTAATAAACAGTTGAAAATTCTATTAATCTTGTAAAATACACTCAAAATTAAACGCCTCACGTCCTCCCACTGAACGTTTCGCCCACGCGCTGGGAAAGCTTAAATCTGATTCTGTTCCCCAATTCAGTGAATGGCGTCATTGTTATCAATATTATTGTGACACTCGCATATGTATTTATAAATACAATATTCAGAACACCACATGTGTTCCCGCTCGCGATGCAGCATTTTCATAATATGCAGCAAAGGGCAAACTCATAAACTTAAATATACACACTGAAATATTTAAGCACTCCGCAACTGTTACATAAATAAACTAGAAAGCATCGGCCAAAAATTGCTCTCATTACACGTACAATTACGAGCGCGAGAAGATGGAATCAATAAATTGATGTTTAGCAGCATCCATCACTGGATCGCTATCCGATTTCGTAATTCAAACGTCATTGGCCATAAAAAATGAGTCACATACCTTCATAGATAATAGGTATCTGATGCCTGTAGTACACGAGTCTTGGCAGACCGCCAAGACTGTACTCCTCGGCTAATTCCTCGTCGTGGATCTTTACGAAGCCGATGCCGAGCTGGTCCGCCTCGTCGTCGATGTTCTCCAGCTCTTGGAGAGCTTTAGCGCACTTCTTGCACTCCGGCTTATCTGTAACACGCGAGCGCCCGTCAGCACACACACAGACACGACGCCGACAGGATCCTACTCTCATGCCTCATAGGATGAAGCAGTGCAGTTATCAGCGTCTACATGAATTTTCAGAAAATTAATGTGTGTGCGTGTGTAAGCGTGTACAGTGCGTGCAATGCGATACCGTTTCGTGTCTTTATAAATACGTGTTGGGTATTGTGTCGCCTGACTTATAAAGCGAAGGAATATAAACCTGTGCTAATGCTAGAATCGACGTCTTTCTAGATTCTAGGGGTCATCATCTACAAAATCCTTTAATATTATTATTATTTCGGTGCCAATATCAGTGCAAACTGTGCCGTTACTTGTATACCTCATGTTATACTAAAATTATTCCAAATAAAACATATCAATGTAAACAACGTCCATACTATATAGGACAGCTCAAATTATTTGGGTCAAGGTCACCGTGCATTTACTTTCTATATTATTGTGAGATAGAAATCCAAACTTGTCTAAATTTTGAGTCATTTTCATGAGTAAATTAGTTTTAATTAGTGTTTTATATTCGTTATGTGTTGGAAATCGACGGTTGA
The DNA here is from genome assembly GCA_951394245.1 of Cyclophora punctaria. Classification (NCBI taxonomy): domain Eukaryota; kingdom Metazoa; phylum Arthropoda; class Insecta; order Lepidoptera; family Geometridae; genus Cyclophora; species Cyclophora punctaria. Next base: position 9,622,817 of record OX596175.1, read on the forward strand.
CGTGGTGAGCCGTGACACGTCGGTCCGTCAATCCCAGTTTGCTGGCAGCCGCAAATAGCAGATCCGAAATAGATCGCTTCACAGCCCGATAATACAAACGTGAGCTTGCCTACAGCTTTCCCTTACAATAAAAACATACCAATAAAGTTATATCTATCGATGTTGCGATGGGCAATATGTGTTAAATAGAATGATAGTATGTCTACTACTTAATATTAAGAAGGGGGAATGTTTAGTGGTGATTTACAAGGAACGGTATCTATGAGTCATAATCAGATGTATTGTAACCGCGCCAAATGTTTAATTAGTGGTCATCAACGGAAGTCGATGTCTGGTGAACAATATCCAATATTATAATGGTTTACTTTACCCTCTGGCGGTTTGGTTTATTTATTAGAGTTAAGCATATTATAATATATCTGAAACATAAAATATCTATTCTACTGGAAGCTGCTAGAGTTACTGCCAAACGAACATAAAGTAACGCATGCCGTCAGCTGAATATCTTACTTACTGTTTGAAGGGCCGCAACTTTTGTGATCAGGACCTACGTCAAAAACACAATCAAATCACACGCACAAATAACAGACGCCTGCACTAATCCTCGCCTACGAATAGTTGTTACAAATCACAGGTCTACATACATTGACAGAATTTACACTTGAACCACAGTTTGTTAGTTGAAACAATGCCTCGACTTTACCATATTAGCTATTGTACGAAGAACAAAACCCTCCGATCGCCACGCCTTGTGCTACTTACAGAATAGAACTGCTACATAATCTGTGTCCTCTATGATTTTTTGTAGGATTTTCTGATTGACTTCTTCTATCCGGTCGGGAAGGTCCATTGCTTCTAAACTCGTCAAGAAATCCAGGACGCTCTCCTCGTCCATGAGATCTCCTATAACATGAAATAACAGAAAATAGTTATCAACACTAGTCATCATCTTGTGCATGTAAGTGGTCAACCTTGGTGTCAGAGGTTTTAGACCACTTAAGGGCCTCCGACAAGGTTTAGTGGAACAAATGATCGGCACAAGTAAGGACAAGAGACAAACTGCCAAAACTATGACACCAACTTTGAAGACAAGACTCTAAATTCAGGTGTTTAGTTCAGGGTTTATAAGACCCTTGCCATCAGAGCTATATTATACTACTTTACCACTAATTAGTTGAAACTTAGAATTGAACCTTAACATAACCGTGGAGATATCCACCAATCATATCAAACGTATCGCAGCAAAGCTTTGGAAAACCACCCTGTAATGGTACCGTTCTATCTACATCAACCTGTCATTAGGTATAATGCTTTACCCGTGAAACCATAACAAATGTCTATCTACTAGTCTTAACCATATGTCCACTGACAGACAGTCCGACAGACAGATCACTCAGGTTTACAACATTAAGTATATTTTCATGTCTGTAAAAAACACATCTCAGTTCATTCGTAAACTGAAACATTAAAAATATACACAGCAGAAATAACATCATGATCTGATAAGACGCGATGAAATACGGAGAAACCGAAACAAAACGAGGTCAGTTAGATGTTCCAATTTACTATATTACTCCGTTGACTTATTTAAATCGGGATTCCTAATCAATTTCTCGGAACAATTAGAATAAATGATAATACTGTCTGCTAATGAAAAATAATCGGAATAGCAATAAAATTGCTATTAAAATTGAGACTGATACTGGTAGACACCTGCTTCGCTCTTTCTGGTCGTAAATCTTTTTCACATGTTATTGTTTCGCTCTATTACATAGTTATTGTATTTTTAGACAAACGTTAAGATTGCTCATTTCGTTAGTAGTGCATCTACGTTTATTGAGTACTAGCTGCGCCCCGCGGTGTTACCCGCGTTGTACCCGTTTCCGCTGGAATTTCGGGATAAAATGTATTTCATATGTTTTTCTGATGTATAACCTACATTACTGTAAAGTTTCATCCAAATCCGTTCAGTAGTTTTTGCGTGAAAGAGCAACAAACATACATCCATACATCCATCCATCCTCACAAACTTTCTCATTTATAATATTAGTAGGATAGTACTTAATTAATCTCTTTGGAACAAGAGACGTCATATTAAATTTGTAATACTCGTAAATCTTTAACTTTTATGGTAAAATAACTCAATTAAAACTAAATTCCCAAGAATTAGATAAAGATAGAATCGTTTCTTAATCTGAAATTGAGTCACAATGTTCATTAATAGTAGGCACGTAGAGTTGACTCACTATCTATATCATCCGATGCTAAAATGGTAATCAATCAATGATTGGCTTAATTTAATAGTGGTCTCCAATTGTTATTGAAATCGTCTTTCCAATAAGAAAATAAGCTAAAGAGGTTTTTTGTTTGTTTGAACGCGTTAATCTCAGAAACTACCAGTCCGATTTGAATAATTCTTTTTGTGGCAGATAACCACATTCAACGGGAAGCTTATTAGCTATTTTTCATCTAAAATTATTTTTATAAGTATAAATATGTATGTAAGTACACAAACGTTTCATTGGTCAAACATTAGATCGACAAAGGCTTATCTATACTAACATTTTTGTTTGTTTTAGCGTGATACCCTCAGAAGCTACCAATCCGATTTGAATCATTATTTACGAGTATGTAACAGATAGCCACATTCAAAGGGAAGGTTATATGTTACTTTTCATCTCGAAATTCCCACTAGAACGGGCACAACGTGGGTAAAACTGCGGGGCGCGGCTATGTATCCTATATTTGTTACGTACCTTCGTAAATAATCGGTTCCTTCTCACGGAAGTACGTGAGGGCGGGGAATTTCGTGATGCCATACTGTTTAGCGAGACGCTTGTCGTTGATCTTGACGAAGTCCACTCCGAACGTGTCAGTGTCGTCGTCGATTTTCTCCAGCTCTTCTAGAACTTTGTCGCACGTCACACAGCTTCTCGCATCTGGAACGAATTGTTTGGGAGTCAGCTAGAGTCCTGTCAATGGAAAATGTTAACGAAAATGTCAATGTTCTATCAATGAACAATGAACTCTGCCTTTAATATTTTTAAAAGGTGTAAGTTAGATTGTTTGGCACGTTAAGCAGTCGGGCCCGGGGGTTTAAATCCTTAGACCATGTCGGATGTGGTCAAAACTGTCCGACACCAGGATTAGCCACTTACCTGTTCGAATTCACTTTTACTTTTAGTTTGATTGTGTGTAAGAAATAAACTAAGGCCGTAAATCGAAATAAAGCAGATAGTTTGGCTGACTACCAGCGCTGGTCGCTGGTAGAACTGAGTTGGAATAAAGTTTCGAATATATTGAAGAGTTGGAACCATCTCAGTGGCGTTAGGCGCCTTGCGGTGCTGGTTTGGTACATTATATAGCACCCCAATACGGCACCGGTTAACTGTGTCAGTTACTTCTCACCAGCGCAGGTTAATGAGGTCTAATATACCAGCGCAGGTAATCTACGTACTTTCTATATTCGACCCAACTGACTATTATATCTGTTAATTCGAGATTTGAGGGTGGATTTTCGAGATAAACATTGGCTATGCTTTTGCCCAATTTGCCCGATGTGAACGCATAGGACACTTTACCGAAATATTTTAGTCCGAAAATACAGATGTAAATTAAAACGTATTTGCAAGCACTCTTTCCAATAGAAGCTAATACGAGAAGCAAGTCCTAAGATAAAAGATATTTTTTTTAGCATAAGTAAGAAATCAACTAAGTCACCACTAATACCAAAAACTGAAGAAGGAGCAACAACCAACAGAACTGATGTTCAACTGAATATCACGGTCGAAAGATAACATAGAAATCCACCTAGTTACTGTTTTATATCTCGACTGCATACCGCAACTGGCTATAAAATTTTGAATCTATTGCTTTGATTTCACGATTATATAATTATCATGATCACAATCACTGACCGATTCAAGCAAATATTCTGAACCATTATTGGCATCTAACAAATGTCTGTATATTTCTGTCCTTCTATTTTTATTCTCTGTCAATCAGTTCTTCATACAGACTCAGCATAACTCTCCGAACGTCTACTCCAAACATCATGAATCCATTCATCTCTCACCAAACAAATAACATTCGATATCATTCGTGCGATTTTGGCATAACCACAGCCGCCTACGCGATTGGAAAACTTTAAAACAAAACTTTTAACATTGAAACAGTGACAACAGAGAGCCGAACAATCTCCTCTGGGGAGGTGCGTGACATCATCATTTGGCAGTTCTCTGTCCGCCGCGAAAGCTATAAAAATAAGAATAAATAAACAACTAGATATAAATCAGGAAAAATAGTGAAAAGTGACGGAAGAAATACGATAATAAACTTGTCTGTTGGTCTGAACTCTGAAATAGTCAAGGTCATAGTTCAGTTGGGAGTAATTGGTGCTTCAACGCCTAGTCGTGTGTGTTATTCTTTTATTTTATTATGATCTGAATCACATGGAACATACCGTATCATGAGTTTGATAAATGTTTGTTGTTCGTTTCAATTTGTCACTCAGTCAGTATATGTACATTGAACAAGTATCTACATAAATTGAGAAGCAAAATCGTAAGGTCATTCATGTTCCTCATTTTCAAACACTACAGTTTTACGACTTCTTGTATTAGCTTTCTTAGTTTAATAGTTTCAGTTTTATTTCGTTTCACGTGTTAATTCTGAAGTTAAATCATAAAACTATTATTACCTTCTTTACAGACCGTAAAGAAACTATTAACTGTATCTCCAGAAACATTCGCTTCGCTGATATAAGGGTGTGCATTAAAATAACTATAAATTCCTGTACAATTAGGTACTAATTATATAGATTTTGTGAGCCTCAAATTTTAAGTATGTATATATTTCTATATCTAGAATTTTCAAATTGATTTCAAAGGACTAACGTATCGACGATGATGGTGTTAGGCAAGCGTAGTGATTATGCCTAATCCTCCTTACTGTACTTATATCTTCAGTGATATGAGAAGCCTTTGCCCAGTAATGGAAAATTACACGCTTCTTCTTCTTCATCGAATGGATGGTCAACCTGACCGATCCTGGTGTCAGAGTTATAGAGCCGCCAAAGGCCTCTGACATGGCTCATGTAACGACTACTACACGCTAATACTTTACTCTGTTTCTTGGACATGGTTATGTTAAAGTTTAGCTTTAACTTTTAGCGACGGTTCCCCATATGAATAGGTAACTAACATTGTTTAGGAACCTTCACTCATTCTAAACTTTCAATAAGAAGTCAATCAAAATCAACTGGTGCGAGTCTGCACATGGCCGGTGTAAACAATTGTGCGCGTAGTAATACTAAAACATCTGTGTTTGCTCGTAAGTACCAATAAAGCTCAAACTAAAACACACCGACGGACAAACATCTCCGCCATAATTCCGTTAAGTAAATAACAAGGAAAGTATAATAAAGCTGATAAATTTATAGATTCTCAAAGAAGTTAATGGAGTAAACTTTAGGAATAAAGCACGTTTTATAGCTTCTCTGTCGTAATTTTGGAAGTTCGTGCGTATCTTGTACTATTTTTAGGTCTTGTTTATTTTTGTATGCTGCAATTTTAGTTTTGCTAAATCTGATCTAGTGGTTGCTTACATCTACGAAGATAATGTAAGATGAACTCTTCGGAACCTGAATTGTTCAGAAATTTTACCAAATAAATGAAATAATTTTCCTTGTTACGCTTTCACAGATAATTGCGTAGTGTTGTAAAGATATCCAGTCATAGGCTTGGCAACCAGAATTCTTGGAAATGTTCGAAACATTAGTCTGTATGTTCAAAGCGCTTTTATGGATAAACCGTTAATCCACATTGATGAAAGATCTGAAAATCTTGATTATTCAGCTGTACTCATTTTTGCCCAGAAATTCCTACAGGAACAGGTACGTACAATACAATTAACTACGGATTTAGACCTAACTACATGGAAGTAGTTATTGCAGAAGTTTGAAAACAATAAGTTGAGCTAACTAAGAACTCCGTCTTATAGAAGCTCCTGCAATAACTTCTTACAAATCAAATGATAATTTATGATTTTAAAATTTGACAAAGTACTAAAGTGCGTATCATTTTAATACATTAATATAGATAGATATTATTAAATTCGCAAAGCAATGTGGGAAGGTGCTGACACTATAAATTACATCTATTTTTAAATGCACAAAATTGTGCGATCAAATTTATGGCTTATGCATTAACATCTTATATTCATTAATGTCGGCTGCTTAACAGTTATCTTGAGACGAGATGAATAATTACTTGATGGATAGATCTTATATGCCACCAGAGGAAATGCTAACATACTAACCATCCAGTAGAAAGAAAAGGAGTCTTGTTACCTTTTTAATCTACATGGGCCAGTGACGGATCCAAGAACTTTCAAGGGCCTTTCCCTTCCAGGGTTCAAGCCCCTTAAAATAACATCAGACCTCCCATAGCAATATGTGTCCCTCCAAAACCTTTCAGGGACAGAACTACGGCAGAACCAAATCCTTTTATCTCATTCTGGACACACAACGAACGTCACAGAAGGCAACATGATACAATAAATACTGTGAATTGATTGGTGGAATATTTGCAATTCGATTTTCCTGTCAATGTGTCACCAATTAAAACACAGTATTTATCATATCATGTGTGGCCGTTTGTTGTGTTAGGAGGGGCTGGTAGGCCGGATCAAGGAGTGTAAGTGGGAATCTGGTTATAAAAACATCCAGCCGTATACAGCGGGATCTTCAGATTGCACACTCATGGTTATAAAAACATCCAGCCGCATACGGCATGTTCAGATTTCAACTCATCACAAACCTTGAATCACTCTGTTGGTAAAAATCGCATGAAAATCCGTTGAGTAGTTTTTGAGGAAATCAATTACATAAAGACAAGCTTTTGGGGATTTTATTTATAAAACGTAGGCATAGATATTTCATTGCTTGTTTATATTACTAGCTAACAAAAACAAAATACAACAAGATACTAAAACTGTTAAATAGTATTTGTGTAAATATGTTATTTGTGTTGTGATATAGCGTAAACATTATATAGGTAACTAGCAGCGCCCCGCGGTTTTACCCGCGTTGTGCCCGTTCCCGTGGGAATTTGTGGGATTTTTTTACATAAAAACCTTCCTCTTGAATGTGTACAAAAAACCGCATCAAAATCCGTTGCGTAATTTTAAAGATTTAAGCATACAGACAAACAGACAAACAGAGGCGACTTTGTTTTATACTATGTAGTGATTTAACTGCTGTTGGGCTTATTCCAGTTGCAATAATTCGACATAATAATATATTTATGGTCCCTTTAACATATACCTTACCAAAACATATACTATAAACCTTCAATAAACAATAGATTTCGGCAAAAACAAGATTGTACCCATGTTTATGAACGAATAAATAATTTGAATTTGAACAATATCATCCAATATCTATTTAATGCACTCTCAAAAAATGTAACGTCTCGTCCAACTCTACCCATCCTAACATCCTTTAACTCTACCAACCCTAATTTCACAAACTCCACATGACTTCTAAGTTGCAAGTAAATTTAAATTTCTAAAAAACCCCCTTCGCAAAACTGGTTGAACTGATTTTTACCAAACATACTATGCTAAGAACCACCATAAGGAAGTTTCCTTTCGGCTTTCTAATGAAAAATACCGCATCGAAATCGATCCATCTGTTTGAGAGCTACGACGCACTCGTCTACCAAGACTGAGGTCCTTTGTTCAATTCCCAGATCAAGCGAAAACATGTTTCCTACTTTTCAATCATGGCTCGGGTTGGAGATCACCAACCCGCAGTACGCTAACGTCGTGATTAGGTATGCGTAATCCTCACTGTACTGATATCTTCAGTGAGATAAGAGACCTTGATGACCTAAGATGCCCACAGCTGAGCAAAGGCTATTATACGCTAATACTTTACTTATACTTTATGTGTGTACTATTGTAGCTACCAAAGAAAATTTAAAGTTTTAAAAATGACTGCATCCTTGACGAGCAGCAAAAATGTTAATCACTAGCTTTATTAACATCTTGTTTAATTTCCATGTTGTTTTCGCTTACAAACTCAGAAATAGTATAAACTATAATCACTCCTACTCGTATTGCATTTTTGTAAAGAGTTTGTTTATACACCAAGGTTGCCCGAGGATAAATAGTAATCTATTCATGAAAATAAAACATCAAAGAAACGTACTATAATATCCGCCTCATTATCACTTCCGATATTTAGGAAATTAAGAAAGTCTTTTGGGTCCCTCAATGCCAGAATTTTAATATTTATCATCGTTAGTAATACATATATAATATTACTAGCAGCGCCCCGCGGTTTAACCCGCGTTGTGTCAATTCCTGTGGGAATTTCGGGATGAAAAATAGCCTATGTTACTCGTGGATAATGTAGCTTTCGAATGGTGAAAGAATTTTTAATAACGGTCCAGTAGTTTTTGAGCCTTTTCATTACAAACAAACAAAGTTTTCCTCTTTATAATATTAGTGTAGAAGACTGGTTGTTTGCATATTTATCTCTTTTCCATGGTACAATCGTTGATTTTATTTTGATTAAATGTATGAAGATAGTTGAAGACTCGACACGAATCTAGGAAATAGTTACCATGACAACAAAAGCGTCTACCGGAGAGCGGCTAGGCCAATTTAGCTTATTCACCCGCGTTGTACCCGCGTTGTTGGACTAATTTTCATTTCCATTTTCTTGAATCACTCTGCATGTTGGTAAAATTCGTTCAGTATTTTTTGAAGAAATCGACAATATACAGACAGGCAGCTTTTGGGGCCTTTGTTTTATAATATGTATAGATAGATATTCGTGGAAGACCAGGGAAGGGCAAAGGTTTATATTAGCCACAGGTACGAATGAACCTCGAGCCACTGCTAGTATTATTTATATAACGTTAAAATACGAAATTCGTTAGGAAATCTGATTCAGATTTTTCGAGAGAACCTTCTAGATATTCCCGAAATAGCAAGAAACGTACATATCAAATCTTTTTATAAATTTATTACTTTACAAATATGACGTAAATGACGCTCTCGTTTTTGTGTCTCCGTTTATTTCTGATTGTGTTGATTCATGGGGCAATAACATGATGATACAGTATCTACCTTACGTACGTCTTAGGAGATTCAGCTACCTACATCTCATTTAGCGTACAAAACTGAATAGCCGACTACGAAATCCAATCCGATCCGTTCTACAAAGTCAGACTCGAATTTATAAACTCAATCTCAAATATTTTATTCTGTTTTGGTACAAAGAGGCTCTTTTGATGTACCACTTATGACCGAGACATATCACCCACATTACTGGTAATAAAATGCAAAACTTTTATGTTAAAATCAACTACCTATGTATTTCATCTCTAGCAAAGTAAAGGAATATTGAAACATACTTAAATCGACCAATCTAGTATTTTAGTATATCATAAGTCGATGTATTTTAGACATGTTCTTTGTATTTTGTACAGTCTTACACATCACAAAGAAAAATACATTTACATTTAACTCAATGCTAAAATAATACTTATATACTTATTATACTTACTTATGGGTGGTACTACAAACAAACTTACAAACTTTTAAAAAGGTATAAAAATCCTTTTCGATGTATGTGTTGTGGGATTTTTGTAAAGCAAGTTTTCAAGGAGTGCAGCTTTCGCTCATATCCAAGAAAGTATTACTGTTAATCAACTTTTTATTACCAATATTAAGTGTAACAGTACCTAGGCTACTTATTCATTTCAAAATCTTTCATTAAGATAATTAGAAGCAGTCACCCTACCATTGAGTGACCAATATTTTAAGTCGACTTATGGTATGCTTGTAATGACAATAAGACATGCCAAATATTAAATAATTTGGCATGAAAATAAGAATACACTAATTAGTACCTAGTTACAGAATGTAAATAAAAAGTGCAGAATACCTATTTATATAGAGAACAATAATGAGGTAGAAAGAAGCTGTTGCAGAAATAAATATTAGGAGATGATGCAATCATGCTAATTCTCATATTGTTTACATGCAAATGACAACCTATTACGTAGGGGAGAGAAAACTGCCCTGTCCTGTAAACTGAAAACTGGACATGTTTCTTCAGTTACTAAGCCGACACGCCCCGATCCTCAGAGCCAATCCTTATTCCGAAGTTACGGATCCAATTTGCCGACTTCCCTTAGCTACATTATTCTATCAACTAGAGGCTTTCACCTTGGAGACCTGCTGCGGATATGGGTACGAACCGGCGCAGGCTATAATAAAAAGAATGCCCATTTCTGTTAACTTCAAACTGGGCATGTTCTTTCAAGTTAACTATGTTGTATACCCTCATAGATTATATGTTGAGTATCATTCAGCTCTAAGCCTCTGACAATACTACGATGTATGACCCCATTCCTTATTCTATTTGAGCATTAACGTGCCTCAACAACGTGCACACATTTTCGGTGTTCGTTTGATCATGTCGAAAAATTATGGTTACAGTATGTTAATGTCTGTAAATCAAACACAATGAAAGGCTATGTTATGATTTTTGACGTCTACTTTCAGAACAGCTGTATATCACAGTTTTAAGCTCTGGTGAGACCATCCACCTTTCTCTCTTTCTTTTACGTGTTTTCAATGCCTAGAAACCTTAGTGGATTGATAAATAATTTGGTTGAGTATAGCTCTTGCTACACGGACCAGAAACAAAACCCATGATTTGCCATCACCAGGATGTTGTACTCACAAACCTAACCTTTCCCAATGTTTGGTCATCATGTTTATATTTCCTAAAATAAACACTGCAGACCTTTGGAGTCAAGTTTTCCAAAAAGATAAATCTAATAACTGGTGATGTTAACACAGAAATCTGTATATTCTAGCTAAATTGTCGCAATTTTCATTAATCCGGGAGTTAACGATAGAACAGTGAATTTGGACGTAATCCAATTGAAACAGTTCTAACAGAGAATTTTAGTAATAATTGTCTTTTATCTGGCACTTGCAGGCATCAGGGAACTATTATTATCTAAAAATGTTCCTAACATCACAAGAAATGTGTTCCGAGAATTGAGAACGGTTTAATTGTTTGATGGGCATGTAGATTAGACAAATCAAATAACACACGTCTTGAGTTGAACATGATAAATGTAAAAATGTTTGCCTGGAAATTGTAATTCAAAATTCAATAAGTGAAGAGATTCTTTAAATTGATAAAAATAGTTATTTCTACTTTCTTGGTGTGGATTTGATCTAATCCGATAATCCTATATGGTCCATTAACTTCAGGTCTCAAGTAGAAGTAGGATCTAAATAACAACAACAATTTCACAAATATAAATAAACAAACCCAAACAATCAATCATAAACATAAAACAGGACAAGTAGCCGTTAAAGACGTTGATTTAAACATCGATTTTGTGATTGAAACTATTGCATTGAATATGCTAAGGCCAAACGATGCATCTAACACTAAGACTCGACCAAGAGTTAAGCAATAGATGGCAGACACTGTAAATATACATATCAACATTATTAATGAACATCCGACTGATCGAGTGGCTTCAGCCCACACACACACAGCCAAACACACACACGCGCTCTCTTGCGTCCATACAAAACATATCATCGAGAACGTGACGTATCAACAAACAGATAGCATCGGCTCAGCAACTGTTGGCGACAAAAGAAAATATTCGGAATGCCGATACCACGTAATGGAAGTCTATTTCAGCGGCAGATACGGCAGCACAGTAATAACCGAGCCGCTAGCGTAGGCGCCTCGCGACCTTGAGCACCAGCGGCGGCGCGGCTCTGCGGTGGAACGGAGGAAACGAGACTCGGGACCATTTTAGGTCGCGCCGAGGAGCGCGCCGGCCGCCGCAGCCGCTCGGGTCAAGTTTTATTGTCTCCGCGGCTCGGTTGCATAACTGAGAGTCGCGAGCCTCGAAATATCATGCACGCGGCCGCTGGCCGCGCGGCCGCGGCGCGGTGTTCCCTGCGGCCGAAGATCATTAACTCGAGGATAACCCATTTGGACGGGCGCCGTCGCAGACGTTTCGACACGGCGGGTGTCGCCCCCGCGCTGGCCGCCCGCCAGCCGCAAAATAACCGGAGAGGCGCACGGGCACTTCACTTACACCAGTACACCGCGACGAAGTCCTTGTCCTCCAGCACTCGCTCCAGCTGCTTGGCGGTGACCTCCTCGATCTGCGGTTCGACTTGCTTGGGCGCGGGGGCGGACGACTTGCGCGCGGTCGCGGCGGCGAGCGCCAGGAGCGCTACCAGGGCCTGCAGCCAGCGAGCCATGGCGAAGGCGCGCGCGGACTGAGCCGCCCGCCCGCGCGCGCGCCGCCCGCCCGCCGCGCGCCCCGCCCCGCCGCGCATGCGCAACCAATGTTTACATCGCGCCACCCGCCGCCGCCGCCGCCCGCGCCGCTCCACACTACTCCACGACCACTGCCTCCCCTACCCTTCACATAAATCTCACTCTGACGAATGCTCTCCGATTCGATTATTTAATTCCGGACAAATATTGCTACGAACGTTAATGTGTGGTTCGAAAATAAATGACAATGAAATAGCTAACGAAAGCCCACTCTGATATTGTTAGCAAAACATTTATAACGATGTATTGTAGGTGGCTCATGGTCATGATATGTATCAGTCGAAACTGTCCTCATAGGAAGGTATTAACAAGGTGCTTACCGACTCCCTTGATAGATACTTAATTATTATGATTATAGTCAAGTGTCTATACGTACCTACTTACTTGCCTATAGATCGTTACGATGTACTTGCATATTTATCTACATGCAAGAACATTATAAGCCTTAGGAGGCTTAGGATGTCTACAATCGTAGATAAATTTTCACCCAAGTCTTACTAAATTTTACAAATGTTAAATCAAATCAACTACGCTATAACTACAGTAAGTATCAAAAAATGAGTAGATATACAAACATATAATCAAGTTGAATATCTCGCTATCATTAGACAACATTTTCTACATATCTTAGTCAAGGTGTCATGGGAGTAACGGGTCAAGTCTGGTCGTTTGAACTATGCAAGAGGATACATTAATTCCAACAATACTGGCATGATGGCGTATACCTACCAAATATATCTAAGCATATAAGAGTCATCAATAGAGGCTACTTGGAGATATTTAAGTAATGAGTTACTAGGTAGGTACTACCACAAAATGTAAGTACTACTGCATCTAATCCTTACCTTGTTTACTCTACCAGTGCAATTCTAGGCCACGATTCATATTATGATTGATAGTGAAGTATCGGAACTGCGACGGAAAGAAATCCTACTACTTTAGGCACTTTACTACTCATACGAACTATTTACCACTAGGTAGTATTGTAGTCATGAATATACGTAAAGAAAGTAACACATCTCCAGTTACACACGCACAGAGTTACAAAATAGAGACACTCTACTTTCGTAGGGCCGACTCACTGGTAGTTAAATAGTCATTGATCTACAAACAAACCTGGAAGTAGTCGATTTTCTTCCTCCAGAGACCGTTAAGTAAGATATACCCAACTGTGCCGTGCTGGTACAGTACCCAACAGTCATCGTAGTAAGTATACGTTAGTTTTAGCACATGAACTTAGGTACCTACACTGGCGCTATTTCTTGCGCTTTTAAAATGGTAATCGCTCGGGTTTCGTAGTATAGTTCCATCGTAAGTATCATAGCATCGTAGGTACCTACTTATCGGTTGCGGACGGTTTCACACCTTAGATGCCATAAGCGTGTAACACTAGTATAGTCACACCTAAAAACGCTAACGAAACCACCCGCTACCGCTGATTCAAATTCAAATTATTTATTGATCCATCCAAATTATTCATTGGTCCAATAAATCTCTAATACCTACATACTCATTTCGAATTATAAAAACGCTTCTTTAGAACCTCTCGTATGTGGCGGCTCGCTCTTTAGGTATACGAGCTTATAGCTAAGTGCGACATTGGTAAAAAATCGACCATGAAAGTAAAAAAATTAAAGTTTAAAGAGACGTAGATACCGCCTTTATCTAGAGAATTTCGTCAATTTCGTACTACGTTTTCCTACAAATGAGCTCGTCCAAGAGCATGTTTTGAAGTATTTGACAAGAATTAGCATAGTGGGACGAAAAAGGCTTAGTGTGTCGGAAGTAGCGAGTTCGTTTCCCGCCCGGAGTCAACAATATAATAATAACGAGTTGGATCTGTATCCCCTCGCATGCCTCTCAAAAAGACCGGGCTTGTCCCGTGACTCCGAGGAGAAACACTATAATAATAATAAATTCTTTATTTCAGGCAAAAAACCCATAGCCATACATATACATTATACATGAATTATATCAATAATATGTGCCTACATAGTTATTAGTGACGATATATAGGTGTTAATTGTATATTCACTAGCAGCGCAGTTTACCCGCGTTGTGCCCGTTCCCGTGAGAATGTTGGGCAGAAAATCACAAAAATAATTATTAAAATCGGATTTGTAGTTCCTGAGATTACCCCGAAAAAGCATAGGCTTAGTTCGGGTTTAATTAACCGCGTGTGAATTCATCCAGAGCGGTACATTTATATCCGTCGCAGGGCGCGCAGTACAAACACAGTACACTAATGTACTGTGGTGCAACTGACTAACCATCAGCATTGAAAGCAGCATCGGCATAAATATACATCTACAATCTAGGTTTTTCTCCCTACGACCCAGAATCCAATGACACAAAATTCCTTCTATAGAGAAAAGAGATTTTTATGGGTAAGAGTTACCGGCAAATACAGATTACAGAACCTTTCTTTTCTGAAGTCGATTAAAAAATCGTTTTTTTATTGCGAGTGGTTTTGGATTCACACGTCTAGCGCTAGAGTCTAGCGTAACTGTCATTGTCATTTCACTATTGTTTAGTTTTTATAATCTGTATAAATTTATTTTTGAACGAAAAGTCTTCTACGATTAGTGTTGTCTATTCGAATACTCCCTTTATCGATAAAATATTTTACTCTAAAGTTATTATCACAAGCTGTTGTAGGGACATTTTATCAATATTACTTGACCCCTTTGTACCAAAAACGACGCGAGGATTTTGGTTGGAGTGAGTGGTAATTTTTCTCTTACTTTTCTTCATATCGCCTGTATCGCACTGACGACTACTAGCGACCCTCTCGCGGCGCCGCCACGCTTATCGTGGGTATATTGCCATGTAGATATTGGTTTTCACATAACTTCTTTGTACCGGAAGAAAACCTAAATGGGGTCTAGGATCGAATGTGATTTTCAAAATTGTTGTGTACTCATAAACAAAGATTTTGACAAATTTTAAAGATATCGATCAATATATTTTGCATCTGGACATCACTTCTAAAGTCAAACGTCAAACTCTTGTCCAATCAGAGTGCCGAAACAAAAATGTCAGTGTCACGTGGTGGGGATACTCAGCTGTGCAAGTTTTTGAACGAAACGAAACGAAAGAAAGGAAACGAACGTCACATCAACATTCGACTGTCATTAGATTTTATTTCGTTCTGTTCGGCGTTGTAAGCAAATTGTTGTCGCACGCCGGTTGTGAAATCGAAATAACATTATTTTGTGATGTGAAGTGCGTTCTAAAATACGATGGATGTTTTTTATTAACCAACAAAGTGATTTTAAGTGATCATTACTTAGAAAACTATTTCGGTAAGTTGTTACTTTCGATTAAGTTGCGTGCTTAGTTTACCTGAGTTTATCTGATTGTATTGTTTGAATTCTTTGTAATCTTATCATGAAACTACACGTAAGTATGTAGTACAATAGACAGAACATTCTTATAAGATTGCATTGAGAAAAAGAAGGACATTGTAATTATCAAGTGATAAAGTTTGTTTTTCTTTGTAACTTAGTTTAAGGAGTAGGTAGGTACTTGTCCAAAAATATTGTTAATTCATAATGCTAAGAAATGTATTGATGAACATAAGAATAAATTGATTAAACAGAACAGCCTTCAAACATTTTGCTTGAATGTCAATAATTATGTTGATACCAATTAAAAATACCAATAATACAAGAATATACTTTGATCCTACAAACCAGTTTACAACTTATTTAAATAGTTATGTGTTGACACTTTATTTATTAAAACATTTTCTATAATGTATATTTACTTACAAAATAATAGAAAGGCTACAATTTAACTACCTATTTGAATTATGCAACAAACTATTTTATCACCTACTAAGTATATTTTCACATCATCATGATTGAGGTTTTTAGTTAACTAGTTATTACTCTTGTAATGACCACATTGTAACTCTTCACTAAAAAGTTAATAAGGACCAGTTATATCTGCATAGAATATCAGTGTGGAGGTTACACCTACCATACCATACTGGTACCTTCTATAAACTCTTGACTCCAGGGTTGGTCAATAATCTACTCTGACTTAATTACTTACCCACTATTCCTAGTGGTATCTTCAATAAGGTGAGAGGCCATTGCCCTGCAGCACATTTCAGGCTGTAGGTAATACTCTACTGTGGCAGTACAAAATCTTGTTCAGATGTAATTTTATCCTAAGGTTTGCCCTGATTAGGTAAAACTCATCAGTATTTCTTAATGCACATAATGAAGGTCCAACATAAATATAAAATTGCTAAAAACTTATGAAATTTCCTGTACCTATTCAAAAGTATTATCTAACTAAGATCCTGCATAAAATAGTAGTTTATGCAACTGTCATATAAAGAAGGGTATTAAAACACGAGTGTGAGTTTATGAAACGAGCGCAGCGAGTTTCATAATAGTAACGAGTGTTTTAATACCCGTGTTATATGCAGTTGCATACACTACTTTATCTTCACTAATGCAATTAATCAAACAAAATTTTAAAAACAAAACACATTGCGAAACATTTAATTCACGCGTACGTGTATTGTCACAGTGAACTTGCCGCCATTAAAATCTAACCAATGAGAGCGCAGCTGCGCGCGCCGCGCAGGGCGCGATGTTATAATGAGATTTTACGATATTGATGTGGATATTATAACATCATGTGCAATTGCTTAAATTGAGTGTTTTAGTTGTCTGCGCTATAACAGTAGTAATTATAAGTCAAGTATTGGAAACATAAGTAGAAGGTTACAACATTAGTGTAGATAAATATTATTATTTATCCATATCTAGGAACCAATAACATTATTTCCAAAATTTATCAAAATCCTACAACTCAGTGTATCATTTTATCACCCGGTTTTGATACTATCAGTTTGATTGCCTTTGTTTTAAACAATTACCAACATTCAGCTCACAGGCCATTGTTCTTTGGGACACCAAAACACAATAAATATTACACTGTTGTCGTCCGGACAAGGTTGAATTTTGCAACATTTCATACTGTTTTGTGTTTTCATTGTTTATTTCTTCAATTAGCTATGCTGATTCCCTTTCATCAATCAAGGTTGGTTGTAGTTTTATTCATAGTAGATTTATCTTGTGTATCTTTCTGACTTTAACTTTACCCATATTTATCTTTTTAGGGTAAGTATGAAATTTCTGACTTCTCTCACTTTACTCATATTTTATTTGTCTTTAGGAGTTTTGGGATAAGAAGTAAAAAGCGTATTAACTATTTGACTTCCTCATATAACTTGCTAGTTGCTCCAACACAATACAATCTATTCCGTTTGCTAGTTATAAGAATAAGCCCTTCAAATCATATTTGTTTCATTGTAAACCTTCATTAAATTGGTTCACTAAACTTTGTATCAAGCACTCGCAATGCTTGTATATGTACTTTTTTTCTAATTAACTTTTCAGACTACATTATAATACCTAGATTTATAAATTAAATATTTTTCCTGTTACCTAATAAAAATTCACCACAACTGTATTTATCAATACATTCTTTAACAGCCTAGGTATTAACACTGTGGCTTTACCAATGACTGACCAGTTAGTAACATTGTGAATTTTAAGCATCATGTCGAGGTAGCCAATATTTTTCCCTACCATTAAATGTGTCTATCTGTTACAAAAAGAATTATTGAAATTGGATTCATGGTATCTGAAATTTATGCGTTCAAATAAGAAAAAACTCTTCAGCTTTATTATTCTACTTCCTACTAATATTATAAATGTGAAAGTTTGTGAGGATGGATGTATGCATGGATGTATGTTTGTTGCTCTTTCAGGCAAAAACTACTGAACGGTTTTGGATGAAACCTTACAGTAATGTAGGTAATACATATGAATAACATATGGGATACATTTTATCCCGAAATTCCTGCGGGAACGCGTACAACGCGGGTAACACCGTGGGGCGCGGCTAGTATTAGTTTAGATTACAATAACTACGAGCCCCAATGCAAAATAGTTCGTCTAGTCTGAAATTTTTTACTGTGAGATTTTCTCTAACTTAATTTTTTGTCTATACATATAAAAAGATTAAGCTGTTCTACCATCACATGTCGCGTTACTTATGCCATTTTAAAATTATGTACTAATAAACTATTTTGGCTATTTCAATTTATAGATATTCTGTTTTAAATTCGAAGAACTTACAAGCAAAATAGTTCGTCTAATTGTTAATTGATGCAAAAGAGTTCGTCTATCGTTGAGTTAAATAAAATTATTCCTTCTTTATACCATGATGTTCCATAATTAAAAATTTTTAAAGTAATTCTGTGCCATTTGTCACATGAGAGAGTATAAATTCAGAAAATTTCAGTAATTTTCATTAATTTTCAAATAGCAATGGGTCGTGGCAAACCCGTGTGTGAAGAGCTGCGAAAGCGAATAATTTGTGGGGCCGAAGCTGGCAAATCAAGTTACCAAATATCTAAAGACTTGATACTTCCCAGATCTACAGTTCAGTCTATTATTCAACACTATAAAAAGAATAAAACGACTTCTTGTTTGAAGAAAACTGGTCGACCACGCATCACAAGTGCTGCGTGGTCGACCACGCATCACAAGTGCTGCAGAAAACAGAGTTCTGAAGAAAATTATCAAAAATAATCGTCGTGCTCGAGCTGGAGAGCTCACGGTGCAATGGAGGGACATGATTCACAAAGACGTCTCAGTCGATACATGCAAAAGAGTCCTTAAAAGAATGGGTTACGGATTTTACACCGCTAAAGAGAAACCACTGTTGACTGCTGTACAAAAGAAAAAGAGGTTGAAATTTGCTCGTGATCATTTAAATTGGACTTCCGATCAGTGGCGTAGTATCATCTGGAGTGACGAGTCAAAATTTGAAGTGACAGTCGGTGATGAAAGGAAAAAAGTGATTCGGAACAAAAATGAGGCATTTCATACTGATTGTCTCAAACGAAAAGTGAAGTTTCCGGCTTCTCTATTGATATGGGGCTGCATGTCTGCACAAGGTGTTGGTTTTATGCAGTTTGTGGATGGTTCTATCACTGCTGTGAGGTATCAAAACCTTTTGGAAGAGAGTTTACTGCCTTCAATTCCCGCTCTCAAACATCAAGATTCATTCATTTTTCAACAGGATGGTTCTTCATGCCATACTGCATGGACAAAAAAGATGTGGCTATTGGCAAAAAGCATCCCTACAATCGAATGGCCATCTAACAGCCCGGACTTGTCGCCGATTGAAACCCTATGGTGGAAAATGAAAAAAGTTCTCCGTAAAAATCCATCAAGATCAAAGAGCGACTTAAAGGCTAAACTACTGGCAGTTTGGGAGTCCATAACGCCTGAGGAGTGTGAAGTGTTGGTTGCAACCATGCCTCTTCGCATTAAAGCTGTTATTGAGAGGAAAGGCGACACAACTAAGTGGTGAAGACATGTAGACGAACTATTTTGCGTCAGTAACAAGGGTAGACGAATACTTTTGCTTTTTGTTATTTAGGATATTTTTTATTTTTTTTAATGTAAAATTAAGTCATTAAAGAATTTCAGTTAAGTTAAAATAAACTTTAAAATATTCATTAAATTGTGGTTTACTTTTTATTAAACATTCTTAATTATTTTACCAATATATACTCTATATAGTTTACGCTTTGCACTGCTTTTTATACTAGACGAACTATTTTGCATTGGGGCTCGTATCAGTCTTTGCGAACTATACCACTACATTAGCTTAACAATTATCATATAATTAATCTATTATCAAGCTTATCAATTGATAAAATAACTTCACAGCGATGGAATTAGTATAATAGTTATTGAACATTAAGTAAACTTATAAATTACTTGCTTATAACTGTAATTTTTGGCATTTTAATGAACTATAAACCAAACTGGGTCAATATTGTTAGTAACTTGTTGATGTTTTAATAATTTCAATGGTACTGCATGCAATCTTAAAAGGTGGGATTTGATTTTTCAATAAAAGCAAGCAAAAAGTTTTCAGTCTACACACCAGAATACTTCGAACAGAGTGTACTTTAAACACTATCTTATTAATTTCTTATCGATATTACGATAAAACTCTTCTATTTCAATGGAACAATAACCTACAAGTAATTTAACCAAGACTAATAAATTCAAACAATAAATGATTTACTATTATTTCTCGTTAAATGTCGCCATAATCATAATTACTTGTACCTTGCTGTACAGGTAACATTATTTTATGTACCTGTTCAATGATAACAATACTCGCATCGATAAACTGCCCAATAACCGTCCGTAGAACAAGCGATAATCGCTATCGAGCCGTATCATTGGAACCGATATCGTAAGGTTCGTTATCGTAAGGAGTCAGTGACTACGTGTCTGTACGCCTGTAAACACTGAAAATGGCTGACTATCGCGCAGGTAAAGCCGGCATCAACGCCGAGGCGCAGGCGAAGATCAACAGCAAGTACAACAACGATATCGCTCAGGAAACCCTCGAATGGATCAAGGTCCTCACTGGTGAACCCGCCAACACCTCCGGCGATGCTAACAACCTGTACGAGGTACTCAAAGACGGCACCCTCCTCTGCAAACTAGTCAACGCCATCCAAGAAGGGTCGGTCAAGAAGGTCAACCAGTCGGCCATGGCCTTCAAGTGCATGGAGAACATCAACGCTTTCCTAGAAGCAGTTAAGAAGCTAGGAGTCCCTCCTCAAGAGACTTTCCAGACTATCGACTTGTGGGAAAAGCAGAATCTTTACTCAGTTGTCATTTGCCTGCAGTCTTTGGGCAGGAAAGCTGGTAACTTTGGAAAGCCTTCGATCGGGCCTAAGGAAGCCGATAAGAATGTACGAGAATTCACTGAAGAGCAGCTGAAGGCAGGCCAGAACGTGATCAACCTACAGTACGGCACCAACAAGGGCCAGCAGAGCGGTATCTCCTTCGGCACCAGGCGTCAGATGTGATAATGTTTCCTATAGTTTTCTAATCAATTATGTAATAAAAAATATATTTTATAAATATTTATACAATCTCTCTGTTTTATTCAAGGTGTGGCATTTGCTTTTTAATGTTTTAGTACGCAAATATGCGTGGCGACGCCGACTAAAATGATTAGATAAGCTCTCTGAATGCATTGTGGAATTCGCGAAATTGTATGGTTTAGTGCACATTTTAATCACATTCATTTATCTTTGTACTCTGTAGGAATCTAGGTATTACAGAACTGTTGCATTAGTCTTATCTGCTTCTCCTTTATGACTCGGCTTGCAATTTGACAATATCCTATCGCTTATTCACTGAATTCTAAGGAGTAAGATAATCTGGAGTGCATTAAAACGATTATTGATGATAAGGACATTATCTGCAATGATATCAGTCGATTTATTTTACTTCAGGCCGACATCGCCGATATCGCTTAGATTAGGACACAATTAATTTAGGTCTACAGGAAAATTACTGAAGAAATGTAGTCAAGGAAAGCGACAAAACTATTCACAGAATTAAACCATAAAAATTCCTTTTATAAGACGTCAGCACATAATCGTATTTATGTACCTACTACCTACACCTACATTATTCTAACTTAATGCTTCATAAATCAATGGAGACATAAACATCTTCATTTAAAGTATAATTTACTAAACAGATATCTTCAAAGGAAATTATTCATAACTAATATGTAACTGCTACTCTACTTGAGTGAAGCAAATCTTCACCTTTTTCCTTAATCTCCATGAACCTACTTCACCGCAATCACGTGTAATCAATATGATGTCATTGACTGACTGTTGATACTGTCGTGTTTATATGTTTACCTTCCTACGTTACTAAGCATGATGTAGGACTTAGCAAACCTCCTAGTACTCATTTCATTTCCAATTTCATTCGGTCTACGATCTTATATGACTTTTCGTTTGAAGTTCCGCGATTGACTCTGGTCTTGAAAAAATACTCTACGTATCCAAACTAACTTAAAAAAGTAAGCCTGTGCCAAATTATTACTAAGACCAAACTCAAAAGACTTGCTAACTTAAACATCCATCCATCAATTAAAAAAAAATATCTTGTTTACAAAATAAATATTTCCATACCATCAGACTTCGTTAACCCCAGAATAAACAACAGTATATTCGTATAACAGACCCTTCATAGTTAGCATAACCTTTAAATATCACAAGGCCTAGTATCGTTCCCTGAGGGACGCCAAACTTTGTGTATCAAAGTAAACATGTAGCATCGATCCAACATTTGCTACAGAAACCGTTACTAAGACCAGAAAACGACCAGATTTTCCGGTTTAAGATATGTTTGTCATTGTGCTCTTTTATTTGAAGTGTGAATGTCTGAGATAGTAAACGATGCGTTTTGTCCCAATGCTATAGTATAGTTCATTAAATAGTTAATTGGATGTTGTTAAGCTATTTTTGTAATGTTATATTTCCTGAAATCAGAAGCTCCCATAACACTGCCAGGATTTACATAGGTGAGTTTTCTAATATTTTTATATCAAGGCTTGGCTTAATTTTTTGTTAAATTTTTATTATATAACACATTCGTTGGTATTCGGTGCATAACTATGGATTGGTTGCGTAAAATAATCCTTAAAGTTCCCCTTGAGAAAATCGATGAAAAAGTTAATAACGTAATTAGTATCGAATCATTTTCCATTTAAACCCAGTTGTGTCTAGTAAACAGGGCAGAAAAATAATGACGTCATACAATTAGCAGCTACCTACACTCCTATTTGCAGTGAAGCCTTTTATCTATCAGTTCAATAGCACCTTATAATTTCAGTCTTTCCGCTGGCAGGTTAATGTCATATTCGTTATAGTATGGTTATGGGTATACTGTGACGTCATTTCTATTATTGTACCACCATCGTCACGCCGTCACGGCATGTCCCCTAGCCGGATGGCGCGGTCACGCCTCGATAGACCACGGAAACACGGATATCCGACCCTCAGGCTACCACGCTAACCACTTTGGACCATAAGCCACGGGACACCTCTCCCGTTCGTTAGCAGAAAACAATGACCAAGTGGGAAAGAAACAAAACACTGCGTGACCCCCATTCTGATCACGTATCGCTGACAATGACCCTTAGTCGATAAACATTGGGCAGCTGCTTTTAAATAATGACGTGTCGGAGTTTCCTGATGATTGAACTAGAAGGCGATTTTATGCCCTTTGCAGTCGTTTGTAGGAGTTTGGGGTTAAATGTTTGCTGAGTATGTTATTTTGCTATTGGACTATATTTTATCCAAAGAAGTTTAGAGTGAAAGTGTCACAATGGTCCACCTATTCTTACAAACTTTCCTTGTACTTAATCATTATATAGTACATGGTATAGTAGGATGAATAGTGTTGCATTGTGAACGCATATTGCATAAACAAGCCGTCGGAGAATACTTTCAGTATTACTTCAGTATTCTTAATTGGATCACCCGACCGTAATCCCTCAAAGTAGACCAAAGTTATTATTAAAACGGTTGGATATACATTAAATTATGCCTCTTAAGTGTTATATTTCAATTACACTTTACGTTATTACTCACCGAGCAATTAAATATGAATTGCATATCAACAAAGCATAGAAACGACGTACTATAAATACAGTAATCTGTGCGTTTGTAGTGAAACTTTCCCTTAAATATCATAACTCATGAATAAGTCAAAATGAATATACGATTTTGATGTATAAGTGAAAGCTCGGTAAGTGCAATCAATGTTACTAAGATCTTTCACCACTGTATACGGGCATGACTGATGAAGTTGCAATATTTGTTTGCAACAATGACCTTTATGATTCTAGAAAGTTATTGTCAAGAAAATCAATGTCCGAAATCATAGTGTCTTGTGAAATTGTCATAGTTGATACAAGTTCCCACGTTACACGATATCGATCGTTTGTTGCAAGGCTTCTGAGCGTTACGCTACACTGGCCGTCCCTCGGCTCGGTCGAAGCCTCCGGTCCCGTTATATCGGCCCGAGGAGATTATCTGGCACTAACGGGATGACGTCCGCTTTCCAACCGTGTATACTCTCTTACACCCGTTGCACCTAATTACAATCCACAAGAATACGCATACAGCCTTACATCAACAGATCAATCGCCGCGAAAGTGCTTTTACATTCAAATGACATACAAACTGTCTCCTCGCATAAACTAATTTCACGAATCCAATCTTAGAAAGTCGTTCTCAAAAGCAATTGCTTGTCTCTCAATAGTTAATCATGTTCACCTATTTGCCTGATCATTATGTGAAATGGCACGCCACGTGGATAAGTGGACAAGATTTAATTATTTTAACAATTTCTCCTCGCTGCAATTTCTTCATTCCCAGAATGAACTGTTCTTGTGAGAATTTGAGTCATTTCCTTTATTTTACATGGGAAAATTGATTGTTTTATATAAGTTTATGAAGAAGTACTGCGACGTTCAGTTTTTCCAATTAGAATAATGTATCCGTGCGTCAGTGTTTCAGCATAGGGGAGCATGCGATCAATTGATATGGCCATGCAAATGTTCCGGCGACGATTTATTCGTTAACCTGCACCGTATTGATACAGCTTGACCTCAATCATTGTCGTGGCTTTTAGAATTGGCAATAATTAATTGAGCTCTACGTTGTTATTGGCTATCGGGAAAACGCATAAAACACTGTTAAGTGCATTTATATTATCTTTTAGCGTGTTCGGAAGCTTTTTAATTTGCGATGTTTCATTAGTTTTGTCTCTGAATTAATTGTGGCCGTATTTTTGTGTTTTATAACGAAATTCTTGTGTAACGTCAGAAGCACGCGGAAATGTGTCCGTTCCATGTCGCCGGTCGTCGAGCTCGTTGTTTTCACGTATCGGCTTGGCGTATCTAGTATCGTTCACATCTTCTGTGGCGTAATTACGTTCTTTTCTGCAATCAATCATATTCATTCATTACATCTGTTTAGCATTGTTACGTGCACACTCGTGTGATTATTTACATCCTCTACCAATACCAGAAAATATTTGAGTCTGATTTAATGTATCCGTTCCGGCAATTATGAATAACATGGCCGAGTTATACAATTATGTTAATTTGCATTTGAAAAGCCAGACAGATTATGAATAAGTAGTTATTCAACCCTAATGCTACGGCCAGCCAGTCCGTATCGATTATACCAAATTCAACCAAGCAACGGTGAAACAGATGAAATAAGCGAATTCCGTTACAAATAATATGTTCTCAACGTTCTTGAAAGATGCAATAAGCCTTTCATTACGTAGCGTTACATTTACCGGTTGAGGAGACGAGAACTATCCAAATATGACCGACTTTGTGTCAAAACCTGTTTGTTTTAACACGGGTCAACCTTGGCATTGGGCGGTGACTAACTCGTACTTCTTTCTTGTGGCTTATAAGTTGTTACGTCAAGTAATAGTTCGGTTAGTTGCGTGATAGAAATACTCGATAGACTCGTTTGTAACATAATGGTCTGCTGTGAAGGTTTGCGTGAGACGTGCATATTTTCCAAAGATTTAGTTTTTAAGTATTTCCTACCAATAAGTGTTTGGAATTATGTAGATTTTTGACTGTAAGGAATAATAAAATCCTAATAAGTTCAGCTTTTTGAAACGTTCGCAATTTAAATACTATTAAGTACGAAAACCGTTTCCTAAACGTGTATCTCTATATCTGGAAATTCTACTTCGTCTTTGCTTAGACAAACCACAATTTTGTACATGACTTTTAACTTAGTTCACAGTTTTGCATGAATCACGAAGTGAATAGTCACTATGCTAAGATAAAATGAATTACCTTAAAAGTCACGTTTTTATAAAGTCTGTCCTCTGTATTATATTTTCTGTATTATTATGCAACGCTTTGTTAATGATTTTCAAACCGGATTTGTTGTATGACTTCTGTCGTTACTTATTAGCAGGTGTTCGTTCAAACCTACACAAGTTGTTCAAGTTTATAGTCAATCTCATCGTTGACTGGCTTTGCGTAATTACTTCTTTCGTCATCAGTCCTCATTGCCATGTCTTTACTTACTTCATTGTAAACAGTTACACGTTGGCAATTTTTAAATTAGGTTTTACAGCATAAGGAGTTTGAATTAACTATTTCGTTTGGTTCGTGTTTTTCTCGTGTTGAATCCCGTCACTTTGGGAATTATGGGGTAATAATTAGCTGTTGCTATGAGGTAAAATTTGTTTGTTTGCATGTTAAGGCTAATCTCTTACCTGTCCGATCCCAATAATTATTTTTGTATTTGGTTGCTATACTCAAGAGGAAGGCTATATAGGCTATGTTTTATCCCGAAAATCCCATAGTAAAGGAACACTACTGAGTGCCAATGTCGTCAAAATTCGTCCTGCTGTTTTAGCGTGAAGAAACAATTCATTTCATCCATCCTACAATAGAATTCGTAGGTTTTTGTGTAATATCTGTAACATGTTTACTTTTGTCTCTACGTATGAGTAATAGATAGTTTTTTGTATCCATTACTTATCTGATGGCGTCTCCATAGTCTTACCTTGACGAGATTAGATAAAATATGGCCGATTTCAAAGTTTTATTTGTCTATTGGATTTAAAGAGGTGATTTGAAATAAACAAATTGATTATCTTGTAATTTTACAAAGTTGTAATCGTTTTAGTATTTGTAAAAGAACAGTATGATTAGAAAACTTTACTGCCTACGGATGTTCTTTGAAAAGTAGGTTTTAAAAGTCTGCGAGTAATTCAGCAAACTTTCCTTGAATACCTCTTACGATTTGAAAGCGATGAAAACTTTCCTTGCTATAAACTGCCATCTATTTTCAAACTTGACTCCAAACTGCTGCTGACCTTCAAACTGCAATGCAGATAACATAATTATCCGCAAATTATTCGACCCCTGGGTCGGTGCTACTAATTTAGCAGCTCACCGCGTTGAGTCACGCTCATCGTCAGCCATTCAGAACAAATATTGGTACTTGTGGCGACAAATAACCTTATACAGAACGGATTAGTTCTAGAATATAATGCAACACGCGTTAGGCAAGGTGATTGCCCCTAATCCTCATGTATTGATAATATCAATTAGTGTGGTTGTTTTAAAAGTGAGCTCTTAGCTATTACTTTGCATGATGTAAGGCCATGATAAATAACGTATTCATATACCAAAGAACAAAGAAGTACAAAGATAGTCCTAACTACATGGATTTTATAATTGCTTAACTCCTAATCCACCTCTTTCTGTTGATAACCTCGGTGATTAACCTTTGCCCTGGATTGGCTTACAGGCCTTTATTTTTACAATAGGTAGTTACCCCAACATTAAGCAGCTTTACTATACACCACATGTTCATAGACTCTTAGTTTCCTATGGGAAATTAACATCTGATCTGATATCCTTTCAACTTCGACGTATTGATTAACATTTTATTGAAGTCATGTGTCATTACATAAATACGTATTCAGAAATTAGATTAATAGAGGAATGTTTGTGTCACTAATACTTCTTCCAAGTATTTCAATATTAGATATCTTAATAACGTCCCACTTACCTGCAGTGGCCGAAACGTCAGATAAAAATGTTAAATAAAAGCGAAGTGTATTCGTAAACGTAGTTTCCATTAAAAATGAGTAGTGTTCTCTTTATGCCTCATCGCGTCATTTTAAGTTTCTAATCAATAAAGTTAAACTTTACCACCAAATCAACTCCATCACCCATTTGTCTTAGTCATTCAATTTAATCTAACAGTCGTGAAACACTCCAAATTGTATCAGGAGGCGTTAAATTGGAGATTTGTATCACAGTGTGTTATTATGTTGAAAGGCGAGCAACTCAACTCGGCCGAGACATTTGTTTGATCAACTATACATAGTAGTATACATATTTGATGAACAACATCTGTGCACACATTATAATCAAGTGTTTGTTAGTGTTTTATATCGGCGGAATTCTTAACAACTTATCAATTTAGTCACCAGTTCATAGTGACGTCTTATATGTTCTCTTATAGCTTCTGTGAATTCGTTTTTACTGTTGTACTTATTGCAACATTAATGGTTATGTCGATAATGTTTTACTATCATTTCAAGTTATAATATACCTATTTAGTATCAGGTATTTTGAATTACTTGTTGTTAAGTAATGTTGGTAATAGGTGTTATATCTATAGTGTTGGTAACTACGTGCCTATTCTGTGATTCCTAGAACATAAAGCAATTATTATGATTCAATAATAAGTAGTCATTATTCTACAATTGAATATTCGTATAAAATAGCAACAGATGTAATTCACACGAGAATATAATATTTTGTAGTAAACATTTATTTTATTGGTTCAAATAAGTGAACCAACAGATTCAACGTCAAAAACTCTTCAAATGATACCGATGAGTATCTCATTTATGTTTATAATATGCAAGCGATAACTTACATAATTTAAATAACTAAACAGGAAAACGCTAAAGTTATTTATAGCATACAAACAACAGACAGATGACACAGATATTTCGAAGGTGCGGCCAATTTTCCGAAAATGGCACAACAGAAAGTAGCGAGGTCAGTCTAACATGATGTTACAATTTTAGCAGAACTTGCACTTTCCCATACTTGCTACAATTCCGACCTTATTCCAGGTAGTGTAAAGCTTCGTTTCTCCCAGCAAGGTGTTTGGAAAGCTTTTTCTAATCTGGTCCAAGAAACCATTGTCCATAGTAAAAGATGTCAGAGGTCATTGGCATGATTGATGTAGATTTTGTACCGCCATTAAGCTTTTCAGGAACATCGACCTGACCTTTTGTTAAATCAACACATGTCACTATTCTGGGTTACACGCTATAAAGATTTACAATACAGATGTTCTGGTATGTACATAATATAGATTAAAAGGCGTGTCCATTTAGAGACTTAAGACTTTTTCATTATGTTTTATTTTATGAAAGGTTTTACTGAAATGGAAGGCGTTAAATTAGACATTGTAAGATACTTTTGCTTTCTCAATAGCAAGTATATTAGCAACGTTGGAGCCATAGTACAGTAGCAAAACTAGGAACTACAAGTATTAACCAGTAATTTTACACTGCAGTTAATCATCAGTATAATAAGTTGAGGATGTATATAAAGCATAATAATAACCACACTTGCCTCTTGCAGCCATATTTGATTTGAAAGGTTACGAGTACGGATTACCAGTAAAGAAAAAAATTAAGTCTCTATACTATAATTATACCCTCAAAAAATAGCTAAAACATTACTAGGTAGATATCATTAACAAAAACAACTGCTAGAATAATATCTCTATCTCTATACCTTCGAAAAGTACAGCTACTTTTATAATGACTAGAATACCCAACAACAAGCTAAACTCTGAAGGTTAGATTTCTAAAGCATTGACCACTACTGTGAACTTCATAATATAATTCAATTTCGGTTTACCGTCAGCAATTATGATTTAATTGCATCTCCAGTTCGCAGGATGCCAAGGTCGGTTCATAATTGTTCGCTTCTGAGTAAGATCAAGTGAGACACGCGATATTTAGTTTTAAGGGTCATTGTTGATTAGCCAGTTCTCTATTTTATATTGACGTTATCTTATTAATAGACTTAATTGACATAATACTTTCCCTTTGATTTTTGATACGACGAGCTACCATATAGCAATATTATCTAAGCTACTTTACTATATCTTTAAACTAGATTTTAACACAAATGATCAAAGGACACGAAATGTGATGGTTTGTGAATATGATGACTGTTAAAAGGGTTATCACATTGGATGTGATAGGCTGTGGTTTGGATGTGATGTGATAAGTAAATAAATAATATACCCGGACAAATTCACACACAGTTAGCGAGACCCAAACTAAGCTCTAAGCCATTATGAGCTTAGTAACTTATATGGTAAAGAAGGTTTACGTTTGTTATTATTATTTCGAGATGATGATCTGGTTTAAGAATTCATAAATAAAATATA
The DNA here is from genome assembly GCA_951394245.1 of Cyclophora punctaria. Lineage (NCBI taxonomy): Eukaryota > Metazoa > Arthropoda > Insecta > Lepidoptera > Geometridae > Cyclophora > Cyclophora punctaria. Next base: position 9,653,137 of record OX596175.1, read on the forward strand.
CAAACAAGCTTAATGTGTACTCAGAGATAGCAACCAAAATAACTTGAAACAAATCAACGTTTCTGGAACGGATGCGAATAAACACAATAAAATAACTGTCTGCCTGTCTGAAGCACTTCTGAGAACACCAAGAGAGTAACAGGAGTTAATTAAATTAACAATGACTCAGATCGGTTGACGTTCTGTATCGATTAAGGGTTAAATAAAAGACGCCGGTTTGAAGAAATAAAGTATTATGTTTGAAGATCCAAGTGAATTTTCTGAACAAGTTCTAGAAGAAAAGGATGACTACAGAAAACTTCGATTAAAACTGAAGGTGTTTTTAAAGAACTTATTAATTTTATTCCAACTCTTAGAAATATTTAACCTAACCCTTATTATACACTTTGCATGGAAAGTAAAATGAAAAGCAAGTGGTAATCACCACTTGACTGACGTTATATTATTTTGCTTGGCCCATAATGTTAGTACCTGTTTTTAAATCGTTAAGTATTTCATAATAATACATAATTAGACGCAGTTAAATTGTTAAGAATAACTTATGAAGAAAAATACTAAAAATTAGTTAAGAAGCAAAAATGAGGGGACCACCCATGAGACAAAACTTATTAAAGAATTAATTAAGGGTTTACAAAAAGCGAGTTTCCCTTACAAGTTGTTCAATTTCTTTCTATAATTTCGTTGTTGGCAAGATTTTGCGTGGTCCAAAAGCAAATAAAATATACTGGTACCATTACTAAAATATGAATGCAATCAATATCTCATATAAAGCATCAAAATTAAATCGCAATTGCCCAAGTACTACACAATTTGTAAAAGCAGTCACCGAAAGAGGTGACATGACGATCATGAAAATGCTGTCAAGACCTAAACGGTTACTAGTTTGTACTAGTTTGGCTTAAGTCTTTACCTAATAGGAAACTTAAATATAAAAGTGGGTAATGGAAATTAAATAATGGTCTATAAGATCCCACTGCATCATGAAGACTCAAGGTATAGTTAGAATGCAGATGTAAGGTTAATTAAAAATATCAACTATACTCGACTCTTCATATCAATCGAATGTTCGCCCACATGTCGCACAAACCTGTCGCCCTACATGGATTGCGGAGGCGGTACCTACAAAGGAACATTGTATTATTTGTATTTGTGAAGCGTATAACATAGCGTCTTCCTATTCGCGCTGATCGTAATAGGTATGATTTTCTCTGATCACCTCTTAATGCCACGTTTATCGTGCATGAATATGCTAGGAACGATCGCCGATCACGCCAATTTCCTTTGATCATGACGATCATAAGCGAGAGGCTTTCACGATCGTCAGTGCGTATAAGATTGGCGATTGTGTGAGAGATGCCGTAAGGTTTTAAATGATAAGATGACACATTGTAGAGTGTTGTGAATGAAGTAAGGCCTTTGGCCAACATTGGGCTTTTACGAGCTGTTCACATATTAGTATTGAAGAGTCCCTCAAGACTCCTTGGCATTTCGCAGCATTTATTCACATTGCCTTTGATATAATGAAAGGCGTACTAATTTAATTTAATTTTTATCTTATGATACTGTAAATGATTTGAAAGATTACTGTGGATTTTACCCTTAGATTTGCATATGGGCTCAAGTAGGAAAATAGATTTTTACTTATTGTATTAGGGATACGTCTATTTATTTTAACAACTTGATATTGTAAAGGGGCTACTTTTTTTTTATTGGACAATGGCAGTCTTTCAGGAGTTTTCAGACCATCTAGAAGTTTCCTACGTTGGCTCTATTCATACATTTGAATATTTACCTAACAACATATCTATAGACCAAATTGAAATTGCATCGATAATAATTACAGCTCCTTGATAAACAATAGTTCTGATAAGATAGCGCGGACATTTTGTGAAATACATATTTTATGTTTGGCGATCGATATTATTTGACTACGATACTAATAATAATAAATACATTGAATGCGGCACTTCATAACTAAGTATTTGACGACGTGCAGACACTATACATGGTGGAATATCCAAAATTATTTGTGGTTTATTGATGTTGTGTAATATAATAGAAAGTTTGATTTAAGTATCCGGACAAAGCATCTAATGAGACTACAAGTGAGTAATTATTTTAATAACGATTTATTGAAATATCTGATTAAAACTTGACATTGATTGGGCGTTGAAATCGTTAGCGCCAGATAGACTATACAATTTGATGCTCAGATAGATTTCTGTGAGTATCCTTTGTCATTTCTTTTTATTAATTTTAGTGTCCATTACATGACGATGAGACCACTTCTTTTTCAGTATTATAGAGAATAATACAATTAGTATACGAGTATAATATACTTTCAAATTCAAACCTCATACTCGTATTAGGGAAATAAATCTCTGAAAGGAGAGGTTATTCAATACCTTATTGCAGATACGCAAGTCTGAAAATGCAACAATAATTCTTCTGAAGTATTTCAAATATGATAAATTTAATATAATTATTAATTCTATTCACCTCTAAGTACCTTGTACGATTGTGATCGAATCACCTTGCGATGTAAATGTCATGAGAATTTATTATGATATGAACTGACTAATTATATCGGCGCTTTGTTTTAGTTGAGTCCATTGTTTTATATTTAAATCCGTTGGTGGTTGAGATAAGTTGGTATGTAATTTTGAAAATCTATTATAGATACCATGTATTGTTTTGGGAGAGTTTCGAGAAAATATTGAATTTTGCAATAGCTTTCTTAATAATCTATCTTAACATCAATCTTAATAACTTTTAATAGAGTTAAAAGTTGCGTAACTCATGTACCGATGTCAGATTTCTGATCCGAAACCGAAAGCAAAATATCGCGATACATCGTAAATTATTAAAACCAATTTTATTCATAGAGGTAGTTGCATACGAGTTTCTAATTCAAACGATATTTATCTAACGATTACCTTTGTTTGCGTCCGCTGTATAGTATCAAGTCTAAAGCCTATATTGTACTTTTTTGCACATTGATGACTCCGGCAATTTATAATACGGTTTCCACAGTTTCTCTGTTTCCTCTCGTTGAACTTCGTAATTTGCATCCGTTTATTCACGCCACCATTTGTTTGTTATTCATACGTTTCGGCGCTTTCGTTTTGTCTGTTTGTGGTTTCAATAATTTGGACTATTCGAAACCGGGTCGGGTTTTGTTGTTGTTTGTTGTTTATTCAGAAATGTTTTCTACCTGTCTGATAGTGTAAACAGTTTATCGTTTGGTGTTCACGATCGACTTTGGGTAGATAGTAAGCGTTCGTCGAACAAGAAAGTGCTCGTGAAGAAGTTTTCTCTAAATTTATTAATCAATTGTTTTTTAATTGGTTCATAGATTCGATGATATAATTTATTTTCTTTCGGTGGTTCATTTGATTCGGTGTTTAAATTATTGTATTCGATCGTTTGATTCACAAATGGTTTTCATCGCAGTTTAAATATACTCTTTGTTATAAAAGGTAAGGTTTACATAAGCCATAAACACTTTTACAGCCACAGTATTGTTTTCCAAGTTCTATTACGTTGTTGTTATATGGAAATTTTACCATTTATTTCAGTATTCGTAATAAGTAAACATAACCAAAATAATACATACTAAAAATAGCTTCGGAATACCCAATCCGAGGCATGTAATTTGTGACCTAAATTTAGTTATTAAAATACATTTTTTTGCCTATTCAAATTGTTGACTTTACCCGTACATTACGTCATAATGTTCTTTTTTAGTGAACAGGTGTAATTAACTCTTTTTGTCACTTTTTCGAGAGATATTTGTTTTTGATGTTTTTTCTTTTCAATGTTCACGCTACGTGACAGTCGTTTATGGTTTTGCCGGGCAATTTGTCTTGAACCATAAGTATTTTTAAACTTTCACCGTTTTTTATTGGAATTGTTTTCTGTCTTACTTTTAATGTTAAGTTATTCAATCTTATTTCCGCCGGTTTGTTGTACTTTCTATCTTTTGTGTAAAGTGGTCGTAACACGCAATGTTGTAATAATTTCTTAGGTTCATCAGAACATTAATATATTGAAACTTATACTACAACTTACACTTAAAACTCTCCCTGGATATTGTAGTCCTTTTGTTCCATTTTGGTTCTAATCTTGGAAGGACCAAGGTGGTCTATGAACTACCAAACAAATTACTGATCCTATAACGAAACCGAAAGGCACACAACACTAAGTAACAGCAATAAATAAAAGGGAAAATTCTAATAAAAAAAATCATATACATGAAATGCAAAGAAGTTAAAGCAATGTATTAAAAATGAAAATTTTATAAAAAAAATCCATTTAAATGATATTATATAAGAAAGTAATACCGTAAACACATAATACACTATGTTATACTTTTCATTAATAAATATTCAAAAGTAATAAGCAAGTTATGAAGTGAACCTACTTTCCATTCATAAAATAAATTAGTCTACCTTTTTGACTAAGATTTGAATTTATAGGATTTTTTATGTTCTGTACTGGACACAGTTTTTCTTTTGATCGTAAAACGTAAACCATAAGCTCCTATCATTGGCTTGGCAGGCTTGGAATGTCATTGATCGTAGTATCCAATCCACCATTTAGTATCTTATATATTCCACTAGCTGGTTCCTCCACACATGATCCAATGGATCGTCCTAGAGTGAAAATGTTGTAGATCGCGCTTTCGTTATTGCCCCATATTAAATGGGGTCACGCCTTACATTGTCTTGAACAGGAAAAAGAGCTTTCAATTAAGGGAAGTAGTTACTAGTTTGAATATGGATATATTTTTGGTTTAAAAAGTTTTCTAAGCATCAAAAGTTCTTAAAAGCATCTCTTGTATACCAGTTTCGAGATTACCTACTTTGATAAAAAAATACTTTAATAGAACCATCAATCATCGACATTAGATGGTATAATATTTAACGACATTAGATTAGTTTATGAGTTGTAAATATTGTTATGTAATAATTATATAGATTGGTGTCGTGTCGTTTGCATCTGAATATCGATAATTCATTAGATATTTTTTAGAATACGCTTCCGGTAATAAAATATTTTATGTAACATTTCGTCAACTGCCAAAATAAGATAACGACAACCTGTGTGTCGGAATTTTTAGACCGCCTATAGATTGTCTCATCAAAAAAATATTTGTATAAGTTTTTATACAAATAAACCTTCCTTTATCTATTAAAAAAACCGCGTCAAAATCCTTCCAGTAGTATTTGAGTTTATCGCGAACATACAGACGCGGCCGGGGACTTTGTTTTATAATATGTATGTAGTGATGCAGTGCAGACAAACACTCCAAACCAAAAACACCCTTCTTAATGCGAGCGCCGACGCATGACATATAAAAGGTATTTTTAACCCTTACGCTTTGTCGGGGGCTTTAATACAACGCGCAAAATTGGTCTGTTTATATTGTGTGTGTGTCATAACTTTTGGTAGTTCTTGGCATCCTACTAATATTATACCTAAATGGGAAAGTTTGTAAGGATGGATGTATGTATGTATGTATGTTTTTTACTCTTTTACGCAAAAACGACTGAACGGATTTAAATAAAACTTTACAGTAATATAGGTTATACATTAGAATGACACATGGGATACATTTTATCCAGTAATTCCCGCGTGAACGGGAACGGCGTAACACCGCGGGGCGCGGCTAGTTTTAAATAAAGAACAAATCTAAGAAAACAGGTACGTGTCAAGCGCGCGTGCGCAGTTTTTGTTTCCGGTAATCTCACCGGAACATATGAAACGGACGTATTTTTATAATTTGTTACACATGTTAAATAATATTACGTAATGCAGGAAAGTGTTACATTACGGCATGTTGCCACGAAAGTGAGTTAATTACTGGCGGTTACAATTATGTTGTTACCGTAATCCTTGTAATTTATCTCGAGAGTTGTTTATCTTAAATGTGGTACACGGATTTTTGCGTAACGGTCAATTTTGTTAGTGGATAAGTTAACTGTGTATTAGACTCAACATCATCATCATCATTGAATGTGTGAGATGTAAAAGAGCTTGCACTGAATAGGAATAGATGGAGAAGTCTGCATCGGACTCACCGACAAGAGCCTTGCTCTTAAATTTATGATGAATATTAGACTAGACTATATTAATTTTGCTCTGACTATTTCGACTCGACAAGAAGAAGAATAATCTTTTATATTGGACCCGGTTGAACACACGATTGTCCATACGTGAAACTTTAAGTATTTGTGTACTTTTTAAACTCACACGATTTGCACTCATTATACTGAATGAAACGGGTCTGTATCGCAGTTATCCCGTGACCACGAGCGGTGTAATCCGCTCGAAACGTTCGGGTACGTATTTTAGTAAAATATGTTAAATTATCTAACGCGATATAGACCCGTTTCATTTAAGTATTTGTGTTTTTCACGCATGTTGCTTATGTATGATGATATTAGTAAATAACACAAGATTTTTAAACAACACCGCAGGCGAATTGTACGAGTATTCATCATTACAAATACCATAAATGCTTATTTGCACTTTCTTTCTTACTTGATGCGATCAAATCAGTCAAATGTCAACAAACACTAAATATATGTAATGAACGATTTTTTAAAATTAATTGTTCATTCACTGATAAAGGAGTGGCGTAGTTTCCCTGAGCAGAGTTAACACATTGCGATTGTTAAGCGACGTGCAGCTCGGAAATTTCTATCTGAGCGCTACCGTGCTTCGGAGGGCACGTAAAATTGTCTGTCCCGGTTGTATCAATCGTCAGACCATGTCGAAAGCTTTTAGGCGGTCCTTAACCTTTTGAGCGCCAATGTCGGCTATAGCCGACATACAACTCCGTGCGTTCCACGCCAATGTCGGCTATAGCCGACATGAATTGTTATTATTATTTAACCTTATATTTGCTTAATAAAAGAGTATTTGTTTATCATATCTTATTTATTGAAGTAACAACGATATAAAAATTTATTTTTAACTCAAACCTATCCATAAAAATAAATTGTATGGAAGATTTTTATACCAAAAAAGATGACAAAAAATACGTGCGAACGGCCATGCCCCCTGCGCCATTGTCGGCAAATGCCGACCGCTAGTGTTGTGCCAACTTTTTATATAATAAACAACCTGTATGCTAATGTTGAGAGTAAATATACAATTTTAGTATTATTTCATTGCACAAATAGCATATAATATTTCTGATACAATAAATAACATTATCGGTGCCCCCTGAGTGAAAAATTATTAAACTTTTTTACCACGCCTCCATACAATCGATACAATCTACTGTGCCGTGTGCCCATCCTTATTCTATTATCTTTTATGACTGTCCTCTACGCCACGGTCGGCATTAGACGACGCACTCTGACGTCATCTGCGTACGAGTACACATCTAGTGTTGTCCGTTGTTCGTTTGTGATAAGTTTGTTATCGTGCTCTAAGTGAATCGTGTGTTGTGAAAATGGCTGAATTGAGCACATCGGAACTTCTTCACATTTTAGAAGATATTGAAGAAGATAATGATTTATGTTATGTCTTTCCCACGGTGTTAAAATATAATATAATACATTTAAAAATATCGTTTTTTTACGACAGCACGTGTTGTACAGTTTTATGATTTACTATTGCACTCGTATATTCCATGAAAAGTTGGGAACAAAGAAGTAACAAAAACAAAAGATTTATGATACATTTTTAGGAATAACGGCTTTTACTAAAGAAGTCCTTAGAATAGGACCATTGCTTATTTTATTTACATATCATTATAAATAAAATAAGTAATTTTATTCAATATATAATAAATAATGCTAAAATAAAAGGTAGGTATTTTAAATGTAAATTTTAATCGAAACGCGCGCGTCCCATCTCTAATAAATAGCGTGCACATAATGAATTCACCGACTGACCACGCCAATGTCGGCTGGGGCCGACAACATCTATTGACTAGTGCTGGGGTAAAGTTACTATGATCTTTTTATTTGATTACTTATCTTCAAGCGACTTTGATGTATTAGTATTTGCTAAAATTATGAGCTTTGGTAAAATTACTAAATTACTAGTGTGTGGTTAAAAAAAACTTCAATAACAATATGTTGGTATACATTTACGCACTTTATTTAATCATTATTTAACCGGAAAAACACGTTTTCAACATGCTATTCCCATCCTTATATTTTTTTAGGTATTTATCTCTGATTTTTGGGTCTGGCGTGGAGGGCATTATTTATGTTTTATTACTTGGCGCTCAAAAGGTTAATATTCAGACACCAAGGTTGGCCACTCACCTGCTCGAACTTACATACTTTTTACTGATAAAGTATACAGTTATCTATTCATTATCGAGCAATACACATTTATATTTTACTAGCAGCGCCCCGCGGTTTTACTCGCGTTGTACCCGTTCCCGTAGGAATTTCGGGATGAAAAATAGCCTATAACCTTCCCGTTGAATGTGGCTATCTATTACAAAAAGAATTATTCAAATCGGTTCAGTAGTTTCTGAGATTAGCGCGTTTAAACAAACAAACAAAACAAACTCTTCAGCTTTATAATATTAGTATAGATGCATTAAGCATGCATCATCTGCAAGCTTCCTTATTAACATGGGTGTCATGTCGTGTTTATTATTTAATAATTGACGCAGTACTATATGAATGGCAATGAGGAAGCACGGTTTTAGTTACGATATTCATCTGCTTATAGATATATACTAGGTATACGAGTATATAGTTACTTGGAGCATGTGCATACTATTTTATTATGATTTATAGGCAGGAACAAACTGTGCGTTTCCATGGAGTTGATATCTGTAACACTATGTTTAAAAGAACTCGTTGATACAGCCTAGAAGATATATCTTTGCATTTGAGTTGTGTTAAATTGCCTTAACCCATCTAAAGATATTTTTTAGAAATATGAAATGGTACTAACCAATACACTATCCAATTCCTACTTAATTAAAAACCTACTTCAAACACCGAAGGAGGAGGTTCTAAATACGTTTGAACGTGAAACGGATACGTATACACTTCGCTTTTATTTTACACTAGCAGCGCCCCGCGGTTTTATCCGCGTTGTGCCCGTTCCCGTGGGAATATCGGGATTTTTTTACATAAAAACCTTCCTCTTGAATCACTCTACCTATTACAAAAATCCGCATCAAAATCCGTTGCGTAATTTTAAAGATTTAAGCATACAGACAAACAGACAAACGACAAACAGACGCGAATGTAATGATTTTTATCTGACGTTTCGACCCCTTTACAGGAACTGTGATCACTGAAGACTTCTGTGACCACGGTTCAAAGGTCAGATAAAAATTTAAATAATAGCGACATGTATCCGTAAACGTAGTTTCAATTCAAAATGAGTGGTGTTCGCTTAAACTTAAGAAACCTTTGAATGTTTTTAAAACTCTTTCTAACTTATTCCCCTATCATTCCAGTTAACAATGACGATCGACAAGCAGACGGTATGGGTCCGGGACCCTGCCGAGGGGTTCATCTTGGCGCGCCTCCACGAGCTCATGGGCGAAGAGGCGGATGTGTTCCCGTTGGATAACAAGCACCCGCGGCGAGTCTGCAGTTTCGAGGACATATTCCCTGCTGGAGACTCGACCAAGGATGTTGATGATAACTGTGAGTTTTATTTCATTTATAGCTGTTTTTTCTTTTTACTTTTCTGTCAGTTGATGTCAATAATAAGATTTTTTTGAAGTTTTTAAGTATAGAAGTTAACCAAGCTGTGGCGCCTAAAAAAAGTGCATTTAAATTTAAATTGTGTGTCATGAGTAGTAGATATAATGTAAAATGTAACTTTTACTGGCTGTCCTAAATAAATAAGAAGATGGAAACCTGTGGCATTAGGCTATCATTATTGCGTATCATGACGTTTAGTTGCCGACAAATCAAGTTGATAATTGAGGTACTCTATACAACTGTACAATATTGTTATAGCTCCTGGAATGTAAAGTAAAATACAACCGCTTTTCTAAACCATGAATAATTGTTCTGTACAGGAAAATGGTTGAGTGATTTCATTCCATTCTTACACCACTACTTTTCAGTATAAATATGTTGTAGAGGTACTTATAGGAGAGGTATCTTTTAGGATACTATCTCCCATATGCAAGAGTTCCCATATGCATTGCACATATAATAGCCTAAAAGAGTGCCATCGCTGATTTTGGATTACGTTAACATGTCAATCTAACAACTATCATTTTAATTCCAGGTGAACTAATGTTCCTGAACGAAGCTACACTTCTGAACAACATCCTCATAAGATATAGCAAGAAGAAGATTTACGTAAGTATCACATTCAATCCATAAAATATAAGTTACTAGCCGCGCCCCGCGCTGTACCCGTTCCCGCGGGAATTTCGGGTTAAAATGTATCCCATGTGTTATTCTGATGTATGATCTATATTACTGTAAAGTTTCATAAAAAATCGTTGAGTAGTAATACATCCATCCTCACAAACTTTCGCATCACTACATAGTATAAAACAAAGTCACGTCTGTTTGTCTGTATGCTTAAATCTTTAAAATTACGCAACGGATTTTGATGCGGTTTTTTGTAATAGGTAGAGTGATTCAAGAGGGAGGCTTTTATGTAAAAAAATTCCCGAAATTCCCACGGGAACGGGCACAACGCGGTTAAAACCGCGGAGCGCTGCTAGTTTATAATATTAGTAGAATGTTTAAAAACAGTTCAGAATATTCACACTAATAGTACTCGGTAATAGATATGTTTGTAGTACGTTACAAACAAAGTAACCATGAAATATTAAATAAATACAAATTGAAAAATACAGTAACAAAAGTAATGCATTGAAAGTATGTACATGAATGCAGTAAACATGTTTATTTGCAATAAGTAGTAAATATAACATTTTATTTCTTCATATAACAAAACTAGCAACGCCCACGGGTCTAAATGCGTTGTGCCCATTCGTTCCCGAGGGATTTTCGGGATGGAATCTCGGAAACTACTAATCCGATTTCAATTATTATTTTTGCAATCGATAGCCACATTCAATGGGAAGATTATATAGGCTATTTTTCATCTCGAAATGAACCAACGGACACCCCGCGCAACTAGAGCTCTGTAAAAAATAAAATTCAAAGAGTAACTATACAATATTTGCAATGACTCATACATAAGTCATAACTTACATAGAGCATGTCCTAAGTCGTACTCAACGCGAATGTTTTACCTTGAATATTACGCTATTAGTTTTCGTTATACGGGCTGGCTATTGATTTGTTTACATTAAGTACATTTTGACTTAATACTTATAGGTAGGGCTATGTTAGAGTAATATTATAAGCGAACCGATTAAAATTTTCTTCGGTTCACAATAAAAACTAAAAAAGCCTTTAATTTATTTTCTAATAAATTAAATATAAGTGCCCGCGGTTTTATCCGCGTTGTACCCGTTCCCAAGGGAATATCGGGATAAAATGTATCCCATGTCTTATTCTGATGTATAACCTATACTACTGTAAAGTTTCATCCAAATCCGTTCTGTAGTTTTTGCGTGAAAGAGTAACAAACATACATACATCCTCAAAAACTTTCGCATTTATAATATTAGTAGGATTATCTATATATATAAAATCCAAAGTCCTGACTGACTGATAATCAACGCACAGCCTCAACCGCTACACCTAGAAACATGAAATTTGGCAGGAAGGTTCTTTAAGTGACGTAAGTGCACACTAAGAAAGGATTTTCGAAAATTCCTACGGGAACGGGCTCAACGCGGGCAAAGCCGCGGGGCGCTGCTAGTTCGTTAATAAATTGATAAATAATAAATGTTGAATTCTTACAAACCATAGCTTTAAACAAAGTATTTATGAAATGGAACAATAAATGTATTTAATTATCTTTCGAAACAATAATAATTTAATCAGTACTTAATCAAATCAGTGATTGCGTAGATAGAAATCATGGCTACTATTGGAATACCGCCCTTTATAAATAACTAGCAACGCCCCGCGGGTTTACCCACGTTGTGTTGTTGTGTTTGTATGTTCGAGCTAATCTCGGGAATTACCTGTCCGATTTGAATAATTGTTTTTGTAATAGATGGCTACATTCATCGGGAAGGTCATAGGCTATTTTTCATCCCGAAATTCCCATGGGCACGGGTACAACGCGGGTAAAACCGCGGGGCGCTGCTAGTCTTAACTAAACCATCTGAGTCTTACACCGATAATACCAACATGTTTCTTGATGACAAAGCCTACATAGCAAAATGAATTTCACCAAGGACAAACCTCAAAACCTTGATCCTTGTCAAGATCTAGAATCTAGAACCTAAACCCAACACTTCATCAGTCGCTTTCCTTAAAATAATTGACTTTAATTGATCATATTTTTTGTTACAGACATACGTAGCCAACATCCTACTGGCAGTTAACCCATACGAAGACATTCCAGAGATGTATTCCTCGAACACTATCAAGAAATACCAGGGGAAATCCCTGGGGGAGTTAGCACCACATGTGTTTGCTATAGGTATGTATAATATATCTTTAAAATAGAGTAGCCTGTAATGTCCCAGTACGGGGCAAAGACCTCTCATCTCGCTGAAGATATGAGTACAGTGAGGAGGATTAGGCATAATCACCACGCTTGCCAAATGCGGGTTGGTGATCTCAAACCCGAGCATTGTTTAAAAAGTATTTTCACTCGACCCGGGAATTGAACCCGGGGCCTCAGTCTTGGCAGACGAGTGCACATACCACTAGACCACAGAGGCGTTCTCTTTAAAAATATCTTATTTAATTTTCCTTATTTTTATCTATACGCTATACTATATCGCTGAGACACTTTAAACTAAGAATCCATAGGTTGTTATTATGGTGTAAAAATAAGCCTTTAAGCAGTACTCCAACACCGGACCAGGGTCAATCCTGAATGGATTCGAAGTCATACTTGATTTACGACATATTTTTTACCCTTGGCGGTAATTTACATTAATTTCCTCACAATGTTTAGAGAACTATTAAAGATCTTATTAATTATTACATTTCACATAATAATGACATTGTCATGGCTAAGTTTGACGCAACTTCTTTCAACCAGGGTCAAATATTTGAAAAATCCATAATGTTTTGATCCTGTTATATTAATTTAAATCAAGCCGTGCTTGAAATTTTATTTTAGTGTTATGTTCGAAATGACTTCGTGATAGTCTCACAAAAATATGACATGTGGGTTATCCTATTTTGTAAACATTGTATTATAACTAACACATTTTCTTCTTACAGCCGACAAAGCATTCCGAGATATGAAATCTTTCAAACAATCCCAATCCATTATCGTGTCCGGTGAATCCGGCGCCGGCAAAACTGAGTCGACCAAATACATACTCAAGTATTTGTGTGACCTGTGGGCGAAGGGAGCCGGCCCCGTCGAACAGAAGATTTTGGACGGTGAGAGATTTATTACAGTACCTATATTGCTGGGCAACAGAAAACTCTTATTTTAAGAACATTTAAATCTGACTCTGAATTTATTTTATCCTCTTTAGTTATGACTTTTATATTAAAATGTTTTTTGGAACATCTTTTCAAATCGGATGTATACTTCCAAAAATTACCTGCAATATCTAAACTTAGAAACTTCACTTCAACTTTGTCCATTAGTCAACATATTATGTTTGGAATACAGTTCATTAACAGAGTTTATCCGTATGTTTGTTCCTAGAACCCCAAACAAAACCCAAATAAAAATATATTTCTTTAAACTTAATTTTAAGCCGACGATTATAAATAATTGTAATGATAGAATACAATAAAGTGACATTGGTCTTGATATTTTAAAACCTCGACACTAATGACTAATTACCCCTACTGATTGTTCCAGCCAATCCGATCCTAGAAGCGTTCGGTAACGCGAAGACAACTCGCAACAACAACAGTTCTCGATTCGGCAAGTTCATGGAAGTACATTTCAGTAACAAATACCAAGTGGTAGGGGGTCATATATCGCATTATCTTCTGGAAAAGTCTAGAATTTGCACCCAAAGTGCGGAGGAGAGGAATTACCACGTGTTTTATTTGCTTTGTGCGGGTGCGCCCGAAGAGTTACGGACCGCATTGAATTTGACGAAACCTGATGATTATTTGGTAAGCTGTGTTTGATGTTCTTACTTTTTTGTGTTTGTATAATGTAATATGTACCTTAATCACTTCTTCCTTTGATATCCTAATGCAAAGAAACATAATATATTGAGTCTTGTAATAAAACATGTTCTTACAAAATTGTGTTGTACCATGGACCAACATTATACCAACATCGTACCAGTCTAAACCTTCGCACCACACTAAAAACATCTCTGAATTGAAACTACGTTTACGGATACACTTCGCTTTTATTTTACATATTTATCTGACGTTTCGGCCCGTTACAGGGACCGTGTTTACAGAAGACTCAATACAAAATGAGTAGTGTTCGCTTAAAATTTAGAAACCAAATCATGTCTGTATTAAAATGATGATTCTTTCCCAATAGTACTTGAAGAACGGTTGCACCCAATACTTCACGTCCGCCCAATCGGAACGGAAGCTGCCCGCCAACTGCAAGAGCAAACAGCAGCTGTCTAAAGGAGGACTCAGGGATCCCATCTTAGATGACGTCGAAGATTTCCAGAGGTTGCATCAGGTCAGTGTGATGAGGATTTTATGCTCTGTGTTATTAGGTCCAAATTCACCGTTTCTATCTCGAACCACGGTCTATTGGGCTCGGTTTTAGTGAAGCAATTTTGATGTTATGATCTCAGTTTAGCTCGTTAACTAAGGTTGAGATGAATTGGAGGAGTTCGTCGTTGTAACGGTGAAATGTTGAATGTGATATGTCTCCTCCCGCAGGCTCTGACCCGCGTGGGGCTGAGCGAAGAGGAGAAGCGGTCCGTGTACAGCGTGGTGTCGGCCGTGCTGCACCTCGGGAACGTCGAGTTCGAGGAGGAGGCGGGCGCGCGCGGGGGGTGCGGCGTGGCGCCGCGCTGCGCCGCCGCGCTCGGGGCCGCCGCCGCGGCGCTGGGCCTGGAGCCCGCCGAGCTGCGCGCCGCGCTCGTCAGCCGCCTGCTGCAGAGTGCGCGCGCCGGACACAAGGGGACCGCCATCATGTACGTTTTCATTGTTCTAAATATGACCGAACTAGCCGCATCCCGGGGTGTTATCCGCGTTGTACCCGTACCCGCGGAAATTTCGGAATAAAATGTATCCCATGTGTTATTCTGATGTATAGCCTATATTACTGTAAAGTTTCATCCAAATCCTCAAGTAGTTTTTTCGTGAAAAAGTAACAAAAATACATCCGCCCAAACTTTCGCATTTATAACATTAGTAAGATACAGTTCAATAAATTAATAACCTCATTTTTGGACTTTGGCGAAGTCCGGTAAAATACGTCAGAATTTGCCAAATATTAGCAGTATGTATGAGTTCAAGTAGCTAACGGGCGCGAGGGAAGGGTGTGACGTCAGCGTGCACTAGGAAATAGCGTTAGGGTCTTGGGATTAGACCTACGCCTACGAATCACATAATTAATTGGTGGATACCACCATCGCTATTTTACCTTATTTAATTGCCCATTAACTTTGACTTAGTAATGACATTTGACACTAAAGTTTCCGTACCTATACATTATTAAGTGTCTGTCTTATTGTATTCCATCCTGTAAATACTAAAACCCTGCTTGAACAACACTACATCAAACTTCATTTCCTACAGGGTGCCACTGAAAACCTACGAAGCATCTTCAGCGCGCGACGCGCTCGCTAAAGCGGTGTACAGCCGACTGTTCGACTTCATAGTGCATCGGATCAACGCGAGCATCCCCTTCCAAGCGTCCGCCTATTATATTGGAGTGCTGGATATCGCTGGGTTTGGTATGTTATTTTGATGTTTACGTATATTTCAATTGAGTATTCTAATTAGCGATTCTTTCTTTGTGAATTAGCTTGTGCATTTGAAAGCGATTGGTGGGGAAAGCGAAAGATAGCGATGACGATATTTGGAGGAGGAAACTTCAGTAAAACACCATAACTGAGATAAAAAACGAATATATTGGATTAATTCATGAGGTTGGGATCAATAACATCAGAATGATATATCCTTTAGGATATATATTGCCTAACAGTGAGATCTTACAAACTGTCACTTAAATTACGTTAAATTGTCGTGTCGTGTCGTGTCTCAGATATTTTCACCCTTAGACCATGTAAACTTAAATACTCCCGACTACAGGGTTGACTATTAACCTATTCAAACTTAATTTATTTTACTTCTACTGTAACTAAAGTCTTGTATTTTCCAGAATACTTCCAAATGAACAGTTTCGAACAGTTCTGCATCAACTACTGCAACGAAAAGCTGCAACAATTCTTCAACGAACGAATCCTGAAGAATGAACAAGAGTTGTATCGGCGTGAAGGACTTAATGTGCCGGAGATCAGATTTGTGGACAACCAGGACTGTATTGGTAAGTGTCATAAGTTCGTAAGTGTCATAAACTTGATTAAACTGGCTTGAATAACTTATTTGCTGTCTGTCACTTGAAATGATTCTATCGCTTGAAAATGTGGTGATTTAATTATAGCATTAACCCATGACTTTGGCTTTCTTCTTTCCTTTTCGTAATATCTAATATTTCCTTCATATTTTGCCCATTACATAGATTGTGTATTCAGTGCTTGGAACATATGAATGATTTTATATGTTTTCTTTTTCATCTATAATATAAAAATGAATCGCAAAATGTGTTGGTAAGCGTATAACAAATTGGATGATTCTTTCTTTAATGTGTTCCTTATTGTCAGGACAAGGTTTTTATATAGGAAAAATAAGGAATAAAAATCTCAACATTCCCACGGGAACGGGGAATTTATCTAATATTTCCTTGATATTTTGCCCATTACATATAGATTGTGTATTCAGTGCTTAGAACATGTGAATGATTTTTTTTTTTTTTTTTTCATTGTTTTATATTATTGCTTCTTTCAGATCTAATCGAGAGTAAGAACCACGGTATATTCCACATCCTGGACGAAGAGTCAAAGCTGCCCAAACCGGAGTTCGGACACTTCACGCACTCCGTGCACAAACAACTTGGAGTTAATACTAATAGGTATACTAATATTTCAATACATTTCATTATACAAAACTTTATCTATACTAATATTATAAAGCTGAAGAGTTTGTCTTGTTTGTTTGTTTGTTTGTTTGTTTAAACGCGCTAATCTCAGAAACTACTGAACCGATTTGAATAATTCTTTTTGTAATAGATAGCCACATTCAACGGGAAGGTTATAGGCTATTTTTCATCCCGAAATTCCTACGGGAACGGGTACAACGCGGGTAAAACCGCGGGGCGCTGCTAGTGTATAATATAAGTTCTAAGTTACTTAGTTTCAGTGTAACAAACCGCGTGTGAATTAGTCTTTAATCGCCTTATAAATAAACGCGGTGTAACTAAAACACATGTGTTTTGTCTCTTCTGCTCTTCGGAAAATTGCGTATGTCAGAAAGTGACAAACCATTTGATAGCTACAATGTTCTTAATACGAATTAATATGACCCTTAAAGTAAATCAAGTTTTGATCTAAAAACCGTGTATGAATTAGTCTTGTGAAGTAAATGTATGTGTTTATTTAATGTAAAAATGTTCCCTATTGTTTCAGGATCCAAGTCCCTCGCGCGTCCCGACTTAAAGCGCATCGCATACTGCGTGATGACGAAGGATTTTTGTTGAGACACTTTGCTGGTGCTGTCTGTTATAATACGGTTAGTATTCATAAAAAGAACAATTGAAGCGATCAATCATTCATTAGTATTCGGTTATTTTTTCTCAGATTTATTTAATAAAGAAAGAGATGGCGTGAATAATTGAAATGTATTTAGATCTTTGATCAATCATGATCGCCTATAGTTTTTTTAGTACAATATTCTTTATGACCCATACATATATTACCCCTTCATCTTGAACCCTCACGACGAAAATATCTGTCTTTTTTTACAAATTACTTTATTATTTATTTATTTCCAGAATCAATTCATAGAAAAGAACAACGACGCTCTCCACGCCTCCCTCGAGTTTCTCGTACAAGAGTCGAGCAACAAGTTGGTGCAGCAACTGTTCCAGACGACTGACAACAACAACGCGAAGGGAAAACTCAACTTTATATCAGTAGGGTCCAAGTTCCAGAGTCAATTATCGCAACTGATGGACAAGTTGAAGGAGAATGTGAGTTTGATTTAGTTAATCTTATTTATTTTTATTTTTTCAGCCTGACTTGTCCCACTGCAGGGCAAAGGCCTCCCTACCCTCTTTCCACCTTTGAAATTAGTGTTAGGCCCTTCTCCCATTACGATACGCCCGCGCGACTCTAGTCTCGGAGACTAGTCGCCGCGAAGTATCTCACATACATTTATATGGAGACTCTCACACTACGATACTGGTATTCTACGCGTTCGCGACTAATCTCGCGATACCCGCCGTGTTGGTCGCTTGTGCGTCGCGTCTCGCGCGTTTCGATGTAACAAGATGCAAGTAGGTCTCTTTAGACATTCGGTAGAAAGATAAAAAATTCTTATCATCATGTTGTAGTTCTTGTGCGGCTACAAAAACTCTACAATTTATGTTTCTTTCTATATATGGATGAATCCAGTATTTTCTACTCTTGCGTTGACGTCTTCTATTTCTATAAAACAGAAAAACTGCAAGAGCTTCTTCGTCACTGGAGTCGCTCGACATAACGTCCGTCTACAAAAAACGAGTTTGCACAAATGATGAATTTAGTCATTTTTCAGTAGCATAATATGCGAGCATCGCGTAGCGAACATGTATCTAACTAGTGTTATACTCGAGTATCGTACCCTACTAGTATCGTAATGGGAGAAGGGGCTTAATCTTATGCCAAAAAGCGGGCTGAATGAAACCGCGAGACGTGGCTACATTTAAACCGTTTCTTATTATTATTATTGGTTAAAACGGGAACTTACGTACTCTGGAGGTTACTGTTGAGTGTCCCTCAACACGTTTCGGTGGCATCCGGGGACCTTCATGAGGATCGTTTGTTACTAACTTGCAGGGCACTAACTTCGTCCGCTGCATCAAGCCCAACTCCGTGATGGTGGGGCGGCGCTCGGACGCGGCGCTGGTGCTGAACCAGCTGCAGTGCTCCGGCACGGCCGCCGTGCTGCACCTCATGGAGCACGGCTTCCCGTCGCGCGCGCCCTTCAACGATCTACATCACATGTACAAGGAGTACTTACCGACCAAACTCAGGGACTTACCAGCCAAAGTGTTTTGTGAGGTTCGTACATGATTTTTATATGTTTACGTGAAAATAACGATTGGTGATAGTAATCAGGTAATGCGATAATCATAGAGCATTTTCACGCAATGTTATACTTACTATGCTACGTTTCGATCAAAGTTTTAACAGCAGTAGCGATGGCAGTATCGACCAGTTTATCATACTACCGAAAAGTATGGGGGTATCCACTGTGTACGAGTATGGCGATATGATACATGTACAGTAGTACATATCATATCGCCGTACACTCTATGCGTACCGGTACAGTATTATAGTTACGTACGGACGTGTCAACTCAGCAGAATTATCCTTTGTAATTAATCAGTAGCATTAAATCAATCATCATAAACAGACGTGTGTATCATTTCTAATATCAATACCAAATGCTGGGATTTACATCCCACACACTAATCATTTAAAATGTAACATAAAGATGATGGTATACATACACCAATCGACACTATCTCAAACAACTCTTTCTTCTTCAACTCTTTTAAACCTCAACCATTTTCCAGGCAATAGTCCACAGCCTCGGTCTATCCGACAAAGATTACAAGTTCGGAGTGACCCGCGTATTCTTCCGTCCGGGGAAATACTCCGAATTCGATACCATGATGAAATCCGACCCCGAGAGCTTGAAGAGTATCGTTGATGCTGTACTGTCCTGGCTTGTGAAATCAAGATGGAGGAAAGCGATATTTGCTGTGCTTTCCATTATTAAGTGTAAGTTTTTTGTTTGTTTTGTATTTTAATGCTGTTTGAGTGAAATAAAAGTTGGTATAGTATACAGGGTAGTTGTTTCAGAAAATAAAAGAGAAACGGTTAATAAGTAGAATTTATAACCCGCAGGTTCTTTTATTGATTGAATTTATTTTTTATATATCTCCCAAATTGTCTTTCATATTTTTATCAGTAATGAGATTTTTAATTTTTTTTAATATGTTTGGTATAGCTTCATGTTTATCGTCTTTGCCCAACAGTAGCACCATACAGGCTAACACTTTGTTGCCAACGACTAAATTCAACTAACCTCCCCACAGTGAAGAACAAGATAAACTACCGTCGCTCTTGCCTCATCAAAATCCAGTCGTTAGTCCGCGGTCACCTGTCGCGCATCGTCCACCGCCCACGGTACCGCGCCATCGCCAAAATCAACAATCTAACACAAACATTAGCCAACATGGACACTGTGACGTCACAACTGAAGACTGCGCAAGAAAAGAGCAAGGCTCAGAACAATATCGATCACTTGAGGGGTTGTATTAAGAATGCTTGTGAGACTATTAAGGTGAGGAATAGGGAACTACTACCTTTTACCAATCGTATTAGTTAGATAGACTAAGTATAGCTCTTGCAAGAGTCCAATGCTATTTAAAAAAACATGTAGTTCAAGTGGAAATGTACCCTTATAAGTAGACACTAACGATCTTATTGGGTAATGAAATTGTCACATAAAATATTATAGTAACTGTACTTTTTCTTAATTATAACGCGAAATATTTCGTCAGGGAACTGATGAATAGATCTATATAATTTTTTAAAAGTTAGTTTATTAACTTATTTGAAATGTTTGATTTTTTAGCGTAACGAAAAGATAAGTCGTGCCGAAATAGACAAACTCTACTCAAAACTAACCAAGGATGTGGAATCACAAATGGCGGCGTTACAGAAGGCAATGTCTGAGCAGAAGAATAGGTGAGAAGTATATCTAGATTTCATTTCTTATTTTAACTTCTAAATGAAAATGTAAACCAAAATGATTTACTTAAAACTTTTTAAATACATATCTAATCTACTTTTTTCTAAAAGTTCTATATGTGATTTCCCTATCTAAAGTGTCTGTTTGTATGCGTAAGGTTAACTGTAACTTTCGTATATTTTTAGAGAGGAACAAGAAAGGCTCCGTAAGATCGAAGCGGAGATGCGCGCCGCTGAAGAGGCGAAGCGCAAAGAACAGGAGAGACTGAAGCAAGAGGAGGAGCACAGGCGACTGTGAGTAGTGTAGTGACAGTTAACTATTATATTCAAAGTCACTGTACATAATAAAGCATATAAGTTGGTTTGTTTGAAAGTGTTACCCTCTGGAATTTATATTAAAGAAAGGTCAAAGAATCTGTATATGATAGTCACCTTCACAGAAGGTTATAGTCCCGCCATTGTACCCCAAAACGATGAAAATTAACCCAGAACATTCCTCGTCAATTACCCATGTCTATTGGTGCCTGCGTAGAAATGCGTTCAGAGTGTTTGTATTTATAGATGTTAGAATAACATTTGCCACATTAAACATTGCAGTAAAGCCGAAATGGAGACGCGTCGTAAAGCCGAGGAGACAGAGCGGCTTCGACTGGAAGAACAGGATCGCGTCGCCGCGCTCAAGATGCAGCAACAACTGCAGGAAGCCGCGCAGGCGGACCAAGAGAACAGAGAGAGGTGCCTTGACACTACTTTAAAATCAGATATCAGATATTGTCTAGTCTAATATATCTAGTGACTTTTCTAATATATCTAGTGTCTAGTCTAATATATCTAGTGGCACAGTGGCAGTGAGAGCGCTTACTGTGTGTGACGGGGGTTGCGGGTTCGATTCCCGCCCGGAGTAAACAATATGTTGGCAACATACTTGTTGGCGACGACGTCTGGGTGTCAATTATATATTCAAAGTATTTGTGTATGTATATGTAGTAGTATCAGTGAGTTAGATTGCATTTTGCAAGCTTTGAGCTTAATTTAGGTCTATTTAACCGTGTGTGAATTTGTCCCTTTATACGGTCACTACGGCGCTTTCTCAAGAGCGTACATACACAATATTATTCAAAAAACCAATGTAGGTAGTAACTTAACACAATTAAAAATCATAGGATAATATAAATCTTTAAAAATCATTAAACTGTTTTACAGGTTAGAACAAGAAAGACGTGACCACGAAATGGCGGTTCGACTGGCTAAAGAGACGAATGGACATGTCGAAGGATCGCCGCCTCAACTGCGCAGGTATTTAACAATACAATTAGTTCACACTTATACATAAGACTCGAGAACATGGATGAAATGTCACACAATAAATACGCACCATACGGACAGCGAACTATCTTCTTGTATATAGCTTTAAGCACACTATAATAATTATAAGTCTATAGAATTATTTTAGGGTATATCTCAGAATCTCAAGGATACGATAAACGTAATTATAAACAAATGATAAATCATTTGCTTTTAGAAATAAAATAGTTTGGAGGTTTCGAGATACAGTATTTTTCCGATAGTATTTACGACATTTACAACAGGAGATATGAAGTCAAAGTCGGGGACTCTTATTACAGCAAACTTCAGGGAACATTTTTGGTGACATAAACAGTACAAAACGGATATCTGAATTTAAGGATGTATGTGCCTTTTTATTATTAAGTTAGATTGGCACACCGGACGTTTAAAAAATCTGTTAATAGGTTTGACAATTGCTAACATGTACATTGTACATGTTGAGACATTTTAACCTTTTCTAAAGAACGGGTTAAACCTACTACGGATTTAAGTAATGTCACATTAGCCAAAGCGCTAATGTTCTGTTTAAACATGTTTGTAATCTGCTCGTATGTTCGCACAGTTTCCCCACAATGGAGACCATGAATGGAGAGAATAAATTGAACAGGTACTTCTGTCACAATGTAATGTCACTGCGACACTAACTGCTAATATACAAGCTTATTTCTACTTCGGCACGGATGTTTCTTTTGGATTGACACTTATTTCTTGTCTGGTGTAACCAACTTCTCTGTATAGTGAAATATTGAGCAGTAATTTAAGTATTACTTGACAATCAATTATATAATTACTTGAATGACATGGATCTTTGATATTACTTTATTTTAGTACCTTTTTAATAAGTTGGTTCCATTAGAATGAACATACTTTTCTTTATTTTTAGAAGGTGATTTGTTTTATTTATAGACATATTTAAAAGGAAGCTTAGCATTTATGTTTTTTTGGTGAATAAGTAATCAAATTTTTGCTGGCGTTCCTCTTAATATGTCTATATGTATAGTTTTTGGTGGCCTGTTATATTTTCTTTTCGTTTCTTCGATTTCTTATCCATAGATATCAAATAACGCTTTATGTAGATATAAATTAACATAAGTATTGTAGTATAATAATATTTAATAGTAAGTATAAGAGTTGGTTTAAGACTATTGACATGATTTTATTATAATCAATGTGTTTTGAAACATTCTTAACAAATATTAAACGTAGTAACTAACTTTAGATTGATGGCATGATAATATACATCATAACTTTTAGTGAAACCATTAACCACAGTTGTTAGTAACAAAATGACATTAAACGATTAATACTTTTTGTGTCATTTAACCGCACTACCGCCTCATTAGTTACACAGTATGAGGCACAATTAACTTCTGGTAACCAAATCTTGGCACGGAATCAGCTATGTTTATTTTAATTTGGACTCTATACCATCGACACTATATAGTATAAAGTTATTTGCTATTCCTTTTTGGATTTATTTTTCAAGCTTCATCTCCGTGAGAACTTAGCTGATGACTAAGTGAGATGGAGGTATTACTTCTGCAATCCTTATTTTACTGTTGTAACTGACATAATTGACACTAAATAGTGAGATTTTCTGTGCAAGCTGATGTCGTGTCAACATTAAGGTGTACCTTAAAAAACTATAAAGCACAGTATAAGTAAAAAGTGTATTAACATACAGGTCTGAACGAGTGAGAATGCAACAAGCAATGCAAGGCAAACAGAAGTACGATCTGTCAAAGTGGAAGTATTCTGAGTTGAGGGACACTATCAACACTTCGTGTGATATTGAGCTGCTTGAGGTGAGACTTTATAACGCGATTCCCAACCAATTTTAAAATTGTATAACTAGCGACTTATTTATTCAAAGCTAAGACCATTCCCTTTGCCACAAAGATACATCTCAGTGACACGCCTAACTTATATGATCACTTTTTTACCTCGGAGGTGAAATATAATTAAATCATAATCTACTCGCTATGACATTACGACACCACTTACACACACTTGCAGTCTTACACCCCCTACAACCTCTCTGACAGTACCCTTAAATTACCACATCCCTGTTTTACATTCTATTGGTATATTTCCCTGGACTGTAGGCGTGCCGGCACGAGTTCCACCGCCGCCTGAAGGTGTACCACGCGTGGAAGGCAAAGAACGCGCGCAAGACAACCATGCACGAGCAGGAGCGCGCGCCGCAGTCCATTATGGATGCCGGTAAGCAAACACTTTTCTTTGTTTGAAACGTTTCGTCTACGGAATCATTATGTTCATTCGTTCAATTGTCGCATCACTATTTATTTAATTATTACTTGTTACAAAAGTAGGCACACTGGAAATTTCAAATCATGAAACTTTGAGTTTGTCTATATTATGGATTTTAACTTCAATATTGATGTACTACAAATACTCCTTGAAGTATCAATGTCGATAGACTCAGTAGGATTTGCGGTCAATAGGAAATTACTCACAGACGTTATTTCAACACTTCCTAAACAACCCAACTTGCATTATCATCTACAGTGGTGGTCATATAATTAAGAACGCTGATATAAAGGGAAGATTTTTTCCAACTAAGATGCAAAACTAATTGTATGCATTTGTTTTTATTTCTCTCGGTATCGTAAAACATTTCCATATTACCACTGTATTCATTGATACACATGATTGGCTAAAAATCAATAGGCAAACTTTTTACACTACTTTTAAACAAAGTATTCCTTATTACTGGCTGGTCACGTAATTAAGAACGCTAAGTAGTTTATACCTACCTTTATTCAAATTTAAATAGAGAACACTCAGTCGATTTGTTACTGTTTGTATAATTTTGGCGCCATTTCGTGCTGTAAAAGATTAGAAAAAGATTGCTTCTTTAGAAAAAACAATGGGAAAAAATAAAAGTTGTGATAAATCTACAAGGGAAGTAATAATAAAACTTCGCCGGAAGAATTGGTCTTATAAAATGATAGCCGACCATCTGCAATGTTCAAAAACGATGGTTTTCCGCGCTGTAAAGCATTTTGCTATGTATCAAACTACTTCGAATGTTCCACGTGTACCTAAACAGAGAAAAACAACTCCTCGAGATGACCGAAACATCGTTCGTATGGCAAAACAAAATCCTTTTAAAGGGTCCAATGAGCTGAGAAAATAATATTTTGGTGAAAACAACCCTTCAGCAATCTCAGCACGCACTATTCGAAGACGTTTGGTAGAAGAAAAATTGCACGGTAGGATAGCAAGAAAGGTACCCATGTTAAAACTTTGCCACAGGCAAGCCCGGCTTGCATTTGCGAGAAAGTATGGAAACTGGACTGTGCAACAGTGGAAAAATGTACTTTTTTCTGACGAGACGAAAATAAACAGAGTATGTTCTGATGGAAAACGATATGTCCGACGTCCCCCGAATACAGCATTCGACCCAAAGTACACGAAAGT
The DNA here is from genome assembly GCA_951394245.1 of Cyclophora punctaria. NCBI lineage: Eukaryota > Metazoa > Arthropoda > Insecta > Lepidoptera > Geometridae > Cyclophora > Cyclophora punctaria. Next base: position 9,678,962 of record OX596175.1, read on the forward strand.
TACATTAAAGCACGGTGGTGGAAATGTGAAAATTTGGGGTTGCTTTTCTGGACATGGTGTAGGACCTGTAAAGTTGATAGAAGGTAACATGGATCAGTTCCAATACAAAAATATACCAAGAAGAAGGAAGATACAATGTTACCATACGCTGAAGACGTTCTACCGGTCATTTGGACATTCCAGCATGACAATGATCCAAAGCACACTGCACGCACCGTAAAGGAATTTCTTACAGCGCAATTAGTTTCTGTCTTAGACTGGCCTGCTAACAGTCCAGATCTAAACCCAATAGAGAATCTGTGGTTTGAAGTAAAGAAAAAGGTTTCAAATACAAAGTGTGGAAATTTAAGAGAGCTGTATGACGTTTTTTTAGAAGAATGGAACTCTATTTCTCTTGCGAAATGTCAAAAATTAATAGAGTCAATGCCTCGCCGGTGTAACGCTGTAATTAAAAGCCGTGGATATGCTATTAACTATTAATTTTAGTTAAATATTTATTAAATTTCTTTTTATGTTTCCTGTGCTACATAATATTGTAATTTTTTAAATCTAAGTGTCATACAAAACAATTCCCGAGCAGTTAAATAAATCGTTCTTAATTATTTGTCCAGTTTCAGTACTATTTGAATGTGTTACTTTGATAAAATCAATAAAATGTGCAAAAAATAGTTAGCGATTTAAAACTTTATTCTTAAGTCAGGTTGCTCTATTAATGTGACTATTATATAACATAACTAGTTGCTTCTCAGAAGGTACACATCTCTGTGTATGATACGATTTAAATAAAAACTTCTAGAACTTCAAATCGTTCTTAATTATATGGCCACAACTGTATCTCCTTCCAGCCCTCACCCCCACCTTATATTTGTACTTGCCTCCGCAGCCAAGACCCCCCGGCTGGCGCCGAAGGGCGAGATCCTGGGCGCGCGCCACCGCTACTTCCGCATCCCGTTCGTGCGCGGCGCCGCGGGCCCGGACGAGCGCCGCGGCTGGTGGTACGCGCACTTCGACGGCCAGTACGTGGCGCGCCAGATGGAGCTGCACCCCGACAAGACGCCCGTGCTGCTGCAGGCCGGTCAGTGCTCGCGTCACGCGAGGGATACTTGTTGGGGGTTTATTACGAGATGTTTTGTCAGTCTTGTTGATGATAGCATAAAGGTTCACAAGTATTACGTCCACTTGCAAATGAAGATACTTAGATGTATTAGGGCAAAATGATGCAGGTTATAGGCATACTTTACATTAATAAATCCATCGGCTTCATCGGCAAAACATCACTGACAAATTCATGTCAAATATTTCTTGGTATTTGCTTAATTTACAATTTGGATTGTATCTATGATGACGTCAAAATGATGAAAATAAGTAACGGTCATTAACAGAAAATAAATGCCGCGGAAAATAAACCTTATTATTAGTAGACGTACATTCAGACTTCAACCTTAGGGTAGTAGATCACTTTCTTTGCTCACTGCCCACATCCTCAGTTTCCGAGTCGATCACTTTGCCTTCTACTGATCTATAATATAAAAATGAATCGCTGAATGTGTTGCTAAGCGCAAATCTCAAAAACTATCAATACGATTCGAATAGTTATTTTTGTAATGAATAGCCACATTCAACGGGAAGATTATTGGCTATTTGTTATACCGAAACGGGCACGGGCACAACGCGGGTAAAACCGCGGGGCGCTGCTAGTATTAGATACTAATGACAATCCCTACACCACAGGTCTAGACGACATGCAGATGTGCGAGCTGAGCCTGGAGGAGACGGGGCTGACGCGCAAGCGCGGCGCCGAGATCCTCGAGCACGAGTTCACGCGCGAGTGGGACCGCCACGGGGGGCAGCCCTACCGCCCGCCCGAGACCCGCCAGAGATAGGTGACCATACCACTGTACAATAACCGCCTTATCATAAACGATCTATAACTAAAACACCGTCATAAAGTGTTCTACACACTTTTAAAAATAGATTATAGAGTTTAAAAATTGTATAACTAATCTTTAAATAATGTGACCACGGGCTGATAGTAAATTAAAAACAGCTATTTATCTGGTGCATTTCTTTTTGTAACTTGCGTCTGGATTCATTCGTACCTTTGTCTCGGCCGGCAAACAGTACTATAGTGTACTAAACTTGAATATATTTAAGAAACTATACTTTGTGGTGGGTGATTTTTAACTATGGTTGGAATCCCTAAATACCCCTGACCACAACGACGTACTTCATAGAATGAACTATAACTATATTTTCCCCTCACACCTGAAATATTGTTTCTTTTTGTTCACAGATTCCAGAATAACCATTCCGATATACATCAGAACCAGGCGTCGGTCGACGTAACGAAACGGATTGCAAACAATATTCAACTCTATTTATATACAAATAACGTAGAAATAGTAATATAATAAATAAATAGATAAAACACTGAGGTATAATGTAGTACTAGAGGCGACATCTAAAAACAAATAATCATTCGATTATTGAAGTTTAAGAAAAAATCTGCTGCAGCGCAAAATAAATAGTCGTGTTTAATCGAACGTTAATCGAACAAGCGCTGGATTACTTGAAAAAAGTGCCTCGAACGTTATATTATAGTAAAGGCTGAAATCCATTTTTATGGCACCGCAAAAAATGAGCATTCAAATATTAGTTTTAAGTTAATTGACTTTAAGTCTATATTTGAATAATCGTTCTACACTCTGAGACATGAGTGGGCCTTTTATATCCTCAGTGATAAAACAAACTAAGATTTAAGTGCTTTTAATAGTGCCTTCGCCGGTTCCTAGATATATTTTAGTGCAATATGGGCCACCGGTATAAAGTAATGAATTTAAAATATTAATACTTAACGATCTCGACTACTCGAGCTATATCAACTTTATGTCTATGAAATGAATTAGTCACAATAAACAGCGCATTTTTATATACACTTATATTCAAAATTGTCTTTTTAATCAAATATTTATAAAACTTATGAGAATGTTCAATCATGTCAATTATATGAAACGTAGATTTGCACATGCAAAAATAGTCAGTATTCCAAGGGTATAAAGTTGATTATAAGGTAACTAAATAATTTAATTTTAGTTATAAAATATGTTATTGAGAAGATTTATTGAAACACGTTTTAGATAATTTTAATTGTACTGTGATTATTTGCAAGCGATTTAATATATTGTGTATGATACATTCCTTTCTAAGACTTCATTTACATTATATTGGCAACATTAGACGTGTTGCCATAATTAAATTGTATTCAATAAAAACGAAGTATTTTATACAGTATTTGTGAGACATTCCTTTTTATTTGTTTTAACTTATATTATTTTTATTACGAAAGTACAATAGCAACGGAATAATAAATAGTGACAGTAAAAGTGCCTTATATTTGTTTTATGCGATAAATAGTTTAGATAGTACATGACCGTAATAATGTATGTATCATGCTTTACCAAAATAAATGAGCGTTGGTTGAATCATGTTTATTATTTATTCCTACCAACTCGAGTATATTCTCCCATGCTTCTTTACTATGCAAGTTGTCCCCTCCCACTATTATGCATATTTTTTATATCTGTGCCTCTTTCGTATTGCAAATTATCAAGCTAATTGTTAAATAATAACCGCCGTATGTTGCGGAAAGGATATGCTCGGGCCCGTGTATATCATGCTCTTATGCCGTGGTCATAAAATCAGTAAAACATGTTGGTCCAAGGTGAAACTAACTGATCATGAAAGATTATAAAAAAATGTGAACACTAAGAACAAAGCACTGATACCTACTTTATTTTTTAATCAAATTATTAATCACTACAGTCTTAATAAAAAACAAAGCCGCTTTCCGCTGTCTGTCTGTTGGTCCCTCCCTATCACAGAGCAGCGATACGCGCACTCCTAGTGCGCGTATCGCTGCTCTGTGCTCCCTATGTATGCTTATATCTTTAAAACTACGCTACGGATTATTTTAAATAGATAGAGTGATTCAAGAGGAAGGTTTATAAGTATAAAAAATTGGGAAATGTGCATAACGCGGGTAAGACTGCGGGGCGCTGCTAGTTACTTACTTATAACTCGAACACTGATCGAAGTTTTCGGTTCCTACTTCCCGCCACGAACGATCCCGCTTGCGTGCGTTCTGTTTTTTTTCTATCTTTCAGAGAACCTCCTTCCTTCGTTTTTTGAAGTCGGATGTTAAAAATAGACAACCACTTCAAATTTGATTGTAGCTGTCACTGTCATTCATGTCAATATTCTAGGGATGTGCTTCATATGAGCTTCGTGTTATATTGTTTGCATTGTCGATTTAAATCGAAATTTTATACCAAGATCATGGTATTATAATGGTATGTACCATAACGGTGCATATGCATCATCAATACATCATCATAACATATTTATTGTTATGAAATAAACAATTTCCAACATAATATACAGTGCTATTTTCTATTGATGTCTGTTGACTACTTATTAATTCTACTTTTTTCGATTTCACTAAGGCGCATTAAGACAAGATGCTATAACAAAAATGGATTTAAAATTTAGGGTGCGAATACTATGATAATAATAACCCGTCGCATCGTAATCAAGTGCTTACTCATAAAATCTTTTGTTGATCGCTAATCGCTACCATACCAACCACTGACATCATCGCATGAAATGAAATCGGGTCGCACACTTCGTTAAATGTCCCCTCACTGTCCCTCTTTTACTTACAAAACTAAATTTGTTTGTTTTGCTTTGGATTACCAAATCTTACATTATTTTACTAATAGATACTAAAATGATTTGAATATTATTCCATATTGTGCAATAGTTAAACGAGTTATGTTATTCAATCTACTCATCATTGAAAAATAAGAAAACACCAAGTGAAAATGGAACTGCATTCACTTTGCCCACATTTATTGTTGTTATTTTGTGCGTTTGTGAATGTTAACTCGATTCCTTACGATGGTTAGTATATTAGTTACCGTTATACGTTTCTTATTTCCCTGTAATTGAAATAATGCTATAATCTAAACACATAAGTTTGTTTGGATGGTGAATGTTTGGTGCTTTCTCACAACAAAACGACTTGCAGTACCTGTCATAAAACTTGTTGATAAAACTTTGCACGTATGATAGTTATTAGTCTGTAATAAAACGGGGTATTAACACAGTCACTCCCATGGGATGCGACACTATATTTAAATTGTGATAAGTTTCAAGTTGCGAATATTTTTTTCTTTTTCCACAGTTCACTGGCTAGGAGGTCCTACTACGATAGAAAGGGATATTATACCATCAGAAGCTAGGAAATCTATAGACGTTTATTGCTATACCGGAGCTCCTAAGAATATACTGGCATTGTGGCAAACTGTAAAGGTAAGCTTCTAGAAATATGTTTATGTTCTATGTTATGAATGATGAAAATGGATTCGAAGTTTTATATTGTATTTATTTAAAATTTGTAAAACACTTAGATTAATTAATATTGATGATGAAAATCTAGGTGGCTATGAAACTTAGGCTCAAATGTATTTAAATATAACAAAAGCAAAATCATTCCATTGAGGTTATGTCAGTTACTAAACATACTTTTTTTTGCAGTTCCACATTCGAATAAAGAGTGATGAATTCAAACAGTATGTTGGTGCCAATCCCGACGAGGTTTACAAGCAGTATACTGAAGATAGCTACGGTTGGTCGGTTGTTACTCCATTTACGAAGAAACCACAAAAGACTATGACGCTGGGTCTGTTTGAGCCGGTCTGTATGTCCATTAACACCAAGGAGAGACATAGCATTGAATTGCAAGTACAGAGTAAGTACTTCAACATTGTTTACTGACTTTCTTATGACATTCTTGTTGTGTTAGTGTTTTGTACTAGGTACTATGTTGTTCACTTTCTTAAGCTTCTTTTCTAGTTATAAATGCTCATTTTATCCCATTAATATTTCATACAGGACCCTATAACTGAGACTTCGCTGTCTGTCCGTCGGTCTGTCACCAGGCTGTATGTCACGAACGGTGATAGCTAGACAGTTGATTTTCACAGATGATGTATTTCTATTGCTGCTATAACTACAAATACATACTAAAAATAAAATAAAACAAATATTCAAGGGGGGCTCCCATACAACAAACGTGTTTTTTTGCTGCACTTTTTTAAATCCTTTATGTGGTTATAATTATAACCGACTAATTAAATACAATAGATAATGGCTGGACCCATTATCAAACTTAATTAAATAAAACTAAAACTAACTAAGTGAAAGTGTGACAAAATACTGTCTTCACTTGTGAATACATCTTGCTTATAAGACACATGTTGTCTACTTATATGTATTGTCTGAATCTGTTATTACTAATGCAAAATTATGATGGTAATTTAACCATTGGTAACTTGGTGTTAAATAAAATGAACATTAATATTAAAATTATGAAAATAGGAGAGGAATGTATTAGTCTATAATCCATCCCACTGCTAAGCAAAGGCCTCTCATCTCACTGAAGATATCAGTACAGTGAGGAGGAAATAATTTTTCATAATTTATCCAGGGGTGGACATATGGCGAATCCTGCTAATGCTCATTGGTATGAGCGTGATATTCTCGTCAAGAACTCTCAGCAGTAACCCGCTGTTCTTCTATCTATGTGGGATCCTGGTCGGGGTGTTTGCTTCCTTCATGGTACTGGTGTATTATCTCAGCAGGCTGTTGCCAAAGGTGTGTATTCAACAGCAGATTCACTTCATCAAAGTTATCTAAGAAATTATAAATACAGATAGATGGACAGAATCTTCTTCTTCGTCGAGTGGATGGTCAACCTGACCAATCCTGGTGTCAGAGTTATTGAGCCGCCAAAGGCCTCCGACATGGCTCATGTATGTAACGACTACTATCCGTAGAAAGTAACCGGGACCGACGGCTTAAAGCCCCGTATTCATGGTAAACATTTGTTTAGCAACATAGTTGATGCAACGCATTGCAGAGTTGCTGTCAACATGTTGCTGGCAACACTGCGTGTTGCAGAGTTGACAACGGCATGTTGACAAGTTGTCGCCCGACGAGCGTAAACATCAGTTTAGCAACAAATGTTGACGCGTGTGGACGAGTTTGCAACAGTTTATAAATACAATCCTATACATCAGATAAGAGAACACAACAACACAACCTCCTCGGGCAACATTTAAACGCAGACTGGCGTGTGGACAACCTTTATCGATTTAAACAAAGTTTAATCAACATTCGCCCCGTTTCATCAACAATGTTTATCAACTGTTGCTCAACAAATGTTTACCATGAATACGAGGCTTAACGTGCCCTCCGAAGCACGATGGACAGAATAAAAAATATGGAAAAGTATAACAAAAATCCTTCCTCATCAATCACTTATGTTTAATTACTATATACCTAAATAATTATGAATATCCGTCAATTAGTTTAGATTTTATCGCGAAATACTGGTATTTCGATTTTGTACAGGACTTAGAGTACTTTTATATTACAACCTACCTAAGGTTGTTAATATTAGGCTCTATTTTGTACTAGGATAATTGGACAATAGGTTTGAATGCTCTGGAAGCAAAGGGATATACAAAGATTAAAGTCAAAAGCTGCTAGCAAAGAAGGAGGTTAAACTTCATACAAACTCTTTCCTCAATTATAATGATTGGGTCATATCATGTTGTTTCTTTCAGAAAACGCTCACGTACGGTATTCTAATCGGCGGCTGGACGGTCGGCGTGTACGTATTCCAGCAAATGTGGGAGAATATTCGCAGTATCGTAACGTCATACCAATCATACGCCTTTTGGTACACTCTAATTGTTAGTTTTGTGAGCTTCCTGATTTGCTACAGAATAGGACCACCAAAGAACCAGCGAAGCAAGAACATGGTTATGTGGATATTACAGGTAAGCTATAATTGTCCTTATCTATCTATCAATATTTTAATCAATATATTTTATTGTCTTTTTATTGGGTTTAAAGTTGAGAACATCTAAGTCCCTTCAGAGTACACTCCTGTTAAAGCTATAAATTTTAATATACATAAAACCTCTTAAAAAGCAAAAGAAAAAGCTTCCCATGTTAATTCCGTTCAGCCATACAAACGCGGTATGATCTATACTAATATTATAAAGCTGAAGAGTTTGTTTTGTTTGTTTGTTTGTTTGTTTGTTTGTTTGTTTAAACGCGCTAATCTCAGAAACTACTGAACCGATTTGAATAATTCTTTCACTGTTAGATAGTCTATTTATCGAGGAAGGCTATAGGCTACATTTTATCCCAAAATTCCCACGGGAACGGGCACAACGCGGGTAAAACCGCGGGGCGCTGCTAGTAAACTTATAATATGATTGTTTTATATACAGTAATACGACCCGCCTTGTCCGTTCTTGTCAGACCAAGTTGTAGTAAGTAGCCCAAAACCTTCAATCAATCTGCTGTTAACAATGAAATCTTTATGCAGCAGATATCTATACTAATATTATAAAGCTGAAGAGTTTGTTTTGTTTGTTTGTTTGTTTGTTTAAACGCGCTAATCTCAGAAACTACTGAACCGATTTGAATAATTCTTTCACTGTTAGATAGTCTATTTATCGAGGAAGGCTATAGGCTACATTTTATCCCGAAATTACCAAGGGAACGGGCACAACGCGGGTAAAACCGCGGGGCGCTGCTAGTCTCAAATAATCTCAATAGATCTATTGAGTTTTCGAAGCGCAGCAAGTTACTTAGTTTTATACAATGTAAGGATATTCTCAACAGAAGTAATATGTTTTTTTTTTTCAGTGTATCGGAGTCCTAATGATCTTCTTCAGCAGTGACTACCAAGAGGCGTCAGCGGCGGTCATTCTGTTGTCGCTGTCTGCGAAATACTTTCCCGAGTCCTTGATCAATAAGATAGGCGGTTACTGGTAACTATTTTTATATTAAAATCTGTATCTGTATGTGTAATATTTACCTTTTCAGTGTCAGAATTCTGGGGATTAGACCAAGGTAAAAACCTTCACCGAAATATATTGAATGATACGTTTACAGATACACTTCGCTATTATTTTACATTTGTATCTAACGTTTCGGCCCCTTTACAGACACTTACAGAATTAGTAGTGTTTTAAATCTATGAAACCTGCGTATGTTAAATGTCAAAATAATTATTACAGAGAATTTATTGATATAATCATTTACAAGTTAATTTGTTATTAGAAGAAATAGCAAGAAAATAATTGTCACTTTATTATTAAGATTTTTTAAATGTGACTTAAGTTGATACAAGTTGTAATCGTTGACAAACATTTTTTACATAATAATTTGTAAAATAGAATAACTTAAGTTCTTAGGATTTTTAAGACAAATTTAGAGTTTAACTATTTAATAATCTGTATATCTGATAATCTTGCAATATTTTTGTTCAAGGCGCCGCAAATTCCCTCCAAAACCAAAATTATTGACCAACGAAGAATATTACGAACAAGGTGCGAGGGAGACAAAACACGCGCTTGAAAATTTAAGGAAGTATTGCTCAAGTCCTGACTGCGCGCAGTGGAATATTATGCTCAAGCTGAACGATTCTAAACGGTAAACATTTCTTCAATAAAACCTATCTCTACTCATAAAGCTGAAGAGTTTGTTTATTTGAACGCGCTAATATCAAAACTACCAATCCGATATCAATAATTCTTTTTTGTAATAGATAGCCACATTCAACAGGAAGGTTATGGGCTATTTTTCATCCCGAAATTTCCACGGGAACTGGCACAACGCGGGTAAGACCGTGGGGTGCTGCTAGTGAGATTATAAGATTTAATAAGCATACTGACAACGTTTTATGCCCGTCTTCATCATTTTTAGACACGAGTCAGTTCAAAAAATTGTAGATGAGACATTTTCAGTTGGCTTTATGACTCTTTTCATCCACAGATTCGCAAGTTTCGTCGAAGGCAATTCCCATTTAAGCGACGACGAAGTGTTAGGCTACGAATCGTACGCTTTCTCTATGGATCGCGGGCGAAAGACACCCATAGCCAACTCGACTAGAAACCTACTGGAAATATCAGATGACGACGACACGCACACCGATGACGATGACTGAACGATAGTCTATGGTTGTCTGGTCGACGTCTATGGTTGTCTGTGGTCGTCAAGCATGATGGTGGCACGATGATCTATTGACAATGTTAAATTATCGCATTAATTAGGGCTCTATTCATATTGTGACGAGTATTTGAGGTTTCTAAGGTTATATCCACATTGATCTATTTATATTGCTTTTTATTTGGTTAGCCCAGTCTGCACCGACTATTGTAATTCTTCTACCGATCCTACACTTACAAATAACGATAAAATTAGTCTGCTGACTTAAATTTGTTTGTACTAATACTTACAGGACACTGACGAAGTTGCTACGAGTTACTTAAGGTCCTTATTCATAAACGCTTATAAACAGTATCTTAGCTAACAAATGGTTTGTCCCTTTCAGACCTACGGTATTTTTTCAAAGAGCAAAAGAGACAAAACTTTTTAAAACAGTGTTTTAGTTAAAAAGCGTTCATGAACAAGGCGGCATACCTTTGCAAGGAATATTGAACGAAATACTCTGAATCAATATGAGTAGAAATCCTCGAATAAAAACTGCCTTTTAATCTGAGTGTGAATATTAATGAAATGTATGAGTCTCTAAAGTTTTCAAGTACTAATGTAAGTAATGATTTATTTTATGTTTGATCCATTGTGATTTATTTTTCTTTCGTGCCAAAATAATTTTTGTGACAATGATTTTTTTTTGCTTCGTTTCGCAGACATTAATGTATAAAGCTAGTCTAACAATTGAAAGTATTTTTAAGTATTTAATGGATAATAATGTGGGAACAATGGTAGTTATACTAACGAAGTCATGACATTGTTTATTCTTCGAGAAAAACGGGTTTATGACATACTCTCATTTGTCTTGTGTTATAAAAGTAAAATATTAACCTGTAATGTCACCACTACTGCTGGGTAAAAGATAGTGAGTACAGCGAGGAGGATGAGGCGTAATCACCTCGAAATCTCATAACTTATGTTAAATTTTTAAAAGCGTATGGTGCTTTTCCAAGATATCCAGATGATGGAAACATCGGTTTTCCATTTGCTACTTTGTTACAAGATTTGTCCATTGCCTGTTAGAGGAATCAGAGGTTCTTCTGTTTGGCACCATGAAGAAAATTATAGTTTCCTTTTTCTGACATATTTTTTAATACTTGTTTGAAACTTTTTTTTAATTAAACATATTGGGAGTAATTTTCTTAATTTTTGGGAATAAAATGTCACTTTTTTACATTTTGGGTTTGTAACATTATGTAAATAAATCGTGGACTGAACTAGGCTATTAAATAAAACACATTGTAGTTAGTATTCATTTAATTAATCGATTTAGCATATAATTATTAAAAGTTAATCATCACAACATAAGATAATATATGAATTAGCACCATATGGCATTTGTAATACTAAAAGTAATGAATTTCTGTCATATAATTTAATGTGTGTTTACCTCGGTGGATTGTAGTACAAAAGTATTGTAAACGCTATTTCAATAGACATAAAATTCTCATTCCTTTCTCGTGACTTTTCTAATGGTATATAAATAAATGCTTTTAATAAAACGTTTTGCCTTCAGACAATGCTAAATTAAATACTGTAATTTTGTCATATTACTTATTCATTGTTTAAACGTATGAGGTTTACAATTACTTCATAGTTCCTATACGATGGTTTGTTAAAGATTCGTAAGTGCACTTACATATACAAGTTTAATGTGTGACATTTTTCAATAAAAAGATTTTTCCAGTAAATATTTGGTTTCTATTATTTAAATATAAGTTTATAAAAATATCTCTATTCATAAGTTAGAGTAATTTTACCTAATTCATAAACGTTCTCTGAAACAATGTTATCAAATGTTTTGTTTCTTTTGCTCTTGTCAAATAGCGTACGACAGAAAGGGACAAATCATTTGATAGTTACAGTCCCACCATCTTATCTGTTCAGTTGACAGCGTCGCTAGTGGACAATTTGGTATACTTACATAATATAAGAAATTCACCAAGAAACAAAGGTAATTAAAACATGTCTTGCAAGTCAGTCTATAGATATCATTAAAATTTAAGAAATTTCAATATCAATCATATAAAGCCTAACTAACATAGTATAGATTCAATATGACGCGGCTGTAGTTCCCATTTTGCCCACCTGAACAGTTAAGTTGGTGGCACTGTAAAATGCTGTTAATATATGTTTATGAATAAGACCCTAGTTTTCACAATATTCTACAAACATTTCTAAAGTTTAAGGCACATGTATTCAAAACATTAATATTATTAGCCTAAATAAAGCATTAATAAGTATTAGTATATTAACTTTACATATAATTACGCGGCGCGACTCGCTTTCTTGCTCTTGTCCAACGTTTGCGGCGGCGGGGGCGGCTTGGCTGACATATGACGGCTGTATAGACTGGAACAAGTAAACTAAGGGTTGAACAAAGCTGGGACGTAACTGGAATAAAGGTGAATGTAGTGCTGTATAAAGATTAATGAGTACTACTGTTTCATTAAATTAATTGATGTGTATAATTTTATTTTTAACGACTAGAAAAGAGCCCTTGAACCCTTAAGATTATACTTACACTTTGTAAGTCTCTGATCGCAAGTAGTCCAGCACATGTGAGGTTCCCAGTTTGAGCTGGTCTTCGATCGGAGGCACCCAGAAGTTACCTTCGATGCGCAACACGGACTTATTGCTGGCCAGGTCTAAGGATCCTGGGAAGTAAATTAAAGTATTAGCCTATAATATCCTACTGCTAGGCAAAGACCTCTCAATGAAGAATGTACTAAATATATTGCTAGTTAACTAAGAAAAATAGTGGTGTTATATTGTTATCACTACCTACATAGTATAAAACAAAGTCGCTATTTTTGTCTGTTTGTCTGTATGCTTAAATCTTTAAAATTACGCAACGGATTTTGATGCGGTTTTTAGTAATAGGTAGAGTGATTCAAGAGGAAGGTTTTTATGTAAAAAATTCACGAAATTCCCACGGGAACGGGCACAACGCGGGTAAAACCGCGGGGCGCTGCTAGTACATATTAAACAATTAAAATATCAATGTTTAAAAATCGATTTCGTTTACATACATTATACTTACTCAGTAAAAAAAATATAGGTGCGAAGCTAAAATAACTTTCTCCTCTAAAACTTCTCAAGTGGTGACCATTACTTGAAAAATCTTTTTATTTATTAAATCATACAAGATTGGTATTCCAGGTTTATGTCATTTATCATGAAGAACTAACATCTGTCTTAAGTGTATACATTCTAGCTGTCATTGAGTGGTATTTAATATTATATTGCATACCAATTTCCGGAGGCAACACAACCAGCCTGTTCCCTTGAAGATGCAGTTCCCGGAGACGAGCCAACTGTCCCAACTCACGGGGTACTTCAATCAGATCATTTTCACGCATTGATAGCTGGGAAAATTAATAATATGAATTTGTTAAAGATTTTCTCTGAGTAACTAAACCGAACCACACTTCATCTTCATTTACAAGTTAGGATACTTACAATTTGTAAATTCTTCAAATTGCCAATTTCGGGTGGCAGATATTCAAAATCATTGTCACCCAGGTACAGGGCCCTGAGGCTTTCTGCAATGGTTTTAAATATATAATAGGTAGGTACTTAAGGTTATTAAAAAGAATATAATAACATATTTAACAAACTATAATATTTTTTATTTTGATTTTTATTTTGTAATTGTGGCAATAAATGATTATTTTATATTATTTATTTATAACTTGAAATTGTTTTGACCTCATAGGGTTCATTATGAACGCTATAAGGTCAAAACAATTTCAATTTCAATTACAAAATAAAAATCAAAATACAAAATTCAAAATTACAACTAAAATACTTAATGCAGCAACTGGAGACGTTTCAGCTGATGCTGTTAGTTGCCTTCTTGTTTTAGTTATTGATATCAGACCGGACTTACCCATAATAAAGAAGTTTCCGGGCAAAGTTTTCTCATTCAAGTTATTATAGGTCAGGTCCAAGATTTCCAGTACAGGGAACACTCCAAACCCTCTCGGCAAGTTATTGAGCCTGTTAAGAGATACATTGAGGATCCGGAGCCTCGGCAGCGAGGAGAGACTGACCGGCAACTCTTGGATGTGGTTGTTGGCAAGATTGAGTATCTCCAAGTTCGTTAGGTTGGCCAGAGCAGCTGGGACCACTTGTATCTTATTATGGCTTAGAGAGAGACGGGTTATGTTTATCAGGTTGACTGGAAAATTAAAAAATATGTTTATTTATATACAGAGTTACTAATTGAAGGAGAAGCAAATCTAAAGTTCTAATTCACACTTTAAAAGGATTTAAATTTAATAGGGATTGAGTGAATAGGATAAAACTGTTAAAATACTGAAATAAACAGTGTTTTCCTCATAGATAGCGAAAAAAATTCTAAATCTATGGTTTTCCTCAAAGCAAAGGTGATGTCATTTTCTAAAATTGAACATGAATTTATGAAATACAAGGTGTGGCTTTGCTATAATTTTCATGATATCCATGTTTTCATGTTATTAGGGCAAACTCACTTCATGAATTTAAATTAACTTTGAATGAATTAAGGACATAAACAGCTATGTTACCACTGTTACCAGTGCTTAGTAGTTTTGTTTACAAGATGAAATGCACGTAAATGGGGTATAAAAAAGTTTTAAATCTTTACCAAAATCAAAGATTAATTCGCTTGTTTTGCTTAAAACTTTAGTTAGATTACGAAAGTATGCTGTTTTCAGCCAGTACACAAAAGTTTTGAAAAATAAAACAAAACACTGAAACGAGTTCCAACAAAACAGGTTACACCTGTTCCATAAAAGTACAAAACGAGTCGAGTTTCAACACTTACACAGATTAGGTATCTCGTCCAGGCTACTAATGCCTTTATCCACCAAATCTATTTCAGGATTTCCAATTTCTTTCGCTTCTTCTACGACTTTTTTAGCTTTCGACATTTTGCCTGTGTTTGGAATACAGGAAGGAAACTGGAGGTTGATGACTCATTTTATCAACAGCTGTTTTTCTCCGCCCACTGGGTAATGTTCCAGTACCAGTGTTTCGTAATCTGTAATAATTTTAGCATAAAATTTTAGCCTTGGGCTATTTTGGATATTGGATATTGGGTATATATTTTTAGCATTAAAGCTAAAGCTAACAATTAATTATAATCATGAAGAATAATATTTTTCTGTAACCTTATAAATAAATTACATACACACTACATAATTTTATTGGCTTTGAAATAATATTTACTTGACTTATACTGATTTTCTGCTGTCTCTTTCACTCTTAGTCGCTTTCTCATTCATTGATTAGAGTAGAGAATATCAAAGTATGTCACTGTCAGTGTCAATGTCAAAGACTAAATTGATCGAAGTTCGAAGTTGCTTCGGTTCGTTCGTATTTCTGTTTGGAAATAAATAAGTTAAATTATTTTACAATTATTAATGTATTATTAAAAAACAAGAACGCTACTCTGATTACGTAGAGTAACATTGGTCTTTGTTTTACATTAATTAACATCACATTTGTCTAATTATACACAGATATTTGTGTATTTGTTTACTGACGTTCCATTTTCATACAGTGTTGTAAAGTTTTAATCACAATTCGTGATTCTGTTATCATTTGTGTAATCACGATTAAAACTCTTCTATATTTAATTAAGGACTTTGAATAATAAGTCTCTTCTGTTATTAAGCCGCTGTTGATAAACCTACGGTAAGTTTTTAAGTAGAAATCCTATTAGAATTTGTATGTTTCTAGGCTAATTAGCAACCGGAAAATTAATGAAAATGAGTAGATATCTCATTGTTTCTGTACTTTTCTAGCCTTGTTACCGTTGAAATATAATGTTGTATGTATTTTATTTCTGTACATGCACTCAGATATGTTAAAACTACAACTGTTTATGGGTAAGTTGAATAAATAGGCTTAAGTTTTAATAATTGAATATTAATTTGTTTTAAATTGAGTTCTCAAACAAAGAAGATGACAACAACCTTTGTACTCTCAAGTACCTGTGTACTGATTAAGATTCAATACAATATTTGCTTTATTTCTTAAGACAAAGAGTTCACATCAATGCAGAAAACATTCAAGATTATTCTTATTTCTAGATTATTCAATAAACATAAATCAAAGACAAATATGCTTCTGAAAATTTACTATTTAACTTTACTAAGTATTGCACAACATTTTAGCCAATTAAAAAAAGGAGTTATCAACAGTCAGGCATTTTGAAACTGTAATCGCCTCATAAATTTTCCAAGTACAATGCCTTCGCAATGATGCATGCATTATGATTTAATATAATTTTTTATGTATGTTTCAGAAATGAGTGAGCGTTCTCAGCCGCTGAAGGCCATCAACAAAGTGTTCGAAGGCAAGGAGCCATGGCAGATAGTGACTGTCACCGCTTCATCAGTCCTTGCGTTAGTCTGGGCTAGAAGTCTTTACAATGCAAGGGAAAGTAAGTATTATTGAGATATCAATATATACGAGAGAGTGGTAACCATTTTAGAATGATAAATCAATAATAGCTACAGTGACAGATCTAGAGGACTTAGGGGCTCAGGTCTCCTCTCCATATAACAACAGGTTTCCTTGAATTTATGACACCTACCCCCACTGGGGCTATGCCTACCCCTGGCTATGTAAATGGTTTTGATTAATTTTATTTTTAAACCTGCATTAGGCAATTGTGGTGATTATGCCTAATACTCCTCACTGTACTTCAGAGATTTTCAGTCAGAAGCCGTTGCCCAGGAGAGGTACTTTACTTTTATTTTTCTGCATATTATAACCTATGTTAAAGCTGCATTCTCTATTTGTACCTAATTGGCTCAGTTTATAGAGTAGATCATTAGGTGCCCTAGAAATCTAAATGGAAATTAATAATAGTAATAATGAATTAGTGTTCTGATTTATTAATCTCAACTATTTGAAAAACTATATGACCTATCTTTGTAAGCAATGTAATTAAAAGATTATTTGTATTACTTAAGATAATGAGATAAAATTGTATTGTTATCTGTTTAATCCGATGTGATACAGTAATCTCAACTCAATTGCTTATTTGAATTTTTGTTGGCAACAGAGTTCATATGCTTTTAACTGACTTTGAACATAATGATAGTAGGAAGGATTTCAATAGATTATTATTCTTTCAATGTTGTCACTTTTAAAATCGTTCTTTCAATACAATTTATTGCAAAGGGAACAGGAGTCTTACAGAATAGCTTGGAAAAATCGGCGCAGTGCGTCTCGGGTCACTAGCAAACTATGGTTTTTAGTTGGCCACCACATTGTTTTTGACGGGCAGCACCCCACGGGCCACGGTTTTACTCACATCTTCGTGATAAAACATAGCCTATAACCTCCAGAATGTAGCTAATCATTTCAAAAAAAAATATTCGATTCGGACAAGTAGTTCCCGATGCTACTCAAAACATACTAACAAAATTACTTTTACTTCTTTATATTATTAGTATAGACTAAGTATGGCTATGGTTTAATCATGTTACAATCATTATCATAGGTAATCATGATTAAAGAAGGAGGACTATGGTTTCATACTACGACCATTTTACATGTGAACACGAATGGCGGTAATTTATTACAATCATATCAACTTCCTCCGCGCCCGACACTACATAGAAACACTTATAAAAACCAAACTATTATCTGTCATCTTAGAAAGTTATAACAAATATGGGCAAGTTAAGCAAGGCCTTTGTCCTATCCAGGTAAAAGATTCCCATTATTTGATACTAGCAGCGCCCCGCGGTTTTACCCGCGTTGTACCCGTTCCCGTGGAAATTTCGGGATGAAAAATAGCCTATAAACCTTCCCGTTGAATGTGGCTTTTTATTATAAAAAGAATTATTCAAATCGGACTGATAATTCCTGAGATTACATACAAACAACAAACAAACAAACTTACAAATTTTACCTCTTTATAATATTAGTATAGATTCGATGTATCCTTATACCTCACAGACCCATCAACACGCCTACGCAAAGAGTTCTTCCGCTGGCTTCGCAAAGTGCCCATCGTTCGGCGTAAGATCGACGAGAAGATGAGTGAAATCAACCGCGGGTTCAAGACTGATGTGGAGAAAAGGCTAGCTGGAGTGATGGTGAGGAGGGAGCTGCCTGCCGTGGGGCTGACGGCGGAGCAGGTGCACCAGGAAGTCAAGGACCACTTGGATCTGGGTACATATGTGGTTCTTATTATTCTTAGTATTCTCTGCACTATGGAGAATTTATGGAAAGCCAGTAACAGTGCAATAGAGGTGGTCAAATTCTGGTCCGGAGACATATAAATAAATAATAAACAATAACCATTTTGACTCGATAAGAAGAAGAAGAAGATTAGGTTCTCTATTTGCGATCGTTTTGTCGTAATGACAATATTAGTATAGATTAAATAAAGCAAGCGAATAACTCTAAAATTCTTCGAGTACCTAATTCACATTATTATTATATTAAGAGCCTGTAATGCCCCACTACCTAAGGCCTCTATTATTCATATAACTTCCATCAACTTCACCACCCCTCAGCCCCCGACTACAAAACCGGCATGATCTCGGGCGCGGTGTACCACGTGTCTTCGGAGATCGCGGCGGTGGCGGTGGCCGCGTACGCGCTCACCGCCTACACCAACCCGCTGCACGCAGACGTGTTCCCCGGCGTCAACAAGATGGAGGCCGAGATCGTGAGGATGGCCGTCAACCTCTTTCATGGAGACGATGACTGCTGTGGCACGGTGAGTGGGCTTAATTTGGTTTTATTGATACTATCTCCTGAACTTCTGATATCCACTGTATTGACCAATCACAGCTCATTTAAATATTCAAAATCTCTTCGTAATGCGTTGTGGTTGGCTAATGGGACTCCGCTCCGCTCCGCTTCAATGGAAACGCATTATTAATAAACGCTTTTTTAAACTACAAAACTGTTATAACGTGTTTTGTCTCTTTTGCTCTTCGGAAAATTGCGTATGTTAGAAAGTGACAAACCATTTGATAGTTAAAATGTTCTTATTACGCGTTTGTTATTATGGCCCATAGGGTATAGTATAGGTGTGTTAAACTGTATTATTTTATGACAAGTGAGTAAAACTGCGGGGAACGGCTAGTCATCTATAACTCAATCAGCATAAACCGTCGCCAAAGATATATCTTACAAAATCTTACAACATAAATCTTACATGCAACATTTACATTGCAGGTAACAACAGGCGGCACAGAATCAATCATAATGGCTTGCAAAGCGTTCCGGGACTTAGCTTACGAGCGCGGCATCACCAATCCACAGATCGTAGTACCGTCGACCGTTCATTCGGCTTTCGACAAAGCCGCTCAGTACCTCGGACTGTCAGTTTACACCGTACAAGTGGACCCTGAAACGTTGACTGTCAATGTGGAGGCTGTCAAAAAGGCGATCGGCAGCAGGACTTGTTTGGTAAGACTTTGTTAAGTTGATGTTCCCAAGTCATGAAACGAATCAGATATATTAATCTGACATGACATTTATTTGATCTGACTTTAATCTGACTGGATATTCATCTGACTGAATCTGACAGATATTAATCTGCTGTCATATTAATCCTACCAGTAGTAGATAGTATTAGGACTAATTAAATATTACTTAATATCATGTGATGTGATAATCCAGATCAGTTATTAATCTGACAAGACATTGAGCTGACATACGTTCTGTTAAAATAACTGACAAGTAATTAATCTGACAGCATATCAATCTTTCTTCGATACACAACAAACGTTGCCTTAATCTTCCCAACCTTAACCTACCTTCCTCATTGCAGATCGTCGGCTCAGCGCCGAACTACCCGTACGGCACGATGGACGACATCGCCGCGTTATCGTCGGTGGCGGAGGAGTACGGCGTGCCGCTGCACGTGGACGCGTGCCTCGGCGGGTTCGTGGCGGGCTTCATGGAGGAGGCGGGGCATCACATACCGCCCTTCGACTTTAGGTTACCGGGAGTTGCTAGTATTTCAGCTGACACGCATAAGGTATGATTTTATTATAGTTTTACTATGACACCAGGATTGGTCAGGTTGGCCATCCACTCGATGAAGAAGAAGAAGATTATAGTTTTTGTGGTTAATAGGATATTGAAGTTATAGTATCGTAAATATAGATTCGGAATGAAAATCTTCTTTAGGAGAATATGTGTAAAATGTTGAATCTTGAGGATTTTTGAAAAGAGACTATTTGTAATTGGGTTTCATACTTTGAATGCGTTGCGTTAATAGGATGCGTTGACCCAAAAATTGAATCTACCTTCATGAAAGCTAATCAATGGAAATCAACTATAATCAATCATTGTCAATTTTATCGCTTTTTATTTAACAATTTCCTCTTTATCCCGAGATGTAATTTCACAGGCTATTTCTGTCCTTTGATTTCAGTACGGATTCGCTCCCAAAGGCACGTCAGTAGTGTTGTACCGCAAGCCGGAGTACAGACACTGTCAGTACACTGTCACCACCGAGTGGCCCGGCGGAGTGTATGGATCGCCTACGGTTAACGGTAAAGAACAAATTAACTTAATAAAAGGATCATATAGTTACTGGTTTCTTAAGTTTAAGCGAACACAACTCATTTTGAATTGAGTCCTTTTAGTCTTCTGTGCCACGGTTCCTGTAAAGGGATCGAAACGTCAGATAAAAATCTATACTATATGTAATATTATTAAGCTGCAGAGTTTGTTTGACTTTAGTGGCGCCACTGCCACGAAGTAATTACGCTCCGTATTTAATTATAAATTAATTAGTCAAACTCAATAAATAGGTTTAAAAAGTTGATAAAACAAGTCATTAGAGTTATATAGTGGAGTACAAATGTTATCCAGTGATAAAATCCAGTAAATTTGACATTAAAGTGTTTTTTTGTAAAAGTGCATAAACTAACAAATTTAATTGAAATAAAACAATAACAAAGCGTCTAAACATTGAAATACATGAGCAAAACTATAATTCTAAGTGATTAATAACTGTGTATGTATATTTAAATAAGGTGAATCACTACAATTAATAAAATAAACAATTCAAAAGAAAGTAACAGTTAGTGAAAAGTTTAAAAAATTTCAAAAATAGTCGCGTCCCTTAACGGATTATGACGTGATAAAACTGTCTATTAATTTCAACCAGTATAGCACTAGTAGCCGTAGCCCAGTGGCACCGACGCACAGTATCATCGCAACTACGTCGCATCGACACCGAGTTCGAACCCCACCTAACCGAGAAGTTATTTTTAATAAATATTTGTAAGAAGCCCTATATTTCACAATGAGGACCAGATCATCAGTAAACGATTCCCCAAACACATCATTTATGTCCACTTCTTCAGATATTAGAGGTAGCAGTCTTCCAGATTTGTCTACAATAGAAAAAAATGAAGTCGTGGAATACAAAGAAAAAATAGATGAACTCTTAAGTTGCCTCGATAGAGCAAATAATGAGATAGCCATACTCAATTCGAGAATTGTAGATCTAGAAAAACGGTTAGAGAAGAACGAAAAAGTAACACAGAAAACTACACCAAACTTCAATACAGATACCAATAGCAAGAAAAAGAATAAAAAAAGAGCTATAGAAAAAACAATAACGGACTTGAGCCCCTCCCTCCTTGACACTCCTCCCGAAACTGAAGCTACTACATCCCCTGCTATGTCGCTATCACTGCCGCCGTCGTTGCCGCCGTCGCTGCCGCCGTCGCTGCCGCCGTCGCTGCCGCCGTCGCTGCCGCCGTCGCCGCCTCAGTCGCTGTTGCCGCTCTCACAAGTGTCACCGGTATCGCAGCCGCCGTCGCGCATCGAATATGCATCGCATCCCGATAACAATTCTATCCCACCTACGAATGTTACGACCACTAGCTGCAAATCAGCCTTTACTACTCCTACAAAGCGAAAACTGTGTATAGTTACCAACAAAACTTATCTTGGCCGAATTCAAACAATAGATAATATTTTTTCCCCTCATTTTAAATTTTGTCGATATATTACCCCTAATATTAGCCTTAAGCAACTGTTATTTAATTTGAAAAACAAATTGATTGATTATAACTTGAATGATTATTGTGTCATAGTATTAGGAGAAAGAGACTTCCGTTTAAATGAAAATTATATTGAATTAATAAATACTGTAAGAAATACCCTACAAAAATTGACACATACTAACATTGTAATATGCACTCCTACTTATATCAAAGGAGCACCAATATATAATTACAAAGTAGAATTATTTAACAGTCTGTTGTGTATGGATATTGTAAACAATGAATATGCTTATTTTCTTGATACCAATAGTTACTTAGATCATCATATGTTCTCTATAAATACAGGATTCATAAACAACATAGGAATAACTCATATTTTGAATACTTTAATGTACAATATGCAAATTGATATTTCTCTGTACCCCATTGACCCATGTACTGATGTAGAGGTTTGTTCGAGCTCACAGCCTATTCGCGAATCATCACGACCACAAGATCTACCTGTCGGTACCAATGAGTCCAGGAACTCGACACACACCACTTACACCCGAGGTAATACATTTCGTTACTAAACATTTGTTTGTGTTACACCAAAACATAAATGGCTTGATAAATAAGTCAGATGAGTTGATTGTGCAATTAGATTCAATATTAATTAATGATAGATTAGATGTTTTATGTATTACCGAGCACAACATGACTCTTAGTGATACTAAATTACTTAAAATTCCAAATTTTAAGTTGGGTTCATATTTTGTTCGTAACAATAGGCATGGGGGATCATGCATTCTTATAAACTCTCGCCATAAAGTTAGAGCAATCACTATATCGGACAATCTAAATATAAGTGGAGTCATTGAATGTTGTGGAATTGAATTAGTTGAACTTAATATAATAATTTTGTGTATCTATAGACCTCCAAAAACAAGAATACAAGATACAGATACGTTTTTTAAAAATCTTAGCGAGATATTAAATAGTATTAGTTTCATAAATAAAAAGATAATTATTTGCGGGGATTTTAATATCAATACATTGGACAATGATAGTGTGGCTCGAAGTTTTAAACAACTGCTAATTAGTTATAATTTAAAACTTAACATTAATGAACCTACGCGTATTAGTAGCAAAACCTGCATTGATAATATTGCCCACAATATCCGAGGTTGCCAGAGCTCAGTCCATGAACTTTCCCTATCTGATCATACCGCACAACTTTTGAAAGTACCAATTAAAAAAACTTACTTAATGACACATTGGTTTAAATTTCAAAGAGACTATAATCATATTAACATATGTAAATTTAAAAAAGCCTTAGAGAGCCTATCATTCAATGATATTTATAATATAGAAAACCCTAACGATTGCTTTCATTATTTTTATGAGCAATTCAAACTATTTTATAATTTATGTTTTCCAAATCGAAAACTTAGGATTCAATTGAACAAGCGTCCTAAATGGCTTAGTAATGGAATTAAGTTGTGTTCTAAACGTAAACGCCAAATGCTATGGAAATATAGGTTCACCAAAAATATCGAACATAAATCGTTATATAAGAATTACTCCAAACGACTCAAGAGTATTATTAAACAAACCCAGAAGGCACAAAATAATAACTTTATAGACGTTTCCTCTAATAAAACTAAAGCAACCTGGAAAATTATAAACAATTCCAAAATAATTCCACCAAAGGATGGAATCGATTCCTTAAATGTAAATGGCAAAACAATAACTAACCCAAAAGATATTGCTGAAGAATTCAATAATTACTTTATAAATATACAACCTATTACAAACCAAATTAAACCGTCTAAACCAGCATCTTTACCTCATAATACCCTTAACTCGTTTTTCATGAAACCGACAAGTAGCTCTGAAATATTCAACATTATTCAATCCCTTAAAAATACTCAAAGTACAGGATATGATGATGTAAGCACAGTAGTTATTAAGAAAGTGTCTCATGTTTTAGCTCCTTTACTCAGCTACATTATTAATAAGTGTTTAGAAAACGGGATATTTCCAACGGATTTAAAAAAAACAGTTATTACACCTCTGTTTAAAAAAAAGGACAAAACTGACTTGAAATGTTATAGACCGATAGCTTTAATTCCGATTTTTGCTAAGATATTTGAAAAAGTCATATATAATAATTTGTACAATTATTTTGAGTCTAATAATCTACTTGTAAACGAACAATATGGCTTTCGAAGAGGGAAGTCTATAAATGATGCAGTATACAATTTTTTAAAACAAGTGATGACTGCACAAGATGATAAAAAAAGGATTTTAGCGTTATATATGGACTTAACAAAAGCCTTTGACCAAGTTGATCACATCTTACTTATAAAAAAATTAGAAAAATATGGAGTCAGAGGTGTAGCCTTAGAACTTATAAAATCTTATTTAAGCAATAGATACCAATATACAGTCATAAACAGAATTTGTAAACATAGCAAAATAACCAAAACTTATAAATCAACCACAAAACTACAAAAATATGGAGTACCACAAGGTAGTATACTAGGCCCTCTCCTATTTATTATTTACATAAATGATCTGCCAAATATTATAGACAAACCATTGATAATGTTTGCTGATGATGGCACTGTAATATTTGTTGAAAATAATAAGGATTCGTTTGAAGCAGAGATAAATACATCACTTGAAAAAATAATTCAATGGTTAAATACGAATAATCTTAGAATTAATATTAGTAAGACCCAATATATGCTATTTAAAAATAACAATAATAGGCCTATGAATCTTTGCATTCAATACAAAGATGAAATTATTAGAGAAGTGCATGATACAACATTTTTGGGAATACAGATTGACTCTAATTTAAATTGGAAGACTCAAGTGGATACCGTTTGCTCGAAATTAAGTCACTTCTCGTATGCATTATATATGCTAAAAAAAGTAGCCAATATTACAGCTGTCCTTAACGCTTATCATGCTTTTGTAGGTTCAACAATAAAATATGGATTATTATTTTGGGGGAATTCCACTGATAAGGAGAAAGCTTTCAAAGCACAAAAAAGATGCATAAGATCTATTTGTGGGCTCAGACAAACAGACTCATGTACTGATTCTTTCAAAAAACTAAACATTTTAACTCTCCCCTCTCTATACATTCTCGAAGCTGCGCTATTAGTTAAAACCAACATACATACATATGATAAGGTGAAGAGTAGTAGGAAAAGTGATTTGCTCAGTATTAAACCCAGTAGGACTACCAAATTTCACAATAGCATATTTTGCATGAGTATTGTAATATATAATAAACTACCAAAGGATCTCAAAAATATAACGTCAATTTGTTTATTTAAGAAAAAACTGAAAACTTATTTAATATCTAAGTGTTATTACTCAATTAATGATTATTTATTAGAATAAGAAATACTTTTTATTGTTTTTTATTATTATTGTTTTTATTTTTTATTTAACTTAACTTGATTACTCTCCGTCCAATAATTGTTATCCCTGAATTGTTTAAGTATTTGTTTTAATTGTTTAAGTATTTAAGTTGTTAATATTTAATATGTATGGTAACCAACCTTTAAAAGTTCATATACCTCCATGGTGAAACGTGGCTGTTCTCGTATTACTATAACACCTTGTAAATACCCTGTACCCATGTTTATTGAACAATAAATTGAATTGAATTGAATTGAATTGTTTGTTTGAACGCGCTAATCTCATGAACTACTGGAACTACTATAATATAACACTTATTGTTTGTTCCATTTACTTTTCTGGAATATAAGTAACCGCGTCCCGGGTACCTACTCGCTTTGTGCCCGTTCTCGTGTGAAATACATTTACCTAAAAGTAAACTCTATTCCGAGTGAGTTAGATTAGATATTTTAATGAAATTGTAGTTTCAGAGATTAGCGTATTTAAACAAAAAAATATTCACTACAGCTTTGCATACTATGTAAAATAAGTAATTGAAGTTCCTAATTTGATTAATTAATCTTATATTTCCAGGGTTGGTGTAACATACACAAACTTACAAAACTGTAATATTGCTATCCCTCTCATATTGTAGGCAGCAGAGCGGGAGGTCTGATCGCCGCGTGTTGGGCAACCATGTTGTTCGTGGGCAAGGAACGATACGTTCAGATGACCAGAGAGATCATCGACACTGCCAGATATATTGAGAAAGAGTAAGTGACATGTATTTGTGACACAAGGAGACATTTCATTATATGTAGTTCATTTAAACTATCTTTAATGTACTTAATAGTGTCTAAACTAGCTTTAACCCCTCATATGCCGGAACGCGGATCCAAGCCAGACACAATTGATTTTCTATTGTGTTTCTACTGCCGGCAAACAAAAGGTTAATTTAATAAATAGTCAATATGGTGTGTTAAATATGTTCCCAAGCTATTTTATAAAAAGAGTTACCTTAATATATCAATTGCAACTTGTGTCAAACACTAAAACATGTAGGGATATGATAAGGGAGAGTCCATGATAAAGTAAGTTTATGTAGGTTATTGTCCAACCCTGGTGTCGTAGTTTTAAGACTGCCTAAAGGCCTCCGATACGGTCTATCGATTGAAACAACCGGGAACGACAATTTTACAATCTGAAACTCGGTAGCGCTCAGATAGAAACGTCACTATCGGCCACCCATCCAAGAAGAGGTCGACCTGCACGTTGCTTAACAATCGCGATGAGCTGTCATCGCTTAGTCAAACCACGACACGAGTGCTACATTCGAAACCAATAGTTGTATTGAGCTCTTTTTATCAGCATTTGCATTTTGTATTTGATTCTTGTAAAGACTTCAGTATTAAACTGAACAGTGCAAACATCATTTGCTTGTGTGAACAGTTACAACATCAAAACTTTTTAAATATTTCAGTAACAACCATCATTAACATCCATATTGTATCTATAACAAGATTCTAAGCAACTCTTTAATTGCAGGCTCCGTAAGATCGAAGGTATCTACATATTCGGCAAGCCCGCGACCACAGTGGTTGCGTTTGGATCGAACAAGTTCGATATATTCAAGATGGGAGAGCTGTTACACAAGGCGGGATGGAGCCTAAATGCGTTGCAGTTCCCTTCCGGGTGAGCATATCGAACAAAATATCTAATATTACTGCCAAATAAATGAAAGTTATTTAATTATATTATATTCGTGTAAAGCTGAGTTGAACCATCATTAATTACATAATACGTCTGATATAACATGTGTTTATAAAACATGACTTTTCATACAGCATTTAATAATATACTGCCGGTTTTTATTGCATGAGAAATATGTTTAACTTGTTTCATGTAACTTTTTAAACGTTTTAAACAATGAAGTTGTGTATGGTCGCAGTATCCACATCTGCGTGACGCACGCGCACACGCAGCCCGGCGTCGCCGACAAGTTCATCACGGACGTCCGCGCCGCCGCCGCCGACTGCTTGAAGAACGCGGGCGAGCCGGTGCAGGGGAAGGTGAGCATATACCACTTTTGACACAGTTTGAGTAAAATATTTGATCTGTCCCGCGCGGTGGTTCCACCCGCGACCCAATAGATGTCGCTAGTGTGAATCTAAACCATCCAGGGTGCCACCCAAACGCTTACAAAAAAAAACATTCAAATCGGTCCAACCGTTTAGGAGGAGTTCAGTAAAATACACACGTACAGTAGAATTATAAATATATAAAGATTAGTAGTCTTGTTCTAGGTATAAAATGTAATACTTATGTACTAAATATTAAACACTCTTTAATTCCAGATGGCGATATACGGCGTGGCTCAGGGTATCTCGGACAGGAGTCTCGTCTCAGACATCACCAAGTACTTCATAGACTCCATGTATTACTTGCCCAAGGGGGAAAATAAGAATTAACTGACTACCAAAAATAAATCAATACATCTATATTATATATATTACAAAAGAAAGTCGTGTTAGTTACACTATTTATAACTCGAGAACGGCTGAACCCATTTGGCTGAAAATTGGTGGGGAGGTAGCTTAGAACCAGGAGACGGATATAGGATATTTATACTATTTATCCCGTATATCCTACGGGAATAGGTGCGCTGTGGGTGAAACCGCGGGGCACAGCTGGTTTATTATAATTTTATTGATACAGTTAAATGATTATGTGTTTTATTAATATTGGAATAGTGAAAATAATTAATGTATCAATCACCTTCTGTATACTATGTTTCGTTATGTTCTTGACAATGTCTTGTTCTTGAATTGACCAAGGTCTGAATTCTGTTAAACGAATTGTGTGTCAATTGAGTCTCAGTGGAATCTTGATTGAAAAGTTTGACACATTTTGTTTCTGTTGGACTATGGTTGGACTCGATAGACAGATTTGTTAGTAACTGTATGTGTCAATTATTTTACCGAGATCCAATTTACACACAATTGACACTCAATTCATTACACAGAAATTATGCCTAGGCAATTTCATTTCAGTTTCAATAATATATGACTATTTCTGAGTATTTCTGTCTTAATCTTAAACATTATGTTGCCATACTTAAATGATTCCATCATTCCTTGTCATATCGCTTTAATTTTACTCTTATTTATTTATTATTATTTTTTCACAAACTATTGATAGGTATGTAAATAATTTAAGCTTCTTTTCACAAATCTAATATACTTATAAAATTAAAATCACACCAAAATATTCTTTTATAGAAAGTGCTTTTGTAATCACAATTATTATTTTATAGTTTTATTTACATCCTGTATATTTAAGTGACAGATTTTTATTTTTATTAATGATGTATTTCATTTTTGTATTTTTTAAACATACTTTTAGAAATATTGTAAGTATCATAAGTTTAACAAAGAAAAACTAATTAAATGGTGTGTTATAAAATACTATAAACATTATACTATCAAAATACCTGTACAAGTGAGATTTATATTCTCTCGCAAGCCTATCAAAACACCTCACGGGTTTTTCTCAAAAAATATTGTAGAAAAAAATACTTTTTAATTGTTAATAAGGTTCATAAGCGTTTACATAATAGTTACTTATATTGTTGACTTCTAACTGTTTACAAAATCACAATTTACGCAATTTTGTGATAACTTTATGTATATTTTGTATATTTTTTATTATTAATTAACTACAATGTTTATATTTTGATGAATAAATATCGTTATCTATGTATACGTTGAATTTTCATTCATATTTGTTTTTGCTTCTGAAAATAACCCACTAGTTTCCTCAAATTTTACTACCGATTATTGTGGTATTCATTCAATCAAGGACTTGATTAATGAATTAATTCTTTGATTAAACCATGATTAAACCATAAACGTCTTCACTTCTACGAACACTGTAAAATTTTAAAAGCACTGTATCTTGGACAAATAAACCTCTTTGCCTAAATCCTAGTTATTATGCCACTGACCTGTATATTATGCTCTGTATAAAAATAAAAAGAATTTTAAAAATAATTAATGGTCGTAGAATCATTTGCATAAAACCTTTATATATTTCTTTGACACTTTCGGAGACGAGAATATCCGTCATTTTGGTTAAGCATTCAGTAAATAAATTCACGTAAAAATGTTTATCAATTTTTACAGCATTATTAAATGGAATTGTAAAAATGAGTTAAATTAATGTAAGGTTGTAACAATGAAAAGTGCATTGATGATAGTTTGTGTGTGTCTGTGTGTGACGATAGGTGAAAGTATCAAAATCAGTTACTGCGGTGCTAGGATGTGTGGCAATACTAATGCTCATACATTTTGCCAGTACAGGGTTAGTGTACTAAGAGTTCACTTTTTGTTAGTAACTTGAGCGAAGCAAGGCGATATTTTGAATCGATTTAACTTGTTATGCCTTTTATCCTGATCTACTAGTAGAACCACTCGTCTGAAGATGTTGTCTCCTTGGTGTAGCTTTTCCCTCTCTCTCTCTTGCACTAATTTCGTGTTTGTCTTTTTTCTTACAAAGCTTTTAGCACCAATTTCACCGTTACAACTGAACTCAATCAACTTAATCCAAGTTCAAGTGCTAATCTGTGATTAAAACTTCGACATTTATTCACTAAACTCAAGTTCAGTTGACCGTGGTTCGAGATAGAAACGGTAATATTGGGGCTTAGTATTGGCCTCACCAAAATTATTTCATTTCTAGTCTTGGATGGGCAATTGATAAAAAAGCATAACATAAACCTTTTAGGGTGCTTGTCCATTGAAGCGGAGTGAGGCTGCAGAGTGGAGAAACGGAGAAATCTAAACCAATAGGGTGGCATACAATTTCCGCTCACAGTGTTATGTGCAAACCTATTGGTTAACATTTATCCGTTTCTCCGCTCCGCAGCCTTTCCTTAATGGACAGGCACCCATAGACCCCGCCTCACGCTTCTCGCTGATGAAGTATCAACAGATAGTTCATAAGTTATCAGATATTAAACAGATAGTTTTTTAAGATGGTCCCTGGTCGCCGCTGCACAGGATTCATAAACGCTGAACTGACTGGGCTCGAAAAGTCGAAGATTCTATCACGATTGAACAGAAGACGGAACGAAGCGGCGAGCGGCAGACTACGAGGGTTCCCCACTGCTGGGAATATGCTCAGATTGGTAAACCAACAGTTAACTTGCATGTAGAAAGATCACTTGACCGAATGCTGACTTGACCGAAAGATCAGTTGGCCCAATGCTCACTTGAACAAAAAATAATTAGACTTAATGCCTACTTGGCAAAAATATCAATAGACCCAAAGATCACTTTACCCTTGGTCTGACGCCAACTGGACCCAAAGATCCCTTGACCCTAATGATCACTCGACCCAATGCTCATTTGAACCGATGATCACTTGACCCAAAGTTTACGTGTATTGTTCAATATAGTATGCTTTGTATTGAAGACTTATCAAACAGTATCCTCATCAGAAACCTTTATACGAGTACCTATTAAAAACATATAAAACACTAGCCAGGTCAGTGACCTTTAAATTCATGACACTTGAAATACTTTTTTAAACTTACGCGATTTTACACGCAGTAAACGTATTCACACGGGCTTTTTCGCGGTAGAGAGTAAGTTTTACTTGCTCTATAAACTTTCTACCGCGAAAGGACCCGTGTGAGTACGTTTACTACATGCAATACTATCCGGGTCAATGACCCTTGTATTCCAGACAAAACAGTAACATTTTGTTTATTTGTATTTGACTCGTAAAAAATGTTTGTTATATTTTAGCGTTGGGTAGAGGAGCTAGCTAGGGAAGCCCAGCTGTGGGCCAACCAGTGTATCCCTCCACGAGTGCCTGAGGAAAACGATAAATGCCGAGATTTGTGTGAGTTACCTGTCCTTTAATCAAATCAAATCAAATCAAAATGTATTTATTTGCTGAAATATGTATTAAGGCAGGATTAGGTAGGAGTCTCCAAAGGTCTAAATAAGAGTGCCTTTCCACCAGATATCCTACATTACGTTGCTATGCTACCATTTGGTATCACCTATCGAAACATTGCAACATAATAATTATGGCGATAATATTGGTTGCCAACAATTATTTAAAACTTAGCGACGTGATGTTGGTATCCTGTTATCTACTAATACCGTCACAACACAACAATTTGGTATCGAACCCTGGTGAACAGGTTTCCCTAGACTTTCCTAATTAATTATTGGTTTCCTAGTAAATTATTGGTCTGGCGAAATGTACTTAAATATAATATTATGCAAGTAAGTTCGAATAGGTTTGTGGCTAATTGTGTCGGAGTCTTTAGACAGCCTAAAGACCTACAAGATAGTCTTAATATGATGTTAATTTTGCGGCACTGATTGGAAAGAGAAAGATCATATCTTACGTTGCC
Organism: Cyclophora punctaria; assembly: GCA_951394245.1. Taxonomy (NCBI): domain Eukaryota; kingdom Metazoa; phylum Arthropoda; class Insecta; order Lepidoptera; family Geometridae; genus Cyclophora; species Cyclophora punctaria. The sequence continues at coordinate 9,710,915 of OX596175.1, forward strand.
TTTTTACTATCCTAAATCTCCTTTATACCTCAGTTTCAGTAACAGTAGGACAGTGCGTAGCGTCTGTGATTGGCGACGCGCCCGGCCTCCGCGTAGAGTCCATGGTAGACATGTGGAACATGCAGAGCATGCTCTACAAGGGAAATGTCACCATTTATACTCCGTTAGTATTGATTTGGTTTACTCGTGTTTTAGCGCTCGTGGTATTGTTTGTCTGGGTGGTGCTGCCTTATTGCGATTGTTGAGGACTGTGGAGTGGCCACTTTTTGGATGGGAGCTTATAGCATTTCTCTGGGTAGCACTATTACCCCTTGGGATGCGTTTCCAATCAAGCGGATCGGATCTGTGCGGAACAATTAACCAATCAAAACGCATTACGAAAAGATTTTGACAATTTCAATCTGTTGTGATTGTTCGATTGAGCACCGCGGGGCTCCGCTCTACTTCAATGGAAATGCACCCTTAAGAGAGCATGTGAAATTATAAAATACCTCATTAGTTTGAAGAGGTACATTGGGATTGAAGACTCTTATAAAAAAAATCTCATCCGAAATTCTCAATGTAATTGACTGGACGCGGGTGTAACCGCGGAGCACTGTTAGTATATATTAACACAAACTCTAAATGAAAAAAGTCACGGACACCTTCAGTAACACATGTAAACAGCAGACGAACATCATCTTAAATGAAAATGAACTCTTGAGGGAACAAAAATAAAACAAAGCTCATTTAATTTCCGTTGTAGACGAGTTCGCTTCAATTTATATTAATTTGAATTTACGACTTACAATGGAGACACTGTATTCTTGAGTTAGTAACTTATTAGTGTAAATGGTTTTCATTTAAGAAAATTGGCTTTAGTAGATAGTAAGAGCTCTATACATATTTACATAATATGACGTATTGACGTAACGTACCCAGAAAAGTTCAGGATAAAAGTGTATCTTAGTAGTGGATTTGTTCGAATATTCAAGTAACTACATGCTCGACCATCCAATATTTAAGTTACTAAAAACAATACAGTTATAATTAGTTACAAAGCTTTTTCACTTATAAGTATCTGCCATTATATTTACAGACCAGCTCAAAATCGTTCGTTTTACGGAGATTTTGGACAAATCATGTGGGCCAAGACTTACATGGTAGGATGTGGAAGAAGCAGGTTCATGGTAAGCACTTATATTCACAAAAATAATCGAAACAAGACTTGCAATCTTAATTAAAATTCATAGCAAGTCTCGTAGCCAAAAAGATTCATGGCAAATCACGTAGCCTTAGTCAAGGTTCGTAGCAAATTTTGTAGCAATAGTCGAGATTCGTAGCAATTTTCGTAGCATAGTCGAGATTTTTAGCATACTTCGTAGCAATAGCCGGCTTCGATCGGCTTCGTAGCCATAGTCGAGATTTGTAGCAGACTTCGTAGCCATAGGCAAGATTCAATTCATAGTTAGCTTCGTAGCCATTTGTAGGATGCCCCGTAGCCATAATCGAGATTCGTAGCAAGTATCTAGCATGGTTTGTAGCCAAAATCGAGATTCGTAGCATGTTTTGTGTCTACAAAAGTCATTAGCATATTTAACAGCCACAGTCGAGATCCGCAAGCATGTTTCATAGCTTTATGGAGAATTTGAAGCAGTTCCGCTTAAAGTCAAAATGACTTCCACAAGTCAACTTCTAAAACTTTTTACATTGTCAGTAGACACTTTATAATAAATCTCGTTTGCTACACAGTCCGAATCTCACGATCGTCTCCGTAAAGTGGAACGGCTTGTTTGTAACTTCGCACCTCGAGGTCCGACGGCTTATCGGCCTCTTTGGAGTCCCACGGGCCCGGCCAGCGACTGCCCGCCGCGCTCCAAGAAACATGTCGTTCATCATGCACTTTGTGATTATCGTAAGTAACAAAATAATAATACAAATAATGCGCATTGTAAAAGATTGAATAAAAATAAATAGCTGCTTATTGAAAATTTCTTAGAATCCACCAGTGTTGGCTATGTATCCATGGTCTACTAACTAACAAAAGTATACGTAGAGATAGGTGAGCTGATATTTGATTAAGTCAAATATTAATTTAAAAATTCTTTAATATGAAAACATATTGTACAAATAAACTGTTTTATAACAATATCAAGTGTATATCATATTCTATTTAAAAAAACAACTGTTGCTAAATAGCCTACATTATGGTGTAAATAGAAATAAGTACAAGTAAACAGAAAATGACACACAATGTTTATGACATTTGAGCTCCAATAATTCATACTACCACACCTCCATTCACCTGTTTCTCAGTACGATGCATTAAATTAAACGCATTCCTAAACACAAACAAAACCAACACGCGACGACATTATTCCGAAACGAATTCAATTTGCTAATTGCAGAATACGATATTAATGAATACAACGACATCGATAATACAATGACCCTTGAAGAGCATTTACTATTAAACGCTGTATTGGAAATAGAAAGAAATGAATCAATGGACGTGCACGGATTTCTTGACGATATCTACATACAAAGCCTGTCTCTAGCCAACCTAAAGAACATAATTATAACTCCCAGCGTAAACTCCATACAAAAGAGAGACATCGTCAATGTATATAATTTACATAAAGAAGATCTTGACGCCAATATGATAATGGATATGGCTACACCAGAACCTAACCGAACAAAAGTCAGAAAGAAAAAAATAAGCACAGTCGGTCGACCGAAATCGTATAGAGTAGAAGATTTGTCAGAAACAGACGAACCGAAAGAAGAAAGTAAGTGAAATCAGTTAGATTACAATAGAATATGATCAGATAATAATGATACATCCGTATGTTGCAGATGATGATTATATTGAGAAAAATATTGATACCGAGATTTACGGAGAATATAATTTTGATGGGCAAGACGATCATAATCACACCGGAGAAAGTATTACAGAAGATTCAAAAGGAACACATTACGGTTATTTACTAGAAAAAGAAGGAATATGTAAATATGATTGATATGAGATAAAGTTCATAGATTTTGTATTTATTTTTTTTCCTTATAAATAAATAACTGACAATTATTAAGATGAAAAACGTATTACAGATCACAGTGACCTTTCAACACAATCTTTGGTACCAGACAGACAATGGTTGGCTCCAAATACATTCGAAACATTGTATACGGTATTCGACAGAAGTAATGAAACAAATTATTCACCGTTTGTGACTGAGCCTAATAAAATCACAGATACTACGAGTGATTTTAAAGTTGAAGATTATTTATCTGATCGTAAGTTTTGTAAACAATAACAGGAAATAATAGACATCGAATTGATCCAGATCAAAAGAAAAACTTCTGCAGATAAAGTTTAGACAAGAATCAAAACCTTTTTTTGAAATAACATTTAGTTAAATTCCACAAATACATAGGATAATATTTTAACATCTAAATTTAACATCTTGCCTTTACACTCTATTTGTTCTTACGAGTCTTAAAATGTGGACTAATGTCGTAAATTTTCCAGCCGAATACTATTACTCCTAAGAAAAAATTGAGTACAGATTAAAACATTACACACAAATCACACACAGTACCAAAATCTTGGGCTTGGGAAATAATGAACTTTTTCCTGATATTGAGTAGGTATCACGAAATTTAAGGCTCTTTAAAATTTGCATTCAGTCGACTTGTTATAACGTTTTGTATAAAAACAAAAGAACATTCGTGCGTGCGAAAGATTTCTGCGGCGTGTAGCCGGATGACTCAATAAGCTTAAATAACACTAAATCCAAATCAAATTGTTTACAGCCGAAACAGTAAGAGAGCTACAAGCTGCGTTAGATCGAATGGAGTTAGAAACATCACGAATGCCTGAGTTAGCCGGAAAGGTGAGTATCTCCCAAAAACTCCTTAAACAACCGAACAATTTCTGATTATATTAAATCAAAATTGTAGTTTTTTCTCAATTTGCTCTTTATCCTTTAGGTTCGACGTAATATTCCTAACGCTAGAACTGAACCTCCTGCGCAAACGGAAAATGAAAACGTTGAAGATAAATCCTCTATGATGAGTAAGGTTTTCAGCTACATGCCGTACCTGAAACAATATGAGGAAGACATCTTGGGCACCAACAGAAGCATACGACTTTGTCCCTCCATACTTGCCTTCATTGTGTTCTTTGTCATGTAATTTGTAGTTTATTCAGTCGAGTTTAAAAGTAACGAGTAAGTTTTTGTTGGTTTTGTTAATGTTTTTTTATACGGTATTTATTAAACCTCGGAATAATCAGAGTTGATTTTTTTATGAATTTTGTTGTTTTTTTTCATTAGATTAGTCTTTTGTTATACTTATGTTTCACGTATTTTATGAGAATTTCGGCGTAAAGAACCTATTCTCCTGAACTTCTATCTGTCTTATCTGTTCCCAAAATTCATCAGAACTGGTGCGGCAACTTAGGCTTATAATAGCAGAAAAACAAGTTTTCGTATTTTTATATTTATTTACAAAGAAACATTGTGTCAACTGATTTCTTATAAAGTGGTATCATAAATGGTGTTATTCAATAAGAGTGATTATGGACACAGGTCAGTAAACTATGTCAATAGCTGGTCTGATATAGAATTATCATTTAAAATTAATAAACCACAACTAGACCAAAGTTTCTATCTTGTTTGCCATCAATTGGGTTACGAAAGTTATAATTAAATTGATCGAAGTAATTTACTCGTAAAAGAAGAATTGGATTTTGGAGAAATAAAATAACTCTGTAGCTAATGAAAGCAGACGTAAGGTTAGAATTGGGTTTGTTTCCTAAACTAGAAAATAGTGTGTTATTACTATAAAAATATTTCCAGAGCATTATACCGAGGCACTTTTAAATGTTTGCAAACTGATCTTTAGATGATGCACATGTCATACTTTTTGGTGGCCATCGCTTTTTATATGCACATATTTACCCTTTGTTCTTTCTTGAAGACATTTTAACAACTTGAGCATTTTTGATTGCAAAGTAATTGAAGACCATTAAAGTAAGGTGCAACGATTGCTCCAAACAGATTGATATATTCAGGACATACAAACAAAGGCAGTCAAAGTATATTTTGTGGAGCAACACCGAAATTATTCAAAATTTAGAGCTCGGTCATCGGCTTCAACGAAAAAAAGGATTCAAAAATCAACCTTATTGCCTTCAACGTACAGAGCTTTATCATTTTATTATTCATTATTTTATTGACTCGTAGGTGGAAATAATTGTGGTTGTTTTTCAATTTTCAGTCTTATTATAATGGAATAAGGTTGGTTAGATTGTCGTTTTTAACTTGGTTTATGAAGTGCTGCGTGCAGCGTGTTTTGTCCAGTCGTAACGTGCCGGTCAGTTGTGGAAGACGTAGCGCGTAGCCGCGTAGCGCTACAAAGTCACGTAGCAACGGTACTAAAGGTTAAATCAAACAAAAATATGCATACTTCACAAATTTTAAATTATTTAAAACTTCCTATTTAAGTAATTGTTAGTGTTTTTCTTAAATTATTGTACATAATTATTGACGTTTCTTCGTAGCTATAAAAACTATAAAAAAATCACAAACGTTTTATTGAATTTTGTACTAAAAAAAGTAATTGACGTTTTTATTTACTTACTTTATCAACCAATATTTTTGAACTATTTCAACTGCCAATGTGATTGGACAACGGGCCACAACTAGCTATCAAGATGACGAATGATAAGCCTGCTGAGCCTCAATCCAGCTCCTGGACGAAGCGAGGTGATGACATGAAGTTCGAGATCGGTTTCGGCATGCCTCTCGGGGCTATGAGCGCTCATCCCATGTTCAGATCAGCCTGGGATCTTGGGTGGTGAGTTTAAGATATTGTATTGCAGTTCAAGACATATTTCATTTATTAAAATTAGCAGCGCTTTTGTGCTGTCTACTAATTTCAGTGTGCTTTTTTTAATAAAATTAATTTCACAATTGCATGTCCTTTTTATAGGCGTCCATTATACAGAAATAAATTAAAATCGAACTAGATATTAGCTTTCAAAAGAAGAACTAAAATAAGGAAAGAACAAAATGAAGCTCTTCGGTTTGTTTTATTAGTACAGATGACCAATTTGTCTCTACGGATATCTTGATCAGATAAAATTAGCTTCTGATTCCGCCGATACAACGTGGCCATCATGACCAATTTTAATTAAAATATTAAAAATACGTGAAGATAATATGTAGGTAGCATTAAGTCATAAAACGGTAATTGAGTAGCAGATGATATCGATTGTTAATTACTTAACGTCATCAAAGAAGCCATGACCACAACCAATGCCATAGAAAATGAAAATAAGTATGCAGCATGGTAAAACTACTATACAATAATACAAAAAACGTATTATAGCAAAGTTCGCATTGATGCATTCGCAATAACACAAAAACTTCAAATTCATAGTGTCAGGGTCAAATATCACATCTGATATTCAGTATGGAGTGCGTTGGACCATCAGTTGCATATCATGCGTTAATGATCAATAAATATAACGAGATTCTGAGAATAGAGAAAATCTATATTATACGATATTTACTAAGGTTTTCAATAAAAATCGTATTTGACATAATATCAAAAGCGCGAGAATTGGGTCTTTGAATCATAGTATTGCTGAGCTTGTAGCTGTAGCAACAATTATAGATAAATTCGTAGCAAAATTCGTAGCAGCTCGTAGCTCGTAGCGCTAATTAAGCCGTAGCCTTTTCTAACACGTAACGTTCCAACCTAAATATCCATAACCTAGTTTCTTCTCCTTGCAGTGCATGCTCAGTTTATCGTTCGAGTAAGTGTAATTACTTGCAGTGACCTGCTTTGTATGCAGATCTTGTACACGATAAGAACTAGGCGCCTATTAAATAAAAAGTAATTTGGACTTTTACTCTGAATTGAATTTTATTATTTTAGTTCAAAGTCAAAGTCAAATATTTTTATTCAGTTTTGGCCCCATAGAGGCTCTTTTGAACGTACCACCCATTCGGAAGAACATCAGCAGAGAAGAATGGGCAAGAAACTCTGCTGGTTATTTTTTTTAAGTCAAGGTATAATACAATTTAATACTTATAAGTATAGATTACATGTCAAAATCAGCTTGACTTGCTGGTGCAGGAATTTGACTCCAGACATATTTGTCCTCAATGTAATCAGTAACGCTATAGTATGCTTTAGTCAATAAAACGTCTTTAACGTATGATTTGAATTTACCTTCACTAAGCCCAGTTACCTCCTTGGGAATTTTATTATAAAATTGAATACATCTACCAATGAAAGACTTCCCGGTTCGCGCTAACCTGGACTTAACAACAGCAAGCTTATTTCTATTTCGCGTATTAAAACTGTGGTGATCTCCGCGCACCTTAAGGTTACTCAAGTTTCGGCGGGCATACATTATATTTTCAAATATATATAACGAAGGAACGGTAAGAATTCGACTGGATTTAAAACGTTCCCTTAGTGACTCACGTGACCCCAATTTATAAATCGCGCGAAAAGCTCTCTTTTGGAGTAAAAAAATTGATTGAACATCGGCGGCACCTCCCCACAATAGTATACCATAGGATAGTATACTATGAAAATAGGCAAAGTAAACAATTCTTGCCGTTTCTTCATTCGTTATTTGCCTAATCTTATGGACCGCAAAAGATGCTGAGCTTAGCCTACCCGAAAGTGAATTTATATGAGAACCCCATTGTAATTTTGAATCTATGTCTAATCCTAAGAATTTAGTGCTACTGTCAAGAGTTAATCGAGTACCCCCCAATTTGACGCAAGAATCTACTACTGGGACATTCGGTAATGAAAATTTAATGCATTTAGTTTTTGCCTCATTAAGAAGTAGGTTGTTAGTGGAAAACCAATCTAGGAGAATAGCCAAAGCTTTGTTAACCTGCACAAGGTCCCTATCCTTCCTATCTACTTTAAAAATTAACGAGGTATCATCGGCGAATAATACCGTGTCGCATAGGCTTTCCATTAGATACGAGAGGTCATTTATGTAGACTAGAAACAAAAACGGACCTAAAATTGACCCCTGAGGCACGCCTAACTCAATATTAGACCCTTCCGAAAGGTTATCGTTAACGTTTACTTTTTGTCGCCGACCGCCTAAGTAAGATTTCATGAGTTCAAGGGCAGGACCACGGATGCCGTAACATTCTAACTTCAAAATTAACGTTAAATAATCTACACAGTCAAAAGCCTTGGAAAGATCACAAAATACTCCAAGAGCATCCTGCAAACCTTCCCAGGCGTCAAAAATATGAGAAACTAATTTAGTCCCAGCATCTATGGTTGACTTACCCTTTGTAAAGCCGAACTGATTTTTATGTAGAATCTTATGCTCATCAAAATGGGACATTAACTGATCTAGGATTAATTTTTCAAAAATTTTGCTAAGAGCTGGAAGAACTGAAATAGGTCTATAATTATTGGGATCATCCTTACTACCGGATTTGAAAATTGGAGTGACTTTACTATGTTTCATTAGATCTGGAAAAGTACCTGCTTTTAGGCATAGATTGAAGAGATTCGTAAGTTCAGGAGCAATAGTGTTAATAACAGAATCTAACATTTTTACAGAAATACCCCATAGATCTTCCGTGTTTTTCATGTTCAGTGATTTAAAAGCTTTTTTAAGCTGCGAAATAGAGACTGGTTTAAAACCAAATCCAGGAATTGACCGTTTAAAATTTTCCTTAAGAAGAATTTCAGCTTTAACTGAAGAAGAAGCTAGATTCTTGGTGGTTTCTTTGGGTATACTACTGAAAAACACATCAAAATGGTTGGCCACAGAAATAGGTTCAGTAATTAGTGTTCCGTCATTGCACTTCAAAGTGCAAGGGGTATCCTTGGAAGAAGTTCTTCCAGTCTCTTTGTTAACCGTTTTCCAAATCGTCTTTATTTTATTATTTGATTGTTTTATTTTGCGAGCGGTATGGTTTGCTTTTGCTAAAAGACAAACTTTCTTAAACATTTTTGAGTAATTTCTAACATACGCATGAAAAGCTTCATCGTTGGTGTAAGACCTTTTAAAGTATAATTCAAATAAAACATCTCGACTTTTCCTAATACCTACAGTAGCCCAATCACTAAAACTGATTTTATCTTTAACCGTAAACTGTCTTTTTGGAAACACGGCGTTAACATTTCGCGATATAATCGAAAATAAGTTTTTACAAATCTCATTTGGGTCTTTAGGGTTGGGGCGGTTTAGAGCTAAACTAACTTCAATGCAATCATTCAGGTGTTGTCGTCTCTTTTGAGAACAGTTTAACAACGGTCTACAACCTATGACACACGGTTTGTGTAGTACGGCGTTTTCAAGTTTTATATTGAGACCCAAATGATCCGACCTAACTCCGTTAACTATACATTTATCAAGAATTTTACAATTTGAAAATATATTGTCAATGCATGTTTGAGAGGAAAAAGTAACTCTGGTGGGCTCATTAAAGTTACAATTCAAACCATAAGACAAGAAAAGTGAAACTAAGTTTCCCGCGTCAGAACTATTTACTAGTAAATCAACATTAAAATCACCGCATACTATAACGGACTTCTTACCTTTAGATAATTTACTCAACACCTCCTCCATGACATTTAAAAAAGAAGAAAAAACAGAAGACGGAGGCCTATAGACACAAACTAAGATATAACCGTCAATTTCTGCACAAGCAATCTCACAAGTGCGCTCAAGAGAATATTTAGTGATATCGACCCGTTCTTTGAATTTAATACAATTTCGTAATAAAATGATGCAACCGCCCCCCTCAGCCGATATTCTATTGAACGCACTGGCGACTCTAAAACAATTGATATTAAATTGCATTCTATCATCTTTCAACCAAGTCTCACTAAAACATAAAATGTCGAAGTTATATAAATCTAGTAGTAATTCTACATCCAATATTTTGCCAGAGAAGCGATTTATATTTTGATAATAAAAAGACAAACAACTAGCTTCTGTTGGCTTCCCTGTTGTCACACTTAAATGTTTAAAGACACAGTATTCGCGTTAGTACTAGTACTAACTACTGTGTGGTCACTACCAGACGTTATACTACCTATAACGCTATCAATACAATAACCTACCAAAGTAGATAACTTAATACGAGTTTTCCGAGGAACATGTAAAGTGTCCTCCGTCAAAGTCAAATGTGTAATAAACTTGTTATTATCAAAAAATAATAACCTGTCACTATGACGACATGTCACATTATAAAGCACATTGTTAAGTGCATGGATGTGCTTATTCCTAGTTTCAGAAAGAAACCGGGAGTACGGGAATGCTCCCAACATTATCCTACTAGCTTTCAGCCCTAAGAGTAGGCTAATACTACTAACTAAGTTATGGTTCTATATCATCCGTGTCATGTATGCCATATATGCCGGAATTAACAACCATCAGTGCCTATGATGCCATGCTGTCCATATCATGATATCAAATGATACCATGCTGTCCATATTATGACATCAAATGATACCATGCTTTGCATGTCCAAGTCCGAGTAATTAATTTTATTTTGTGTCTATTTAATACTATAATGTGATATGTGTGTGCATACGTATCATAATGTCCATGACATTCGTGCTAAGATGCTATTGTGCTCCATACCGTCCATAGTATGTATCTGTGACCGTGACGATATAAAACGTGTCGACAAGGAAAGTTTCCTTTCAAAACATTATTATTTTACACACATTATTGTAATATGTATTTGATTACAAATACAAAAGCCCATGACTAATGATACAATGAAACAGTGACAAGGTAATTAAGATTAATGTTCTAGTTCAAAAGTAGTCTAGACGTCACGATATTCTTATACCGTTCAAAATGAATTCCACAGAGTCAATACAGTTTTAAATAAATTATTTTTATCGTTTTGTATGGATTCAATATCGTATTGTTATGTGTGACCACTGGGCAGTATACAAAGCATGAGTCATTTGTTTGTGATCAATATTCAATATTAATACATATGAGTCCGAAAGTTTATTGTCTCCTGAACATTATTCTTTCCTTTGTTATACTTGTAATATACAGTACCTGAAGTTGTGAGAAGATCAGTGTAATACAGTATCTGTATATTTTATTTCGTTTTCTATACAGGGTAGTTCTTTTAAATTGTTAGCAAGGACAAGTCTGAAACTACAAGACCCAAGTACCTTTTCCTAGGGACCATGTCATTAATTTTAGAAATAAAAAACTGCTTAATATTTATAGCTAGCAGCGCCCCGCGGTATTACCCGCGTTGTTCCCGTTCCCGTGGGAAATTCGGAATGAAAAGTAGCCTATAACCTTCCCGTTGAATGTGGCTATCCATTACAAAAATAATTTTTCAAATCGGTTCAGTAGTTTCTGAGATTAGCGCGTTTAAACAAACAAACAAACAAACAAAACAAACTCTTCAGCTTTATAATATTAGTATAGATTGGGTAACATTGTCCACAGGATTTGTTCTATAAATAAATCTAATATGTTGTTTTTTTAATATAGTGACTTCTAAATAATACCATTTTTATAGGGTGTGAAATCTATTCAAATCATTTGTTTAATGATCGATCTTTTTCTAACTAACGCATCAAGCAGTCAATGTTGTTCGATAGTTTTTACCACATTACTATAGCTGTTATATCCACGGCACCGATGTAATGTCGATTGATGCCTTCGATCAAAGACTGATCTATAGGTGACACCAGGTTTGGCCACCATACCTTACTACTACTACTACTAATCTTACTACTACTGCCACTAAACTATTGGAACCTAAAGAAATATCACAAAGAGCACAAGGATCAAATTACACCACACCACAACAGTCATAAAACCAGTCCAATAATGTATGTGCGGATGTCTCCCACTATCATATGACAGCAAGTTGCTTCAATAACACCTCGTGGGCGTAATTTTACGGGCGGTCAATTCATTCAATTATCAATTTAGCCCTGAGTGATACGACTTACAAGGTAATTTGATTTGCAAGTCTAAAAATATCAAGAAAAGATGTAACACGCAACTTCCTATAAATTCAAACAAAAAACAATGAAATTCAATCTAAAATCTAAGACTTACAATGAATGCAATATATGCAATATACATGTTGGTCCATGGCATACACACATATACAATTAAACATAACTATGTAGGTACACAATGGTTGAGTGCTTAGATACTATCCATTCTAGATCTTGAATTGTTTACTAAACTAGGGTAAAATTTTGCGTATTAGTATTTTACGTGGAGCAGACAAGATGAAGGCAATTTATGGCTTGGTACATTTTAAAATGTACAAAGGCGATGCTTGGATGACACCTTTATCCAGTGGATACCTTGTGTTACCCAAAACCTATTTCTAGAGCATCTAACGGCCTTTTTCAGGGCTCGTTTGAATCAACTTCACGAACAATAACACGCGTCCAGCATTAATATATCTGATTCTGGTCTTATTTATATTTATCTGCTAACTTTATCGCCCCATATTACAGTTAAACGCATACAACCTCATAGTTACAGTCACTATGAACGTATGTCTTCAGCTCTCGGCAGAGAGTATTATATTCCTTGGTCTTCAGTAAATCGATGCTATTAGTTATGAATGAAAATTGTCGCGTTCGTTGACCCTTGGGCGGTGTCTGGTCTAGTCATTGAACTTTGGCACACATATCGAAGGAACCATCAGCTGTCAAGTTTACACGCCTTCGGTGGGTAAACAGCTCATTGGTGCTTTAGTGTTTAGTGCCCATGTTTAGTGCAGTTTGCATTTTGGGTAGGTATTTACTTAAACAGAGTTTACGTGTGCTTAGTTATGGTATAAAAGTTTAACTGTGAAAGCTGAAAAAGCAGGAATGCTTTTATTAATAGATGATATACCTTACACGTTTTTCCAACATAGTATGCATATAAAGGTTAATAGTATTCTGTTCCATGGATTTAATATTAAAAGTTCTTGTATATCTGTCGAACTTGTAGGCTGTATCTTGTCTTTGATATAACTATCTAGCTCTGTCAAACTAATGCCAGGACCTCCATAATATAAAATTAATGGAATACCTGTAAATATGTATAATAATTTAGGTTTAATATATTAATATTTAATCTAGCCTATTCCTACTATCATACTATAAAAAAAAAGTATTAGCCTGTAATGTCCCACTGTTGGGCAAAGGCCTCTCGTCTCACTGAAAAACTATAAAGGTGAAAATTTTTGAGGATGTCATTGAGATATATGTACTACGTACTACATATATCTCAATAGTGATCTCAATGGAGGATGTACATATGTTTGTTACTCTTTCCCGCAAACTGCTGAACTGTTTAACGGGTGTGGATGAAACTTTAATATAGGTTATACATCAGAATAACACATGAGATACTAGCCGGGTCATTTTAGACATAAAAATAGTGATCAAATAAAGAAAATTCCGACAGAGCCAAATCTTCGTAGAGACCTTAGGTTTACCACAAGGAATAAAGTGTCAAAAGTCCCCATCAATCCCATGTGAGCTTCGGGACTTATTCGGGGCCCAATGTCAAAATTATAGGTTTTTTGGATTTTTCTCGAAAACGGTAAGTTTTATCGAAAAAGTACCTGAGAAAATAAAAAAGCTTATAAAATTCTCTATAACTTTAACTCTATCCACTTTTTCCATATTCCCAACCGTTATTGAACTACACGCTCCAGAAATGTAAAAATTGAGGACCTCGGGCAGGTACTATGGAGCCTGCCCCAATGCTCAACAGTGACATGACCTATGTCATTTGAAAGGTCTTGAAGAGTTGTACAAGTTACTCCTAGACAGTTATATCGAATTCGATGGCCAACTCGGTGTTTTCGACCACCGAACAATTACCACTGGAGGTGCTGTGGAGCCTGGACGGAATGCTCAACAGTGACATGACTTACGCATTTGAAAGCTCTTACAAGTCACTTTTTGATAGTTATGTCGAAATCGACGCCAAACTCGGTGTTTTCGACCACCGAAGAAAAAACACTAGGTGTATGTGCACTAATGTGCAGTTGACACTGATCGTATTGCTCAACAGTGACATGACTAATGTCATTTGAAAGCTCTCACAAGGCACTCCTTGACAGTTATATCGTAATCGACGGCCAACTCGGTGTTTTCGACCACCGAAGTATCGACACTGATCGTATTGCTCAACAGTGACATGACACATATCATTTGAAAGCTCATAAAAAGTTTTATAAGTCACTCTTTGATAGCTATATCGAAATCGCCGTAGTGTTTTCGACCACGGAAGAATGGAGTTGAGCAATGCTATACCGAAGTATCGACCCTGATCCTAATGCTCAACAGTGACATGACCTATGTCATTTGAAAGCTCTTGAAGAGTTGTACGAGTCACTCTTTGACAGTTATATCGAAATCGACCGCCAACGCGGTGTTTTCGACCACCGAAGATCGACACTAGGTGTATGTGCAGTTGACCTTGATGGTATTGCTCAACAGTGACATAACTTATGTCATTTGAAAGCCCCTGAAGAGTTGTCCAAGTCACTCCTTGACATTTATATCGAAATCGACCGCCAATTCGGTGTTTTCGACCACCGAAGAATGGAATTTTCTCAAGGTCCTTTATTAACTAATGTGTACATATATTTTTTTATTTTTGGTCAAAAACACCGAGTTAGCCGTCGATTTCGATATAAATGTCAAGGAGTGACTTGGACAACTCTTCAAGGGCTTTCAAATGACATAAGTTATGTTACTGTTGAGCAATACCATCAGGGTCAACTGCACATACACCCAGTGTCGATTCTTCGATGGTCGAAAACACCGCGTTGGCGGTCGATTTCGATATAAATGTCAAGGAGTGACTTGGACAACTCTTCAGGGGCTTTCAAATGACATAAGTTATGTCACTGTTGAGCAATACCATCAAGGTCAACTGCACATACACCTAGTATCGATCTTCGGTGGTCGAAAACACCGCGTTGGCGGTCGATTTCGATATAACTGTCAAAGAGTGACTCGTACAACTCTTCAAGAGCTTTCAAATGACATAGGTCATGTCACTGTTGAGCATTAGGATCAGGGTCGATACTTCGGTATAGCATTGCCCAACTCCATTCTTCCGTGGTCGAAAACACTAAGTTGGACGGCGATTTCGATATAGCTATCAAAGAGTGACTTATAAAACTTTTTATGAGCTTTCAAATGATATGTGTCATGTCACTGTTGAGCAATACGATCAGTGTCGATACTTCGGTGGTCGAAAACACCGAGTTGGCCGTCGATTACGATATAACTGTCAAGGAGTGCCTTGTGAGAGCTTTCAAATGACATTAGTCATGTCACTGTTGAGCAATACGATCAGTGTCAACTGCACATTAGTGCACATACACCTAGTGTTTTTTCTTCGGTGGTCGAAAACACCGAGTTTGGCGTCGATTTCGACATAACTATCAAAAAGTGACTTGTAAGAGCTTTCAAATGCGTAAGTCATGTCACTGTTGAGCATTCCGTCCAGGCTCCACAGCACCTCCAGTGGTAATTGTTCGGTGGTCGAAAACACCGAGTTGGCCATCGAATTCGATATAACTGTCTAGGAGTAACTTGTACAACTCTTCAAGACCTTTCAAATGACATAGGTCATGTCACTGTTGAGCATTGGGGCAGGCTCCATAGTTACCTGCCCGAGGTCCTTAATTTTTACATTTCTGGAGCGTGTAGTTCAATAACGGTTGGGAATATGGAAAAAGTGGATAGAGTTAAAGTTATAGAGAATTTTATAAGCTTTTTTATTTTCTCAGGTACTTTTTCGATAAAACTTACCGTTTTCGAGAAAAATCCAAAAAACCTAAAATTTTGACCTTGGGACCCGAATAAGTCCCGAAGCTCACATGGGATTGATGGGGACTTTTGACACTTTATTCCTTGTGGTAAACCTAAGGTCTCTACAAAGATTTGGCTCTGTCGGAATTTTCTTTATTTCAATTGTCTAAAATGACCCGGCTATACATTTTACCCCGAAATTATAGCGGGAACGTGTGGGTAAGACCGCAAGGTACTAGTAGTTTATTATATAGGTTAAATCCTTGTAAAATCATATCTTATGAAGCTGAATGTCTGCGAGGACTACTTATGTTCATATATCTTGAAACTTGATCGTTCTTGATAATATTCAAAACATAACACCACATAGTACAAGCTGTATCAACTTATAAGTCACCCTTTGGTCATTAATATTATATTATCATCCATTCCACAGTTCCACTATCCTACATTCACGGACATTAACAAGGGTCACCCAAACTAGACCAGTCAAGGACCTTAATCGACCATTGACAATATACAATAATTCCACCTCCTTATTGACTAGACCTTAAAGTCGGTTTTCGTGTATTTTTCCAACAAACCGTGAACTTTTTGGGTATTACCAACTCACTCACCAATCTTGCGGTGTTTCCGCAAACGCGTTGCCATGACAACGATAACAAAACAAGACTGTCAAGAGTTTCCATCAAGTATCAATCAAAGAATCAAATTCCGGAAATATTGAAATGAAATTATGATTTGGTGACGAGTGAAAAATTCAAAATAAATAACACAAACAGTTGAAACCACATGTTCTTAAATGTTTTGAAACGGTTCAGAGGAACGATGAATTTTGGTTTTGGAGACTTCTTGTACCCCAACATTAGGGGTATAAGACAATACTTCGAAAATGAACCATTTACGGGGTACGTAGTTGAATCTTTCCATGGTTTTTAGGTATTGGAGAGGTATGCGAGTAAGTATTCGCACAAGTATTGATGTAGGTAGAAGGTATGGAACAATTTAGTTATGTAATTGTAGAGTGGCCTTGAGCTTTCAACGACAAATCACGAACAAGTTAGACACAAAGTATTATTGTAGAATAGGCTTGTGGTTAGGTAAAGGTATAGTTACCCTATGAAAATATTCAGCATAGTTAGTACCTAACCATAGTCATATTTTTAAAATACCAACTAATGTCAATCAGAACTTTCAAATGTTATGATTTGACAAAGCGATATAATGCTTAAGTCTTCCTTGGACAGACTGCATTACTTTAGGTAGGCACATAAAGATTCAGTAGATTTTATTATTAATTCAGGAGATCACTATATCTATACCAATATTATAAAGCTGCAGAGTTTGTTTGTTTGTCTGAACGCGCTAATCTCAGGAACTACTGGTCCAATTTGGAAAAACTTTTTCTAATGTATAGCCACATTCAACGGGAAGGTTAAAAGCTACTTTTCATCCTGAAATTGCCATGGGAACGGGTACAACGCGGGGAAAACCGCGGGGCGCTGCTAGTGCGAGGATATAGATATTTTTTCCTAAATAAAAGATAACGTCTAAAAATATATGTAATACGGATATTATATAGCTTTTCGTAGTTTTCGTTTGTCTTAAAAGTGTAAGCCTGTAATGTCCCACAGCTGGGAAAAGGTCTCTCATCTCACTGAAGATATCAGTACAGTGAGGAGAATTAGGCGTAATCACCACGCTTGCCTACTTTCGTACTTCTTGCGTTTGGTGATCTCAAACCCGAGCCATATTTGAAAAGCAGGAAATATCTTTTCGTTCGACCCGGGAGTTGAACCTGAGACTTCAGTCTTGGCAAGCGAGTGCACAATGTCAATTGACCACCGAGGCGTGATTGTCTTAAAATAACTATATATCTCAGATTACCGTTGTTTGGAGCCACAGATTACCCAACACTTACGAGTCAGAACCAACTCGATTGAGCTGAGGTCATCCACAACGATATTTGTCGTTCTAATTTAAGTCTTCTGTCTAAAACTGTTAATGATTTCATCCTAACCCTGTCGTCGCCGTAATGGATATGTCCGAAATGACGAATGTCTTTTTAAAAACCATTTATTTAAATGATCGTCTCTTGGCACGATTACTTTGACCCTCAGCAATTTAAGATCGCACTGACTGTTGATAGTTATATGTGTAAGATAGTTTTAGCTTTGAATGTATGGTGTTAGAATAATCTCAAACGGAAAAAAACACTATGAGCCTAATTCATAAAAGTTTATGAACAGCATTTTAGCTATCAAATGGTTTGTCTCTTTCCAACATACGTAATTTTGCAAAGAGTAAAAGAGACAAAAAATATTATAAGTGTTTTAGTTAGGAGCGTTTATGATTATAAGGCCCTATTTCTTTTGAGGGTCGTAAAGAATTACATATTACATATTATCGATGTAAAGGAATATGCAAAAAATAGAAAAATGTTGACAGCATTCAATCATTTTCAAATCTTTATATTTTATTAGTACTTATGTTTAATGATCAGTTAAAAATAAAGTATTGGGAGTCTTCATGAAATAACTTAGTAAAGCTTAACAATTAGTTATTGATTTTAAAATTATGAAATAGGTTCCATTTGATTCAGTGCCGTGGCAAATGACATCATATTAATGTATCATGCATGGAATGAGGCACGGTTTAATATAACTAAAGCATGTTAAACAAATGAACTTCTCAATAACTGTAGTTAACGTTATCTATATTTTTTCAAATGTTGTTTGGTTTTATCTGTCTCCAATTTTTTTTTCTAAGGTTGACCAAGGTATAGAAAAAACTTTTTCTAAAATGTACAAGTTGTACATTTAGACAAAGTTTGTCTAATTTCTTTAAAGTAGTGCCTACTTACTATTCTTTTTTTAAACTACTCCTTAATTCAATTGCCGTTTTAAATGTTCACTAACGTTTAGATTCTCATTGCAGCCCATCCTCAGGCTTCCACCAAATGGCCAGGATGATGGACGGCATGATGATGGACTCCCTCCAGCCGTTCGGTTTCGCGCGGATGACCACCAGGCGGTGTAACCAGGGGAAGGAAGGCAACGGCCACGATCCTCCGCGGGACGGCCTACGGACCGAGAGGCGGGAACGATCCAAGAGGGAGCAAACACACGCCGCTAACGGTACGAGACACCCGCCTACCCAAGGTGATCGTATTTGCTACTTATTTGCTACTCTTTCTTAGTCTTTGGATAGGACAAGCTTTTTTGTAAGAAAACTAAAATGTTTTGAATCATAATATCTAACCGTCAATCCCTTATTGATGTGTTTTTTGTGTATGTTTAAATTGCTTTGCTTCGCGCCCTATTCTGCTTCAAAACATTAAACCCCCCTTTTTGTATTTTAGTCGTAAGACCAACACAAGCGACCAAATTCTTCGTAGAACCCCCTGATCAGCCCAGATCTGATCCGACAACGGAGAAATGGGCGGGGACATTACGACGTAGGGATCCTGACATACAACCCACACTACCATCCATTGTATCACGAAAGACATCATCCACATCGTCCTCGGTAGGGAGCGGAAGGAAGTGCAGATCAGTTGAGAGGTTGCCGAGGGGGAGAGCGAGACAGCTGATACCTGTCAAACCAACTGTCAGACGAGATGTGCCATCTGAAGGTGACGTCACAATATTCGAAAAAGACGAAAAAGTTTTCGATGCAACAGGATACGAACTTCACTTAGTAGAGACTTTGGAAAGAGATATATTGCAAAAGAACCCAAATGTCCGTTGGAAAGATGTCATCGGTCTTGATGATGCTAAGTCTGTGCTGCAAGAAGCAATGGTTTTGCCACTTGTAATGCCTGACTATTTTAAGGTAAGCTCTTTTTACTTTCGCGCGTGTGGTTCACATATGAAGGTCTTTCACAAACCTCTATTTAAATAGAACCTTCAAAACAATTGCGTATTAATAAATTGTTATTATGGTGGCCTTCAGCTGACCTTAGACTAAATCTAGGTTCCAAAAAGGCAAAACGCGACTAAAGTTCGTTTTAGTCTGGTCTGGACGTGGCATAATATTGTCGATTTGCGTGCGCGATAAACATCGGTCGGTGTAAGTCTTGTATTTAAACCCTTACAAGGCGTGGTTGGTAATGATTTTCTCAAATTGCAACCTTTAATAGGGCTATAAAAATAGGTCAGTCTTTGTTAGGGCCCAATTTCTTTGTTTTCTTTATTCATGTTAGTTCCGCGCTGTAATACGTATATTATCCTCTATAGCAGTACAAAGAAGCAGCCCATTTAATTCATTGTAATTCATTTAAACTATGAGGCTACTTAAACTTGAACTTAAAGTTCGTTGACCTGCAAAAGGTAGAAACTGCCGGAAAAGAGATTACCAAAACGATTTATGCCTTTGTCACTATTCATGATAACGTTTTTAATTGTCTTCAATGCACGAAGATTTAAGTTATTTTCTTTGTTTCCGAGTAGACAAATTTTGGACTAAACCTTATAAGATTTTGACACATTTGCGTATGGCTCTTAATTTAAACATTGACCTTTATCGCATAATTTTACCGTTTATTGGCTAGGGGTGGTTAACGGTAGGTTCGTACTACGCTAATTAATATTTAGGTCAAAAGTTGGATACAAACTTAAGTTTGTTTTAAAATAAATTCTGTCTGATTTCTGATTCTAAAAATATGATCTGATTTCTTAAATGGTAGAACACGAATATCTAATCTAAAACATTAACTCATTTTAACACAGTTATAGTCAACACGCCCAGTGTAGATTACTGGACTTGCTACGATTATACCAAACTACGTCATCTTTTATATCAAAAACTTCTTTTGATATTCAGGGCATCCGAAGACCATGGAAAGGTGTTCTTCTCACTGGCCCCCCGGGGACAGGCAAGACCCTGCTGGCCAGAGCCGTGGCCACCGAGTGTAGGACGACCTTCTTCAACGTGTCTTCAGCTACGCTCACTTCCAAATACAGAGGAGACTCTGAAAAGCTTGTTCGGTTATTGTTTGACATGGTGAGTATATACTTCGCTTTTTTGATAATTATTGGTATTGTTTTAGCTTTAAGTTATTTCTTTTTTGTTTCGAAGACTTCAGATTATACATAAAAATATATTGATTAAAATCGAACTCAATCTTCCAGTGAATTAACCTAGTGCACTTACCTCTGTGTCGTAGTCAACTGCCAGAAGGACCACGCAAAGAATTCATTTCGATTGCTCTAGCTGTTTATACTGCACTGCTCGATGCAGCACGTATAGGCTTGGAACCAAAAAGCTTCAAAGATCACGTCTGTGGTAACAAATGCTTGTCATCACAAGGTGTTCCACCTTCAAACCAATCTCATCTGGGTCACAGCAAAGTCTTAATACCATATCCTTTAATTCCAGGCGTCATTCTACGCCCCAAGCACAATATTCCTGGACGAGGTGGACTCTCTCTGCGCAGTGCGTGGAGCGGACTCTGAACACGAGGCCTCTAGAAGATTCAAGGCCGAATTACTCATACAGATGGATGGACTGGCTGCTGCGTTGTAATAACTACTTATATTATAAATTTATAATTCAATTTGAGTAAAATTAATTTGTTGTATATATTTTTTGTTCCAGTTTAATAGCTACATGTTGGTCACTACTACATACATAATAATATATAAAAACTTACTTTAAAGTTTGTATTTGAAAGAAAGTTGCGATTACTTATGAAGTAATTTTTTTTATGGTGTAATTTACTGGGATTTTAAATTCTCTTTTAATCTATGTTTCAAAATCTCCAGCAAATAAAGTCTTCATTGATAGTCCTGCTAGGTTTTAATTTGTTGATATTTTTTGCCCCCAGTAACCGGGATAAAATAATAATGGTGCTGGCTGCTACAAACCACCCTTGGGACATTGATGAGGCTTTCAGAAGAAGATTTGAGAAGAGGATCTATATCGGTTTACCTGATGGTATTTAGTTGTGGTCTTACTAGTAGCACCCTATGTCTTTACTCGCGTAATACTATTCTTGAAGACATTTTGAGATTTAAATAGTTTAATTAAATTAAACTTTAAATCATCTCCCTCTAATTTTATTAACTTTGGATCAGCATTTCAATCATGGAAGGGTCAGACAGATATATACATTTTACTATCAAGCATTTCTATACTAACAAACATGAATCAATTTGTCTAACTACTGCGTGCTGTGGTTTAACTGGTTGTAGGAACAGGAATGTTACCTCAACAAAATATCGCTTTACTTTCCAGAAAACACTCGAGTGAGACTTCTGAAGTTGTGTCTCCGCGAGGTGGTGCTCGCTGAAGACGTTAAACTGTCTGAGTTGGCGGGCAAACTGGATGGCTACAGCGGCTCCGACATTTGTAACCTTTGCAGGTTTGTATATTAAGATAGTCCAGTTGAATTACATAACCTGCATTGATATTCAGAGTCCAGTGCCGAAAATTTGGGTCGTACCTGCTTTACGAGTACGTACCTCATATAATATGTATGTTGGTTCATTGTGAACCAAACATGGAGCATCAATGTGATCAGTTTCATACCCAAGCGAACTCTACTAGTATGATCCGCATTTAAGCTTTATTGGTGACTCTCGAAAGAAACAATTCAAATAGATAACATTATATTTAATGGCCTTAAAACTTCACAGAGACGCAGCAATGATGACAATGCGTAGAAAAATAGCCGGAAAAACACCAGAAGAGATCCGTCAATTCAAACGGTCTGAACTAGAAGCGCCTGTGTCTACGGCAGACCTTCTGGCAGCCATGGAGAAGACCAGGTGCACCGTGAGCCCAGCAGACGTCGCCAAGTACAACAGTTGGATGCAAAAACATGGGTGCTCATAGCGCAGGGCCTTAGCGCTAAGAGCGCTACTACAGAGACTTGGCCTCTAAATTACAAGTGTAATGACTAATGATGAACAGTTTAGAGATTTAATTAACAGTTATTAAATTTAATGAACAGTTTTGAGATTTATCAACAGTTTCAGAGAATTTATGAACAGTGCTGGTTTTTGTAAGTGGTAGCGATAAGAACAGGTTTACTCACAAATTCAACGACTGATTAGTGAGTTTTAGAATTTCAGGTTTGGATTGTCATTCCGCGGATTTATGTGTTACG
The DNA here is from genome assembly GCA_951394245.1 of Cyclophora punctaria. Taxonomy (NCBI): domain Eukaryota; kingdom Metazoa; phylum Arthropoda; class Insecta; order Lepidoptera; family Geometridae; genus Cyclophora; species Cyclophora punctaria. The sequence goes on from OX596175.1 coordinate 9,733,842, forward strand.
TTAAATTCATTTGTAATGACTTTGGTCTTGTGATGTCGCAGAAATATTCAAACTTACAAGAGGTCTTGATTTTGTGAGTACAACTTTAAATTTGACGGTAATTGAAAGTAATTACGTCTTTTTTTGCTCCTTTAGCTTCCTAGTATTAGTCTTTATTATAAATTTCATCTAAATTGTTAGCGTTAAATGATGTAACGTCTCTTATATCTAAAGTAACTGCTTTAGATGTATAGTGAGATAAGTTGGAAAATAAGTATTACGGAATATGATATTTTTATCTTTTCTTTTATTCATTATTATTTTTATAAATATGCTCCAGTAGCTAGATTGTTATTGGATAATGTAATGCAAAGTTCAGACGTATCTAATGTTTGTTTATTATCGAGTTACCACTTGTTAGTGGCTGACAAAATATGAGAGAAGTAACTTCCTATGTTTGAATAGTGTCAGTGGCTTTGAAATTCTTAAATGATACATTGGATACGTGTGGACTAAACTTAAGAAGTGCCTTTTCAATGTTGGGACTAGATAAGTAGGTAGGATTTATTGATATTTTCGCTTCGCTTTATTTATTTAATTATAATGTGATTGTCAAATTGTAATGTTCTTGTTAGATGTACAGCTTAAGAAATGAAATAACGATTGATAAAATTGAATAGTTTATTGAGGAATGGTGTATAAATTAGTGTTTTATATCAAAATGTGGATTTGTATTTGCGTAAATTATGTGATGTATCGTATCGCTGTTAATAGCTGTGCTCGAATATGTAGAGGAAATTAAAAATACATAATTAATGGAGTTTTGATCATTGTTTGATTTATTCACGATTTGATATGTGTATAATATAAGGTCACAATAGGTCCTAATGAGTTAATGAAAAAATATACTAAACTACTATTATAAAGAGAAGCAGTTTGCAAGTTTGTTTCTAGTGTCCATTTGAAATCGAATGACATTTGAATTCATTCATCAATTTAGTTGTAAATATAGATTCTGCTTTATCTTGCTTTTAATCCAATTTCATTACCCGATGCGATGCTAAGGGTGCATTTTTATTGATGTGGACCGGAGCGTTGCGATCTACCAATCACAGCGCAACAACGCATTGACACTGTCAAAATATTTCCGTACTGCATTGTGATTGGTCAGTTGAACTCTACACAGCTCTGCTCCGATTCAAAGGAAACGCACCTAAAGGGCCTTATAATAAACGCGTGTTAAGAAAATTTTAGCTATCAAATGGTTTGTTACTTTCTGACATACGCAATTTTCCGAAGAGCGAAAGAGACAAAACACAGTGTAACAGTGTTTTAGTTATACCGCGTTTATGAATAAGGCGGTTAGGGTTTACAATAATTATGCTCTTGTTCAATAAATGGTGAAACCATTGCTTGTAGTGTAAATAATGATTATGGCTTCCACACGATGACCCACTGAACTGATCCAACATGTGAAGGGAGTAGTGATATAATTAGGAACATTTTACGCTCAGTTGTTATCAGATTTATCACAAAGGTGGTGTGGCACGGAATAGTGATTCCAAACGACACCACTAGGGCTGTGTTCTGGTGGTATCGAGAGGAATTAACTGATCGCAGCGTATGATCTTAACTAAACGTCACCATCAAGTATTAGAAAAGCAAAGTAGTCATTTAACAGGTTCTTTCCTAAAAACAAATCTAGTTAACGTAATCTATTATTCAATTGTTCTTTATTGCAGTGGCGGCGAGCGGTTCAACTTGGCAGCCAGTAGTTTAACATCAAGAAGTTAAGTGCAAGGAATTGTGTAATGAAGTACCCGATACTTCTTTGTTTCGTGATTCTAACTATGATTATGTTGCTGAATAAGCGCTTGGTCATCGTGCCAAAGAGGCCCAATATGGCAGTGATATGGCCACAGAACCGAAATGTTAGTTAAAATTAAAAAAATAATATGAAAATAAAATATTCTGATTAAATATCAACAAAATTATACAATAAGATTGGAACATTCCTTAAAAAGTATGAACACTTGAAGAAGGCACTAATAAATAGTTTATATTTACAATCAGCAACACACAAACGAACAATGCTCAATAACTACAACTATCTTTGGCTAACACAATACTTGTCCGGTATCAAAAAGAGGTTTACAATTTGTTATTAACAAATAATCACTAGAGGGAAAATGATGGCAAAGGAACCTACATAAATGTGATTGAACTAATCTGCTATGATAAACACTATAAAATCAATTTGTGAATCATGAAATAAAACTATGCTATTAATTCAACATATTCTATACAAAAGTTAAACTTTGATTCCATTCATAATAATTTTTATAATGTGTAAATATCTTAATTTTCGAAAACATGTCATCTTAACATAATAAATAAAGTCGATAATAAAATACTTTCTAATCTAAACCAGCCAAATCATGCATAATTTTGATGAAATAGTCATATAGTTTAATATTAACTTTCTTAATTAATAATTACTTAATTATATTTTCTTACTCGCTTTTATCCGAATCACAATAGTTATTGATTGTACTATTCGATAATAATTGTAAGAAATCTCTTAGAAATTAATATAATATCGGTTTGCGATCGTATCGCCTCTATCCAATAGTAAGGCATTTTTTCATTTACATTACATTCATTTCCATATTAATATAATCTATGGTAAATTTTCGATTTTGTTTTCTCTAACGCCCTTAAATTTTATTATATTTGATTAAACAACTAAATTGCACTTTAACACTACTTTTTTCAATTTTGTTACTAAATTCTGACAGACTCTTACAATTTGAGTCCACAATTATATACTTCACTATGTAAATTACTTTCTTTATCAACGATTCTTTGCTCATTATGCAAGCAGAATTCAAAATAAACAAAATGAACTAAAAACTTACCCAAAATACAGTAATGACGTTAGTCTGTGAGGCTTACTAAGCGACAATGTAATTTAAAGAATAATTTTGTGGAAATATTGTCGAAACAAATGAGCATCGATATTGCTGAGGTCACTCTGAGGAACTGACAGGCTCTACGGGCTTGAGATCCTCTTCATCACTCTCGAGGATGGTGACGAAGGAGAATGGAAGGAAAGCGTACCCTTGACCTTCGTAGAACTTGCTCATGAACTCAACCCTGGTAAACAAACGTACATCGTGTTATGATAATATTAAGTATGGTCATTACAATTTTTTATTTAGATTTCTTTAGAAGGTCAGTCAAGGTCAGTCTCCACTTTTTGACTTTGTTTAATAAAAACAATAATATCCTGCAGAGTAAGTATAAATAAAAGATAGTTTTTAATCATAGTTTTTAATGAGGTTTTTGCTCCACATGGTAAATCAAAAATAGAACAAAAACCAAAGAACACACTTCGCTTTTATAGCAAAGGGGCCGAAATGACAAATAAAAATGTATAGTATCCGTAATGAGAAGTGTTCACTTAAACTTAAAAAACAAAAGAAGATAAGATAGACAAACCAATGAAGTCGCAAAGTATGCAAGAAGGCTGACAGTCCTTCCATCAACACCAGTATAGCGAGCGTGAAGAATGCCCACATCGCGAACACGACGTAGATCCTGATAACGGCGAACACGCTTAATGTCGGCATCAGAGCCATGCGGAGTACTCTCTGCCAGAGGACGGCTGATAACTCTGTGAAAGGAATGAGGTTAAGGTTAGAAGTAAGCTTGTGAGCGTGTCTATGGACTGATCCTCTAGAACAGTGGTGGCGAAACTTTTTTAATGGGGGGCCACAAATTTTAAAAAAAATCTAGAGGAGGGCCAGAATTCTAGAAAAAATGCATTTTGTGTGAAAGCTTTTAATCATAATAATAATAAAAACATTAGTATTTAAACATAAATAGTAATTAAATTTAACTTTTATTCGATGGCCCTGCCATGGTAACTCTATTAATCTATCTATTAATCTACTAAGTAAAATCTACTTTATACTTCTTGACCGTCAAAACGTAACTATAGCGGGCCATATACTCCATTAAGTGTGTTGTCCATGTCGATGGACCTTTGACGGGCCGGATTAAATACCTTCGCGGGCCGGAGTTGGCCCGCGGGCCGTACTTTGCCCATCACTGCTCTAGAATTTGGCCAATCTCAATCCTACGCCTACGTCTAGCCTACTATCATGCCTTACTATCAATGAGTTACCCAGTAGAATAATTAGCTTATAGAGGCATGTTAAATTGCCGGTCCCGATGCTTTCAATTGTCAGACATATTGGAAGGACATTGAGGAAATATAGTAATAAAAACTCAATTTTCCATATGAGATGATAAGGTAAAAAGGAGAAGGACAAAACATATTCGCTTCTAAATCTTCATGCAATTTCAAAACATCCATAATAATACATCAATTCAGACTTAAACATACACGATCTTAACAAAACCATAATACTCACGTGCATGAGCCAAAGACAAGGCCCAGAGTCGTAGATACGAGGCAGTATGTGAGACTGTCCCCAGCACGTATTCTATGGTGTGTATAGCCTGAGTGATCAGCACTTCCCCCATTCCTTCTTCATGGGAATCTTTCTCTACTTCACCGCTTTCCACCCCTTGTTGGTATTGCTGTTGATTATTATTAAAAGAGTTTTTAAGTCAGTATCTTAATCAACTCTTGATTATTTTATAGAAATCAAACATATTTTGATTAAATAGGAACGACAATTTTACTTTGGTCTTCTTTGCTAGGATAATCCAAAATTGTTCTATGCCCAAGTTTGAACTTCGTTCTATTTTGCCAATTAAACAAAAAACAACTTAGGGAGCGTTGTCCAAAATGAAGGATTCTGCTCTTTTGATGTGAAACTACTAGTTCAATAATATGTATATTTGTATGCCATTAACTCCATACAAGAAAAAATATTTTTCTTCATCACGTTACTGCTTACCTTACGTCTCCTATTAGCTATGACCTGGTACACTGGTTTCCCGAACAGCATCACGGGGATGCACAGGAAGGCTACAGCCAGGAAGGTGTACTGCACTTCGTTCTGTCCGGAGTACATGAAGGCGTTGCAGGGAGGCTTCTCCTCAGTTCTCTTTAGAAGCATCATGTTGATGAAGATTATGAGTACTGAGGGCGCACAGGACGATCCTAGGGCGGGGTCTGGAAGAAGGACATATATGACAATAATCTTTTTTTTTAGATAAAGAAAATGTGTTTCTCAGTTCTACAGTAAATGCCTTTCTACCAGAGCTATGGATATTAAACGTAGCATAATCTACTATGCTACTTGGTACTATCTGGTGGAAAAGTTTCCTTATTGTCATTACAAAGAAATTCATCTGACTCTTCAGTGAAAATTCCAGGATAATTTTGATTTAAAATGTCATGAAATTGTATCATCATGACGTCTCAATATTGAAAAAAAAATTTTGATTAAATTTATTGAATTCGCCATGGATTACGAAATAAAAATCGATACATCATGAACGCATACATACATCATAGTCTATAAATTTATCAATATAAATAAATCCTACCTTCCGCATCCGCAGAATACATAGTCCATTTCATAAACATAAGCAGACAGAGGTACCAAAACAGTAACAGAAGAAACGCAATCTGCGGTATGTATTGCAAAAAAATCTTCTCCGGTTTTTTGAAGAAACTGCAAAGAAAACAAAGTTTTATTCTCAGACTCGACGTGAATATAATAAAACGACTAAACAAGCTAGTTTCTATGAATACAGTAATTACTTGAAGTTTACCACACTCATTGTTACACCGAAGGCCATGTGTATTACACCGAATATTATGGACAGTTTCATTTTGAAAGAATTCAGGAAGATTATGTTGTTTGCTGCGAACTGTGGACAAAGGACAAACAATCAAATTTCATCTTGAAGCGTGTGTTTCGATTTGGACACCATTGTGAGAGTTAATGAGTCCAATTAAACTCGAGTGACATATGTTACTGTGCAAGATAAATGTTCTATTGGACTCGCATTTTTCGCCACAAATTGACCATTAATCAAGAATCATCTTCTCTTTAATGTCTATTAAATGTATTCATTAAAGCGTCAGTTTTATCTGAACACAATGAAAAAATAGAAGAGACGTAAGTTATTAAAGCTCTGTTAAACTTACTTGCCAAACGGGGTCCATGCCAAACGGATAAGGTGTCCCAGAATACGCCGTCTTAGGATCTAACTCCAACATCTTATGATCACTCAGCGTTTGATTGCTATATACATTCTCCCATCGGCTTCCAAACAAGTTCAGAGATTTCGAAAATATGTCATTGTATATCAGGCCCGTGTATATTGAGAATATTCCCATCAGAAGTATGATGTATCGGCCTCCGAAGAAAATGTTCCAGATTTCGTTGTCAGTTCTTATTTTGCCGAGTTTCTTCTCGAATATGACTATGATGGCAGCAAATATCGTCATGATAAGGCCGTGGCCAACGTCTCCGAACATCACAGCGAAGAGGAATGGGAATGTTATTATGGTGTATAGAGCTGGAAGAAAGGTATCAATTAAATTATAAAGGGAATTATAAAGGGAAAGAAATGTTACGCTCATTGAAGATATTACTTCAGTAAAAATACAATCAAGTTATGTTTCATAAATCAAGCCAGTAACGGCCGACTGCTGAGTAAAACCCTCTCATCTTACCGAAGGTATCAGCACGTTTGCCTAATGTGGTGATCTCAAATCTAAGAAATGTTTCAAAATTAGGAAATATGGTTTCGTTCGACCTGGGAATTGAACCCAGGTTCTGAGTCTTGGTAGGCGAGTGCACATACCACTAGACCATCGAGAACCACAATGGGTATTTTTTGCTGGTTATAATATATTACGTACCTAATTATTTGGAAAATGCGCATTCAGTATTAATCTGTAAAGTCTGTAGTATCCTTACCTGGATTAACTTCTCTGTAACTTGCAATTCCGTATGAGTCTATAAGGTTTTGGAATCCTTTCGTAAACTTGTTAGTTCTGTTGAATGTCGGTGGTATTTCTCGTGTAGGCACATAGTGAAGTATAGATGGAATCGGGCTGCCACTGGCTTTCTGGAAAGGAACCAAACAATTGAACAAAGCACGTAAATGAGTAAGCACACCTCTAGAGTTTTTTAGAAAAGTACTCCTAGTTGCAAACTCTATAATTGATCTCTAACACGAAATAGAGATTACTCAGTAAGTACTTCGCTCTTCCGTGAACTCCACCAGTAATTAAACACATTCTACGTAAATAAATGTCTAAGATTTCCATCTTCCAAAATTTTCATAATTATTTATTTACATAAAAATAACGTCAAAGTTTAATCAGGTATATTTGATACAGAGGTACAAATTGATTATTATTTAATGAAACTGCCCGTAAGTATACTATGAGCTGAAATCCCTGTATCATTGGAAGCAATGACAGAAACATTAAAGAAATCTCTTTCAAACGCTAAATTCTCGGTCTGTATGTCTTCTCCTGTCTTCCGTTTTGATAGATTTGGTAAACACAAAATGCTCGGTAAAGAAAACAAATAACTGTCGGCTGTGATCCGTGGTGCTATTAATAACGCCATTATTTTAATAGAGTAGACGGGTTGAAGAAACCGTCTGTCTGGCATAATTTAGTTTACTCTATGAAGCGAATAACCGTTCAATGGAAGTTCATGATTAAGATGGTTTTTGAAGAGTAAACATTTAGGGCTTAATGGTTTATTGTTTTTACTGTTTTGGCTTAATTTCTTAGATTTTGCTTACGGTATTTTCCCAGGTATGTAGTACCCTGACAGTCATGTTATTCGCTAGGAGGAAACTTTTCCTTTTTATAAAATTAGTATAGACTAATACTTACAACACCTTCATCAAGAGCTCTCTGTACAATATGCACATCGCCCTTCGGGACCCAACACTCGGCGATGAGGCACTTCTTCGTTATGTCCATACTGAACATATTCAGGGTGTGGTAGATTGCTTTCTCCTTCCGTACTGCGACCATCCACGTACTAATGTCTCGAGCAATGTTCGTGAGAACTAATCTTCTGTGGTTTTCTGTTTGTTCTAGTACCTGAAATATTGTTTATGGTAGAAAAGTAATTATAAGTTAATAATATCAAATAGGTTACGTAAGTTTAGTTGGACATTTGATCCGAATTTTAAAGTTCCACGAGAGAGTTTGGGGAGAAATGCTACTATTGGCCCATTCAAATAGTGTTCGAGCTGCATGTTGTTTAACATTCGCTACTCGCTAGTTCGAATTATGAATTCGTTTTAAATAGAAACTGCGTTTACGGATACATTTCGCTTTATTTTAAATTTTTTTCTGACGTTTGGACCACTTTAAAGGAACCGTGATCACAGTCTTCTGTGAATACTGCTATGAAAATAAAAGCGAAGTGTTTCCGTAAACTAAGTTTCAATTCAAAATGAGTAGTGTTCGCTAACACTTATAAAAAAAGTATGAATTACTTGAAAAAAAGTATGAATTACTTGAAAAAAAGTATGAATTACTTGAAAAAAAGTATGAATTACTTCATCAATCGTTACTATTGAACGAGAGGTTATCGAGATATAAGTACATAGATATTATCAGACGGATACTGACCAGTTCCAAATCCTTTATCCTTGACGAGACTCCGGCTAACATTTCTTGCTGCTCCTTGTATGTAGCAGGACATGGATAGAGCGTCGCTTTGAATCCATGGCAGACCTTCTTCACGCGAAGTTTGATCTGTTCTCCGTGGAAGAATACCACGAATACTGTCTTTTGGAGTTCGTGACCCTGAAAGTTGAATATTAGTCTTAAAATTAAGACATATGTATTATTAATTAAATTCATTCGTATTTATTTAATTTAGTCTTAAATTGCAGCATTATAATTCTGGCTTTATATCCACTGCAAGGAATTCTTACTCTTAAGTTCATTTTCGTAAAGGATCATGTTATCGTGTACAAAGATCGCTACGCAACGTCATACATACATGTTGATTATTCTATGATAAATCAGAATAATTACCTTATATGTTACTCTAGTTAGGACATAAACTAACAGTATGGTCTGTTTATAAGCGTAAAAGGTTTATAGAGCGACAGACATTACATAGTACCATAGTTACATAGTACACAGCCATTGTAAAAAATATCGATTTAAAATGAATACTCGGAATGTAAAAATAATTATTTCCAAAGTTTATCCAAACATTAACCCTTATATCTCCATCAATATCTTTATACTACACGGTGAGTGCCAGTCTGGTATTACACACGTATTTTTATGAAGTCCCCAACAGGTTAGCTTCTAGAAAATCAATAAGGGCTTCAGGCTAACGACCTCGATACATTATTACTTATAATACGTACTTGTGACGTGAACTTATGGAGAAATAATATGCGGTTTTATTCTGATCTCTTTTTAAACGGAGTGACACTTTGTATCAAGTTCTTCTTTATCAAAATGATGTATTTTTATATAGTTTCCAAAGATTACAATGTTATGTCAAAAATGTTTTTCTTACCGTTTATCGGAATAATTTTAACCTAGAGTTTTATAGGTCTATGAGATATATTTTTAGGTGTTTTACTTATATTTTATGCACAAAACGTAAAGAAAATGATAGATAATAACTTTTGTATAATTCCGACACGTAAAACGATAGTGTTTAAGTTTTAGTTCAAATCAAATGTTTTTTTAACTTCTTCAGAGAAAAAAAAATACTTACAGTAATAGGATCTTTCAAAGGCTGATCTATCTGCGCCTGTTTGAAGAAGATGTTCCCATGTGATATTCTCCAGAGCATTTTCTCGAAGGACGGTACCCTAGCCGTCGTCACAACCCCTGATATGAACCCAAGGTGTCCTAATACTGCATCGTTGTTGTACACTTGTACTGAAGCTGAGATCTTCCTCGCGGCACTGTGGTCTTGGAAGAATGTCTGTGTCTTTTCTATAAGAAGCTTCAACTCTATTAAAGATAAGTAATCGCTTTTAAGATTACGAGCGTTTCGAGTTATCTCTTGTATTTCTGATTCTATGTAGTCGATTCTTTCCTGAAAAAGAAACGGTAGGTGTAATATAAGATTTTACACATTAGTTGTTTTCTTGTTTCGGCATTATCATTATTGTATTGCAAGGTTAGTAAGGGGGTTTATCGGAAGATTTTAAGCTGCTTAGGTCAACAACAATAGAAAAGTAAGTAGGTTCAAGTAGGGTGGCCATCCCTGGTGTCGAAGTCAAATACCTAAAGATCTCCAACATAATCTAACGATTGTAGCAACATGGACCGACGGTGTTACGTACCCTCCGAAGCACTACATCATGAAAACACCATGGAAAGTGGAACACCCAGGATCGACAATTTAATCAGGCAAAAGGACTGGATTGAAAAAAGTCCTCAGTCATTATAAAAAACGAAATATACCATCATATCATGTGTACTGTTCTATATCCAAACATGAACAAAAAGGAAAAAGTTTCTTTCGTTTGGAAGACACGTTAACCGTAGACATATTACACGTCAAACACACATAACACCCTTTTGTATCGGGGTTAAAAACGTCTGCAGTTATTAGGTTAGTTACGTCCTACTTCTGTTTGGCGGACATTTAGATCTTATCGTGTGCCTCACTCTGTAATTTCGGCAGAAAACTGAGGAATATTTGGTCAAGAACCACCAGTAATAAATCATTTTGAAACATTTTATTTTATTATAAGTATAGATAAAATATATGTATATGTAGGTTTGTTTCCATGCCCTCTGCATTCATTCGCAACAAAAAATATGACCTTGATAATAGTTTTATAACTAAACTGGCATGGCCCCGCGGTTTTACCCACGTTGCGCCCGTTCCCGTAGGAATTTCGGGGGATAAACTCTCACTGATCAGTACAGTGAAGGAAGCTAATGTAATGTTTTATTTTTATTTGCTACTAATTGACTGGCATGTACATAGGCTTCTATCTTTCTAGCTACTACCTAAAGTAGTATTAATATTAGTCTGTAATACTTCAGTACCGACCAAAGGCCTTTCATCTCACGGAGAATGCGAAACGTTTGAAGTGAATTGTAAAATTAAAATCAGAAAACATTATTCTTACTAAAGATCAAGAATAAAAATCTGATCTCGTTTGTCGTCATTTCAAATGTATATTGATAAAACAGGTACGTATGTAAGACTGATATTTATAGAGGATTAGTAAAATGGTTCTCTGTCGAAACTAATCTCTTAGGAATGTCTGAGTCCAGTGTATTAGAGTCTGAGCACACTGTAGTCACAACAGTCTTTCAAATGTCTAGCTCGACTCTAACTAAATTGGGACTTATTCATAAACGCTTAACGCATTAACAGTAGCTTAGCTATCAAATTGTTTATCTCTTTCCGACATACGCTATTTTCCAAAAAGCAAAAGAGACAAAACACTTTATAACAGTGCTTTAGTTATAGACCATTTATGAATAAGACGGATTGTTTTTAGCATCTTATTCCTACGTAAGACTGTCTAACTACAGTCTAGCTCCAGTCTTGATCACTGTGTGTTCCTACTCTTATGACAATAGTCATTCGAGTATATCCCGTGAGCTCCGCTTGTGTTACGCTCATTGAGTTCAATTCAGATAGTTGAAGTGCAAATATAATGAACATGACGGTTCATATGCGATGCGTAGTTTATATCAGCGATGATGAAAGCGGTTGAATAATCGAAGGTAATTTCATACACTTGAAAACATATGGCAGTGCTGCAAGGTCGCGGAGTTTGTTAAAAGTGTAATTATAAATATTTGGAAATTAATTATTTGAGTTTATATTGAAGGTAAAGAATTGCAAAAAAAAAATACAACTAACATCGTTTCTAAGAGCCTCTTAGCAGCTAAAAATCGATTAAAATCATTGTCAGCGTTGAGTGGTCTGATTCAAAATTATTAATATGATTGAGAATTATGAATATGATTTTGATGTTCGTTATGAAGCTATTAGAACATAGTTACGAAGTTATAAGAATTGTGGATTAATTTTAAACTAAGCCCAACTCCACAAGTTCAAAAACAAAAACAGAAAGTCTCAATCAGATCAAAGCTAATTCCAAGCAGGTTCACACCAACAACCTGTACCACTTAACATTACAATTCCAAATGGGTGTCACCTCTAGAATGTTAATTTCTCTTGGCGTGAGGACTCTGGGCGACAGCTTGGGCGGAGGAGGCGGCTCGGGCAGTTCTGCCCAAACCCAGCGCAGCTTTCGTTCCATCTCGCTGCAGCGGCGCACTTCACTCACGTACCGTCGTTGGAAGTCGTTGACGTGTGGGTTTAACTGTGGGAATACAGTTTAGTACTTTAGTGTTTTTTGTAATCGCTTATGTTATTTTGTCAGACTTAGTGGGGTCACGCTTTTTGTTGAACAGAAAAAATCTCCCTCATTATAAAATTGAGGAGGACCTCCTCCCTGTACCGGTATTTTCAGTGCGATGAGAGGCCCAGCAGTTGGACATTACGAGCTAATACTATTTTTAGTATAAATTAGTGTATGTGTAAAAACTGTGTTTGATCAATTTGTGATGTCTACCAATTATGCCGTAATCTAAACTGGGTATAATAATAATAAGTAACACAAGCAGTACCCCGCGGCTTTACCTATGTTGTACCCAAACCAGTAGGAAATTTGTCATGAAAAGTGGTAAAAATCTCTCTGCATGTTGGTAAAATCCGCATGAAGTCCGTTCAGTAGTTTTTAAGAAAATCGATTTAATATCAAATCAAACAGACATACATATACAGACAGACAGCGTAGACTTTGTTATATAATATGTTTCGATGATGGGTCCCCTTTGCTTACGATATTTGTATCAACTTTATTGCCGAATATTCTTACACATACCTATATTCCATTCATACCCAAACTCATAAGTATACTCGTATACTATATTGGCACTAAATCGTCCAATTACACTTTATTCGTAGCGATAGGGACCGCGCCTCTTACAAAAATTGGCATCAAACGTTTCTATTAGAATGCCAATAACTTCCGTTTTACGAGTATCTCTTTTATTTACGACATTATTTTATTTCCATCATGATATTTTTTGTTCGTCATAGGTATATCTATCTGTTTTAAATTTTATTTTTAGACAGGTTCAGTTAATAATTTATCTTCGGAATATCTTAAAATATCTGTCATGGTGCACCAAATTGGAAACTAAAAGTACAAATCAAAGATGACTAAACTATATTAGCTTATTGCGGCTGTTAAGCAACGTACAGCTCGTGTTACTCGGATGAGTGACCCGAGTGACATATCTGTTTTCTGCTCTCCGAAGCACTCATCAGAGCGAGGTCAAGGTCATCAGAGGACACGTAAAATTTCCGGTTTCAAAATTCAATAGTCAAACCATGTTGGAGTCAGTCTCAAAACTCCAACACCACGTCCATTAAACCTACTTGAACTTATTATTTATTTAAAACGGGAACTTACGTACGACGGAGACTACTGTCGAGAGTTCCTCGACACGTTTCGGCCACATACGGTAGCCTTCATCAGGAGGTGGGTGAAGCGCTCGCGACAGCGTCTCTCCCCGCACTGGTGCTACTTGAACTTACTTAAGTATTTACTTTTTTAGCTTGCCTGCTCTGCTTCAAACTCCCTCAATGGAAACTACACTTCACCCCATAAAATCATCCATGAAAATGCGAACATAAACCGAGCTGGCAAGTCCTTGGCCGGCCTTGACAAAGTAATTGTGGCAGTTAGATCAGTTTCATTGGTACTAGCAGCTATTTGCTTTGCAAGCGCAGGAACAGCCGGTTTCCCGTCTGTTAAAGGGGGATATATCATATAATATATCGCTAGATCTTGTCCGGTGTATGATTAGATACGAATTGTATTGTGAGAAGATCGCATGTATGCTCTATTTTTCACGAGAGTCTAAATGTCAACTGATGTGATCGATTTTCATGCTGAAGATGATTATTTCTGAAGAGGAAAAGGTTTAGTGATTTCTTCCCATTCTTACTGCATCAATGAAACTTTTCCTTTTCAGAAAAAATCGTCTTTGACTGGAAAATGGACCCAAATAGTCCACATTTTAACTATCGGAAGAATAATTTAACTATAATGCTAAGCTGTTTTTGGCAACCTCATAACTACATTTGTAAAAGTAAAAAATATATGGTTATAAATATAAATAAAATATCTTGTTGTTCACTGTTACGTTTTTCTTAACTACATTTTCTGTACAACGTAACTTGTATCTTTAAACGCAAGATTCGAATGCAGATAGGATTCCGCAAATGAAGATCGATATAACGAAAGCTATTTCTGTTCAAAATAAACTGTCACCCATAACCGTGCCAAATAGTTTGCAAACAGTTTCACCTCAACTTGGCTGCATTGTTATCTTTCAAAAAACAAAGGAGACCAGCCAAAGTAATTAAAATGCAAAACTACAGACAGTTAACCTTATTCGCCCAAAAATCACGAAGAAGCGAATCGATACGGCAGTCACGGAAATATGGGCACACCTATACCACCACGAAATCAGGGTACCTTCCTGTAGGCCGCCCATAAATAATAGGGCGTTTAAGAAAGAGATGGCAGTATCTTGCTACTCTTTCGTGTAAACGTTTGCTGTAATTTCGTGACTGGTCTTTGTCATGTGTGGGTCATGACACTACTGGTGACCTTTTAAAAGAACAATTTATATTTACACCTATCTTTTTGTGGTTTTAATTGTTAGAGGGCGAGTAGAGGTGAAACTAAATTAGCTTTTAACAAAAGGTTTAAATTAAAATTAGTTTGTTTGACCTATCCTGATGCCTGACTGTTTAGACCGTCGTTTCCGTCACGACCTGACGATTAAAACACCCGGGGCCGACTATTACACATACTTTTTGAACCACGGCAACTATCAGATAGAATATAAACAAATATCTACTCATCCGAGTAGTGTCCGAGCAGCACGTTGCTTAACCATCGCAACCGTTAACATAATTTAGTAGACAGACAAGAGTGCTATTAAAAGTAGAAATATAAATTAATTACTCATACTCGTACAATATGCACTGGTTACATCTAACTGAAATTTCCTGCTACTGTAAATAGGAAGTTTTTTGAACATTGAAAAAGCTTTGTTGAGTATCAACTATTTGTAGATTTGGGTTGCTCTGAAATACAAACGTTTGACTCGTGAATCAATCAGTGTTCAGTGGCGTCTAATCACCAGTGTTTTCTGAGCAGTGACGTATAATTATTTTTTAGGTTTGTGCAAATTACGGATTGTTAAAGACACATTTTCCTGAATTAATCGTGATTTTTTTTATTATGGGAATATTTAAACGTTCGTGTGGGTATTCGATGCAGCCATATTGCTATTTAACGGTTTTGAATATAAACCAAATATCTAGATTTGAGACAAAACAACGAACCTGACTAGATCGGAACTATACTCTATTTCTTTTGGATTGGCACAAAATGTGGACCAATGTCGTCAATTTTCCAGTCGAAGACGATTGCTCCTGAAGAGGAAAAAGGTTTAGTAATTTTATTTCATTATTACCCTATCTCTAAACCTTTTCCCTCTTCAGAAGCAATCGTCTTCGGCTGGAAAATTGACGACATTTAACCACATTTTGTGCCAATCCAAAAGAAATAGATTATACGTCTCCTACCCAGCATGGTAGTATTCAGATAAAAACCCACTAATTAAACGCCCATCTTTTGTCCACCAATCTGCACGTTGCTTAACAATCGCTATTATTAAACTAGTGGCAACAATAAAAACAAAACACAATCACCCTCTGCATTCCATTATCAAAAGCAGTCTATATTTAAAACGTGTACTTTCAAATATTTAAAAAAAGAAACTAAATAAATCGAATGACGTAAAGTCTAAATGATCATGGGAATGTTAATCATCGCTTGGATTCATTAAAAGCTATTAAGACGTGAATTATTTCTGCCACCGAATAAACAGACTAGTCAGTCTAAGTCTCTGTTTTATATTGTATTAATTTATTTTTAAATTGGTGCTATGAAATAAATTGCGGGATATGTTACACTAAATTTTATTGTTATCACAACTCTAGGACGCATGACGTATGTTAACGTATGACGAAAGTTTAATAACACCATTATGATATTTAGTCGTTAAAATATTTTGCGTTATTATTATTCAAATATGTATTAAACTTCATACCACGTCACGTCACTGTCTGTATAATAAAACATATTCATAGTTATAATATTTCGTAACCATTGACTAACTAAGGAATGATACCTACATATATTGTACCTGTCATAGATAGGTAGGTACTAGGTATGTCTTTCACGTTATGGATCTTATAAACTCGACAAATTAAAAGTATGACATGTAAAACAATCTTATAATAGTAGTAACATTTTATAAGCAAAAACCCAACTTCAAACTGGGTTTTTATGAGAACTAGGTGTAGTATTCTACCCTTTTGTGAATTCATTAAAAATTAGGAACATTCTATATCCATACTTCTTTGTATACTAAATAGTTTTCTGTTCATAAGCTCGCAATCTGGTCATAAACGTAAATATGAGATAACAATTGTACAAAATACACAGGAATTGGGATCCACTTTTTCTTGTTAGACAGTTAAAAGTATAAACAATTTCGTAATTCCTAAGGAATCAGTAAATCCTCCTAAAACTATATCTTCTTCTTCTTCGTGTCGATGGCACAAAAATTAACTTTTTAAATGAGCCCGCTCCAGTACTTCGCTGCCCCTACGCCCTTGTCATTGGCGCACATGAGGTCACTCAATGTGCAGCTTTCAGGGTTCGAGGGGCAGGTCAGAACGTGCTGCATGGAACTATATGACTAAAACTATATGACTTAAAAGGATAACAAAAAAAAAACAATCCAAAGGCTACATGACATTGTAATAGATGGTAATGGACATCAAAGTTATTGTTTTTAATTGAAACGACAATGGCTGCCACCTCCTCGGGATCACGCGCTCTCCTCGTGCTATGCGTAATGATACGTCCACTGGAATAAGTGCAATTTGCCCGTCATGTGACTCTGGATATAACTGGGATGTGACACTCTTTACGGCCGTTCTTTATAACCCATAGCAGCGCCCGGAGTTTTACCTGCGTTGTACCCGTTCCCGTGGGAGTTTCAGTATGAAAAATAGCCTATAACCTTCCCGTTGAATGTGGCTGTCCATTACTAAAAGAATTATTCTAATCGGATTGGTAGTTTCTGAGATTATCCCTTACAAACACACAAACAAGTTACAAACTTTACCTCTTTATAATAATAGTATAGATAGATGTCTGCTGGCTTTAATTTTCCCTCATACCGTAGTTTAGATAAGCGGTGTTAACTCATTGCTATTGTTAAGCAACGTGCAGCTCAGTTCCGACTTGGATGGGTGATCGATAGTGGAATTTCTATCTGAGCGCTACCGTGCTTCAGAAGGCACGTTAAATTGTCAGTCCCAATTGTTTCAATCATCAAATCGGAGGCCTTGAAACGGCTTAAATATTCCCATACCAAGTCACTAACCTACACGAACGTACTTTTTACTTTCTGATTTGTAATACTTTAGGTTTAGATATGATTTAAATATGACATCTAAAAACAAGTATTTGTCCCGCTTTTGGGCAAAATCCGTTTATCTCACTGAAGATATCAGTACAGTTTGGAGGATAAGGCGCGGGAATTTGGGGATAAAATGTATCCCATGTGTTATTCGCATGAATGACCTAGTTTAATGTAAAGTTTCATTCAAATTCGTTGTGTAGTTTTTGCCTGAAAGAGTAACAAACATACAACCTCGCAAACTTTCTTACTAGTAGGATTAACTACTCGTAGTATTCACTTCCTTTTTAATGTGCATCTGACATTTCATGCACTGCTAGTATACCTATTACATGTAGATTCAACACAGTTCGTAACCATTTGATAAAGTTAGAAATGGACATACATCCAAAGTGATAAAGTTCAAAGATAACAATAGTTGTTCTAAAATTAAACGAACAAAACCAGAACGTATAGAATCTATAAACAAATGACAGCCGAATAGATTTATTTAAGGTAATGACGTGTATACGAGTTTACGGAACATCAATCGTAGCTAGTAGGTATACAAAAAACAAAGAGATTTCTACGTGAAAATAAATAAAGTTCGAGCAGGCCGCCTAAAGGCCTCCGACATGGTCTAACGATTGAAAAAACCGGAACCGACAATTTAACGTGCCCTCCGAAGCACGGTAGCGCTCAGATAGAAATAATACTATCGGCCACCTAGCAGTTATGCTTGTAAAATATAAAGCTTTCCATTAATAGTTATGTTTCATTATTGATATGCAAACAATGCAACATTAAATTACAATTTCATTGTTCTATATTCATTTATTGATGTATTGTTATATATAATACATCAATATATATTAATTTAAAAGCTAATATATATAATACCTTTTATTTATATGTATATAAATAAATATATTTGTATACTGTTTTGCTCGCGACTTCGTCTGCGTAGAATTCGAAAATTGTTGTAATAGGATGGATTTTAGTAATGTTTTTTGAATTTATTAATTACTAGCAGCGCCCCGCGGTTTTACCCGCGTTGTGCCCGTTCCCGTGGGAATTTCGGGATTTTTTTTACATAAAAACCTTTCTCTTGAATCACTCTACCTATTAGAAAAAACCGCATCAAAATCCGTTGCGTAATTTTAAAGATTTAAGCATACAGACAGACAAACAGAAGACAAACAGACGCGACTTTGTTTTATACTATGTAGTGATATCAGATAAAAAAGTTCATTATTACAATAAACTCGAAATGCCCAGCTACTGCAGTCTTTCTCTACAAGGAAATAGGTGAAACATTTTTTTCATACTATGTACATGTTTCCTGCTTTTCAAACATGGCTCGGGTTTGAGATCATGCATTAGGCAAGCGTGGTGATTATGCCTA
Source organism: Cyclophora punctaria (assembly GCA_951394245.1). Classification (NCBI taxonomy): domain Eukaryota; kingdom Metazoa; phylum Arthropoda; class Insecta; order Lepidoptera; family Geometridae; genus Cyclophora; species Cyclophora punctaria. The sequence continues at coordinate 9,752,762 of OX596175.1, forward strand.
ATCCTCCTCACTGTAGGCCATCTGTAGACCTTTGTGCAGTAGTGGGACATTACAGGCTAATACTTTACTTTACTTTTTTACTAACTGTCAATCTCTTGTTAATGCCGTTTGAGTTTTCAGGGGCTAAACATAATAATATAAAGTAGACTAGCTGCGCCCCGCGGTTTCACCCGCGTTGTACCCGTTCCCGCGGGAATTTCGGGATGAAAAATAGATGTTGGCCGATTCTCAGACCTACTCAATATGCTCACAAAATTTCATGAGAATCGGTCAAGCCGTTTCGGAGGAGTACGCGAACGAACACTGTGACACGAGAATTTTATATATAAGATATTATCTAAGCTAGTATCTAAAATATACTTTGTAACTTCTTATCTCTACGAACAAATGAACCGACAATATCAATACACTTCACAATTCATTTCAAAACAGATACTATATCTTTAACATGACAAAGTTATTCCATTAAAAGTTGCTTAAGTTTGTCAACGTCTCATCATTTGACCAACACATTGATTACTATAGTAATGATGGTAAAGTTTTATCAGGGCGGCTTTATCTTACCGTCATTTTTAAGTTCGTGTATCTCAGTGGCGCATCATACTCGTATGTACTCGTAAGTTCGTGATCGTCGTCAACGAAATGGCGGAATTTTTAGACAACCTTAACGTCTCCGACTTGTTTTATCGATTAAAACAACCGGGACCGACAAATTTACGTTAACTCAGAAGCACAGTAACGCTCCGGCCACCCATCAAAGTAGGGGCCGAGCTGAACGTTTCTTAACAATCGCAGTGATCCAACATAGCTTAGTCAAACGTAATATTGAGAGCGTTTACAGGCTGTGAGAGTTCAAAATAATGCGAGCGGTTTTTTTCGGTTTACTGCGGACAGATTATTAAGTATCGAAAAAGTAATGAGTTGCATTGACAGTGGTTTGTACACCAGTTCATAATCTTGCTAGATAGTTTACAAACTAACGGTGTTTATAATCTTATGGTGACATATACATTGCATAGCAAAATGCGACTTTATACTTGCAATAAGGAATTAACTCAAAGTCTGTCGGTTTGTTTCTGGGCGAGCGAGCATATTGAATGCACTTATTGTCTTAAATTAATATTCATTGTTTAGTTATCAAACGTATTTTATAGGTAGTAGTAGGTATACGTATATTTTAACAAATGTTACTATCTAGATAATCTATATATATATAAGAAAGTCGCGACTTTCTTATATATTATATATAAGCGTGTTTGTTACACTATTTATAACTCGAGAACGGCTGAAGCGATTTGGCTGAAAATTGGTGGGGAGGTAGCTTAAAACTAGGAGACGGATATAGGATACTTTTTATCCCGTATTTCCTACGGGAACGGGTGCGCTGTTGGTGAAACCACGGGGCACAGCTAGTGTGGGATAAATATAATGTCCTAATAATAAAACAAGGCATTAATAGGCAAGGCTTGTACCCTGTGTTCGGTGTAAATTAGATCACCTAATTATGTTTTTGTTTTTTACCTGTATAGGTACATACTATAAAATATTAATAAAATAAAACTTGCATGATGTCCGTTAACGTAGGTATTTGGGAATAACAATTGCCTTTATTCGTCTGTATCCTTATCCAAATTATATTTCCTCCGGTCTAATTAAAATATTATTTTATCTATACTAATATTATAAAGCTGAAGAGTTTGTTTTGTTTGTTTGTTTGTTTGTTTGTTTGTTTGTTTGTTTGTTTGTTTAAACGCGCTAATCTCAGAAACTACTGAACCGATTTGAATAATTCTTTCACTGTTAGATAGTCTATTTATCGAGGAAGGTTATAGGCTATTTTTCATCCCGAAATTCCCACGGGAACGGGTACAACGCGGGTAAAACCGCGGGGCGCTGCTAGTAAATTATATAGGTAGATTAGTGTGAATTAATGTAGCAATTAAATTAGGAACTTCCCGAATTCAACATAGGTATATTCTATGCTGCTTAAGGTGGCCATATACGCTACGAGAAATAGCTACGATCAGACTGCACAGTTCGAACGGTACCGATAAATCGCTACATGTATGTTATAAGACTGTACAGTTTCGATTTTTGCTTGTATGCTATGTAAGATAAATTGTACTGTTCGAACTGTACGTACAGTCTGATCGCAGCGATTTCTCGTAGCGTAGGTATATGGCCACCATTATATTACAAATGCAAAAGTCTGTGAGGATGTATGTATGTTTGTTGCTCTTTGAAGCAAAAACAAATTGAACGGATTTGGATGAAACTTTACAGGATTATAGGTTATACATCAGACTAACACATGGGATATATTTTATCCCAAAATTCCCGCGGGAACGGGTACAACGTGGGACGCGGCTAGTATATAATATACCTATTCAGTTATTAAATAAACAACAAACGAAAGCCGTCCCAATTCCCTAGCGACACGTGAAACGTTTTATATTTTTAATACATTAGAGTTAGATATATTTAGATTGATACAACGGGCGGCCGTTCGCGACATATCACGATTGTTCGGGTGAAGGACGCGGAAAGTTCAGCCACAGCGTCGATACGTAAACTAATGATATAAGTAATGGAAAATTGATTTTGGTACACAAACGACTAACCGCCGTACTGAGAGACGCCAAATGTTAATCAGTGATAGAAGTTTTTGGACAAATAAAAGATTTTAAACTACCCATCCGATTTAGATAATTCTTTGTGTTTTGAATAGCCACATTCAACGGGTAGGCTATGGGCTCTTTTCTATCCCAAAATTCAGACGGGAACGGGCACGACGCGGGTAAAACCACAGGGCGCTGCTAGTTTTGATATAAATTTGATATTAAGGGGAGAATCTACATGTATGTCATGCTAAAACGAAGCAGTAATTAGTATGTTTGTTAACTGCGTCATCGGACAATACATACTTGTCAGGCGAGTTGGTAAAAACGTGCTAGTAGCTGGCAGACAGCTGGTATTCCAGTAAGATAGCGACGGTCATGTGTATTCCGACCTTTATTATAGTGTCAAATAATGGGGACACTTTTATATAAATAAGGGAGGGGATTTGTTTACCCGAATCGCTTTAGTCGATTAAACCTTTTTTCGTAGATAGGTTCATTATAAACATTTGGGGATTTGATATCACTACAAAGTATAAAACAAGGTCGCTTTTCGCTGTCTGTTTATCCCTATGTATGCTTAGATCTTTAAAACTACGCAACGGATTTTGATATGGTTTTATTTAATAGACTAGCAGCGCCCCGCGGTTTTACCCGAGTTGTACCCGTTCCCGTGGGAATTTCGGGATGAAAATTAGCCTATAACCTTCCCGTTGAATGTGGCTATTTATTACAAAAAGAATTATTCAAATCGGTTCAGTAGTTTCTGAGATTAGCGCGTTTAAACAAACAAACAAACAAACAATACAAACTGTTCAGCTTTATAATATTAGTATAGATAAAGTGATTCAAGAGGAAGGTTTATATGTATAAAAAAATCCAAAATTCCCACGCGTACGGGCACAACGCGGGTAAAACCGCGGGGCGCTGCGAGTATAAGTATGAAGTAAGGTGAAGGTTAGTTTTGGTAGACGTTTTCGGTAGCGACCGTAGCAGCGGGCAGCAACTGTCGATCGCATTATGCATACTTTGTTTTCAAACTGTACTCTCCTGCTTCTGAGCAAAGGTCTCCCTCAACATCTTCCAAGCGTCCCAGTGCTAGGCTAAATTTTGTCAATCCTCGAGGTTGTCTAGATCGTCATGTATAACATTTAATTCTTATGTAGCGTAATAATAATACGTTATTACTACTAAATACTAATTAACTTACTTATTAGTCTTTTTCACTGTACTGATATCTTCAATGAGAGGAGAGGTAACATACTTTTTAAACTCACACGATTTGCACTCATTAGTATACCAAATGAAACGGGTCTGTATCACGTTAGATAATTTAACGTATTTAAATAAAATACGTACCCGACGTTTCGAGCGAATTACAACGCTCGTGGTCATCCCGTGACCAAAATTATCTAACGCGATACAGACCCGTTTCATCTATACTAATATTATAAAGCTGAAGAGTTTGTTTTGTTTGTTTGTTTGTTTGTTTGTTTGTTTAAACGCGCTAATCTCAGAAACTACTGAACCGATTTGAATAATTCTTTCACTGTTAGATAGTCTATTTATCGAGGAAGGCTATAGGCTACATTTTATCCCGGATTTCCTACGAGAACGGGCACAACGCGGGTAAAACCGCGGGGCACTGCTAGTTTTTTATAATGAGATGAGAGGTATTTGCCCAGCAGTGGGACATTACAGGCTTATACTTTTACTCTTTTTAATAACTTAAAAGTGCGAGAAACACAAACAGTAAATTGTTATTACACCACATTCTTATAATATGCTCTCCGTTCGAATTCGCTGTTAAATTGATGGCCGGAAACTAGTGAGGAGTGTGTTACGTACAATTTACAAGCTAACGGAACCGGGTTAGGTTACAATAATATTTCAGGTAACTGATCAAGGCATGTTGTTTTCTCTTGGCATGAAAGTAATCATTAGCTACCTAGTTTGTTTGTAATAGCACTAACATAAAGTTCCTACATCTAATGTACTGCCTATGGTAGCAAATGGTTGATTGGTGAATAATGAACATTGAAATATTAATCTGACTGACAATCTGAATGTCAGAATGAATCTGAATGTCAGATTTATTCGGTGATCACGAGACATTCCCATACATTTTGACAGTAGACAACCAAAAAGTGTGTTACGGTGACCATAATAGGACGAGATACGATTGTCACTTGTCTCCTAATAATAAAGTTGTGTATACCTACCGTACTCACAGATGGAAGTATATTCTGGACCCATTATAGCTAAGAGTAGTTAATGTACTTACATCTCTAAACTGAGCGATGCCGGCCTCCCCGAGCTCATACATGGAGACGTAGGCAGCTTCTGGTTGAACGAAGAGCTGGCAGAGGACCATCTCCTCGCTTCGGAACATTGACCCCATGGTGGATGCTGGAAGGCATACAACGTATTGATTACAAAGAGGGAGAGGTGACAAAAGTGAATTGAGAAAAAAGTCGTTAGATTGGATTATAAGAGCATAAGAACTCATTGGCCTCCATACTTGATCTGGACCACAAAGGTGATACAACAGGTATAAGAAGTATGTCGATGTGTCTGTTATTCCGACACAACATTGGAGACTGATAAGTGTGCATAGCATCATATAAAATATTTTGCCACTGGGCCATCCGATGAAAATCCAGACCCGACAGCCGAACAGTCGGTAACGAAATTAAAATAACTAATAAGCTATAGATTAATAGAAGATTTTCAAGTGTTGATGTTACCAGAATTTTATTCTATCGTATTTTAGACTTTCAAAACTTCAGAAAAGAAGGTAAGTCAATTCAAAACATACGCATAAAACAATTTTAAAAAGAACATTTTTTAATTTGGAACGTAGAAGTATTCTGAAATTCGATCGGTCACAACAATGTGCAATCACCGTCCAATTCGTATTAGCATTTCACTGGCATATCGCATGCATTTGAATGGCGTCTCGCTGTTATGAAAATACTCGTATATTTGACGGCGGGCGACCAGACGGTCCTCCCACTCAGACACCGGGATGCAGTGGCCTTGCTGCCCATTATGTAGTGTAACTCACTAGCCGCCTTCGCTTATGATACAGAAGTTTCAAGAATATCGTTTCGGATAAACTGTTCTAAGAAAAGGGGCTACGCTGTCTACTCTGATTACCCTGTCTACAGTTCCTGATACGATTTCCAAACGTACTATGATCCTAAAACCACTTTATTAGTCATGGGGTAGTATAGTGTAATGAATTGATTTTTATGTATTTGAAAAATTGAAAAATTTTAAAAATTTTAAAACTATGGCGGTAATGTCCTTTTTTTTAACTTAATTGTTATGTAGCATCGGTGGTCTAGTGGCATGTGGAATCGCCTGCTCAGACTGAGGTCTCGGGTTGAATTCCCGGGTCGATCGAAAACGTGTTTCCTACTTTTCAAACATAGCTCGAGTTTGAGATCACCAACCCGCACTAGCAAGCGTGGTGATTACGCCTAATCCTTCTCACTGTACTGATATCTTCAGTGAGATGAGAGGCCTTTGTCCAGCAGTGGGTCATTACAGGCTTATACATATTTGTTTGTTATGAAGCGTAAAACCACAAAGCTTAACTGAATAAAATTATTGGAATAGCCGAAGCGAAAACAGCTTAATCTAGTTATGTCTTACCGCACGTCTGTCTAGGTGCACGATGTATTTTGGCACTAAGTCTAGGTCGTTAACACAGTTATAATAACTTTGTGGTTCATTACAGTTTTAATGTTCAGTAATTAATTAATTACATTACAGGCGTACATTTTACGCCGCGTTACTGCGATTTGTGTAATCATTAATGCAGTAGTTTGTTATTAAATAACTTTTGTTGGTGTTATCAAGGCTTTGAAAAATATTATGCGTGTTCTCAGTCTTCTTCTTCATCGAGTGGATGGTCAACCTGACCAATCCTGGTGTCAGAGTTATTGAGCTCCAAAGGCCTCTGACATGGCACAGTGAATGATGCCTTTAGGATGTAATTATATTGGAATATTGATATAGCTGTTTATTTCAGTCACCATCCATTAATACGAAGGAGCCCATGGCAACTAAACTTTAAATTTAAATTTAGATCAAGGATGATATAAATTTTAAATTGATTGATTTGGGGGATGCTTCTGACATGCCATTCCATCATTTCTTTGATCTACTGTATATTACATAATAGTATGTATCATCAGTGCATCACACAAAACAGTTTATCTCATTTACAAGTAGATGGGATCACACAAAAAAATAGTTTGTATTATTGACTAGCAGCGCCCCGCAGTTTTACCCGCGTTGTACCCGTTCCCGTGGGAATTTCGGGATGAAAAATAGCTTATAACCTTCCCGTTGAATGTGGCTATCCATTACAAAAAGAATTATTCGAATGGGATTGGTAGGTTCTGAGATTTGCGCTTACCAACACATTTTGCGATTCATTTTTATATTATAGATTACGTTTGTGAATTACAAAGCTTGACATATTCCACTCGCTCGCTATATATTCCACTCACCAGCTAGCAGCTTCTAAATACGCTCAGTCTCTACGAAACTCTAGAAGCTAGCTTATAATGTAACGGCCTTATTCATAAACGCATACTAACAGCATTTTAGCTATCAAATGGTTTGTCCCTTTCTTACATACGCTATTTTCCAAAGAGCAAAAGAGACAAAACATTCACTAACAGTGTTTTAGTTAGAAAGCGTAAAATTTAAAAATCATAGGTGGTGTTTAAAACTCGAGAACGGCTGGACCGATTTAGGTGATTTTGGTTTAAAATGAACTGTAAGCACACTGTAGGCACAACTAGTTAAAGTATCATTATAGTAGTTATATTTGACGAGCACCCCTGGGCCATACTTGTACTTGTAATGTTTTAGAAACGTGTCTTAATGTGCGTTACTACCGTACCTATAGGTGCCGTTATCAAGATCATTGTTTGTGTGCATTTGACATAACTCAGTATGAATCAGTTTTCTTCCTTTACCTATTTTTTATAGTAGTACCGTAAAATGGTCCTACTTTGCTCCAATATTTGCTCCAAATAAAGGGAATTATGAATATTTTTTAAACTATTTATTATGTAATATACTTAGCTGTTTTAATATAAAGAAAAACATGTTGTCTAACACATTTTTATAGGTAAATCAACGTAATAAAGTATTTCATTATATATATAAAACAATGAATAAGGAGCAAAGTTACCCGTGGTCCTGGGTAACTTTGCTCCTGGATATATTTTACATGCAATCTCCATTGTGGAAGCTTTGTGAGCAAAGTTATGCTTTCCTTATTTAAACTATGCTCCAGTGATAATACGCGTAATTACCTTAATCCGCTATGCCGCTTTTGAGATGGAAGTGGCTTTTTCGGATACAAAAAAAAAAAAATTTACGTCTGGCACTAGAGCTGCACCTGTCATAAGAAAGAAATGGCAAAAGAAAAATTTGACAGTTCAGTGTTGCCACTTATAAGTAAAATGTTTTGGGTGCGTTCACAATTAAATGAAATGTTGCAACGATTTGGACATATTAAGCGATAAAACATTTCTCAGAATTGGAGCATAATTAACCCTATAGGAGCAAAATAGGACCATTTTACGGTAGTAGTATTAGCCTGTAATGTCCCACGGCTGGGCAAAGGCCTCTCATCTCACTGAAGATATCAGTACAGTGAGGAGGATTAGGCGCAATCACACGCTTGCCAAATGCGGGTTGGTGGTGTCAAACCTAAGCCATGAACGTTACTGTTACTGTTTCATAGACAATTATGACGCAGACCATAATGCACACTAAGAAAATGTGTATAAACATTTACTTACACAAGTATGGTACAGGGGGCTAGACAAAACTACTTTTTTCTATAAACACTTGTTATATCAAAATGTAAATTAAACAGTTTAAAATTATGAAATTTATTGGATGTAGTTTTATATTTTTTAATAGTAAAAAGTTCTTAATCATTGTCCTTTGATGCTTTCATTCCATACGCTAACCTACATACCATGTACATACAAATAATAGTTAACATTTATATTGTTATCAAACATTATTTTTTATTATTAAACAAAGAAAAAGTTTTAATAAACCTTTCCCTTAATAGATAACAGCCCATTAAGCAACCACCTCATTATGATAACAAGTAACAAAATTAAGTAAACATATCGTTATACAAGAATAGCTGAGACAATAAGAAAGGACATCAAAACACTTAGCATAATCTGTTTGTTAGAACTATGTCTTGATCAGTTCTATCTGTTTTGCAATTGAATACAAGAGAACTGTCTTTACTTTATTTATTTACTAGCAGCGCCCCGCGGTTTTACCCGCGTTGTGCCCGTTCCCGTGGGACTTTTAGGATGAAAACAGCCCATAACCTTAGCGTTGAAATTGGCTATCTATCACAAAAAGAATTATTCAAATCGGACCGGTAATTTCCGAGATTAGCTCGAATATACAAACTTACTTTTACCTCTATATAATATTGGTATAGATTTATACACATTCCCGCAATATCATCACAGATAATACTTTTAAAAATGTTCAATTAACAAAATTTTTACACAACATTCAAAGAAATACAATATTTTTAATGACAAAATGTTGCCCTATGCAATCTTGGTTGAAAGCTTCAAGCTTGATGTAAGGTCACAATGTCAAAAACAAACCTGATAGGTGAACTGCCAAATGATATAGAAAAACAAACAGAATATTTTTGCTCATTTGTCTATTAAAAATGTTTGCAAGCTAACAAGCTGTAAGAATACATAGTGTGTGGCCACAGTGAATGCGCGGTGGCTTACGCGGTGACTTACGCGGTGGCTTACGCGGCGGCGGCGGCGGAGGTGGCCACACTGAGGCGCGAGCTCTAGTAGCGATCAGAAGTATATCAGGGGTTGCAAACAATTTTCGATCAACAATACACAACTAGATTTCGGGTCACGTACAAAATCAAAGCTAAAAAATGTCCTCGTGAATTATAAAATAAATATAAAATAAAATTATAAATATACCTGGACAAATTCACACACGGTTAATTAGACCCAAAGTAAGCTCTAAGCTTGTGTTATGGAATCTAATTAACTGATACTACTACATATACATACACAAATACTTTATAAGAATATATAATTGACACCCAGACATCGTCGCCAACAACTATGTCTGCACATATTGTTGACTCCGGGCGGGAATCGAACCCGCAACCCCCGACACAGTAAGCGCTCTCACTGCCACTGTGCTAACGGGCTTGTTAATTACGTGTGACAGCTTATTTTGTTTTACTACCGAACTGACCAAAAAGTTTTAAAACAGTTCGAAGTTCAACCTAATTACAACCATGACACCTAGCAAATCTTCAAATATTTAAAATTACTACTGTCACTTAGAAACGAAAAGACAACATTTAGTGTGAAATCAACCTTAACGACCTACAAATAAAGTATTTTATTCCCGTGTTTACCTTCCTTTCGTTTCGTTTCTTTTAGAAGAACTACAGATGGAATGGAGTCGTGTTGAACACTTAAATAATTTGTAATATGCACGTAAAAGTTTACTTAAAATTATTTATGTTTTGGGCTATCTAGGTTTGATAGTATACATACTTGTTTTCATTACGATTTTTTTGATAAACTTGATAGTATAACTCTGCAAATATAGATCCTAGCGTATATATTAAATAATAATGATCAAACTTACTGTCATTTTTGCTCTAGAGTTGAAAATTAACGAGTTATTTCAGAAAAACTAAAAAAAAAAGAACTTAAAACAAGATGGCGGCGAATACTCTACCGGGATTAGTTACAAAATCGAAATTTATAAGTCCAACCACCCCCCCACGACATAAAAAAAAAATCGCCCCCCGGATAAATAAATTATTACTACAAAACAAATCTACTCCATGTTTCTGCTGTTCTGTTTCACAAAATTTGCGCCAACGTTGGCCAAACATTTGTAGCGGTGACTTCAAATCAGTATTTTTTTTCAAAATTTGATATTATTTTGTTTAAAAGCTTAAAATATAACTTATTCTACATGTACTCACAGAAAGTAAGACACTCCGGCCGTTAAATTGTTTTTCCGGCCATTATTTTTGCAACTTTTTTGGCTGTGGTTCGAGGGAACTAAATAAAAGAGTGGCTCACTTTTCAAATGAGACCCTAAGCACCCAGACGTATTATTTGCGCTGACCCGAAATCTAGTGTGTATTGTTGATCGAAGCCATTTTACGTCAAAACGCCGAGCGGTAAGACCACTGGTTTGATACACCTGCCACCCGCTTGCAGTGTTGCCGTTCTAGAGACTTTGTCGCTGGATCTAGCGGAATTCATAAGTGGTTAGCGGCAAAAAAAAATGAGCTAGCGACAAAAATATATTTAGAGACTTCTAGCGGATTTTGAGCCGTTGTAAATGTGACTTTTTTTTCGAAAATATATGAAGAATAATGTGTTTTTTAAGACCACCACTACACCTTAACAACCATAAACATCCGTTCTGGCACAAAATATTCTATTTCAACCCCACAATGTGTCTCGTTCACAATCTTTTTCTAAATAGATAATATACCTGGTTTAATACTTATTCATATTAAGCTATTGCATAGCTTCTATCGCGGGCCTTGAGCGCGGGGACCGAATCCAGAAATTCCGTAACGAAAAAACCTCACGCTCCCCAATAACGCCATCTAGTGATAAAAAAAATAACTATGCAATAGCTTTACCGCGGCAGTCCCCGAGTGCCACACCCACGTCTCTTTTTTTTAGCTGATTTTCAAATGTCCTGCTGGCAACATCCACGTAAAATGATACTAAACGAGAATTCCCCTGTTGTGATTTTTTGAATAAATGTGTTGATTTTATTTTTTTGTTATTTTTTGTGAAAAATGAAAATATTTGCCAAAATTAAACGATCGGCGCCCTCTCAAAACCCCAATTTATAAGGCGCGAACTTCGAGATTAGACTTGAACGTCAGCGATAAGATTTAGCGACTTCTAGCGGATTAAAAAAAATATATTTACCAATATTTAGCGGAATTTTTCATATTACTAGGGACTTTTAATTTTGTAGAACGGCAACACTGCCCGCTTGTTAAGTCGCTCGCCGCCTAGGCCCGCACTGTGGACACAACGCGCGGATCGGTGCGTTTGAAATCACCGCGCGCGGAGTCGCTCGGTCTTGTCGCGCTAGGCTTCCGCCTAGTCACTTCAGTATGGACACTTACACGCGTTTCATACGTTTGATATTTCGCGCCCGCCGTCGCCACCGCGCTAGGCCCGCAGTATGGACGCACACATTACTCGCTCATTGAACTCACCGGCTCGCAGCGTGTAACATCTGAGCGAAATTTCAAGCTGCGATTATCATAGCAAACACCAAAATTAAAATATTTTCAGAGTTGTCTTAATTGTGTCTCTAGATTAGATTGGAATTTAATGTTTCTTAAAGCAAAAAACGCTAGATGCAGAATTGTCTGGTTATTATCTAAAATAAATATAAAATCATCATAGTTATGTTTAACGGTGGATTAAGATTTAATGTCACCTTAAATACATATTGGAAGTTTGTTACCTATAGAAGCGTTTGCCACTAAAAGTTCAATGTCACTTTGCATTATTTTTATATTTTGCTTTCAGCTGTTTCATCTACAGCTTTCTTAGAGATAGATAGAGATAGATAATATAAAGCTTTGATTTGCTGGAAATCAGTGATACCTATAGAAAACTTTTATCACTTTATGGGGTGTTCATTGAAATGGTTAAGCTTTTATTCTTGCACTGTTGCTCACTCGCTGAAGATATTAGTAGTACTCGTAATGCATGCTAGGAGCAAACATTAATTCAGCTTATGACAGGTTATTATTAATTGATATTGCCTTAAAATTCCACAATACAAATGACTGAGACGAGCCCAGGCATGCTTGAATCGAGACGCTAGGTATTGTATTTTTGTATTTGGACTGTTTCCAAATAGTACTCTTAGCTTATCACAAATATTGTTCATGTACAAATATTCATTGATACCATTATCTATAGAAGTCTATTTAGTCTATACCAGTTAAACAATGTTATTTTTAAACGTAGCAACCGTTCGCGTACTCCATTAATCTTTTATTCAGCCAGTTATAATATATTTTTGAATTTCGACCGGTGTTCTACAACCAATAGCGGTCGATTAAGAAATTGATCGAGTCTTGCGAATTACATTGAAATTGTGACAGATTTTTAAAAAACTTACGTACTTTTATGTAAATCCTTTTTTGTTTGATTAAATTCACAAGTCACTGACACAGTTAATTGGTAATTGTTCGTGATATTGTGTTTTGTTTGGAGGTAGGGCGATACGGCCACAATGGACGGCCAGAACGCGATTACTGATATTCTTCATACAGAAGCACCGCGTACAGATTACATAGTAGTTAGTTCACTGTTTAGAGCACAGATTAATGAACAGTTTGTATGGTGCGTATAGAATGTAGGAGTTGTTATGATATGATAGTATGTAGGAGCGAAATGTTCAAAGTATTATTTTATTAACAGCTTGTCTGTGTGTTTGTGCAATGTACTAATGGTGTTAAGATGTTTTGACTGTATTACGCGGGTTTATGATTGAGTTTTATATTGAACGGGACGAATGATTTATTGCTCGTAAATGTTTTATGTTTACTTTAATTATGAATTAAATAATTTTTAAGAATTACAATTTTTGAAAAGACAAATTTTAATGTTGCATTGAATTTATGAAAGGCAGCAAAGGAAAGACGATAAGAACTTAATTATTACGAATTTAAACTTACGATTACGGATACACTTCGCTTTTATTTAACACTAGCAGCGCCCCGTGGTTTTACCCACGTCGTTCCCGTTCCCATTGGAATTTCGGGATGAAAAATAGCCTATAACCTTCCCGTTGAATGTGGCTATCTATTACAAAAAGAATTATTCAAATCGAACGGGTAATTCCTGAGATTAGCTCGAACATACAAACAAACAAACAAACTTACTTTTACCTATTTATAATATTAGTATAGATTTTTATCTGACATTTGGGTTCCTTTACACAAACCGTTGTCACAGAAGTCTTAATTATTAGGTAAAAAGGAAGAATATTTTTGAAAAAATCGCCATTTTATTATATAACTAAATTGATATTTTTATCAAAATAATTAGACATCATTTCACCAACAGCCGCTGCTCCAGTTGCCGATTGATAATGTTTATAAATTCATTTGTACACGTCGGGCTTGAACCCACGCCATCCGATTTGGAAGCCGCAGTCATTACCACTCAACCGTTACTTGTGTTTTATGTCTTCGAGAGAAAAGTTTCGTAAATTAATTAATTAACTTCAGATGATTACAATCGTGATTACATTTAATCCTCCTCACTGTACTGATACCCTTCGATGACCTTTTGCCCGGCGGTGGAACATTACATACTATTATAATTTTGAAATGTGAGTTTCATATTTTGTTTGATTTTGATTTATATATTTATATTAGCTGTGCCCCGCGGTTTCACCCGCAGCGCCCCCGTTCCCGTGGGAATTTTGAGATTTTTATTCCTTATTTTTCTTATTAATCATCCAATTTGGTGCAGTCGTTCTGAAGTTACCTATGCGCTTACCAACAGATTCAGCGATTCATTTTTATATTATAGATTTGCACTCATTATGAATATACGAATCGGATCTATATCGCGTTCAAATTATAGCGTATGGACAAAATAACAAACGTATTTAAAAATAAGTTTTAGATTGAATGCCATTGTCCCTATTCGTTTATTTATAATGAGTACGAATCGTGTCCCAGCGCCTCGCGGTTTTCCCCGTGTTGTGTTCGTTCCCGTGGAAACTTTTGGGAGCGAAAATGAATTAAAACCTTTCCGTCAAATGTACAAAAATAATTATTCAATTATAATACTAATATTATAAAGAGGTAAAAGTAAGATTGTTTGTTCGTATCTTGGGAATAACCTTTCCAATCCCAATAATTATTTTTGTAATGGATAGCCACATTCAACGGGAATGTTATAGGTCATTTTCATCCCGAAATTCCCACAGGAACGGGAACAGGACGGGTAAAAACACGGGGCACTGCTAGTTACATTATAAAGCAGTATTATTCATAAGTTCAATGCGCAAAAGTAATGAGGAGTACTTTGTAAGCGGTCACGAACTTTGCACCCCTTAAGCCAGGTTTTCACTTCGTGTTCTCAACAGTACTGAGCGAACATTCGTACGTTCTCGATAAATGAAAACACTGTTGCGAGCAAATGTTCGTTGAGTGATGATCTGTAGCGAACTATTTGGTAAATTTTCCGTTTTGTTCGAACAACGGCTCTGAGCATTTGTTCTCAACGTTTGTTTTAGTGCTTTGAGCATAAGTGAAAACGCAGCTAAACAACTTTTGCGTACTAACTATTGAAGTGACTGTAACGTACCTGATTCAAAGAGTTACTACGAGTATACTGGGATAATTAATTACTTGTATTATTTTTTAAATATCCTAAGACTAAGGTCTGTCAATTGAAGAATAATTTAAAAATGTGTTCTTTATTTGTGATTCTGGTTTCGTTTAATCCTCCTTACTGTATAATGATGAAAATTCCTTTTTCTCTGAAAGTGATTCACTATTTAGACTTGCTAGAGGTTAAAGTCATTGAGACTGTTTCAATACTTTTGCGTTGACTTTTTTCTAAGCATTAATATTGTCACTATTTCGCAGGAACTCTATTCGTAAGCACTGTATTACGCTACAATAACTACTATAGTAGATATTTATTTAATTACAATTATAATAACACTATATATTTTCATAATTAAATATAATAACAGGAGCAATGGGAATAAACCTAATCGCCACACCTTCACCAACATAAAATGATCTCGGTATCATTTCACAATGGCGCTTGTTGTTCCTTAAAATAGATATTAGAGGGGGGCCGGTGGGGTCAGGTTATGACGGTCGGTGTTATATAGGTCGGGTCATTGGTGCCAATGAATGTTTCGTATAATTAGTTTAGCCGGTCTATGGTGAATCATGCAACTTGATGCAGTGGAGTGATCGACTCACTTGAAGTTGATATACTAATCATGCAAGATATTAAGTGCAGTGAGCAAAGAGGCATTTGTCCAAGAGTGGGACATAACAGGCTAAAACAGAGAGTATTAGCCTGTTAAACAATTATTTATTCATTTTTCTATTAACAGCTACAACAAATTAGTGTATAATAAAAGCATTTTAAAAAAGTGGTTATTTTAATATGCCTCTTACAGGCATCCACAGCATTCAATACTTACTGTCATGCAAATAGGCTAAAACGACAAATTTATAGCTACGCCTGTGGTTGTCATTCCGATCCCTTAGCCTTTTCCATTTACACACTATCGTACTTCGGAGGGCACGGTAGAGGTGACTCAAGGGCGTAGCCAAAAAAGAGCAGACCCCATAATCTCTTTACATTAAAGTAAAGTATTAGCCTGTAATTTCCCACTGCTGGGCAAAGGCCTCTCGTCTCACTGAAGATATCAGTGCAGTGAGGATGATTAGGCATAATCACTACATTATAATACGTGCCATTTATTTCCTATTTTGACCCCACTTAGGTCACTAGACCAAGCCTTGCCCCTCCCCAGGGTAGCACCTGGCAACGACCTTGGTCCCATTTGTTTCTGCTTGACTGTTTGATCTATCGTGAACTATATCGCTAATTATTCCGGGAAGATACTCGTAACTAAACGGATACCCTCGTGGATGAGTTATCGATATCATATCGCAGGTCTGTAGGTACTAAAACTTCAGCATCACTTTTATCTCATGAGATGATGACGATTCTTAAAAATTAGCATCACATCAGGCGTTCGCTCTATTTTTTCTTAGTATTAGTAATAATAGTATTAATAATAATAATAATAATAAAATAGTTTATTGCAACAAAAATATACATACACTGTGGCTTACAAATTACATTTTCGTACGTATTTATGTCATAGAAGGTTGACCAACTGATACCTAAGCTAGGAAAACCTGTATTATAGGTATCAGTGATTACTCCATTATGCATTTTGATTGAAACTTAAGGACGTGATGTACAAAACACGGTTACGTAAAACTTATGATCTAGACTTATTATATAAATAACAAACTTTGTGTGTGTGCACGATCGTTGTGTGTGTGTGTGTGTGTGTGTGTGTGTGTGTGTGTGTGTGTGTGTGTGTGTGTGTGTGTGTGTGTGTGTGTGTGTGTGTGTGTGTGTGTGTGTGTGTGTGTGTGAGTGTGTAGGAGAATATAATATAGGTAAATAAGAGTTTTGGGCGTATGTATCAATCAGCAAACATTTTTACTATCCAAAAGTGACTCGGTTTGGTCATAGGTCAGTGACACCAACCATTTACGAACGCTTCTTTTACAATTGCCAGAAGTCATATTAAATATATTTAGGTGGGAATTTATTTCGTTATAGATTCTACCACTTGTTGTGCTGTAATGTCGTCTTGCCAATTTGGTACGAGTCCTACCTATCGGGAATATGATATATTTGCGCCTTCCGGTTGGCTCTTTAATAGGTCGACCTAGGTGTTTGCGTAGAACAATCTGTTGGATGTAGAGCTGACGCACTGTGAGTAATTGACATTCAGAGTATAGTTTTGAAGTGGAATATCTCAGGGGTTTGTTCAGCATAACTTTGAGAACTGTTCTTTGTGCCACCTCTAGCTGTTTTAGGGTCGTCTTAGGAGCTCCACCCCAAATAGGTATACAATATCCAAGCAACGATTGACACAGAGCCAGGTATACTAAGACTTTGGTATTTAAGTCCGCGGAGTACCGAAGTTTCTTGAACACAAATATAAGCTTTCTAGTCCTAGCAGTCAGAGTATCTATATATTCATGCCACAATAAACCTTGGTCTATTTGGATGCCAAGATATTTTACACACGTGACCTTAGCTAAGCTCTGGCAGTTACAGTCGTCGTTTGTAGGACTAGCACATGAATGAGCTGTAATGTTAAAGTTACTTGGCGGAAGAAGATTAGTTCTTAGAGAAAACGGGATAAACTGTGATTTGGTGACATTTAAACATAGATTATTTTGAGACAACCACTCTAAAACAGCTTGAAGAGCAGTCTCAGCAAGATCTTTAGATTCGGCCCAGTTTTCTCCGTCTATGATAAGTGCAGTGTCATCGGCATATGAGAAAACTTTACAATTTTTGGATTGGATTGTTATTAGCCTGTTAAGTCCCATTGCTGGGCAAAGGCCTCCCATTTCACTGAAGATATCAGCATATGAAGATTAGGCATACCACGCATGCCAAATGCTGGTTGGTGATTCCAAATTCGAGCCATGTTTAAAAAGTAGGAAACCTGTTTTTGCTCGATCCGGGAATTGAACCTGGGACCTCAATCGTGGCAGGCGAATGCACATACTTACTAGCAGACGACCGAGGCGTTGCCTTTGTAATTAGCCGAAATTAAAAACACTCTTTAAAATACAATACAGTTGTAGCTACGTAGCTACTTGGGTAGATTGAGTTCTTAGTTCATCAGTTATCATTTCTAAGAATGTCCCACTTTCGTGAATGGACCAATTCCCGAGATCTGTGACGTATGACATGGTCTCTTTGTTAGGTTATTTATTACAATAGCCACACTGAACACTGTGTAAGTTGAAGTCCAGGAACTTTCCAGTGATGAATACAAATATTTAATGTTGTAATAAAGCAATATTACTGTCTGTAGAGAGAAAATATAGATATTTAAATTTTAAACGATTCAAACATTTCAGATAACAGCATCTAGATAGGTAATTAATTATTTTGGTGTCGTAATTTTTTAATGTTGGTTAATGTCGAACAGTGCCATCTATGAGAAATGTTCAGAACTAGGTATTATTATTGGTTGTGCTTATAATGGTACTTATTTAGTTCTGTAAAATTGTTGCAGGTGGCGCTGTTTTAAAAACTATATATTCGGAGGAGCTTTTGGTGCGCTACGGTTGCAGAAAGCTTTCTTTTATGTAAAAGTTGAAATTGTGTCTCTTATATCATTGATATTATTTATTTCTATTTTTATTTATTTTTATTTTTTTATTATGTAATGAAATAAAAATAAATTAATATACGACTACAAGATTTTATTTATTTTGATTCTTATTGAGATTATTATAACGATCCCATTATGTCATTGCCTTTTTGTTTGAATAATATAGTTATCTTCTTATAAACAAGTTAATATATAAATAATTCCCATTTCCTAGTTCTCATTATTAATCACCCATCTTCTGAAACAGATATTCAGACGCCTCTGAGAGTTGTAATTTAATTTAATTCATTTTTGACAACTATGTATTTGATGAAATTGTATAAGATTTGGCTGCATGGTTTAAGAAACGTTCGACTATTCGATCATATGGGAATAAAACAAGTGAATACCTACATTATTTAAATAAAGAACAGTGATTCAACTAATCCTTAAACCATGAACAAATTCATTTGACCAACAAAACAAATGAAGCAGAAACAATTTAAAAAAGAACTAAAGCGATCCAAACGAGCGGAAACCACCCCACAGAATGGAATGGAAAACATATTTCGAATGAGAGATAGCTAGAGCTACAAAGGGTAAGAAAATCCACCCGGTACAATGAAGCTGTGAGAGGAGACCGCAGTCGCGTTTGAACCTTCATCCGAACCACACGAGTTCCATTTTCAATTTATAAAAAAAATAATTCCCGCCGTTTCCCGCGATGCTAACCATCGACAATTAAAAAATACAATGGATACGACGTCACAAATAGGTACAGTTTTTGTTCTCTTATGTTATTGTTAAGTTAAACGTCTATGTGTTTGATCTAAGAAGGTCGCATCGCCTGGTGAGTGAGGTTTTATTCGTATTGATGTTGTTGTCAAAACAAGCCGGTGTTGGGTTTTGGAGGATTATTTTGTGATAAATTGTAATTAGTAATTGTTATAAGGATTATGAAAATGTGAATTTGTAAAAAATATAACATATATTTTTTACAAATTCATCTCTTTGGAATACACATAATGAGTTATACTTATCAAGCAATAAGCAGTATTTGTGTAAGGCACATGAAATCTATGCATGTGGTATTGGGCACTTAATTTCATTTCGCACATACATTTTTAACTCTCTGATAAAATACATGCATGTTGGTCTCGATAATTTTATATTTTCGATGCATTTGAATTAATATTAAAATATTAAAGTTCAACTGTAGATAGGTTAAGTAAAAGTGTTTTGAAAATTAAAAATCAATTTATTTATTGAAGTAAATAAAATCTTTTTAGCGACGTTATGCACTTTTTTGATGGGTAAAAAATGTTAAACTCGCGTCACACGTGACCTGATCGAAAATTCGTAAGACGTTTTAACGTTAGTATTAAATTTTTCATTTCTGCTAGCACTCTCGGAGTGCAACCCGTTGTTTTTAACATAAATTGCTCTACTAATGTCAATATTTTATTGGTAGAAACTTAGAAACGAACTCTATCAACTACAAAAATATAAGTAGAGTTAGCGATAGACGGTTCCTTTTGTCGGCAGTCGGATTCGAATTTTGAATGGATGTCGGTGCCTCTGTTACTATGGGGACGGACACAAAACCGTAGCTCAACTAAATAGCTCCATAAATACATTATTAAATGAAAAATAAATAAAAGCACGAATAAAAGGAGACTTTAGCGAAGTAATTTTTCACTTAAGGCTAAAATTGTTAAATTATTACATTAATTTATAGTTACTACATGTTTACTTGCATAAAGTAATGTAGATACTTAATACGTAAATTTAAATAATAAAATTCTCATTTAACTACATTTATTTTATTGTTTATACGCGATTATTTAACCGCGATTGATACCTAATGCTTTATTATATAAACTTTGTATTTCAATAATAAGCTCAACCAATGTTAATAACTATGCTTGCATAATATTTTGAAAACAAGCTTCTAACAGAACAGATTTATTTAGAATACTTTAAATACATTGTTATAGCACGTGGAAGTTACGTAGCTACAGTAAAAGACTACACGTTTTGCTCATTGGTGATAGGAGACTAGTTTGTTTGTAATGAAGTTTGTCTATCGGTTGTAACAGTAGTGTACAGTATTTCTTATTGTTATAAAGTCTAAATTCTTATTAGTGGCGTGCCACAGAGATAACATTACATAAACCAAAACCATTAAATGATTTCCCTCTATAGGCCAATGAACAAGATATGTTGCCATCTGTTGTATGAATACGTAAAAAATATATCAATTATATCGAATATACCGAAACTCAAAGCGTGTAGTACAGTTGCCAACCCTAATATAAAAGTTATTACAAACTTTAGAAAGCTCTCCAAAACGGCAATTAAAATTTCCAGCACCAACATTTTACCAAACCCTTGTACAAAAACCGGGTATTATTTCAAAAATTATCAGCCAATACTAACTGTCAAAGGGAATGTATCAATCCAATTTCATTCTTAAAAGAGTGAACGTAATCTGTTCGTCTTTTTATTACTTTTAGTTTGCTTTTAGTTAGGGTTTGAACCCTTTGTTCGGATCACGTAGGGTCCTTTTATAGTTCAACAATAGTGCGTTACAATAATAGTGAAGGGGCGAGGGATGTGTGGAGATAATGGTAGATACGATAAATTAGCCGGTCTCCATCTAATCGAACGAAAGTATTATTAACCGATCGGATTTGAGAGGGCACTTTTGTAGCTGGTGTTGTTAACTGGATTATACTTTTTGGCGGGATGGTACCGTGATAGAGAATTGGGAAATGTATCTTATGTTGTGATAATCTATTAAGAAGTAGAATCTTAGCAAAAAAAGATAATAGCATTATTAGAATAAATAGAATTCAAGTATTTGAATGCTATTTATTTCATTAAGTGACTTCATTAAAGTCTCTTGTACCACAGTTCCTGTAAAAATGTAGAATTAAAAGCGAAGGATATCCGTAAACGAAGTTTCATTAAAAAGAAGTAGTGTATGCTACCTTAGAAACCAATTTCCAAATACTGATTTTCATATGTTTTCGAATCATACACGACGCCTTACATAAAAATGTTTAATTACCATCTCCCTTCATTTGTTTTGAAGTTATTAAAAACAAAATCTATTTGAATTAGCAATGAGCAACACAACACTCGCTCAATCTATACGATACGCACCAACTATCGTACAATAAACGAACGTACTCTATCATATAACATGTGCCGACTACGTAGAGCAATCAAGAGTAAATATGCAAATACTAGTTCCCGAAGGTCGTGTTTGTTGAACATTTGCGATTCAATAAGTCTGGAGAAGATTGGAGCAGCCAATTGACGGTCTGATATCTTTCATACAGGATGTTAGATACACGTGCATCCTCTTCGCGACAAATGAGATACGGGAATGAAGTTTTCTTAATCAACTTTTGTTGGAGATTGAAGATGGGTTTTTATTACTACTAGAAAGGCTTTAGTTTAACATCCTTTTATGGTATTGAATTGGGAGTACTTGGAATTAGCTAACGGATATGTGTTATAATAGGTATTCCAGAAATTATGTGACTATGATGGCGACATAATTACGTCAAGCTATCGATAAATCCTCTTTTCTGATTGGTGGAATATTTTAAATTCTAAAGGCCTTATTCATATACGCTTACTAGCAGCATTTTAGCTATCAAATGGTTTGTCCCTTTCTGACATACGCTATTTTCCAAAGAGTAAAAGAGACAAAACACTCACTGACAGTATTTTAGTTAGAAAGCGGTTATGAATAAGGCAGTAATTGTTTAATAATCAAGATTTTTACTGAGCTTTCTTCTACGGGATCAAATCTTCTTTACCTCCTTTTGTCGAACAAATTATTCCTTTTTGTATCACAACTCCTATAACCATTTCAATCCTACAACCATTCTGCTCTTCTCATTCTTTCAAAACCTAAAACCTACATCATGTCACATCGTTCCCTCATTTATTCTCAACAAAATCAGATCATTCCTTCCAACTAACTGTGTTATGCTTATCTTCACAAAACTTGATACAACTTGATGGACGAGTATTAAACTTGTCAGTACCATCTGTTAGCTTGAAGGGGAGCTGATTACCAAAGTAACTTGTCATGGCTACTTTGTGATTTCATTTCGAGTTGATCAATGCGGGTTGGTAGTATGACTCATTACACGATACTGGGATTTGTTTTCATTAAATAGAAGTTTTTAACCAATGTTGAGATTTGTTTTACGATGCACGTAACAGAGAAGGTGTGGTGATTATACTTACTCTCTTTTCATAACTTACTTACGTTAAAGAAAGGGCATTATCCAGTTGTCTGTATCACTACATAGTATAAAACAAAGTCGCTTTCTGTTGTCTGTCCCTATGTATGCTTAGATCTTTAAAACTACGCAATAGATTTTGATGCGGTTTTTTTATATAGATAGAGTGATTCAAGAGGAAGGTTTATATGTATAAAAATACTCGAAATTCCCACGGGAACTGGCACAATGCGGGTAAAACCGCGGGGCGCTGCTAGTGAAGTAATAAGCATTTGTTTAGGCTAACTTTTAGTATGTTCATGAAGATATGACTAATTATATCCTGTGTGACCTATGAAACATACTTTGAACCTTGTCATAGTCTAGCTTTTACTCGTATACACCTTAAGCGCAAGACACACACAGTGTGGATGCGGGCCGGATGCGGACCGGGTGCGGGCCGGTTGCTGGGCGGGCGTTGTATTCATTGTATGAAGTGTGTCGCACTGGCACGTTACGGGTCCGCAACCGACCCGCATCCGCACTCTTTGTGTCTCGTTTCATTTGCCAATGAAAATTCTATGATAATTAATTAATATAGAGAGACTCACTTTATATTAAACACCTTTATATTTAGAAATATCTAACATGGTTTACCTATATAAAGACAAATGTGATCACAAGATAGCAATTTTATTGTATTAATTAGTCAACCCATAACGTTAGATCAGTAATATCTGTATGGTTATATCAACGTTTGTCGGTGAAGGTAAACCTCGTACGTAATCACATGATTTACTTCGACATTTTACTCGCAAATATAATATGTACGTCAGAGGAAATTAGATAGACGGACTGTTTATACAATGAAAATATATGGACGATTGAGGTTAAACTTAGAACATTTTATTGACTACCAGCGCCCCGCGGTTTTACCCGTTCCCGTGGGAATTTCGGGATGAAAAATAGCCTATAACCTACCCGTTGAATGTGGCTAAAAAGAATTAGGTATTCAAATCGGACTGATAATTCCTGAGATTACCTCGAACATACAAACAAACAAACTTACAAATTTTACCTCTTTATAATATTAGTATGGAGACAAACATTTTGATTTTCAGTTGTGTTACATATTAGATAGGATTCTTGTATATTTTAACAGTTTTAATACTTTCTTCTAGTTCTCTAGCTTTTCCACGTAGACAGAAAGAGAAAGCATGTTTTTAATTGTATACCGTAAATGTACGAATTAAGATTTATGAAAACGAGGTATGAAGACTAGCAACGAATATCATTCCCATTAATAAGACCATTAGGTAAGAATGCACAATCGCAATTGGAAAAAACTTTAACACTTAATACGAAAACATAAATTTTAATCTTTCCGTCTATTATTTTTGCACCGTCTGAGCTAAACCATAAAATAATTTGCTCAAGTCTGAGTTTTCTCAAACAAATGAACCTAACATTTAATTAATATCTTAAATGTATGCAAATTTTTGTTTGAATTGTGGCTGTTGATTTTCGTGGTGATTTAATGTTTAAATGCTGTCTTTGATGGTTTAAAGACTTGTGAAAAATCTAGTTTGTTCTAGACAGTTTATATCAAGTAGGTATTCAGGCGGTTATGTCTTGTTGCCTTTTGTTAACTTATTGCAGATTTTGTAACATTTTGATCTAAGCGCTACCGTGCTTCGGACGGCTATCTAAAATGTCGGTCCCGGTTGTTTCAATCGTTAGACCATGTCGGCGGTCTTGTGGCGGTCTAAAATCTCCGACATTAGAATTGACCACTAATTTGCATGTAGGTATGTACTTACTTTGTTGCCGACTAACCATAGTGCAAATAGCTCATGAAAAATTTGAGGAATTTAGTACCTTGTCAGTTTAAATAAATGAAAGTTTACGTCTCAATTGCGCGTTTACGCTTATTTCTTAATCCTAGGAGTCATTCCACAAAAGTAGAAAATTGGTCTTATCCCATCACATGATTACGAGCTGGGAATAGCCTTGGTACGTTTTAGCCTACTGCCCAGTATTTACATACCACGTATCATATACAAAAGCCAAAATTATTAAGGTTATGTTTGTTATCTTTTGTTGCTTTGTTGCTAATACTGATGGTACGCTGTACCCAAAGCCGTCAATAAATCGGTAATTAACTAATTGACGAGGTTTTATCACACATGTCTAAATTCTTCATATTATTCTCTCCAAAAGAATCACTTGACGACTCTGAGTGCAACGGCGAGTGCTAATAAATAAAAAGTGGTTCTTTCTTTAAAAGTAGTTCTTTCTTTAAAAGTAGTTCTTTTTTTAAAAGCGGTTCTTTTTTTAAAAGCGGTTCTTATTTTAAATGTAATTCTTTTTTTAAAGTAGCTGTAATAACTTTATGGAGTTGTAATGTGCATGTAGAGTCGCAAATGCATCGATCCATCTTCCCTTGCGCATAAATTATGTAGGGATTAAAAGGGGTTACCGTTAACCGTTAGAAAAACGTTAGTTAGTTTGGCGTAAAAACTTGATATATTGTTAACCCTAGTGGTGAAGTTTTGTGTTGTTAGTTCTTTGTTATGAATTTTAACAGTATTTTTTAAGCTTTTGGATAATTTTGTTTTATTTACGAATTAGCAGCGTAACTTCACTATCTTTAAAACCGTTAGTTGTATTATTTCCTAAAAAAAACCCTTAGGCAATAATTTAACAGATATTTGCTATAAAGAATCGCCGGATTTGTTCAAAGTTCTGCACATTTTTTAAGTTTGTTTCTGTTATATTCCTATAGATATAGATTACATCATAGACAAGAAATAACAACCACCTCTATCATATCTCTATCGCACCCAAACCACACCCTAATCTATCCCCTAGTTTTCCAAAACAAATGAATACTAAATTCCCCAACCAACCCCACACAAAGTAACAAAACTCTGTTTCTAAACTTTGAATTTACTCACAATTTATTCAAGTGAAGCTAATAAGTAGAATGTTGGAGTTAAATTAGACGGTGGTTGTTTAATCTTTGACCTGGTTGTGATGATCTGTTTGTGCTGCGCTCTGGGGATCGAATCATAGCGCTGCATTGTATTAAATCTCATCTTACTCGGTGCATACTATTATGTGATTGGGGTGGTGGTCTAACTTATGATAAAAGCGCGGAAGACTTTCAAAGATATGTATTAGCCATTTGTAGATGCTTGGTTACAAAATATGTAGTAAGTAAAGTAAGTTTGTTTATAGGCTTACGTCTTCCGACATGTTCTATCGAGAGAAACAATTCGAACCGACTACTTAATGTGCTCTGTGAAGCACGGTAGCGCTCAGATTGAAATGCTTCTACCGGCCACCCATCCAAGTGGGGACAGCTGCACGTTCGTTAACAATAGCAATGAGTTAACATCGCTTAGTTAAACTAAACCGACGTTACAAAATCTAAATTCAAAGTCCATTTCTCGTCTTCTATTCAGACATTTACCGCCATAATCATAAAGGATATTTAACTTAAACAGTGTTTTAAAGTGTTTTGTCTCTTTCGCTCTTTGGCAAATAGCGTATGTTGGAAAGGGACAAACCATTTGATAGCTAAAGTGCTGTTATTAAGCGTTTATGAATAAGGCACTAACTCGCTATCTCTCACACCTTAAACCACAACAAAGTTAGGTTGATTACTAAGACAGATTTCAATCAAAGCGGGAACAGAGTTGTTTTTGTATGGCGGCGCTGAAATGGGGGCAGCCTCCGAACAGATAGACGAACAATTTTTATTTTATATAGTTATTGTGACAACGATTCAATGGGTCATTATTTGTTAGTAAGAGAGGGTCGTTACTTTTTATATTTTTATTGATTTGTATTGTTGTAGAGATACAATGTTTTAGTATAAACTGTGATGTATGAGTGCTGTTTGAGTATGATGTGGGATTGCCCTTATGTACGAGTAATAATATTAATAGGTACTTGTACTACATAATATAACTCTTGCAGAAACGAAGCTTTTCTAGATAACTTATTGCATAGAGCAATAGCTATTCCAGTTATTGTAAACCATGGGGTAATGTCCATCAGGCACAACAAAAGAAGTTATTATTATAAACTTACTAGCAGCGCCCCGCGGTTTTACCCGCGTTGTGCCCGTTCCCGTGGGAATTTCGGGATAAAATGTAGCCTATAGCCTTCCTCGATAAATAGACTATCTAACAGTGAAAGAATTATTCAAATCGGTTCAGTAGTTTCTGAGATTAGCGCGTTTAAACAAACAAACAAACAAACAAAACAAACTCTTCAGCTTTATAATATTAGTATAGATAACAGCGCCTGCGAAGGACAGGGAGAGTTGGAAGCGTTTGGGAGAGTCCTTTGCTCAGCAGTGGGACGATATAGGTTAAGAAAAAAAAACAGCGCCCCGCGGTTTTATCCGCATTGTACCAGTTCCTTTAAAAATTTCGAGAAGAAAAATAGCCTATTACCTTCCTGTTGAATGTGGCTATCCATTCCATAAAGAATTAATCAAATCGGATTTATAGTTTTTGAAATTAGCGCGTTTAAACAAAAAAAAAACCTATTCAGCTTTATAATACATAGCAGCGCCCCGCGGTTTTACTCGCGTTGTGTCCATTCCTGTGAGAATTTCGGGATGAAAAATAGCCTATGTTACTCGTGGATAACGTAGCTTTCGAATGGTGAAAGAATTTTTTAAAACGGTCCAGTAGTTTTTGAGCCTATTCATTACAAACAAACAAAGTTTTCCTCTTTATAATATTAGTGTAGAAGTATAGACATGGCCTAACATCTTCCAACCTGTTTCGTCCTGGTATTAGCGGAACAATCTCTATCGCATTATGATTGCAGTCTAGAGAACTTAAACTATTACTAGAAATTACATAATAATCGCAAATGATTCCTCAGGTGTAGTTATAATGTCAATATCAGTTTGTTCTACAGATTCTTAGTTATTCTATGTATCTTTAATTGCTTTGATGACATAACGATGTTTAACTAACTTAAACAATTATAAGTATCGCACTTCTGGTGTACTTATTTGGGTGTTATTCGTGTTCTTTGAAAGACGTTTAGTTGGAGATAAATCTAATTAAAGTGTAATACTGAAATATGTAAATGTAAAATAATTTTCAATGACTCTTTTTGACCGATTTGATTGATAAGTGATATGTAATTTAATGTGACATTTAAAATAGTCCAATATAATAATTTAGACATTAAAATCTAATACAGTTTTCAAGAGAAAAAGATTTATTTTGAAAAATATCATCAATTTTGCAAGATGTTTCGTAGAGGTGGGTAATTTATTACACATTGCCAATTATGTAACATACAGAAACAATTCTCAGTCTAATTTATTCAGCAAAATCTAAATAAATTGTTGAATTCAATTATGGTAATAATATAAATTGTATTGAGTTATTAAATTTGCTTAAAAAAATTCTTTTTGCCACCCATATATTCGCGATAATTTTGTTCTATGAAAAATATCCACCGAAGTGGACTTATTTCGACTGGCAGATATCTGCTTTTATTTGCAATAACATAGGCTTTTCCTTTTTTCTTAAAGCGGGAATAAACGCCTAGACAATAAACGCTAGATTAATGGAAAATATTTGTGAACCAATATTGTAATCTATAAATCCTCTATTTGAACTCCAAATTAATCAGACGTATTACATGGAGTGGAAACTAATTGTTATGGGGGAAGCCGATCAAGTGGAATCAATATTGACTGGATGGTTCCATCATATTTATTACCAGGGAACGAGAGGTTGCTATGACAACTTTTAAGGAACCCGAGAGGATTCCACATCAAAGATTTAAGAGGAATATTTGGTTAATATAATTATGATCGATGTTGTACTAATAAATTTAATTGTTTCGTTGCCGATCAATCTGAACTTGGTTTTCATTGGTTCAATAATGGTAGAATGGTAGGAACCGACAAATTATGTTTAGTGTACTAATGTGTACCGGGCCTAATGAAGTTTAAAAATATTACTTGGCATTAATCAGTGATATTAGTACTTGTCTTTATGTGAAATCTTACTTTACACTTGTTTCGTTTTTGTTACAGCCAGAGTCAATGGCGAAGTTACTCAAGTCCAAGAGCCACTACACATAATGGACAACCCACCCAACTACTCCAAGTCTAAGCGAGGGATCTACTTATCCAAATGTCTGGCCTTCGTAATCTTTATCATCTTCTCGCTAGCTCTCGTCACTGCATCGCTACTAGTCTACAACTACGCAGCTTGTCCAAGAACTGACCAATTGGCCAACGTAACCAAATACGAGCTATGCCACTGCGATCAAGCCAAACTTTTAATCTTGCCTCTAACTACGGAAAGCAGTAAAGCTGTTTTAGCATTAGAAACGACAACAGCGTCTAGTCCGATAGACTTTAAGCCACTCGAACTTCGATTACCAACGAATGTAAAACCAGAGAAATATTACGTGAAGATTATTCCATATATTGTAGTAGGGAACTTCACTTTTGACGGCGAAGTGAGTATAGTTATCAAAGCCATTAACGATACAAGTGAAGTAACGTTCCATGGGATCGAATTGGATATACACAACGTTACTCTGTACGAGAAAGATAACAAAACGATTGTAGATATTATTAAAAGAGTAGAAGATGCTCCGAGACATTTTCAAACGCTAATGTTGAAGGAGAAATTGGCCGTTGGGAAACACTATGTCCTTAATATATCGTTCACTGGCATTTTGAACGATAATTTACATGGATTTTATAGAAGTTCTTATGAAGAGAAAGGTGTTAAGAAGTAAGTATTTATTTGCATTTTATTACTTTTAAGATAGAGAAATTAACACACCTAATATTCTTTTAAGTAGCTGCTAGAATTAGTATTTAATTCACTGCTATTAAAAGTAGTTTGATGTCTCACTGTTTAGTTTCATATATAGTGAGAATGGTTATAAAGGTTGGCACTTTGAGTGTTTAGACCGCCTGAAGGCTACTATTGAAATAACAGTCGGCCATTTTATAGATGCCAATATGAGACCCGACCCGACTAAGTTAGCGTTGCTTATTCAAACTACGCTACGAATGCTTCTACGAGTAGTTTTCGATATTTGTCAGCTTGATGCATTAAAATTGAAATGATGTAAAACACAGTAAAACATTTCAAAACAAAAGATGTCTAACAACTAGTTTTATACTGTTTTACCTTAGCTAACCTTTCACAGCGTAATATGAAGAGGGAAAACTGTTGACAGACACATTTTCGCAATAAATGTCAAAGTGGTCTAATATTCACTTTAATATCCTTCGCAGTGAATAGGCCACCATTTATTCCGAGATATTGACAAGTGGCCCTGACGAAGGCCGTCTTCAAGGTCACACAGAGAAACTTAAGTGCTCTGTTCCCTTACTAGTGGTTTCTATAGTAAACGTGTAGTAAAGAAAGAACAATTTACGAAGATATTTCGCTCTAACGATGCCAACGTCATGTGTGTAGACAAGCACACATATGTTTGAAGTGTAAATTTGTTTAATGTGGTTATTTCGTATCATGTTTCTTATCGGATTGTAGTCCACGTGGCAGCTAATACGAGTATTGTAAATACGAAAATTTGTGAAGATGTATATGTGCTTTTTTACGCAAAAACTACTGAACGGATTTGGATGAAACTCTACAGTAATATAAGTTAAACATCAGAATAAGACAAGATATAGATTTTATCCCTAAATTCTCGTAGGAACGGTTACAATATGGGTAAGACCGCGAAGCACTTATAATTTTAATAGTATGGTAAAAGTAGTGATAGTAATATTACAGTGATGGCTTCCTTTACTATCACAAAGGCGATTTACTCGTATGCCAGTAGTTTTGGGCCAACGATCTGTCCCTTGATACAGAACCCTTTGGTCCAAGTTACTTGTATTATGTAACCTTTCGGGAAATGGCCATCATAACGATTATAAGTGTTTATAGGCGGCTCGTTAGCCGAAATATCAAACAAGACTTTTAGTAACTATGTTACTACAATCTTTCACATATGGGCAATGGAATTATATAGTCTTCTTCATCATCGAGTGGATGGCCAACCTGACCAATCCTGGTGTCAGAGTTATTGAGTTACATAGTGTTTCTTCATAAAACAAAGTCCCTATTATAAAACAAAGTCCCCAAAAGCTGTCTGTCTGTAATTGATTTTCCCAAAAAATGCTGAACGGATTTTCAAACGGTTTTCACCAAAATACAGAGTGATTCAACAGGAAGGTTTTTTATTACTTGTCATGCCAAATTTCCCACAGAAACGGAAATAACGCGGGTAAAACCGCCAGGCACAGCTAGTATTAAAGGATACATGTGTATAATCTTTATAACTTTCTCTATCTAACCTAATCGCTAGACGTATTGTGTATTTTGAGAGTTTGCGAGTTGCGTGTCAGTGAATTCTAAAACAAAGTTTTTGTTTTTTAAATACTAGATCTTGAGTAACACTCGCTCGCATAGTTATTAAACTACTAACCGCGTCCCGCGGTGTTACCCGCGTTGTACCTGTTCCCCTGGAGAATTAATTACCCCTGGGTTTTACCCGCGTTGTGCCCGTTCCCGTGGGAATTTCGGGATAAAATGTAGCCTATAGCCTTCCTCGATAAATAGACTATCTAACAGTGAAAGAATTATTCAAATCTGGGGTAATTAAGGGTAAAAAAATTGTACCCCATGTGTTTTTCTGATGTATAACCTATATTACTGTACAGTTACTTTCTACGGATAGTAGTCGTTACATGAGCCACGTCAGAGGCCTTTGGCGGCTCAATAACTCTGACACTATGATTGATCAGGTTGACCATCCACTCGATGAAGAAGAACTGTACAGTTTCATCCAAATCCGCCAGTAGTATTTTCGTGAACGAGTAACAAACATACATACATCCATCCTCACAAACTTTCGCATTTATAATATTAGTAGGATTCGGCTGGTTGCTTGTTTTAGCTTACTTTATGAGGTTTCTCATTTAAATTTTATTGAAAGCAATTTAAACTTATCTAATTCTAGCAGCGCCTCGTAGTTTTACCCGCATTGTGCCTGTTCCCGTGGGAATTCTGGGAATTGTTATACATATAAACCTTCCTCTTGAATCACTGTATTTATTTTTAAAAAACCGCGTGCAAAAGTATTTGAGTTTATTACGAACAGAGAGACAGACAGACCGACAGACGCGGCCGGGGACTTTGTTTTATAATATGTAGTGATGATACCAAAAACATATAACATCAATCATTAACGTAGCGGAAACCCAACGACTTAAAACAATAACGTCAATAACCAATAATTTATCTACTAATTATTCTCATAAACTTTCACAAACACGTGTGAATTTTAATACTTTCTCTATATTTATTATCTAGTCTTCTTTGTTCAAAACAAAGAGTCGCCAGAGAATTAATAGCCTTGCACTGGCATGAAAGAGATTAATAATTCATCTGCAAACAGTGCTTCGTGCAGTGACATCTATTGTGATATGAAAACGTAGTTCTAGTTTGAACAAGCTAATGAAACTTTGTTCGTACTGATGGGATTTATTTTTATCAACCCCCGTAGTGCTACTGGGTTTGTTTGATTAAACTATGATATCTCATAGCTCATTTCTATTGTTTGGTAAAAATTGATCTAGCCGTTTTTGCATAAAAAAGTTAAAAAAGGTATTAAGCCTGTAATGTGTCACTGTTGGGCAAAGGCCTCTCATCTTACAGATGATATCAGTACAGTGAGGAGTTTTTGAGGAGGTTGTTAATAAATTAAATTTTGAATGAATAGTGAAATTAATAGAGAATTA
This sequence comes from Cyclophora punctaria, assembly GCA_951394245.1. Lineage (NCBI taxonomy): Eukaryota > Metazoa > Arthropoda > Insecta > Lepidoptera > Geometridae > Cyclophora > Cyclophora punctaria. Next base: position 9,785,470 of record OX596175.1, read on the forward strand.
ATTTGACAAGTTTCGCTAGTAAGCGTCACGTGGTTTTACTTGTAGACGGAGGCTTTCAGGTGGTCTAACAATTCGAAATGAATGAAATGAATGAATGAATGAATGAATGGCATCTTTTGCAAGTATATCATTGTATTTATGCTCTGAACAAAACAGTTAAATAGTTGATCTCGGTTGCTTCAACCGTTAGGCCATGTGGCTTTTAAGCGGTCTAAAAACACAAACACCATGGCTACTAACCCATTCGAACTTACTTATTGTAATAATTTGTTTTAATTTTAACACTGTTTTATTTTGATTCAATGCCAACGAAAACAGTTCAAGTTTATTTTAAAAATCGTATTAGAATCGACAATGGGACATTAGGGTAGACGTGACCACTACTACAAGAATGGGTCTCAATGTAATAACAATCCTTTGCTGAATACTAAACGATTCATTGTCGATGGCGAATTTTTGTAATATTTTCTTTGGGAATGTGTTATGTTATATATATTATTATGTTCTATTGTTACTTAATACTCTTTCGATTAGTACACTCGTATTTATAAAATATTATATGTTAGTGCCACTTTATATTTCCATCGAATTTTGGTTCATAAATAAGTATCCGAGATAGAGTATAGAGTATATTCTATTTTTTCTTGTCATAGTAAAAAAATAAGTATAGAATGTTAACGCGCCTAACGTAATTTTAATAGTAATGATGATTTATTTTACATCTACTGGCAACATTTATATTTTTATCATTCATTCACTCTTTACTACTGGCAACATTTATATTTTATCTTTCTCTTTAATAAAAATTGTAAAAACCTAAAGCGCATTACATCATTTAATTATCTAAATAATTAACATTGGCGACCGTGAAAAGAATCTGCAATTGAATAACAGTAGTCACCATCCGGGATATTTGTAACATAAAGTACCGAAGTTTGGAGCAGTAAAAGTTACATGAGTTGCAATTTCGATCTTTGGACCCCGGAGGAGATGCTGTGAATCCATACAATTTGAAGTGAAGAAGTCAATCAAAGCCTTGATTAATACTTGCTGGACGAAATACTGTCTTGTTGGACCAGTGGAGTACCTAAAACTTCACACCACCGGACGATCATCCCAGAAAGTTAAGTGCCCTTCCTTCATTTTTTCCTACCAAGTTTTATTCCAAATCATATCCTTAAAATTGCATCAAAATATAATAACATTCATTGTTATATATTATAAGTAATTAACTAACCATACACTTGCAATAATAAAGTAACCTATCTATACAAAATAATTGCTAAAGGTCATTTGTAAAGTACCTAATTTCATTATAAAATCCATGTGTATAACCTACAATTTCACAAATACATTAGGTACTATTGTTTGATGAATCTCGTTGAAAATGGTATTAACTTAGTTATCTTTATGTTGAAATTAAGTCACAATATTGTATTGTACTACGTATAACTGATTTAAGGTATCTATATTATAATAAATTATAATATTAACTAAAAGCATCAGAAAGCTTAATTACAAAATTGTTAATCATTTTATTACCTACCTACTTGTGTTGTAGTAAAATGATTGATTAATTTTCTTATTGTACTACTTAAATAATTAATGTTTTGGTTAAAATTAATATTAGTCTGCCGAACAATTTCAGAAGCAGTGTGCTCGTGTAGTGGGAAAATAAGATCATACAATTTGCACGGATTATTATCGCCGCTAAATCAAGCAATCAGCTGTTTGTAATCCCGTTACACGAGCCCCGAGCTTGGGCTACTTGTACGCCTGCTTTCTGCGGACTTCGCCAAAATGAGGAACGTGAGATTTTTTATTATTTAATAACATCTTGTGTCTATTTTGAGCTTACTTTAATGGTCATTAAATTATTGTTCATTTCATCAACCTAATAACTTATAGAAGGATTTTAAATTCATATAAATTAGTGTTAATTTGTTTTCTCAGTCAAATATACATACATAATGGCTACATTAAAATCGTTGACAGTTAAACGAAGCTCAATAAAGGGACAAATAACCAAGTTTAAAAAGTATATAAATGATTTGTTCAATTTACAAAACGATTTAGAATCTTTACAGTCAGCCGAACTTACTCTTAAACTTGGTAAATTCGAGATGTTGTCTTCTAAATTCGAAGAGGTGCAGAGTGAGATAGAGATTCTAAATCATGAAAACATTGACCAAGAGATTGATGAGCGTGACGTCATCGAGTGTGACATAATAAAATTAATGGCTATGGCTAAAGAGTTATTAGACCAAACTAAAAATAATTTAGAAATCTCTCGAAGGGATTCCCGCGCTCAATGTGTTCACGATCATCAAGAAGTAGGTATTAAATTGCCAAAAATTGAAATAGCAAGATTCGATGGCTCTTACTTTCGCTGGTTGGAATTTCGCGATACATTTGCATCTCTTGTGCACAAAAATGAACGTTTATCGTCAATTCAAAAATTTCATTATTTAATATCGTACCTAGAAGGTGACGCAGCTAGGATCGTTTGTAATTTGGAAGTGTCCTCAGATAATTACCCCACTGCTTGGAGTTTATTATTGGAGCGTTATGACAACAAACGATTATTAGTAAATCACCATCTCAAATCATTATTTAATGTTCAGCCAATTACACGCGAGTCTGAAAAATCGCTGCGGTTTATAGTCGACCATGTCACGAAGAATTTGCGTGCACTAGCTAGTTTAGACCAGCCTACTTCCCATTGGGACATATTAATCATATATATGCTATCATCAAAATTGGACAGTCGTTCTCTTGAGAAGTGGGAAGAAATGCGTAATAATCTCCCAGATATACCTACGTTAGAAAATTTTAATAAATTCTTAATTGATCGAGCGGATGTGATTGAAGCTTTGAATCGTTGCAAATATGATAATAACACAAACTCACAAAATAATAACAATAATAAACAAAATTCATATCAAATGGGACAGTTATCTTCTAATAACAATCAAAAAAATCGCTCCAACTATAATAATCAACAATATCGTCCCAACAACAACAATAATAATAATAATCAACTACATCGTTATAACAATAATAATCAGCAAATCAAAACATTTACGACTTCTACTCAAAACCCAGGTGCATACATATGTATAATTTGTAGCTCCAATCACAAAATTTACGATTGTCAAATATTTAAATCGAAAAATATTGCTGATCGAATGGCAGATGTGACTAAATATAAATTGTGTGTAAATTGTCTTAGACAGGGTCACCCAGTGAGCGAGTGCCGCATGGGGCCTTGTCGAGAGCGAAATTGCAACGAAAAGCACAATTCGTTATTGCACACTCCTTCTCAAACCGTGGTAAATTTTTCAAAAGATGGCAGCACCAGTATGGTGTCCAGTCATGTAATTTTGTCCACGGCTATAATTGAAATTCAAAATCCTCATACTAATCAAAGCGAAAGGCTACGCGCATTATTGGATTGTGGCAGCCAGTCTTCATTTGTTTCTAAATCGCTTCAAAAACGATTGACTTTGAAGACTAATACAATTGATACGGTTAATGTCGTCGGAATCGGCAATAACTCTAATAACACAGTGACAGAAAGCTGTATTGTCAAATTAAAGTCAATGACAACGCAGTATAGTGTAACGTTGTCATGCTTTGTACTTGATGAATTGACAGGAGAAATACCAAAGTCTCCAATAGACATCAAGAATCTAAAAATACCACAAACCATAAGATTAGCTGATCCCAATTTTGATCAGCCTGGTCCAATTGATATTTTAATTGGGGCAGACATATTTTGGGATATCTTAGGATGTGATCAGCGTTCTCTAGGCCCAAATAATCCAAAACTCAGATCTTCTAAATTTGGCTGGATAGTAACTGGCCCTATAAATACTACAAAATACAAACCTCAAAATATCCATTGTAATCATGCTGTTGTTTCAGACTCTCGTCCTATAGCAGCTGATAACTTTGACGAAATGTTAACAAAGTTCTGGACGCTTGAAGAGTTACCTCTAAAGTCTTTTTTAAGCCCAGAAGATAAGATGTGCGAAGATCATTTCAATTCTACTGTATCACGGTTAGAGTCAGGCAGATTCTGTGTAGAGTTGCCCCTAAAGGACTCACCTGACTGTCTGGGTGATTCGTATAGCTTAGCTAAAAAACGATTTTTCTATTTAGAAAAACGGTTTCGAAAGCATCCTGATATTAAAACTAAATATGTAGATTTTATCCGTGAATATGCTGCTTTGGGGCATCTATCTAAATCACCCATCAGTAAACCGGAACCTTCGTATTTTTTATGTCATCACGCCGTAACAAAAGAATCCAGTGAATCGACAAAATTTCGCGTTGTTTTTAGTGGATCGGAACCCACCACTTCAGGCTACTCAGTAAATGATATTTTGCTAAAGGGCCCTCGTGTACAAGATTCTCTCTTCTCCATTTTGGTTCGAGCTCGTCAGTATCAGTATCTACTTACCGGAGATCTAGATAAATTCTATAGACAGGTATATATTGCGACAAATGAAGACAGGAACTTGCAGCTCATTCTGTGGAGAGAAGATGAGTCGTTACCTTTGCAAACTTTACAACTTAATACTCTTACTTATGGTACAACAAGTGCGAGCTATTTAAGTACAAAATGCTTATGGATGGTGGGGGAAGAATGCGATGATCAGTTAATAAAAGACATAATTCAGCATGATTTTTACGTTGATGACATAATAACAGGCTGTAATGATAAACAGCAACTACAATATATCCTAAATACTGTGACAGAAACCCTAAAATCCGCATGTTTTAAATTACGAAAATTCAAATCCAATGCTCCTCAATTGCTAAATGAAATTTTATCAGGTAATAACGAATCCCTAGTTCTCAGCGAATCTACTAGCACTCTCGGTCTAGGTTGGAATCCGACTAGTGATTCATTACACTTTCCTTTCAAAATGCCACCCCAAAGTAATGATATTATAATTACAAAAAGATACATAATGTCGAATTCTTTTAAAATTTTTGACCCCTTGGGACTCTTAAGCCCTTGCATAATTCAACCAAAAATGATTTTACAAAAGTTATGGCAACTCAAACTCGATTGGGATGAACCAGTTCCAATTGACGTTAAAGAATCATGGATGGAGTTTGTAAATAACTTACCTGCTCTTTCCACTTTGCAGATCCCTCGAAAGGCTCTCTGTAAATCCCCTAAAACTATTGAAATGCATGTTTTCAGTGACGCGTCGCAATGCGCATACGGTGCGTCTGTGTACATGAGAACTGTCGATGCTAATGATGAAGTCATGGTAAATCTGTTATGTGCAAAATCAAAGGTCAGTCCTCTAAAACCTACCACCATTCCTCGTATGGAACTTTGCGCCGCGTTGCTCGCTGCCAGGCTTTCCAAAAACATTGTAGATTCCATCAGAATTAAACCGTCTCGTATAGTGCACTGGTGTGATTCTAGCGTAGTATTATCGTGGCTCACCAGTGACGCTAGTAAGCTAAAAACATTTGTCGCTAATAGGGTCGGAGAAATTATCGAAATATCCGCCGAATCCTCTTGGCGCTATGTACCAACTGATATGAATCCTGCTGACATGATCTCTAGAGGAGTGAATGCCAGCCGACTTCGCGATCTAGAATTATGGTGGTCGGGACCTAATTTTTTAAAATTTGACGAATCTGAATGGCCTACTTTGGCTCAACCTATACACACTCAAGATTTACCTGAAATAAAAACTATGCCTTTATCTATACCTGAACCCATTGTTAATTTTAATAAATACTCTAAATTGAATAAAATCGAAAGAACGTTTGCATATGTAAAAAGGTTCATACATAATATAAAAAATCCTAAAAATAAAATAATTTGCCATTTAACTGTACAAGAACTAAATCAATCGTTTCTTTATTTGTGTTCTGTTGCTCAAAGGGAATCATTCCCCGGTGAATATAAAGTATTGTCTAAAGATAGTATGCTAAATCATAAATCTAAATTGCTTCCATTGTCACCATTTATAGATAAAAAATACAATTTAATCAGGGTTGGTGGTCGAATTGATTCTTCTAACTATGCCTACGAAAATAAACATCCTATAGTGCTTGACTCATCCCATCAACTGACTAAACTTTTATTCGAGCGAGAACACCTACGTAGTTTTCATTGTGGGCCGCAATTACTTTTGGCGACTATTCGTCAAACAGTTTGGCCAATTAATGGGCGTCGCCTCGCTCGTCAAATTGTTCATCGATGTGTTCGATGCAAACGTGTGCAGGGCAAGATCTTACAACCAATAATGGGAGACTTACCTGCACAACGTATAAATCCTGATTTTCCTTTTATTTCCGTAGGAGTAGACTTCGCCGGTCCCTTTCAAATATTAAATCGTAAAGGACGCGGTGCTAGATTACAAAAGGCCTATCTGTGTTTGTTTGTGTGCTTGAGATTTAAATGTATCCATCTCGAAGCTGTGTCAGATCTGTCTAAAAACGCATTTATGATGACTCTGCGTAGATTTGTTGCACGGCGGGGTAAACCTATCGAGATATTTAGTGATAATGGAGGTAACTTCACAGCTACTGCTAAAGAGCTAGGTACTTTCTTAAAACAAAATTCAGAATCTCTGTCTGACCTCGCATCTCAGGAAGGAATTAACTTCATATTCTCACCGAGCTACGCTCCTCATTTTGGCGGAATCTGGGAGGCGGGCGTGAAGTCTGCTAAATATCATATTCGTAGAATAATGGGAAATTCACATTGTACTTTTGAAGAGTTAGGTACTTTATTTGCACAAGTGGAGGCCATCTTAAATAGCCGTCCTTTGTGCCCTCTCTCTTCCTCTCCTAATGACCTCCTTTTCCTATCCCCAGGGCATTTCTTGATTGGGAGACAATTGACCGCAATGCCAACACCAATTTTGTTGGACGTAAAGGAAGGCATTCTCCGACGCTATGCTCGTGTAGAAAAGCTGAGACAGCATTTTTGGCAAAGGTGGCAGAAGGAGTATATCTCAGAATTACAAATGCGAAAGAAATGGAAGACCGACAACAGCAGTCTAAATGTTGGTGATTTGGTTTTGCTGCATGAAGACCACGTTCCTCCTTTAAGCTGGCGTCTTGGAAGAGTAACAAGACTATATACGGGACCTGACGGGATAAACCGTGTTGCTGACGTCAATACTACCAGAGGGGTTGTTCGTAGAGCGCTTGTTCGTCTCTGCCCGTTGACAAATGAAGAAGAAGATGAAGATCAATAGGAGTTGAAAATCTAGCTTTTCAACGGGGGGCAAGATGTTAACGCGCCTAACGTAATTTTAATAGTAATGATGATTTATTTTACATCTACTGGCAACATTTATATTTTTATCATTCATTCACTCTTTACTACTGGCAACATTTATATTTTATCTTTCTCTTTAATAAAAATTGTAAAAACCTAAAGCGCATTACATCATTTAATTATCTAAATAATTAACATAGAATGCCTTTTTGACAAAACCTTCGCTCTCTTCATCAGATGGATAGCAGTCACCCAGTTCCAAGCGATGGACGCCCGCCGTGCGTTCCCCTGCTGGGACGAGCCCGCTCTGAAGGCGCGGTTCACCATCAGCATCGCTCGACCTTCCAACATGACCAGCTTGTCCAATATGAACATCGTGTCCAAACAAATACAGTGAGTATGATTTCATGAGTTTACTAGCAGCGAACCGCAGTTGATCTCGGATTCTATATGTTCTTGTCGGAATTTCGGGATGATTCGAGAATATCAATTAAAAAATTACGCGTTCAAGCAAACAAAAAACACTCATCAACTTAGTTATATTTGTATAGATTAGAAAGTTTTCTTTTTGTTGATTGATTTTAAGTTTAATTAACCTTTGAAGGGGGTTGCTAGCAAGGGGGTTGAAATTAGACAGCAGATTACAATGTAAGTGCTTATGTTTAATGTGTTTTATTTCAAACCATTCGCTGACCATCGTCGCTTGAATTGTGCTACGATTGGATTATGATGTAGAGTAATTTAAATGTATGAGTAAAATTGATGCGCAATTCAATCGTTCGATGAATACTATTCTGTTATGCTGTGGAATAATGATTTAAAATAAAATGAACTTGAAAGTTTACAAAAAACTTGATATTGCACACTTTATTCAGTATCCACTATTTTATTTTCAGTGAAAGCATTCCCAACTACACCTGGGATCATTACGCCGAATCTTTACCGATGTCAACCTACTTAGTCGCTTTTGCAGTGACTGACTTCCAGAATATGACCGTCAAAAACTTTTCTGTGTGGGCCAGAAGAGAGGCGCTACCGTCTGCCGCTTTCGCTTTGGAAATTGGACCAAAAATATTGAGTTTTCTAGAACAGTACTACAAGATAAAGTTCCCGTTGCCAAAGATTGACATGTTGGCATTACCGGATTTCAAGAATGGTGCTATGGAGAATTGGGGCTTATTGACTTATAGGTAAGGACTTTAATAAGAATATTTTAGTTTTAAAGTTAAAGGTGCTATTATAGAAGGTATATTATGTCTGAACCTTATCAATATGTTTGCTACCTAGGACTAAAATGCCTTTCATGGAAAGGTCATAATGCCGCATAATGTCATAAAGGCGCAACGACAGAACTACTGAATGATAACCTGCAAAATCAAAGACGCTGATTACTTAAAGCAATAAATAAAAGATAAATGTGCCGTAAAAAACAAGAATCAAATTAGTGTAATGTCGTACAACCCCTGCAGAGTCAAAACTTTTTTCATCTCAACAAATTAGATTTCAAAACAAATAGAATTAGCGTTGAATGTCTGTAAATCAATAGGACGTCATTGATTTCACAACAGTAACACTGATCGATGCTCGTTTTCTCTGCGGGTGATTCATTACAAGCTGTCATTTATCATCCCTTCGCGTAGGGAGAATGCAATTACAACTTCACACAGTTGCCAATGTTCGTGACTAATTTTAATTAAATTCGTTTGTAAATCTATTTGCGTTTCGATATTGTTATTGTTCTGTGGTTGTCGTGTTAAATGGGAGGTTTTATGCAACAGGGTGATGATAATGATGGACTATTTGAGTAGGACAATGAATTTGGATATTGATTTTAATTGCTTTCGACTTTGAATTGATGGTTTTTGTAGTAAACTGTAATATTACGGCTTTAGTTTGTTCATGGAAAATACAGAAACCGGCTTAGATCCATTTCGGTTTCAGTTATTGATTGACAGAACCGGAATTTCATCGTACGGAACAGTGGTCGAATATTATATCTGAAGCTTATCAAATTCCGATTTCGTGTTCCGATTCCGTTTCGTGCAGTTGTGCTATCCATTACATTAAACATCTCCAAAGGGACTCTACGAGTTGGATCTGTATGCCGTGTCTCCGAGGAGAAATATAATAATACTTTGAGCTCTATATGATTGAGTTCTATAATGTATTTTGTTTTTACAGGGAAATAGCAATGCTGTACGAAGCAGGTGTCTCATCCACTACAGACCAAGTGCACGTAGCAACAGTAGTCGCTCACGAGATCGCTCACCAGTGGTTCGGCAACTTAGTTACGCCCACGTGGTGGCGAGACTTGTGGCTCAACGAGGGGTTCGCAACTTATGTGGAATACGTTGCTGTTAACGCTGTAAGTGGAAGTAAAGACAGTCATTTGTATATCGCCACCCACACAATTTTCATATACCCACTTTGATTGAAAATTCTAAGTCCTTTTCGCAACAATCAAAACGTCAAACAAGCGATAAAAATCGCGTTAAAGCGCTTCTGTGCGTTTTTTAGCCGAAACATTTGTGATGAGATTATATTTTTTATTGAACTGATGTTATGTTTCCTTTCCTGTTTTGAAATACTTCGAATTTACTTGAGCTTCGATCTTGATTCTATTTTTAATGCAGTTTTTTTGCATAATATATGTGTTGTGTATTTGTCCTATCTTCACATCTTCAAATTGCTAATTCCAGGTAAAACAATCCTGGAACATAACTGAGATCTGCATCCTGGATCAAGTCCACAACGTCTTCCAACTGGATGCCCTCAACTCTTCGCACCAGCTTTCTGTAGACGTGAGCGCTTCCGAGGAAACTGATGCCATTTTTGATAAGATATCTTATGGGAAAGGTAAGATGAAAGATTTGCTTATTTTTTATTCAAATAAGGAAGATAAACTTTTAAATAAACTTAAAATAGATGAACTTTTAAACATGGAATCAGTCAATGAAATGTCATTGTATTAATTTTTTATGTTTTGATAACTTTTGGAATTATACAAACAAAGTTCTGTTTTTTAGGGTCAGCTCTCCTACGTATGTTGAACCACATCCTAACAGACGAAGTCTTCAATGCTGGCGTTACTGACTACCTCAATGTCAAAATGTATGGAAACGCTGAACAAAAGGTAAACATGAACTACTAGATAAAAGCAATTAAGTTAAGTTAGTTCGAGTAGGTTAGTGGCCAACCCTTGGTGTCGGAGTTTTAGATCACCTAAAGCCAGCACCGACAATTTAACGTGACTACCGAAGCACGGCTTAACAGCCTCCGTGGTCTAGTGGTTTGAGCGCTCGGCTCACGATCCGGAAGTTCCGGGTTCGATTCCCGGTGGGGATATCTCACAAAAATCACTTTGTGAGACTGTCCTCAGTTTGGTTAGGGCATTGCAGGCTGAATCACCTGATTGCCCGAAAAGTAAGATGATTCCGTGCTTCGGAGGGCACGTTAAGCCGTCGGTCCCGGTTACTTTCTACGGATATTAGTCGTTACATGAGCCATGTCAGAGGCCTTTGGCGGCTCAATAACTCTGACACCAAGATTGGTCAGGTTGACCATCCACTCGATAAGAAGATGACTATCGGCTGCCCATTCGAGTTAAACGTTGCTTAACAATCGCAATGAGTTACCATCGCTTAGTCAAATTACGCCACAAGCGCTACAAAGTTTAAAGATGGAAACAATAGAAGCAATAAAACAGTGAGAGTATGAGTTTCGTGATAAATATCACAGCTGATTAAATTACTTTCATTTATTTAATGATTCATCGCACAACGATAAGTCTCATTCTTCTCTTGTCTTCGAAAAATGTTAAAATCATCAAAAAAAAATTTCAGACACTCTTTTGCAATGCAGTCAATATCTTATAGAACGGTTGATTTACTCAAAAATTTCTAATCTGCAGGATTTATGGAGTGCATTAACATCGGCGGCGAGAAGGAAGGGTGACTTCGATGCAGATGTTGCAGTAGTGATGGACTCTTGGACCCTACAGACTGGGTTCCCTGTTTTAACTGTCACTAGGAACTATACAACTGGAATCGTTAGTTTCAAACAGGTAAGTTAATCTACACTAACATTAGAGGAAAACTTTGTTTGTTTGGTAGTAATGGACAGACTCAAAAACTACAGGACCGTTTTTAAAAATTCTTTCACGCTTCGTAAGCTACATTATCCACGAGTAACATAGGCTATTCGCCGTATTATATTATATTATATTACGCTATATTATATTATATCGCTCTTAGTAATATTTGCAAGACAGAACAGTTTTCTGACGTGCACTTTTGAACGTGGCAAAATAAGGATAATTTCCATAATCTTTTAGATTAATTGAAAATTTGATACGACAAAGTGTTCAACAAAATGCAAATCTACTACAATTAAAGTACACGTATTTGCTTTAGTAGTTTATAGTTTCTTGATCTCCTCACTAGATGTCACTACGAGTTCTGAAATATGTATGAAAAATCTAAACTTATTAAAATTAGTAAACCATGTTATCAAGGCCTTGTCTAATCTTAGTTATTATCATAATATAATCGACACGACAAATACGGTATTATTAAGGTATTAGCCCACGAGACTGATGTTAAATATTGATAACCAATGAATTTCATGCTTTTCTCTGACGCAAAAGTCGAACTTAAAGAATTTCACATACTTAACATTTATTATAAAGATATGGAGATTATTGCGCATTATTTTATTGTAGATTTATCCAGAAATAGCCATCATTTAAGGCCCATCAATAATAATTTAGATTAAATGTTGTGAAAACACTTAAGCCTAATGATATTTTTGATATTTTTTATGAATTTAAGAATTACGTAAGTAGAACACAAAATAATCGTGGAAATCAATTTGTTAACAATCATGATCAAGGCTATCATAGTTGTAATCAAAACTAAAGATAAATTTATGACGGAAACAAATTATGAACTTTGTTACTACTACGTGTATAATTTATCATAATTGACGTAAGCTTTACCTAATTATTCAATCTTCAATGTCATAGTAGATTAAAATATGTATGAGATAAAATCTATCATATGATCTATGAAATAATTTAAAAACTTCGTTCTATGTTTGATTGTTTGATTGATATTGATGATTTAGATAATTGACGTTCAAAATTAAATTATCAACAAATTCTTAACACTATGTAACTATTTAGTTTTGCATGATCTATTTCACATAATTGTCGAACTGGTATTGGTAAGTTGCATGCATTTTGCATATCGGAACTTACTACAATTTATTCGTTCTAGGAACGTTTCGTCCTCATCAATGACACAAGTATAATACAAAACTCTCCTGTTTGGTGGATTCCCGTCTCTTACACTACTGCTACTGAAAAGGATTTCGAATCTACTAGACCAAGACTTTGGGTCACGGAAAGAAGCATTGTCAGCAATATTACAGTGAAGAAGGATGATTGGTTCATTGCTAACATTCAGCAAACTGGTGAGGAACTGCTTTTAAGAGCTGATAATGATAATACATTAAGTAGCCTTAACGCCTCGGTGGTTTAGTGGTGTGTGCACTGGCCTGCCAAGACTGAAGTCCCGGGTTCAATTCCTAGGTCCAGCGAAAACATGTTTCCTACTTTTCAAACATGGCCCGGGTTTGAGATCACCAACCCGCATTAGGCAAGTGTTGATTCGCTTGCTTCAAATGACAGGCATCTTAACAACGGCAATTAATTTTCAGGCTTCTACAGAGTAAACTATGACCAAGACAACTGGCAGTTTCTCATCAAAGTACTAAAAGATCCAGAAAGTTTCCAACAGATTCACGTCATCAACCGAGCCCAAATGATCGATGATGCTATGAATCTTGCTTTGACTGGCAGACTCGACTACAGAACTGCTTTAGATGTCACTAGCTACTTATCACATGAGAAAAGCTACGTTCCTTGGAAGGCTGGATTGTCTGCTCTAGGCTATATTGATACCATGCTGTCTAAGGGAGGCCATTATATGGAATACGGGGTATGTAGAGTTCACTGATAATGTAGAGTTAAGAACGGAATTTCTCTACAAGACATAAAGTATAGAATATACCACAATTTATTCATATGAGGCAAAGTTTTGAAGTCTGAAAGCACGTTGATGCTATTTATAAAGTACATCCAGTTGAAATAGCAGGAACTCGTATTTGTTTTTATCGAACTACCATTAGATGTCGCTAGTAGTTCGATTTTAAAACGATAAACCCTTTTTCGCCGATAATGTAAATAAGAATAATATAATCTTTTAGGTAGGTAAACCTTATCGTTTAATAAGATTTGATTCTTATCGAATTAATGTAATTGATTACGATGAATCATCAAAAAGTTATGCTATTTGGTGCAGAGATAACGTGGGGAATTTTTGAAGAATTAGAAAAAATCATGCACATATAGGTAATTACGGATTCAACACTAGGAAAGTTTTAAAAGAGGACTCAACAAAAGCTTGAACTAAAATTGGCTAACTAGCTACGATTACTCTCTGGAATTTCTGATAAGATAGTAAATTTTATAGCACCGGCTTTGTATGGATTTTTACTACTCTACTTTTGTACTTTTATTCTGCTGTTGTACTTTTGTTCTGCTGTTTTACTTTAGTTCTGGTGTTGTACTTTTGTTCTACCGTTGTACTCTTTTGTTGCCAGAGATATGTCTTACGTCTATTGGAGGTTTCCGTGAAGGAAGTAGGATGGGAAGTATCAGCCAACGAAAGCGTCATCACCGCACAACACAGAGTCGACCTCCTCGCGTCAGCGTGTCATTTCGAACACGCAGATTGTCTTGAGAATGCAGTCAGGATGTATACAAACTGGATGCTTGCTCCAAACCCTCAGAACTACAATGAGTAAGATCTGGTTTCATTTAGTTTTAAGAGCAATTAAATAAGATATATTTTTGAAGCTTCTAAAGATGAAACCTTTGATGACCCGCTATCACATTGTGTAGCGTATGTTGCAGTTGTATTGTAAGCGGTAATTGTACTAAGGGCGTGTATTAAGGGCGTTATAGCCATAATTATAAAAACATATTTTATTGAATCTAAAAAACTTCAAGGATGATCTTCAGGTAGTCAAAGCTAGCATACCTAAATCAACATGGTCTAAACAATGCCCTAATCTCTTTGATTTTGAATATTTCAAGTAGAGTATAACGATGTTGTGTGTATCATAAAATGTATACGTGTAGGATCTCTGAAGAAGACCTTTGAATTAATATATTCCTGGGAAGTTGTGTGGGTTCAGATTAGTCACCTGTGAGATGTAAGAGTGTAGTAGAAGAATGTAGTAAAGGTTGTAGCGTGCGAATGGCTGATGCCGTATGTAAGTAAGTTCAAGTAGGTTAGTGCCGAACCCTGGTGTCGGAGTTTCTAGACCGCCTTCAGGCCTCCAACATGGTCTCAAAATTGAAACTCCAGGGGTGGCCACTAACCTACTCGAAAGTAATATTACTACGCTTTGAGTGCTGACGGCGCGTGTGCGCAGGATCCCGGTGGACGTGCGCGGCATCGTGTGCTGCGTGGGCGTGCGCGCGGGCGGCGGGCGCGAGTGGTGGTTCGCGGCGCGCGCGCTGCGCCGCGCCTCGCCCTCGCAGCGCCACCGCCTGCTGGCCGTGCTGGGCTGCACTCGGCACCCGCATCTGCTGCACCGGTAACACACTAACAAAACTCACTTTTTGCACACACACAATACACTTCATCCATCATAGAAATCATGGTATTCTTGGCATCTTACTTATCTCGAACACCTTACATAATTCATTTGCATTCATTCTATAGATTTATTCGGGTAGGTCCCATATACTGCTTCTATCACCCACCTACCTAACTACTCTTAATTAACTACTTTAACTGCCCAACTATCATAACTATCCTACTAGTTTTAACTATCCCAGTCTAGTACAACGACACACACTTATTATTATCAATGCAAGGCACAATGCTCAAGTCATTAAGCAAGTTGAGTCATTCAGGAATCTTCATACTCCGTGGAAATTCCCAAAAATGATTCAATTTATTATATTGCTGATGCATAGTCTAATTACTTATATGATTCCAGGTACCTAGAGCTATCTCTACGCAACGATAGTGGGATCAGAAAGCAAGATATAGTGCGCGTGTTTTCCGCCGTCGCTGGATCTGCTATTGGTCAACCGATCGCGTTCAACTTCGTGAGAGCTAACTGGCAGAGAGTTAGGAACTAGTAAGTTATAGACAATTTAAACTTTAAGCACCTTATTATAAAAGCTAGGCGCTTATACGTGAATCTTTGACATCTATATAGGACATGACTGAAACTTTTCCTTTATCTAACTCATATAAAAGAATCCAGCTGGTCTTCCTTGCTGTTTTACGTCTTTACAATCTATACTTTGAATTAATAAATGCATGTAAGGAGAAGGCCCTAGTCAGATTTACTTATAATAGATAATGAGGAAAGCGGAAAGTTTGATATGTTTTGTCATTAATTCTACATATTATAGAACGTTCTTAATTTCAATTCTACTTTGACAATTAGTATTTACACTAATGACGTCATCTGCAACGTCAACTGCATGCTGTTTCCTATCTAGGAAGCTTAATATAATAAAGATCCATAGCACAGCTACAAAAGTCAATGTTAAATGAATATTTTGCTCTCCTTTCATTATAGGTTTTCTCATTCCTATACCTATTTCTTTTTACAGCGTCGGCTCAATATCAACACTCAACTTGCTTATAAAAGTGGTCACGAGAAGATTGAATCAGCCTCATGAATATGACGAGGTAATAACTATACGTATGGCCACTAAGGGTGTGTTTCCAATAAAGCGGAGTGGACGTCTGCGGAGCTCGATCAATCAATTAAAACACATTGAAATTGTTAAACAACGCATTAACATTGTCAAAATCTTTTCGTAATGCGTCGTGATTGGTCGACGCAGTCCGCTCAGGTCCGCTCCGATTCAAAGGAAAAAGACCATTATCATAGTTTAAAAACGTTTTCTTTAAAAAAATTACAAGCTATAAAATAAATTTATTCGTGGCTTTTTTTGTAGTTAGCCACTAACCTCTTCGAACTTACTTTTTATCATGATTGACATGAATATCAATCTAAAAGTATCACACAATCTGTATATTATATTTTTTCTTTTCCAGTTGAAAAGATTCATAGAGCAGTCGTGTAGTGACCTCGGGAGACCAGTCCAACAGGTGCTGGAAACAGTCGCAGCCAACGTTCAATGGAGGGAAAGAAACTACCAAACTATTGTCGACTGGCTCCTGGAGAACGATAACAAAAGCATTATGATTAGTTAGAACTAAGTACTAGATACAAATATAGATAAAGCTAAAATTAATAAAGTTATTTAAAGAGAATGGAATATTGATCTGAAGAAGGAAATGGCAAATTAGGATAAATTGAATGAAGATATTACGATTTTAGTGATCCTTAAACAAGAGTGCTAAAACCATTTTTCAGAATCTCGATTTTCATATCATGCCATGCAATATCGTAAAATGCCCAATTTGTTAACTCTAAAGTTGTCTTTCCGCCAGTGTAAGTCTACGATGCTATGCTACGATTTGTATCCACAACGAGGGTAGCATCCACCAATTTCCGGTAAGGCACTTTACGAAGCGTGCGTTTCGTAAACGTATAGAATGTAATGGAATAGTAGAGAATATGAGTTTAAAGCAACAGAAAAAGATAGAAGTTCAAAAAGCACGTGTTAGAGGAACCAACATCTTTGTTAAGACTTAAATGACATCTGCTGAAAAGCTGGTCTTTGACCCCAGAGATATAATACAGTTAAAAATTAACCAAGTAATGTATGCCATATTAACATTAATCTTAACAAGGCTATAAATAAAATCTATATGGGTCTTATTAATAAACGCGTATTAAGAACATTTGAGCTACCAAATGATTTGTCACTTTCTGACACACGCAATTTTCCGAAGAGCGAAAGAGACAAATACAGTGTAACAGTGTTTTAGGTACACCGTGTTTATTAATAAGGTGGTATAAGTTTATAGACGTATTATTTGTATACGTAGAATAAATAATTAAAACTTAAATTGAGAAATATTTAAGAAATATTAAGGTAATAGAGAAGTGTAAATAAATGTATGTAATTTAAAAATAAATAAATGATAGTATTATTAAATAATTTGTTTTCTTTAATTCAATCTTTGATTTGTCAATTGAGTTTGTTCACATAAATACTTATTGAGTCAGCATCTGCTCATGACGTCAATAAGAAAGAAAGAGAGAGAGAAAAAGAGAAATAGAGATATATCCCTCTCTTTCCCTGTATCTCTCTCTCTCATTTTTAGAAACTGATTGAAAATATCACCGGCTGACCGGCAAACAAACAAACTTTGAATGAAAATGCTTTTCTCTCCAATGTTCATCTTCATCTCGATTACTATGACTATGACTAAGAATTATACCAGAAGCTTTCCTGATAAGGTTTTTCAGTTGGGTTATTCTGATAAGAACTAGATTTCGTTTTAAATAAAATATTCTCTTGAGAGAAAATAACACATTTTGTCCACATTCAGAATAAACAACTTTCACGATCCGCCTCGGAAATTAAACATTTATCAAATATTATTTTGAGATACGACATTGATACGACAGTGATAATGTTCGATTAATTTCGATCATTTTACAATGTTTATAATAATCTAGTTTCCGGCGGACCATCCGCAGACTAGGAGCTGGCGTTATTTAAAGGTAAGATAGTCAGATAAATTGATAAATATAGACAACTAAACATACCGAGGAAAACGTGTAAAAATATGAATTATGTTACAGTCGATAGAGTAGATACAGTACACAGTAGATACTGTGTAACGTAAGGCTTAGGGCCTTAACTTTACTTATAGCACCTACATAGTCGATAATAAGTCAGTTCCGCACCTTATAACCATCCAAACAAAGTGTGAACACGCACTTGATAACATGTCGAGAATTTGCGCTCGTTTGTCCGTGCACAAGTGAGGCGTGAGCAACGCATTGAACTAATGAAAGCATCGGGCCGCCATGTCTTATCTCGATGATAACATTTGAAATGATTTTATCACTGACGCACGCTCCTACAGCTTTTATTTGTTGATAACTTAATGCCTCATTGTACTGATATCTTCAGTCAGATGAGAGGCCTTTGCCCAGCAGGGGAACATTACTGGCTAATACTTACTATGCAGCTAATTGCCATGACTATTGACTATTGTAAACTACCATCTTTGCTGAAAGATGCTTATTGGTTCCTTATCTTTTAGATGACAACTATGAGATTTCTAGTATTAGCAGCAGCAGGCTGCATCGGCGTATTCGCGTTCCCCGACGAACCCACTGTCCCGTGGAACAGGAACACGATCGCGGCAGAAGAGACCTGGGAAGGAGGAGTCTTCGAAAACATCAACAATGATATCGTCGATATGGTGTCTCTCACCCGCAACGATGAAGATAACCCTTACCGCCTCCCAACTACCACCAAACCGCAACACTATGATATTCTGTGGCAAATCAATATTACAACCTTTTCGTTGGTTGGTTCTGTCGGCATCCAACTGTATGCCACTCAAGCCAATGTTAACGAAATTGTAATCCATGCCGATGCTATGAACATTCGATCTCTGAACCTTACTCAAGGAACCACCACGGTCCAACCTCCATACACTTTGGACAGTACTTACCAATTCCTCCGC
This sequence comes from Cyclophora punctaria, assembly GCA_951394245.1. NCBI lineage: Eukaryota > Metazoa > Arthropoda > Insecta > Lepidoptera > Geometridae > Cyclophora > Cyclophora punctaria. The sequence continues at coordinate 9,804,445 of OX596175.1, forward strand.
GTCCAACACCAGCTGGAGTACAATGCAGAAAATCCAATCATTTACACTCTGTCCATTGAATTTGACTCAGAGTTGAGAACCGACATGTACGGTATCTATAGGACTTGGTACAGGAACAGTTACAATGACACTAACGTTAGGTAAGTTATTGAAAGTACTAGCTAGGTAATCCATGAATTGTTTTGTAGAATTGTCAAAAGAAACAGAACAGTTTAAAAATCATAACTTTCTTTGTTTGTAGCTGGATGGCATCGTCACAGTTTGCGCCTACAGCTGCTCGTTTTGCTTTCCCCTGCTACGATGAGCCAACCTTTAAGGCATCTTTCAATGTCATTATCAGACGCCCAATAAACTACAGGAGTTGGTTTTGTACTCGAATCAGGGAAACTAGAGCCTCTACCGTCGCGTAAGTATGATTGACAAATAATCTGAATTAATGGATGTAAATTAATAGACAGGTTGATAAAATAAATATATGTCTTTTAGCAACTACCAGGAGGATGTTTATGAGATCACCCCTATAATGTCAACCTACTTGCTGGCCCTTATTGTTGCTGAATACGAAACAATAGCTTTGTACGAGAACAACTTGTTGATGTATGAAGTCATTGGCCGTCCTGGAGCAATAAACGTAGGTCAGGGAGACTATGCGTACAGTGTAGGTATGGAGCTTTTGGCTGAAATGAGCAACATCACTGGCCTGGATTACTACGGTGTCCATGAACACATTAAGATGACACAAGCTGCTGTTCCTGACTTTTCCTTCGGTGCTATGGAGAATTGGGGTCTTGTAACTTACAGGTAAAAAATTTAGGATCTCAATGGGCATCTTGACCGCTTTATTGGGAATACTTTTTGTCTTTAACATTATATATTCTTGTTTAATCCAGAGAACCATTTTTGATGTACGATGAGAGCCATACGGACGATTACTACAAGGAAAATATTGCCAACATTCTGGCCCACGAAATCGCTCATATGTGGTTCGGGAACTTGGTCACTTGTGAATGGTGGGACGTGATATGGTTAAACGAGGGTTTTGCCAGATATTACCAGTACTTCCTCACTCAAGAGGTATGTAAAATTAAAACTGTGCTTAAATTCTGTACCCAACACTTTGTTTCATAATGCATTTCGAAATAAGATATTTATTTTATTTTCTTAGGTTGAAGATATGGGATTTGAAACCAGGTTCATCACTGAACAAGTTCATACTGCTTTATTGGCTGATGCAGCCAATAACCCTCAACCATTATCCACTTCAGGAATCGGTAGCCCTGCTGCAATTCTTGGCACCTTTTCAACTATTACTTATAACAAGGGGGCATCTGTTATCAGAATGACAGAGCATTTGGTTGGATTTGATACTCACAGACAAGGCTTACGGAACTATTTATCCAACAAGTAAGAACTGCAAGTACTTCACTCCAACAAATTAGATTCGATGACGTCATGAAGTTACTAAGATATATTTTTGTATACAGGTCTTTCCAAAACGTCCAGCCGATTGATCTTTTCCAAGATATGGAGAATGCGGCTGTTGTCAATGGTGCTCTCACGGCTTATGGACCTAACTTTAACTTCATCGACTACTACAGGTCTTGGACTGAACAACCCGGACACCCTGTGCTCAACGTACAGGTTAACCACCAAACTGGTGAAATGACTGTATATCAGGTAACACTTTGATGTTGGAATCAGTATGGTAGATAGAACCAAAAGAATAATCGCAATAATTCTACTCATATCAAGATGACTATACCTTAACAGCACCAGGAACTATGCTTCATTCGGCTAATGGGACTATGTTAGTAGAGAGTAATAAATCACAGAGCTAAACATAATGTTGCCGATTAGTTGTCGGCATATCATTGGTGACCACGCTGTCACCAACAGTTTTACAATATAATTATAGGAGTACTTTACACATTTTGTTCGCAGCTTATGATTGGTGCAATCTTGGTTATGCAATGACCTTGGGTTCTTACATACAAACACTGATCAGTATTTATCATTTTAGCGTCGTTTCAATATCAACACCGGTTATGCTCCGAACAATATCAACTACATCATTCCTATCACCTTCGCAACTGAGAGTAACCCTGACTTTGAGGACACTAAACCAACTCATATCGTCACTGACTCCATCACCAATATCAACCGTGGCTCTACTGGTGATGAATGGGTTATTTTCAACAAACAACAAAGTGGTAAGTAAAAGCTTGCGAAGACTATAGTCCATATAGTTTTTAGACTGAGTCTAGTGCACACTACAAACGAGACGCTGATAATAATTGATAGTCATATATTTTCTTCTGTTACATTAATAAATATTGTAGCTGTCTTCTATGATAGTTAGATAAAAATGACGTTGTTTGGGAGACTAACTGCCTCAATCAGAAGCTTTAATGATTCCTTAAGATAAGTTAATGAGAGATTTATGAGATGTAATTTATTCAAAATTCCTCTCTTCTCTGAGTGCGCCAATAACCATAATGTCTTTCTTTTAGGTTTTTACAGAGTTAATTACGATGACTATACATGGGATTTAATAGCTCTGGCTCTGTCAGGACCCAATAGGACACAAATCCATGAATACAATCGAGCCCAGGTTTGTAGAAGATTTAAAAAAAAATGCAATTAATACACCCGCATAAATTCCTACATCGTTAACTAGCCCCAAACTTAGCTCTAAACTTGTATAATAGAATTTAACTAACTGGTTCAATACATATATATACACAAATCCTTTATATGATTGACACCCAGACTCCGTCGCCAACTACTATGTCTTTACATATTGTTGATTCCAGGCGGGAATCGAACCCGCAAACCCCGACACAGTAAGCGCTCCCACATGTCACTGCGCCAACTGGTTTGTGATTATTTAAATCGACAACTGTTACATTTTTCCCTTCATATTTGTGCAGATCGTCGACGACGTATTCCAATTCGCTCGAAGCGGTTTGATGACGTACAAAAGAGCGTTGACCATCCTCAGTTTCTTGGAGGAAGAAACCGATGCTGCCCCTTGGTTAGCAGCAATCAGCGGTATGACCTGGGTTCGCAACCGTTTCATCGTTGCAGATGTAGGGGTGAGGAAATAAATCTCCATAAAATAGGTGATATTCAACTATAAATACTGCCTGTATTTCTTCAAACAATATAAACCTTTTTTTTCAGCCAATATTTATCGCATGGGCTTCCAAAGTAATGAGCGAGTTAACGTATTATCCCATCGAAAACGAACCATTCATACGTAGCTTCTTGAGGTTACACTTAACATCCACTTTGTGTGAAATGGGTAGTGCTGACTGTCGCAGTGAAGCTTTTGCTCAGTTAAGAAATTTGCTAGACAACGGTGTCGAGTAAGTATCTAATATTATTGTTCTATTTTCTTGTTGGACTTTAAAAGTGTAACTTATGTTTTATAGAATAAATAAATTAAATATTGTTTTGTTTTATCGTAAGCAAAGTAGTGTAACCAAATGCTGAAAAAGTTGTTATGAAGGCTTAGGATGTACACTGGTTTACGGAAAAGCGAAGTAAACTTATCTATTTCGTGGTGACAATCAGAGTTAGTCAAATTGGATTAGCAGTTTCTTAGATAAACGCGTTCAAACAAACAAAAAGAAATAAATAAAAAACAAACTCCATCAGCTTTATCATATTTGTATAGATAAAATTGACATAATTTGTTCATACATTAAATAATTATGTCAAAAATTAGTCATTAACCTCCCTTAATGAATCTTTAGTAATTCTAAGAGAGACTTGTGTTTTATTTATATTATCTAAGCTGTACTGAATAATTATATTTATTCCAGAGTACCAGTAAACAACCGGTTATTTGTGTACTGCGGTGGTCTCTTCGGTAACTACGAGGCTGACTTCCACGCCTTGTATGATAGATTCTTGCAACACAACTCAGAGACTGAGAAGCATCTTCTTCTTAGAACTGTAGGCTGTACCGGGCAACCAGCCGCGTTATACAGGTAAAAGAATTTGTAAAAGAAACTTAATAGTTACCTATATTTAGCTGTAGTTTAGTCTGTAATTTCTCAGTGTTGGGCAAAGGCCTCTCGTCTCACTGAAGATATCCGTACAGTCAGGATAATTATGCGTATAACTACGGGAGTAAATGCAATCACATGTATAAAGAAGTAATTTTCTTAGCATCATGCGACACCAGGATCGACCACTAGCTTATACGAAATTGATGAATGGGGGTGCTTCAAACAATTTTAAACGGTTCTTTCATTTGCAGATTTTTGGATGATATTGTTGAAGATAACTTCATAATTCGTCCTCAAGATTACAATATTGCGCTGAACAGAGCTGTGTCTGGCAGTCAATATAACCCTCAGACTGTGTTCAGATATATCCAAGAGAACTTAGATGCTGTTAGGAATGCGTAAGTTGCAATTACTGTTTTGCTTACTTAAGAACTTTTTCTATGAAAATGTAGAACCTTGTCATTTTACTATTAATTGAAACGTACGTTAATGTCATTATTAATGAAGCGCTCGCGACAGCGATGTGAGAGACGCTGTCGCGAGCGCTTCACCCACCTCCTGATGAAGGTCACCGTATGTGACCGAAACGTGTCGAGAAACTCTCGACAGTAGTCTCCGTCGTACGTAAGTTCCCGTTTAAATAAATAATAAGAACCTTGTCATATTTAAATTTTTCTCAATATAGTACTAAAAAGAGCACAACATTTTCTTGGTGTACAGCAGTGTACTCGTAATTACCTAAAATAAAATAAGTACTAACCACATAACTTTTTTTTAGTTTTGGAGACATTGTTGTTCCTCTGTCGTATGTGTCAGCGAGGTTGAGAACACAGGAACAAATACAAGCTGTAAGTTTAAGGGTTTATAAGTCATACTGCTATTGAATGGATATGTCTACCATAACTATATTCATTGTTGCATTTTAGTTCCGACAATGGGCAAATGAATCTGCCGAATATCTCGGAGACAGCTATGATGCCGTTTACCGTGGAGCCGAGAACAGTGAGTTCAATCTCCAGTGGTCTGCCGAGAATTATGACGATATTGCAAGCTTCTACGTAAATGGGTCACTTCCGATACAGACCACCACTGCTGCCCCAGTCGTGGTCACCACCCCCGTCACAGTCACTTCTGCTCCTTTACTAGAATTGTCTACACCAGCTTTTCCCGATTCTGCTGCATCTGCAGTTTTATCTGTAGCAGTATTAGCTTTAGCTGTTATTGCTAACTTATTGTAAGATTTTAAATTTTGTATTTTAGATAAATCAGTGTCAATCTGATAAGTTATTAATATTTGTAAAGAGGCTATTATTGTTAAAGTTTCATAGAAAAATGTTGTTGGTTATACTCGTGTCACTTCAATTCATTCTTCGATATTTATTATCAATTAGTTACACTTTGTGCCTTGCAAGAAACATTTGTCTGCTTTCGGTAAAACGATAATATCGAACAGCTGCTGTTGTGATAAAGTACCTCATGATAAGATTATAATTAAGAACATAGCTATGTTTTGTACTAGTTCCCAAAGAACGCCAACAGATGACGCTCGTAGTTTTAAAATATAAAAATCACGAGGCCTATTTTCAGTGGTGATATAAGATATAATTTATATGAAATACAGTTCAAAAAAATTATAGTATTATTATCAATAAACTAGATTAGATTCCTATCGAATTACCTATAATATGTTATGATGAATCATTAATTACGTTATTTGGTGCAAAGATAATGTAGGGAATTTAAAATTAATGGGAATAGGTAGAGCAATGCAATTAAAACTATTGAAGTTTGTTCTTTAAGTAAAGATCAGTTTTGATGTAACAGTGCCTTCTCCTTACTAGTCATAAGGTCACTTTCATGTACTTATTGTTCAGAGCTTTTGACAAGCTTTTATGTGTAAATATATTATAATAAATTATATGCTTTGTAAACAAATTGTTTCTTGTACACTGCTTCTGATGACCAACTATCCGCCTAATGCTATCACTGTATTGATAGAATATTGATAAACGAGGCAGAACCCGCTCTCTGCAAAGTACTTTAAAGTAGGATCTTGGTAGTCTCTTGCTAACGCTGTACTGAAAGTTACTGATAAGTAAGTAAGCAGCGCTTGTGGCAAAGTTTGATTTAGCTATGTTCAATATACATAGACTGATGTATGCTAGAATAAGGAGTAACTTCGTTATAGATAGGTAGCTTATAGTTACTTTCTTCTTTAAAGTTTAATAAGTAATATTTGCAATTCTTTTTGCACTATGACTAAATAAGTCTGACCATATTTTCTGGGAAAATGACACATTTGCTTTTCTTTCAGAAAGCACTCAAAATGTACCTACAATCCTCAAGATCCGCTTTGAAAACTCAAACTTTATCAAAAATTGTTCAGCGATATGAAACCGATATGATTTTACATAGTCTAGCGATAAAATTTGATACAGTAATCAATTTATTAGTTACTAATAATGTATATTACGATAAATTTATTACATTTATCTAGTTTCAGGCGGGCAATCCGCGTAGCAGGAGCTGTCGTTTTTAAAGGTAAGAGAGTCAATTATAGTGTTGAAAAAATACAAGTTTACGGAACTTAACATATGATGACCTTACAATAACAAAGGCGTCCAGTGGCTTTAACTATCAACATTTTACATCAAATGATGACTGTAATTAAGTAATTTTTGATTCAAAGGTTCCCAGACACCTTATTTTAATTCTAGATTACATAAGTAAAACACTTGAGAGTGGTTAAAATTCAAGTGTCACGCGAATGTCTTTTAAAATGAATATTTGAAACATTTTCGGTTTATCAGTTCATGTTTGTAGTTTGTTCTTGTTTTGTGTGTCTGGAGAACTTTTAATTGTTACGTAACTTTGTGAAGTTTTATTCTCAGTGAAAGGTGAATTTTTGGTGAGACAATTAATTTACGCAATGAAATTGTTTGCTTTAATCATGGAGAAACCGACAATAAACTAAGCATTTTCTTACAATAGTATTTTTTAAATATTTGGTGACCATTAAAATGAGCGCAACGTGGGTTTTTTTAAATTTCATTCACCAGTATTGTTTATTGAATCTATGATTTCTTATAAACTCGGCATTAAGCAAGCGCGGTGATTACGCCTAATCCTCTTCACTGTATTGATATCTTTAGTGAGATGAGAGGCCATGCTCACCAGTGGGACTTTTACTTCATTAGTCCTAGGTCTATCCTAAACATTGCCAACTTATCCTCCTTAAGATATAAAGGAAACCGACTCTCCTTAATGTTGTCGTAATACAACCAACTGTTCCGAAAAGTGAAAAGATTCTCCAACACTAAAGACAATTCAATTTATAAGATGCAGTAATTTTTAAATGTATAATCTTAAAGGTGCAAAATCAAAGGGTAATATTAATATTATCAAAGGCATACAATCTTCAAGGTCATACTTTTAAATCGATTAAGTATCAGGGATTTATATTTTTTTATCAAAATTAAGTGTTATCGACTCGCGACGTCTACAGATACCGGTTTTTTGAAAAATAATTTTGGATGTCCGGCTTTTCTTGTCTTGAAATTTGAGATTCAGAATTGAAAGATATTTTCACATTATAGTCTGTAAATCTTATTAAACAATCAACAGAACAAGGTTAAAAGGATTGATACCCCAATTAATGTGTTAAATACCAACTTCCACAACAGTTATCGTCAGTTACGAGTACACCAATACGTTTTATGTCAATTACTCTATCTAACAATATTCATCAATGTCTTGTAGATGGCGACGATGAGGTTTCTAGTATTAGCAGCAGCGGTATGCATCGGCGCATTCGCGTTCCCTGACGAGCCCACCGTCCCGTGGAACAGGAACACGATCACGGCCGAAGAAACCAGGGAAGGAGGAGTCTTCGAGAACATCAACAACGATATCGTCGATTTGGTATCTCTAGCCCGCAACGATGAAGACAACCCTTACCGCCTCCCAACCACCACCAAACCGCAACACTACGACATTCTGTGGCAAATTGACATGACAACTTTGTCCTTGGTCGGATCAGTCAACATCCGACTGTACGCCACCCAGGCTAATGTTAACGAAATCGTCATTCATGCTGATGCTATGAACATTCGTTCCCTATATCTCATTCAAGGCACAACCACGGTCCAACCCCCATACACTTTGGACAGTACCTATCAGTTCCTACGCGTTCAACACCAGCTGGATTACAATGAAGCAAATCCGATTATTTACACTCTGTCCATTGAATTTGACTCAGAGTTAAGAAACGATATGTACGGTATCTATAGGTCTTGGTACAGGAACAGTTACAATGACGCTACCGTTAGGTAAGCTTTCACAATTTTAGATTAACAGGTGTTGTTATGTTTTGATTTGCTTGAATAACTAACATATTATCTTTATTTGTTTCTAGCTGGATGGCTTCAACACAGTTCCAAGCTACAGCAGCTCGTTATGCTTTCCCTTGCTACGATGAGCCTAGCTTCAAAGCCACTTTCAACATCACCATCAGACGCCCAACTAACTTCAGGAGTTGGTCTTGTACAAGAATCAGGGAAACTAGAGCCTCTACCGTCGCGTAAGTATCATTGACAAATATTCTGAATTAATGGATGTAAATTAATCGACAGGTTGATAAAATATTAATATGTCTTTTAGCAACTACCAGGAAGATGTTTATGAGATCACCCCTATAATGTCAACCTACTTGCTGGCCCTTATTGTTGCTGAATACGAAACATTGGCTTTGTACGAGAACAACTTGTTGATGTATGAAGTCATTGGCCGTCCTGGAGCAATAAACGTAGGTCAGGGAGACTATGCGTACAGTGTAGGTATGGAGCTTTTGGCTGAAATGAGCAATCACACTGCCCTGGACTTCTACACTGTACATGAGCACATCAAGATGACTCAAGCTTCTATTCCTGACTTTTCTGCTGGTGCTATGGAAAATTGGGGTCTTTTGACTTACAGGTAAAAATAAAAACCACCAAAGGATCCTTACATTTTAATTGAATTGTTGGAATTATATATAGGTATATATTTTATTTTCCAGAGAAGCTTATCTGTTGTACGATGAGAACCATACCGACGATTACTACAAGCAACTTATTGCTTACATTCTTTCCCACGAAATCGCTCACATGTGGTTTGGAAATTTGGTCACTTGTGATTGGTGGGACGTGTTGTGGCTTAACGAAGGTTTCGCCAGATACTACCAGTACTTCCTGACTCACTGGGTAAGTACAAGATTACTAAAACTAAATTTATTAATGTATATTCAGTTTTAGGGAACTTCTGTTTTTATTTAACAAATCACTTATAATTTCAGGTTGAAGACTACATGGGTCTCGAAACTAGGTTCATTAACGAACAGGTTCACACATCTTTGCTGTCAGACTCTGCTAACAACCCTCATCCTTTATCCACTTCTGGAATCGGAAGCCCTGCTCAAGTCAGTAGCATGTTCTCGACTCTCACTTACAACAAGGGAGCCGCTATCATAAGACAAACGGAGCATTTGCTCGGATTTGATGTACACAGACAAGGTCTAAGGACCTACTTGTCTACCAAGTAAGAAACATTCTTATTTTTCAAGATTAAGGCAGCATACAGAAAAAAGGTGATTCAGGCTAGCCTTTCTGGCTAGGTCTAGCGCTTAAAATTAATACTAATGAATATTTTTATTTGCAGGTCATTCGATACCGCCCACCCCATCGATCTTTTCCAAAACCTTGAGAACGCAGCCGTGGCCAATGGTGCTATCAGTGCCTATGGATCTGAATTCAACTTCGTTGACTACTACAGGTCTTGGACTGAACAACCCGGACACCCTGTGCTCAACGTACAGGTTAACCACCAGACTGGTGTAATGACCATTTCTCAGGTAAATATTTATAAATTTTACATTGATCCTTACTGCAAATTATCAGCAAGTCTCAGAAAGCGTGATGTCGACTTGACTTGCAATGCAGTTTATGTAGACTACCACATTAAATAAATCTTTTATTATGCTTTTAGCGTCGTTTCAACATCAACACCGGATACTCTGCCAACAACCTCAATTACATTGTTCCTCTTACCTTCGCGACTGCCAGCAACCCCGACTTCGAGAACACTAAGCCCACTCACATCATCTACGACTCGATTACCAACATCAACCGTGGCTCTGTCGGTGATGAGTGGGTCATCCTTAACAAACAACAAACTGGTAAGGAACAGTTTCAAATTGTATAATTTAAATGAAGACTAATCTATGTGAAATGTATATTGATTGAAATAATTTTCTTGCAGGTTTCTACCGTGTCAACTACGATGACTACACTTGGGACTTGATTGCTCTGGCTTTGAGAGGACCCCAAAGGACACTGATTCACGAATACAACCGTGCTCAGGTGAGCAAAAAGACGATTACATTAATGCCAATGTGATCACTGCAAACCTCAAAATATCTTACTATTGTCTTTTGTACAGATTGTCGACGACGTCTTCCAATTCGCTCGCAGTGGTTTGATGACTTACAACAGAGCACTGAACATCCTTGCTTTCTTGGAAGAAGAGACTGAGTATACTCCTTGGTTGGCCGCCATTACTGGCTTCAACTGGGTCCGAAACCGACTTCTTGGCACCAATATCGCCGCCACTTTCGAGGTCGGTTATGATTTTCTGATATTATCAATTTACTTTATATGTAGATTAAGTGTCATTAACATCATCTATGTTCAGACTACATCATCAATGTTCACAAACTGCTTGTGGTTGCGGTCTGACGTTGAACTTGGTCTGTATTCTTTATTCACCGCAAATTAATGTTATATTTACAGGCTCAATTTAGCGTATGGGCTGCTAGAGTAATGGAAGATTTGACTTACTATCCTATCGCCGGAGAATCGTACATGCGTGGGTACTTGAGGCTGCAGTTGACCAACACCCTGTGTGCTTACGGTAACGCTGCTTGTCGCGACGCAGCCTGGACTCAGTTCCGTAACCTGATTGACAACGGAGTCGAGTAAGTGACATGCTATGCAAACTTTAATATTTTATAGTAAAATTAAAGGCCTTAACATCTCCCTAAAAAGCTCCTCTCAATATCACCGGAGAAAAATGAAATGCTGACATCTCACCAGAGAAGTCAAAAATGATAATCCCCTCTAAAATAAAAGGCATTTTATTAGTTTTTTTCACAGAGCATAGAAGCACCGCGCTCTCCTACAGCGCGGTGCTTCTATGCTCTGTGGTTTTTTTATATGAATAAAGAACCGGAAGTAGAACACTGTCAAGGATTCAAAATGGCTGAAGGATGAAGTATTACTCGTGGCGTGACTTTGGTAGACTAATATTTTGTTTATTACAGAGTGCCAGTAAACAGCCGCGTTTACGTGTACTGCAACGGTCTTCGTCAAGGTACTGAAGCCGACTTCAACGTCATGTACACAAGATTCTTGCAACACAACACCGAGACTGAGAAGAACGTGCTCCTGAGAACTTTGGGCTGCGCTCCTCATGCGGCTTCTATTAACAGGTTTGTTTAGAAAACGAATAACAGCCTTACTAATAATCCGCTTACCGTTATCCTCGGTACAGTTATAAACCTATGTTATGTATTTTTTTAAATATTGTACAAAATTTATATTAAGTATGACTTAAGTAAGTAAGGAAGTAATAAGTAAAAACCAAATGTTAAGTATGACTTAAGTATAAAGGTCCACATTGCGTAAAGCGTGCGCCCGTCGCGTGCGCCCGCCGCTTGCGCACGCCGCGTGCGCACGCGACGGGTGTCGGCGTCGGCCCTTATATTTAAGTCATACTTATCATTTGGTTGGTAATTTGTTAAACTTCTCTTACTGCCGCACTCAAAAATTGATGTTGTTTTTTATACATACATGTCAAAAATACTCATTAAATCTCTACTAAGGAAGCATTTGACATCTTTGAGGTGGGCGTTAGTTGTTGGAACTTTTTTAAAGATAAGGTCTTTTACAGATTCCTCACCGATATCTTGGAAGACAACTTCATCATCCGTCCTCAGGATTACACCACCGCTTATAACAGTGCCGTGACTGGTAACGAAGGCAACACCCAGATCGTATTCCAGTACATCCAAAACAACTTGAACACTGTTAGCAATGCGTAAGTTTGTTGTTGTGTTTATTTTGCTTTAAACTACTTTGTAGTACAAGATAGCAATAGTATTAGTAGCTTCTTCTTATTAGTTAACTTCCTTTACTATTACTTGGAATTCATAGACTTTTTATCCAAGCGTTACCGTGTTAGGTAAATTTTCAACCCTGGTTGTGTCAATCGTTAGACCATGTCAGGGGCCTTTCAGTGTTCTAAAAACTTCAATATGGTTAACCTACTCGAACTCACTTTAGCTTAAATTTATTTCTAAAGATTATTTCTAAAAACATGTTTTGTTTCAGTTTCAGCAACATCGCCACCCCTCTGTCTTACGTGTCATCGAGATTGAGAACACAGGAGGAAATCACTGCTGTAAGTTAAACTAACAATTTCAGTAATCACACGATTGAAGTTATCAGGATTGCTTTACTTATCTCATTAAATTCCTTTCAGTTCCGAACCTGGGTCGACCAAAACGCTGAATTCCTTGGTAACAGCTACAATGCTGTGTACAGTGGAGTTGATAATAGTGTGTTCAATCTGGAATGGAGCGCTCAATACTCGCCCGATTTGAGCAGCTTCTTGGTGAATGGTCCCGAAACCATTCAAGCAACCACTGCTGCCCCAGTGGTGGTCACCACCCCCGTCACAGTCACTTCTGGTCCTTTACTGGAACTCTCCACCCCATCTTTCCCCGACTCTGCTGCATCCACATTCTTGTCTTTAGCAGTTTTGGCTTTAGCTGTTATTGTTAACATTTTAATGTAAGATAGTTTTACTTCAGTGAAATCAGTTGCAGTATTTTATATTTTTGATAAAACTTGTATCGTTATTGTGAAAGTTTTATTGAACTTAAAGAGCTGTTTTTAAGAAACTAAGCTATGTTAACTTAATAATAATAACATTCATAATACGAACGTGCCTTACGTCCACCGAATTGTAAATAGGCCTTAATTTATTGTTAATAAATTGTTACTTTTAAATGTGTTTCGTTTATTTTAAACCTATTGGCATATTGAATGCTTAATCAATAACCAGGCCAGATGGGTATAACATTATCTGCATAGTGACTGAGCTGACAGATAAGCCAGTTTTTTCTAGTTTTTGTATTATGATAATAAATTTAATTTAATCGATAAAATTGAAAATAATAATACATTTAACAGTCATAGCCTACTTAAGAATGTATTTATCAATTCCAAAATACTAATCTTTACAATGCATCATTACTTAATATTTAGTATCTTTATATTAGCTGATAGAGGAATTATAGGTAATAATACTCCTGGCAAGGTCAGATAGTGTAACCTTCAAAATATTACAATAAAATAATGTAGTTTTTTTTAAAGAAAAGTTAGTTTTATCGGACTTAAACGAATATTAAACTATTGCTTTGAATTTTAATCGTAGGTTGGAATTGAATATCATAGGGAGTGCCTTAAGGATCACATGTGGGTCCCTATTGCTTTATAAATTTGAGCATTGATATTTTATATAATAATCTAAATATGCTTGAAAATGAAAGATATCTTACTACAGCTTCTGTTATTTATCTTCTTTTGTTAATAAAGTAACATCTTATTTCACCTTACTAAGCTTTAGAATTTGAAAATAGAAAGCTCAAACTGGTATGTCTGCTAAAAGGAAAATATTTTAAGACAAAACTTTGACACGATAATATTTTGGCTTCTTAAAGCTTCTACAAGTGAGTCGTATTTTTATATTTAGGAATAATTAGCAACTAGCGGTTACAGAGCAACCACCTATTACTTTTTCAAAGAAACTATAAAAATATAGTACAAGGAAGTTTATTATAATTCGAACGATCATTAAATTATTGTACACAAATCTAATCAGTTATTTTCCAATATCTCTGATAAACCAACCGTCCATTATTTTATTGTCACTGGGATTAAACAAATAGATTAGACTTAATGTAATGATAACAATGAACGTGCCATTTTTTCAACACTTGATTACACCTATTTGGGCAAACCAGCGGAAAGGTACGTATTTCATAATCATGATGATTATCAAATAAATATTATGAAGAATATTGTGAAGAAGTGCCAGTGCTAGAAAAATATAAGTATTATATATTATGAATCGTTACAATATTACTAAGAATATATTTTCCTTGTAGATGTCACGCTGGTTTAACATCTTCCTAGGGTTTGCCCTCGTCCAGGGCTACCTGTCTTTCAGCCCAATCCCAGAACAGAATTTAGAAGATGAATGGGCTCAATTCAACGCTAGATTGGAAGACGGCGACTACAGGCTCCCCATAAACACCTGGCCGAGGCATTACGAAGTATCTATAACACCCTATTTCCCAAATGATATCAACACTACTGCAGTGCCATTTACTTTCGATGGGTCGGTAGTGATCTACCTTAGTGCTAATGACAGCAATGTTAATGAAATTGTTATGCATTGCGGTGTGACCATCAACACTCTCACCGTTACTTACGTGAATGACAACGGGGCGATTGTTGACATCACCGCTCCCAACCAGCAGTTTGTCTGTGAAGAATTTACTAGCTTCCTCAGAATACAAACCACGGAAGCTTTGGTTGTAGGCAGAGAGTACATCGTCAGAAGCTCCTTCGTCGGTGACATTCAAGTTAATATGAGAGGTTTTTACAGGAGTTGGTACATAGACAACACAAACACTAGAAGGTATACTTATAATTCTGCTACGCGTATAAGTTTCTTAGCATGGATTAAGGGAAATTGTTTTCATACAAGTGTGTATTTTCAGATGGATGGGTACCACTCAGTTCCAACCTGGACACGCTCGTCAAGCATTTCCTTGTTACGACGAACCTGGATTTAAAGCCACCTTCGACTTTAATATAACCAGACCAGAAGATTTTAGCCCAACTATTTCAAACATGCCAATTTCATCTACTTCTGCGTAAGTATATTATTAATAGACGACGATATACCAATCTAAACATATTTACTGGAGTTTGTGTATTTGTAGAAATCCTTTTGTTTTCTAGACCTATCAACGGAAGAATTACTGAAACTTTCTACACTACTCCGGAGACTTCCACCTACTTGTTAGCCTTCATAGTGTCGCACTACGTGGTTGTGGCAGAAAACAATGATAATGTTAGACCATTCCAAATCTATGCCAGAAATAATGCTGGTACGACAGGTGACTGGTCTTTGGATGTCGGAGAACGACTTCTAGCAGCTATGGAGGAGTACACCCAGTTCCCATACTACACTATGGCTACAAACATGAACATGAAACAAGCTGCTATTCCAGATTTCTCTGCTGGAGCTATGGAGAATTGGGGTCTCTTGACTTACAGGTATATTTAAACTTCACTCGGTTGAAATTTGGAAATAAGTTGGTCTTATTTTCATTACTTTATTACATTTCGAAACAGGATGATTTTTAAAATATGTTTTTTTTCAGAGAGGCTCTCATCTTATTCGACCCTGTTAACTCAAACAACTTTTATAAGCAGCGTGTGGCCAATATTGTTTCCCACGAGATCGCTCATATGTGGTTCGGAAACCTTGTCACGTGCGCTTGGTGGGACGTTCTTTGGCTGAACGAAGGTTTCGCCAGATTCTACCAATACTTCCTGACTGAAGCGGTATGTATGGAAATGATCTTACTTAATATGTTTCAGTACGTAGTATATATAAGGTTTGGTACATCTGTATGGTTTAATATTGTAGGTTGAACCTGAGCTTGGCTACTCAACTCGTTTCATCGTAGAACAAGTCCATGTTGCTCTATTATCGGACTCTTCAGCGGCTGCCCACCCCATGACAGACTTCAGCGTGAGCGACCCCACTTCAGTCAGTGCTCATTTCTCTACCATTACTTACGCTAAGGGTGCTGCAGTCCTTAGAATGACGCAATACTTATTAGGTGAAGACACTTTCGTCAAGGGATTGAGGAGTTACTTGAGAGAGAGGTATATCTAATGAGCATTCATTACAACATTTCAACATTCACACATCAAAGTAATAAAGTAGCTTGCCATAAATGATGATAGTTATAGTCCTGTTTTTCACTATCAATAAATTTTTACTTTTTTTTTTTTTTCATTTCATTTCATTTTATTAGTGTTATAATTATCTGCTTTATATTTAAGAGCTTACGACGTCGCTGAGCCTCGCCATCTCTTTGCTGCTCTCGACGCCGCCGCCGTAGAAGACAGTGCTCTCCCAGCCAGTTATGACATCACCATTGACGAGTACTTCAGAACCTGGTCTGATCAACCCGGACATCCAATTGTGACTGTATCCGTTAACCAAGCTACTGGAGTTATTAGTTTGACACAGGTAAAGTACATGCTAAAACTTGACCAGAGTTTAGACCAGGCTGTTTCTAGACTGGCTTCTGGCCAATGAAAGTCTATGAAGGTGCGTTTACAAGAAATGACACTTCTAGCATCTTTTAACTTTTTAGCCAGTTACAGACATTTTTGTTTGAAAGAATAAAGGATTTTACAGACAACCGTTGTTAAACAATCAGTCTGTCTGACTATCAATCTGTTTAAAGACTTCATAAAATAGGTTGACCTACATTGACCATAGAAATGAATATTGCATAGCTTTGGCAACAATGCTTACTTACATATATAAACGCAACAAACACTTTTATGTCTATTACTGACTACATAACTGGTTATATTTTCTTTTTTTTAGGCTCGTTTCGATATCTCTACTGGATATTCGGCCTCAAACAACATCTACCACATTCCAATCACATGGACAAGACAGAACAACTTAGATTTCTCAGATCTGAAGCCAACTCAAATCATGAAGGGAGCAACTCTTACTATTAACCGTGGATCCACTGGCAACGAATGGGTCATCCTTAACAAACAACAGACTGGTAAGAGCGATACTAAATCCTTCTAGACAACAGGAAAGAATAATATGTTGCATATATTATCTATTCACATATTATCTTGTTCAAGAACTTAAGATTGAATAAAATTTCCAAAACTGAGTCATGTTTAATGAAATTTAAATTAGGTTAACTTTGCTTTCTTTTCTTTATCATCAAATTCTAGTTCTGTAGATATAAACGAATTAACGAGAAACCAATGATTTCTCCTATCTAGAACAATTAATCACTGATAAGTGCGAATGCAAAAATTTATGAGTAATATATATTTTTTGATAATGTCCTTTATGGTTTTTACCAAACTACAAATAGGCACTTAAATATTTTTCAAAACAAATGACGTCATTTATTTTCAAATTGTATTTAAACTTTTATAGGTTTCTACCGAGTGTTCTACGACAACTTTAGCTGGGCTTTGATCACAAATGCTTTAAGATCCAATGAGAGAGAATCTATCCACGAATACAACAGGGCCGCGGTAAGTTAAGACCTTACATACCACGGATTTTTCATTGTGACTCAATTTGCGGAGACTTCTTTTAATTAGTTCGTCGAACGGTATCTCGATCAATTAAAGCTATCAGTCGATCAACTTTAAACGACTTTGATCGATGTGGTAACACCCTTATTCGATAAAATCTAGTGTTTAGGGATTAACGTAAAGCAAGTAGTATAAGTTTAAAGATATTTACATTTTATCTCATTATTAAACTGTTTTTCTCATTCCAGATCATCGATGACGTCTTCCAATTCGCCCGTTCTTCTATCATCAGCTATCAGCAAGCCTTCAACATCCTTTCCTTCCTCGAGTTTGAAGATGCTTACGCTCCTTGGCTTGCCGCTATCACTGGCCTCAACTTCGCCACCAGAAGATTGGCTCACAGCGCCAACAGCCTTTCTAGGCTTCAGGTTAGAAGACTATAGTATTTTAGCCAAAGTATTATTTTTCTGTGACGTAGTCGCAGCAAAAACTGATGACGACTTTATTTAGTAGATTATTCATATAAAGCATGAAACTTTAATATGTAACTGTAATACTGTATTTAAGAAAATAGCTCAAGAACACTTTTCGGCGAAAAATTATCACACACAAGGGCTCTACTTAACTTAGGTGTCATAGATAATAGATCGTATAATAGATCGAGTTTTCACTCTAAGGGTATTACGACTCAAGATATTTATTTTTATTTACACGTAGACTCTAGTGAACAATCAATGGAGTTCTGCTGTCGTCAACACTTTGGGCTTTGCTGAACGACCAGAAGACAGTTACATGACCAATCTGCAGAGGATGTACGTGATGAGGTTCCTCTGCAACATGGGTCACGAAGGCTGCAACACTGCTGGAGTACAGAACTTCCAGAACTGGAGGAATTCCAATACTTTGTAAGTATTTTTCGGTGTAATATATTATGTAAGATTACTTTCTTTCGTCTTGTGTTCAGTCTTTTCAATGAATTATACTTAATACTAACTATATACTAAAATTCCAATTCATACAATGATAAATTATGCTAAAAATAATTAATACTTTAACTTATTTTTAATAGGAATCAATCAAAATATTTATCCTCTAAAGTCTATCAAAGTTAAAATTCCATACGGTAACCAAAATTGAATCCTTGTTATTCCAACTAGTTTTATAAATAAAAGTTAATATAATACACACTAATTAAAACTGCTGTCCACCAGCATCCCCGCCAACATGCGCCCATGGGTATACTGTACCGGTCTCCGTCACGGAACAGCTGAAGACTTCGATTTCTTCTGGAACCGGTACTTGGCCGAACAGCTTGCCAGCGAGCAAGTTATCATGCTGGAGACCGCTGGATGCACCACTGACACCGCCAGCCTCGAACGCTACCTTGACGCCATCACCGACGGACAAGACACCGTCAGAGCTCAGGACTTCGCCGCTGCTTTGAGTTCCGCTATCACGAGCAACGAGGAAAACACCATGAGGAGTTTCTACTGGCTGACCAGGAACATTGAGAGGGCTCGTGCTACGTATGTATCAGCATCATAAAAGTTAATTAAAGGACTTATGGAGGAAGTCTTTATTTAATTTGTTTTCTTTTACAGCACTGGTCTACCTTTCGCCACAATCATTGGACGTCTTCTCAATGAAGTTCAAGTTACTGAGGTAACACACAATCTTAATTAACTTCAAGTAAGCGTTTAACGAACCACTCCGTATTGATTCTAACACTTCAATATGTTATGTTTACAGGTAAACAACTGGCTAGCAGCTAACCGCAACATTCTCCTAGATTCCGAATTCAACGCTGCGCAAGCAGCTATCAACACAGCTAGGAACAACATCAACTGGTACCAACAAAGAGTACAAGAGTTTGAAAACTACTTCCAAACCGGTTTCCAAGATGTGATTACTGATCCTGCTGTCGTTGACCCTACGACCGCCGCTCCTACTGTGCCCACCACTGAAGTAACAACTACAACATTGGCACCAACAACTGACATTGTAGGCGGCTCGGCCAATATTGCGGCTTTGAGCTTCGTCACACTTATCGTATCACTCTATATTAACATGCTTAACTAAAAGCTGTATAATAATAACAAAGTTTAGAACCAAGTTAAAGTAAGTAAAGATGGTATAGTGTCTGAAGTTGTTCATGATTTTAAATATACAGATGGTGCTTACATGTACAATTTTTTTTAAAGAAAACAGTGTATTTTTATGCATTTTATAGAAAAGTAAGTAAGAATTGTGTAATTATTTAATTAACCTAATTACTTAAGGATTGTTATTTATTTTTTTGATTAATATACAGAATTTAATAACATGGTGTTTTATTTTTGATAAAACTTTTATAATTGATTTGAAATGCGTCATAAAATAATCATTATGGATTAATTTGTAGTGCAAATCTTTATTATCAGTTGGTACTTGTCTATCAGACTTAATCAAGTTATTGACCTTTGAAACGAGCAAATAACATACCGAAATATCATGGATGGATGGATGAGAACAAATTACAATTTAGAGCTTTATACCAGCTTCATACCGATTCCACCCATTGTCGGAGGCTGTCCACAACACGACCATAAAATATCCATAAAAACCTTTACGTAAAGATAAGTTTGCAAGAACCCTACTGGTTAAAACAAATCTATTGAACCCAAACACGATATGCTATATGTTATCGAAGAGCTAGTCTCTCAGGAGACCATCCTGGTTGTGACATCAGGTCAAGTTACCATTTAATTTACCTTTAAAGATGATAGTATGACACGTGAAGCGTTTAATCAGGTTTATACGTAAATAAAAAGTAATTCAATGGTAAACCAAAAAAGCATTCCATCATTTTGAAAATGAACTGTACTCTTCTACTGCTTTTTACCAAATATAGAGCTAAGAATCACCGCTATGAAACGTTTCTACTTCGACTACAAACATCTCTCATAACTACCGCCAGGAAACTAGTCTGACAGTAAACTTCCGTATGAATAAAAACGCATCGAAATCGGCCCATGCGCTAAGAGCTAAGATGCCGCCAGACTGACTCATACGCAGACATATGTTTTTACTGCAAAGGTTTCTATCTAACACAATCGAATTAAACAAATTTGAAATTGGATCAACGAAGAGTCAAAATTTGGATTTAAAAGAGACGAGTTAACGAGTAGTTTTTTCGTGAAAGAGTAACAAACAAACATCTTTTTTGTCTCACTAACTTTCGCGTTTATAATATTAGTTGGTTGATTAACGATTTCATATGGTTTAATGATTCTAGAAAGAGAAAGAATAGAGAGGAAGGACATAGGAAGAGAAAGAGAGGGAGAGAGAATGCTGCAAGGTAACTCCTTTGTGGTGGTATACAGTCAAAACTGATTCTCTCTCGCTCATTCTAAATTATCGCTAAATAGAAAGTACAAGTATGTAAAAAAAATTTAATAAAAGAGACTTAAATAAATTAAGGGTCCGGCTTTTCAAGGCCGCGATCAAAAAGCGATAAGTTTTATCTCTACTTACGTTGAACTCCGTCTGAACACGGATTTCGTCAACGTTATGATTCAATTCTATTGGTGAATAAAAACGATAAAGGTATTTGAAGATGCGTAAGCTTATTAGGTAGTCCATTAATAGTTCTGGTGATCAATCTGATTTTTCAGGCATGGAGAAGCAAAGGACCTGAAATTCATCAAGACTCCGCGTGTATGGTTCTGGCCTAAATAGTTGGCCACCAAGAAAAAGGATTTACGTAAAACTGGTTCTTATTTGATAAAATAACCTAAAAAAAGTAAGGACAATTTAATTTCACAGTACCGCATAGTTACCGACTATTGCTATTCAAATTATATTTAGAACCATATTTTATTCGACAGAACCAAAACAATTAATAAATTACGATAACTATGTTATCAAATTCACAAATTATTTTATCGTTAAGTTTCATTACATTTGAATCATTTGATAAACTAATGATTAATTTTTTAACAGTGTAAGCATAAAGATAATTTATTACTGATAAATATACAATGTTGAACTGGTTAGAATCCATCTAGTCGGGCGATTGTCGTAGTCAGGGCCACTATGGGTAAGTCTAATTTTTAAAGAGACCAATTAAAAAATACTTTTTAAATAAACCTTGAAAAGTGAGAGAGAGGGGGATGGGGGGGGGGGAGATGGAGAGAGGTAAGACGTTAAAATAAATAACTGGAACCTAGGGATGTAAAGTCTACGTTGGCCTTTATTTATGTAGAATTTTTTGGAAGTTTTGAAATTAGAATTGTTTAGATTTAATCCTGAAATGTCTTTTAGCCATAATTAAATAATAAAAATTCGTGGATGCTCGAAGTCACTTCACTTATTATTTTCGATCGCGGCTTCAAAGGTTTCAATGGCTGAACAATGTTAGAGAATTATTCCTATAAGCTGTATGAAAAACGCAGAGTTGACCACTAACTTACTTATTTATGGAAAAACACATAATAAATAATTTTACTTCACTACTCAAAATCCTAAGAAATAACTTCAGAGATATACAGATCTTGCAACCAATGCATCGCAAATTGAAGCTTATATTATACTATCTATAGTACCCATTTTGCTAATACCACTCTAAAGCAAATAGATGAAAAACTCTACATTTAATTTTCAGGGTTCAACATGTATCTACTAGGCCTTTTGTGCCTCGCCGCTGGGATTGCGGCAGAAAATCCCTTTATGGAACTGAGGTCCAACCTGGAGTTCTTAGAACAGGACGAAACTAATCTGGCCGAGTCTGCCTACAGACTTGACGATACCGTGTATCCCACCAACATGACTGTTGATCTTGATGTCTACTTGTCTGAGAGCCGGTTCAATGGTTTGGTACAGATGGTTGTGGAAGTAAGTATTAATATAAATGTTTTAGCGTAGCGTAGCGCTCATGACGTAGCTTGACTAAGACAATGTTGGCTCATTGCGATTGTTAAGCGACTTGCAGCTCGGCCCTTACTTAGATGAGTGGTCGATAGAGACATTTTATATCTGAGCGCTACCGTGCTTCGGAGGGTACGTTAAATTGTCGGTCCCGGTTGTTTCAATCGTTAGACCATGTCTCAATCTGGGTTGGCCAATGGCCTACTCGAACTAATGTTTTAATTCAGTTTTGGTTTTAAAGAGCCACTTTGAAATTATTCAGTGGTTCTTTTGAACATTCGAAAGAGCTTGTAAGATATTTTTAATCTGGTGTCACAGTTGTAGACGATGGAGCTCATATAGATATTTCATAGTGAGAAAACATAAACTAAACTTTTAGGAAAGCTATAATGGGTATAGCTTTAGGAATTGTTACTATTGAACTTGGACTTTCAAGTTTCAAAAGGGACTTTGAAGTTAAAAGAGAGCTTTTAAGCATTTTTTAATTCCATTTGTGACTTAAAAATGCTTAAAAGCTCTCCTTTCAATTGACTTTCATTTCAATGACATGAAATTGGAGCTTTACTAAAAGCTCTGTTAATATGGTATTAGATAAGATTAATAAACAAGATTTTCGATTTACGAGTCAGTAAAAATGATAAGTAATTATAAAAGGTTTTAAGAATTCATAATTTTCCTATAATAATGTAGCATTTGTCCCGAAACTGTACCGACAATCCGGTAATTATCAAATAATCATAGATATGGAACTAGTATCAATAATCATGTAATAATCATGTCTGAACATGATTTAGATATTAAAGTCCTATTGATAACGATTGATTAAACGGTTTCGATAACCTGATTTTTCTATTTTGAAATGATGAATATTCGAATGTGAAAATTTTGTATAACTACATTATAACTAGATGCATGTTCCGTAAATGCCTTAAATAAAGCATAGTGATATTTTAAACTTTTGATGAATTACTCGTATCAACACATATAATAAAATTATAAATGGTCGCTGTCTGTACATAGAAGATATATAGGTAGTTCTACTACTTCCTTCCTTCATCGAGTGGATGGCCAACCTGACCAATCCTGGTGTCAGAGTTATTGAGCCGCCAAAGGCCTCTGACATGACTCATGTAACGACTAGTTCTACTACTACGCCTACTTAAACTCTAAAACCTCTCTTTCCATCTTACAGGTGCGTCAAGCGAACCTCAGACAGATCGTCTTCCACCAGAAAGTAGTATCAATCCAAGCCGTCTCCGTTATCTCTTACGCCGGCAACCCTGTAGCTCTTCAGTTCCCCGACCCCTACGAGACTGACGACTACTATGAACTCCTCAAGATCAACCTCGCTGACCCTATCCCCGTCGGAACCTACGTCATCACTGTCTCCTACGCTGGACAGATCAATGAAAACCCAATTGACAGAGGTTTTTACAGAGGATATTACTACTTGGGTAATGAGTTGAGGTAAGAGACTTACAAAGAGTCTTTAACCGACCTCAAAAAAAGAGGAGGATTTTTCGTATCGGTTCCGGTTTTTTCTTCACTAGGGTTGTATACTTATCTATTCGATATAAATATGAATAAGTATAATTGCAGCAGCTAGGTGAACGGAAATTTCATATATACTAATTTCTGTTCAACCTAATCACATCGGTGTTGAAATAAATAGGAATAAGAATACTAATAAATTATTACATTGATTTCCCTTACGTTCCACTAAACGGGAAAAGTGTGGCGGGGTGAGAGGGAATAACCTACTTTAAAGTTATACCGGATGTTCTCTATAAAATATGGACTTGTGTACCCCGTCTTTCGAAATTGCCGTTTAATTGAAACTTATTAAAAAGCCTGATAAAAATCAGCAGTTAAATGTCAATCTTTTTGTACAGGTACTACGCCACCACTCAGTTCCAGCCCTTCCACGCCAGAAAAGCGTTCCCTTGCTTCGACGAGCCCCAGTTCAAGTCTACGTATGTTCTCTCCATAACTCGTGACAGCTACTTGAGCCAGTCTTACTCCAACATGGACATCGCAGATACCCAAGTGTAAGTATTAAAGAGGAATAAAATAAATCAAAAAGTTAAATATTTCTAATTGAACAAATAACTAACATATACTCGTACATACGTCTGGAAGCCCCCCGGCTTTACCCGCGTTGTACCGTTATACCTGTTCTCAAGGGAATTTCGGAATAAAAAATTACTTGTATTTTTGAGATTAAGGCGTTCAAACAAATAAATTAAACTGTTGCTTTACTGCACTGTTTTTTCTGTTCTTTAATTAAACTGTTGTTTGCTTTATTTATATTAGTATAAGATAACTTGAAATAAATATTAAGACTTTTATCGCAACATCACACAGTAATATGTTTTTCAAGGCGCTACTTTTTAATAGCAATTGAATAATTCATTTTAATTTCCCATAGGATTGGTACCCGTGTGAAGGAGACTTTCTACCCCACTCCCATCATCTCTGCCTACCTCGTTGCTTTCCACGTGAGCGACTTTGTGAGCACTAGCGCGACTAGCACTAACGCCAAGCCCTTCCAAATCATCTCCCGCCAAGGACCCCTGACCCAACATCCCTATGCTGCTGAAGTCGGCGTCAAGATCACCAACGAATTAGACGACTTCTTAGGCATCCAGTTCCACGAGATGGGACAAGGAGTCTTGATGAAGAACGACCACATCGCTTTACCCGACTTCCCCTCTGGTGCTATGGAGAACTGGGGAATGGTCAACTACAGGTGATTATAAAATAAAGATTTCTTGTTTTGTCACAATGGTGTCAAAATAGTGATTATAATTATATATTTTTTGTATTTTTAGATTTGAGTATTTCCTTTATTGATTCGACTGGCTTTATCTAAATTGTAATATTTCTGAACAGAGAGGCGTACCTGCTCTACGACCCCGACAACACAAACGTCATCAACAAGATCTTCATTGCCACCATCATCGCTCACGAGATGGCTCACAAGTGGTTCGGAAACTTGGTCACATGTTTCTGGTGGAGCAATTTGTGGCTCAACGAATCTTATGCCAGCTTCTTCGAATACTTTGCTGCTCACTGGGTAATTATTACTTATTACGTACCGATTTTGAATTGAAACTTCGTTAATGTTTTTATTTTGTTTCGGGTACTTTATAGGAACCAGTATTACGTACCAAATAAAAAAATATATAAAAACCTTAATTATAAAACATTAATCAATACTTGCATTTAAAAAATAATTGTATATAGCTTACTTTAATCTTTGAATCTTTAATACAGGCCGACCCATCTCTTGAAATTGGAGACCAATTCGTCGTGGACTACGTACACAGTGCGTTAAATGCGGACTCTAGTCCAACTGTCACCGCCATGAACTGGACCGACGTTGGCAACCAAGCTACTATCTCCGCTCACTTCAGTACCTCCAGTTACGCTAAGGGTGCATCTGTTCTGAAAATGATGGAACACTTCGTTGGAATCAGAAACTTCAGACAGGCCCTCCGTTACTACCTGAGAGACAAGTAAATAGAACTTAACTTTATTTTCATAGATGATAAATTGGCTACATGTAATAGTTACGAACTCATCGTCATCAACTAATTAACCCTTGTTGGAATAAGTTAAAAGTTCTATTACCTCTAAAAATTAAATGAAATGACCTGAATAGATCTATCTAAATTGAAAGAAACTTTAAAAATATCAGTATCACGACATTGATGTGTGATCGACACTCAGTGATGCATTTTGCATAAAAGTAACATGTCATCGAAATTTACACGTTTTTATTATCAACAGTGCTTACCTTCTGGGAACCCCTGAGCTGGTATACGAAGGCTTCAGACAGGCTGCCGCTGAAGATTACGAGTTCCTCCGTGATTTCCCTGGTGTTGATGTCGGTTCCGTTATGGACACTTGGGTCCAGAACCCTGGATCTCCAGTCGTCAATGTCAACGTTAACTCTGAAACTGGCCTTGTTACCTTAACCCAGGTAAGAAATTACTTAATGATACTTAATAGCATTGCTTTGTTTTACTTGACGGAATTTACCACTAGTGATTCAATATCAAAACTTTGGTGAAAATATCGACTTGGAATAAACTTGACAAACAATAATTTCTCATATCTCATTGCAGACATGCAGACATTTTTTTCTGCTATGACAAGTTTTTATGTCATATATACTTAAAGTTTATTTTCTTCTCAGGAACGATTCCAACTGAGTGGAACCCCTGCAGCTCAGATCTGGTCTATCCCCATCTCTTGGACTCACAGCGGCATCCTCAACTTCTCCAGCACCAAGCCTGACAAGGTTATGACCACTCAACAAGACACACTAAACAGTGCTCCTGGAGCTTTCGTTATCTTGAACATTGCTCAGTCCGGTAAGAATATATGATAAAATCTCTTTATGAAATAATATTAGACGAGGCGATTATGACGTATGTGAAAAATTGGGCTTTTGAAAAAAAAAAAAAATTGTGATAAATGGGAAGATTATATTATTATATTAGTTTTATAACAAAACTATTTTTATTTTATTTTTTTCGCAATAATTCAAAAGTTATTTCAAGATAAAAATTAATTTTTGAATCCAGTACCGAAGACACTCTGACAACTCCCGAACAAACCCGAGCGCGTGTGACGTCATAATGATAGCCTCATTCGGTTACACGGGTAATAGCCGTAAACGCTGTACGTACTTATGGTTAAATAGCTATAACATTATCACGTCACAACTATGGTGACCAATTATGGCGCGTTTATAGTCACGTGATTTTTATTCAATTTTTAATTGTTTATAATTAATTGAAAAAATATTTTTTTTAAGTTTTTTCATTAAATATCAATATTATTAATAATAAAGTTTTAAAATACATAAAAAAAAAACTTTTTTGTTTTCAAAAGCCCAATTGAACGGTAAAAAATAAAATAAAGCTTTTTTTAATGGTAAAACAAAGACGACTTGGAACGGCGCTGGTTTAAATAAATAATATTATATTTAGGATATAGAATAGAATATTTAATTCAGATATACGACATACTAGATGAACAAAATCAAAATATAATAAATCTTTGAATTGTACTTAAAGGTCTCTACCGTGTCAACTACGATGAGAACAACTGGAGACAAATTGCCAACTACCTGAAGAGCAACAACAGGCAGAGGATCCACAAAATGAACAGAGCTCAAGTATGTACAAAACACAGACACTTAAATTCATGTATTTGTACAATTTTTTTTTATAAATCTATTAACTAATGTAATATAGCTGTATATTATTCTTGTTTGTTTGAACGCGTTAATCTCAAAAACTACCAATCCGGAAAGTTACATAGGATAATATTTTTCATCCCGATATTCCCATGAGAATGGACACAACGCGGGTAAAAGCGCAGCTGCCATAATGCTACAAGAAGACAATTCAATCACATCAAATTTCTTACAGTAAAAAATTACTTATGGTGGTTGTCATGATTTTCTTAAGTAACAAACTGTGTAACGAAAGAAATATTGAAACCTAAAAGGCAAATTAATAAACCTACATACAAGATGAATGTGACTGATGAAACATTTAATTTTCAGATCGTTAACGACGTCTTGCACTTCATCCGAGCTGGCAAGATCACCATTCCTCTCGGTTTCGAAGTCCTCTCGTTCCTGGAGAATGAAACCGATTACTACGTCTGGGCCGGAGCCCTCGGCCAGCTCGAATGGATTCTTAGAAGGATGGAACACTTGCCTGTAGCTCACGAAGAGTTCGTTGTAAGTATCTACCAGAAAATATGAATAAGATGGTGAAAATTATATAGAAAATTATATTTTTCCTAGTTTTAATGCTCAGCTAGACACGGCAGACACTGAAATGGGCACTTTTGGAGGATGATATTTTGACTAACTGACCGACGCGACGTATGTACCCTACCCTAGTACTCTACAGTTGGTCAAAGGATAGGGCTTTTATAAAGTTCGACCGTGCAAAATTACAATTTTATTTCTCAAATACACAATATTATTAACATCATTAAACGTAGGAGAGTCCAGGAAACTATAAATAAAATGCTGTTGCACTGACATCACTTACTTTTCCATAGGAATACCTGCTGAACCTCATGACTGCTGCCATCAACAACCTCGGCTACAACGAGCGCGCGACCGACTCCACCTCCACCATCCTCAACAGGATGCAGCTCCTGAACTTCGCCTGCAACCACGGACACCAAGGATGCATCAGCGACAGTCTGCAAAAGTGGCAGAACCATAGGCAAAACCCTGACCAGCTGTGAGTAGAAATACTATTTTTATATGGCTGAATGTAGAAAATGTAGTTCAAATATCGTTAACGTAAATTTATGCAAATCTTGTACTGGGGTGCCACGGCGCAAGCAACGGCACGGAGACGGATTTATCGATATTTTTAAAGGACATAGAGCCTAATTTGTTTCACGTATTTTTTATATTAAAAACTATGTTTTTTTTAATCTCCATTAACGCACTGTGCCACAGTCCTTCAAGTAAACTTTTTCGTTTGTTAATTAAACGGACGGACCTCAATAATATTATTACGTGTTTTATGTTCCAGAAGAACTTTTTATGAATGAGCTTATAATGTCATTATTTTTCAGGGTGCCCGTCAACCTCCGTCGTTACGTATACTGCACCGGTATTCGTCACGGAGACGCTGAAGACTACCAGTTCCTCTTCCAGAAATACAACGCTTCAGACAACACCGCTGACATGGTTGTCATCCTCAGAGCTCTCGCTTGCACTAGGGACGAAAGCTTGTTGAACGAGTAAGTTTGGTTGCTGTATTTGACCTATTTTGTTTAACAGGTGAAAAAATCATTAAGTATCACAAGGTATCACTAAGTATCACTAAGTATCACTAGGTATCGTGAACGACTACGTTACTTTTATATGCACAGAAAAAAGGAATTTTCGAAATTCATCTTTCTATCTCTCTCTTTCTCTTTCACTCTTTCTCATCTTCTCTTGAATCTCACTAACCCCATATTATTTTCCAGCTACCTGACCCAGTCCATGTACAACGACCGTATACGCATCCATGACAAGACCAACGCCTTCAGCTACGCGCTGCAAGGAAACTATGAGAACAGACGTGTTGTCTACAACTATCTGTACAACAACTTTAATGATATTAGTCGGACGTAAGTATTTGATGCCAGCTGTTTGAAGTATAATGCCTCTTTTAATTTAAGCGTTTTTGGACGACCGGCTACGTGCTGCAGTAGTGTGCAGTCACCCGGGCGCATTGAGGTCCTTCTGTTTTTCATACAAAACGCACGTAGCCGGCCGATTGAAAATGCTTAATTTGAAAGAGACCTAAAGGTCAATTTCTACTCTAAGGGTTTATGTTACTTATCTGTTATCATGAAAACTTATTGTTTGTTTAATTAATAGTAAATGACAAATAAAAAAGGTTACTTTTATATCACAATTTTATCATACTAAAATACACATTCCATGAGTGTCTTATATCTATAGACCGACATTAATTTCTATATTCCAGATACGGCGGACCAGCACGTCTCGCTACCGCAGTCAGCGCCTGCTCTACTTTCCTCACAGACCAAGCCGACATCGCTGAGGTAAGCATTTCGATGAATTTTATAAACGTTACGAGAATGACTAAACCGCTGTAAAGTCCAAACATAATACCTCTCACCTTTCATGTATTACCAGTTCTCCTAAATGGTAATGGCGACTATAGTTTTTTGAAAAAAGAACTTTGACCATTGCCTTTTACAATGCTTCTCTTTTCATTTGTTTTTCGTAAACTATAATTTGTGTTTTTAAAATAAGTTAGTAGCTAGCTTTCTCTTTGAAATGTTTTTGTTTAAGACGTTTTTAATACCTTAATTAACCAACTCCATTTGCAGTTCAACGCCTGGGCGTATGCCAACCAAGTGGAGCTCGGCAGCACCTTCTCAACAGCTGTTGCTGTCGTGAACACTGCTAGAAACAACCTCGAATGGGGCAACAACAACTCGCTCGAGATCTTCAACTCCGTAGGAAGCTCTGCAGCTACTTTCGCCACTCCCATCGTCCTACTCGTTGCTGCAGTCGTAGCCAACCTTATCCACTAGATTTAATATTAAAATGCCTTAACTGTAAATAACATAAATTTTTATTTTAACGTACAGTGTACACCCACCTTGTGATGGCATTAATTTATTATTTTTATAAGAAAATGTTGTATTGTTATTGTTAATAAAATAGTTTACAAATATGAGTTTGGTTTTTTATGCGTTTGAATAAGATTAATGTCTTTATTAGAAACAGTCCTTTCTTCATGGTGTAAGTTGAGTTGCGTTGCGGTGCATAAGGTGCATTGCATTTCATTGCGTTGCAGTAATCTACTGCGGCACAGCAACACTTTGTGTGTTATGGGCTCTCATAATCTTTTTTATTCTAGAATATCACGTTTTATTTGTCATAGGTACTTACAATGTAATAAATAATATTATCTACAAAGAGTGATTTGTTCAATTAGGGAATGTGGCCCGTATTACTAATAAGATTAGCAAAACTATTATTGATAAATTAATTAGGAAGATAAGTAATTTTTTTTATCAAAAATATCTAGAACATACTGGATTATGTTGTAGTTTTATTTGTTTTATGTTAGGTGCAAAAGTGGTGACTATGGTTATCATATCTTTCATTAGAGAATTGTTATCATCATCTTAGTTGAAAAGATTCTATAACTCGATGTTGCAGAAGTTATTATTCAATACCAAAATATTGCCAAAAGTTTTATGCTTTTGAATATTGCTTTAGCCAATTTAGACACATTAACAAAGTTTGCTTTCATTACTAAAATGAGGATTCATTATAATATCTATATAATAAAAATGAATTGCTGTTCGTTAGCCTGCTTAAAACTCGAGAACGGCTGAACCAATTTGGCTAATTTTGGTCTTGAAATATTCATGAAGGTCCAGGGAAGGTTTAAAAGGTTAGCAGTGACGGAATAAATGCGGGTGAAACCGCAGGGCACAGCTAGTAATTTAACACGTAAGGAATAAATTTTATTAGAGGTTTTACTTTGAAATATTTAGCTAACTTAATTTACAACTCAATAAATTAAATAAACAAAGATAAGGTAAGATTAATTTAATGAGCAGTAACCAGATAAGATACTGATAACGCGAATTATCCAAAAAATAATAAGGAACCCAGAACAGTTTATCAATACAGGTTTAGTGTGAAAGGACATTTTTATCAAGTAAGTGGTTTATTATAAATGATTGGTGAATATTATTTAATTATGCCCTCAGTGAGCATTTTATTCATATTACAAAGCCAGGGTACCATTTCTTATAATTGACACATTAACAGAAGTTTATAGGAAACTAACATATATTTTAATCTGATGTTTATACACAAATAATTCTACTTGAACGTTATAACTATCATTTAAATTTCTAGAACTTACCTTTCTTTTCTTTCTTTACAGAAATGCCTAAAGCACTAACCTTAGCCTTGAGCTTTATGCTCTTGGCTGTAGTCCGTGCCGACGATTCCAAACTGTGGGCGAAAGAGTTCGATCCCACACTCGACCTGTCAGGTCCTCAAGCTAGGAATGATGAAACCATTTACAGATTGCCGACTAATGTGTCACCTTTAGAGTTTGATGTCCATATCGATTTGTACTTCGATGAGAGGACTGAGAACCCGTACAGTTATGATGGAAGAGTGTATATTATTTTGGAGGTAAGTCAAAGTTATGAGAACTCATTCTTAGATTCTGTAATCACTTAGAATAATAAAGAAGTAATAAGCTAGAAGATGTGTATCGAAACATTCAGAGCATTGCAAGACTAATTTAAAGGTATGTTCAAGGTAATTGAAAACCCTTATTTATAGTAAACATTTGCAACCTTATTAATAAACTCTCTGTAACTAAAATACTGCTACAAAGTATTTTGTCTCTTTTGCATGTCAGAAAGTGATAATACACGTTTAATAATATGGCCCTTGCTAAGCAACAGTTGCTAAAGGTTATAAATAAATGTTCAATGGAAATACTTGGGTTTAACACTGGATTGAGCTTTATGACGTCACACTGATCCTCTTTTGTTCTTTGCAGGCCAACGAAGAAGGCGTCAGAGAGATAGTTCTTCATTCAAACATGGATAGAATCAATGACGTCAGCGTTATTACAGGAAACAATGTCAACGTTCCTTTGGAAGCTACCCCCTACACTATTGTACCTGAGTACCATTTCTTGAAGGTGCACTTGGTAGAACCTTTGGTAATGGGTACCAACTATACCTTGTTCATTGATTATTCCAGTACAATGAATGATGGCCCAATGAAGAGAGGTATCTGGAAAGGATGGTACAGAGACGCTGATGGAAATATGAGGTATGCTATTTGTAAATGAATGTCATTAAATTTTCAGTGTCCTTAAATGGAACCTTACATAATTCTTCTTCTTCTTCATCGAGTGGATGGTCAACCTGACCAATCCTGGTGTCAGAGTTATTGAACCACCAAAGGTCTCTGACATGACTCTTACATACTGATACTGCATAATGAATTAATTCGTTTAAAATGACTAATAGTAGCAAATGATTTGATAAGTATGATATTGATCTTTGTTTATCAATATATATAGATACATAATCGTAAATCAATGATAATTTTGTAATGCAGTTACCTAGTACATAAACAAGAAATGTTTGAATTGAATATTTGGATTTTATGTCATTTCCATCGAAAATGTTGAGCAGAATAGCTTATATATATATAATAAACTAGCAGCGCCCCGCGGTTTTACCCGCGTTGTGCCCGTTCCCGTGGGAATTTCGGGATAAAATGTAGCCTATAGCCTTCCTCGATAAATAGACTATCTAACAGTGAAAGAATTATTCAAATCGGTTCAGTAGTTTCTGAGATTAGCGCGTTTATCTGGTCTAACCTAGAATAACAATTTGTTTGTAATTAAAGGTTTGTTTCAGGATTTACGCGACCACACATTTCCAGCCATACAATGCAAGACAGGCATTCCCTTGTTGGGACGAACCCTACTTCAAATCGGTCTTCCAACTGCACTTGAGCAGACCTGCAGCTTACAATGCCACATACACTAACACCAGACTTGAAAGCTCAGTAGAGTAAGTTTTGAACATTGCAAAATTACGCTTCAAATATTTTCATGATATGAACAATATTATGAGCTTACCTTTTCTATTGCAAAAAAATATTAGTTCTATCAACTTTTTTTTTATCTACTAATGACGTAGATATATGAAAATAGTAAGTTCGAGCACGTTTTTGAGCAACACTGGGTTTTTAGACGGCCTATAGGCTTCTGAAGAGGTCTTACGATAGACGCCGGTATAATACTTCTAAAGGTATAATGCTAATTGGTTTCTTAATTACTGTAGTTGTATCTTCAAAGCCAAATGAAATATATTCCTATTATGAAATATCCAGTCATACTAACCTTGTCCCTTTCAGGCTCTCCAACCAACGCGTCCTAGACAACTACCTTCCTACACCGAAGACTTCAGTGTACTTGGTCACCTTCCTAATTAGTGAGACCTTCACAGTCATCGCTGAAGACACTTCCTTCGAGCCAGCCATCAGGATCATTGGCAGATCCAACACAGTTGGTATCGGAGACCATGGCTTGAAACTGGCCGTTGAAATGACGAAAACTTTTGATGAATATTTCCAAATTCCTTACTCTTCAATGCATCCTAATCTTATGAATGATCACATCTCGTCTCCGGATTGGGCGTCAGCTGGTACTGAGAATTGGGGTATGGTTGGTTACAGGTAAATATTCTGTATAACTTAAGCATATCTAATAGATTTGATTAAGTACTTGTAATTATTTTTATCACTTTTGGGTCGTAATAGGAACCGATTAATTGAAATTAAGGATAAATTTACATTCACCACAAACTTTCCTATTAATCTGTTTAAGAATTAGTTTTATTAAACCAATTGAAATTTTCAGAGAGCTTTACCTTACCATCGATACTCGCGAAACGATAATGAGTATAGAACACTACGCCACTACCCTTATATCTCACGAACTCGCACACAAGTGGTTCGGAAATCTCATCACTTGTTATTGGTGGAGTAACACTTGGATTAACGAGGGCTATGCGAGTTACTTCGGATACATTGCTGGACATATGGTAAGGGATTTGTTTTATTTTTGTATGTGTCGAAATATGTCATCCTTTGATACAACCTTTTGTATAACAATAGAACTCTAAGCTTATGATTTATTGATCGTGAATTATATTTACATCGGGTAAGCGTTCATCTAAGAGGGCATTAGTCACAAGAACCTTGTTATATCTCTAAATTAACATTATTTTATCAAACGAATTTTGTGTTACTAAACAAATCATTAAACAAACATTTTTATCAAAACCGTAGGCTTTCCCTGAATACGAGCTTGACGAGCATTTCAACTCGAGGTATCTCCAAAACTCCCTGGCCTTTGACTCCGGCGTCAGCACCGTCCCCATGAACCACGACGTCAACACTCCAGCCCAAGTTACCGGCCATTTTGGAACCATCAGCTACTCTAAAGGAGCAGCTTTCTTGAGAATGACTGTTGATTTGATAACTGAGGAAACATTCAGAAGATCTTGTACCATATTTTTGGAACAAAAGTAAGAGGATGCAAATAATTTTTATTTTAGTAAATTAAGGAATCTAAATTATTGTGTGGTTTTAAAAACACTACCTGAGAAAGATTGGTAGAATGATTTTTACTCCTAGGTATACATCAAAATAATTGAATATGAATAACAAAAATATGATGCAGACTTTGAACTAATAGTTCATCATATGCAAAAAACTTTTTGTGTTGTTGAAAAGCGGTTAGTAAAAAATCTAACTACTTTGATCGTTTTCAGCCAATACGAACCAGTGACCCAATTTGAACTGTACAACGCATTCAGAGATGCTATTGCCGAGCACAATTCCTTGGCCAACTATCCCAGCTTCGATTTTGAAGAGTATTACCGTGTTTGGGTCAATGAACCGGGCTATCCCATTTTGATTGTCGATACTAGCCATAGCTCTGGAAATATTCAATTAACACAGGCAAGTCATATCATAAATGAATTGTTTTAGAATTGCATCTTTTTCTTAATTATATGTAGTAGTTCATTGTGAGTGTTCTATAGTTAATTAATATTTTCTTTAGGTTTAACCATCATGTTTGAGTCAGACATTCCTAACATAACATTGTGGTCCTCCCACAGGAGCGTTTCTTCCTTAGCGCCGCAGCCACTCCTACTGATCAAATTTACCCGCTTCCCCTCACCTATTCCACGCAGAGCAACAATGTTTTCACTAACCTCAGGCCAACGCTGACCATGTCTCAGAGAAGCATGGAAATACCAAAACCAAGTGGTGAAGGATGGATAATATTCAACAACTTGCAACACGGTTTGTTTTACTGATATTTTAATATTTCTTTGAAAAACATTTGCAGGTTCTATTATCTAAAAGTCTGATGATAACCTTGTTTGAATTATTTAACAGGTCACTACAGAGTAGACTACGATCATAACAACTGGCAGCTTATCACAGAAACTTTATTGAATGATCCAAGCTCAATTCATTACTTGAATAGAGCTCAGGTAATCATCCTTTATATTTTAATTTGAAAATCCATAATCTGTCTTTTACCAATCTATTAGTGCTTATCTATTCTACCTTCTAGATCGTCGACGACGTTTTCGCTTTTATGAGAAACGGAAGAATGACTTATAATTATGGCTTCAACATCCTTCGATTCTTGCGCCATGAGACCAACTACCACGTCTGGGACCCCGCCATTACTGGATACACTTGGCTGAGGAACCGGTTCCGTCATATGCCTGAGCGCCAGGCTCAGTTTGACGTAAGACTTTTCTACTATTACTTGCTACTATTCTCTACACTATTTGCTACTATTTTACTTTATTATTTACTGTTAACATTATTCACTTGCAATGCTTCCGAGTTTTCTAATTCTCTGTTCTCGTTAATTATATTCTCTTCTCTTTCAGGCTTTTGTTCTCAGTTACTTGGAGCATGCCATTGAAGCTTTCGGTTTCGATATATTTGAGAATGAAACAGTAACAGAGACACTCACTCGTCAAGACATCCTTCACTTCGCTTGTTTGCTAGGCCATGATAGGTGCATTCAGGAATCTTATGACAGATTTAATGACTTGGTTGGCGGACAATGGTGAGATTTAAATCTTTATATTTTTTACTTTAGTTAGTTGACTGAGAACAATCTAGTCCACCATTTTTATAGACAGCTGTGTCTCGCGGTTTCACTCGCAGCGTACCCGTTCCCGTGAGAATTTTGCGGATTTTTATTATCCTTATTATCCTATTACTGACCAAGATGCAAAAACCTATTCAAATTTGTGTTACTAATACAACTTTCTTTTATATAAATATTTTTTTGATGGTGGCATTTACTTGTTTCCTAGCTACGAAATTACGAAATTTGACGAAATAACAGCAAAAAAAGTAGCCATTCGGCATATACATACCATAATTGTGTTTTATTCACCAGGATCGACCCCAGACTTCGTCGTAGCGTTTACGTCGCGGGAATGAGGGAAGGAGATGTTTCCCACTTCAACTACCTAATGAATAGGTACCAACAGTCCAACTACGCTACCGACCAACTGGAAATACTGCGAGGCATGGGTGCTACTAAAGATCCTGTACTTCTGACTAGGTGGGTTGTATACTTTCATGGCATAGAAATATCTTAGAAGAAATATGGAAGAAACCCACCTTTGCCTTTCAAGCTGATGTCAGCGAATTTCTTAGCAAGCGTCATGTCTTTTTTGCTCGCTTGAACTTGCCAGCTTGCAGTTTGTATATGGTTATTGGGACCGGTACGATTCTTATAGAGAAGCCCACGATGCTAATTGGGATTTACTCGAGCGTCATAGATACCTATTGGTTTGCAAAGCTTAGATGATAATAAGATACCTTATATTAAGTCATCTACGAAAGTATACTTGTAGTATTTTAATTATTACATACATTTTACCAGTGAGATGCCATTATTTCATCCCGTTCAATTATTTTTCAGATATCTTGAATTCACCCTGACCTACGAAGTTCGAGACC
Source organism: Cyclophora punctaria (assembly GCA_951394245.1). Lineage (NCBI taxonomy): Eukaryota > Metazoa > Arthropoda > Insecta > Lepidoptera > Geometridae > Cyclophora > Cyclophora punctaria. The sequence continues at coordinate 9,841,989 of OX596175.1, forward strand.
ACGATAAGGTGAACTCCTTCAACTACGCTCTGCTTGGTAACAACGAGAACGCTATAACAGTCCTGCAATTTGTCAAGAATCGTATAAATGATCTGAGAATTCAGTAAGTTATTTATAACCATACTTTTAAAACACACGATTTGCACTCATTATACTAAATGAAACGGGATGTATAACCCGTTTTGAGAGGATTACACCACTTGTGGTCACGACATCATTGACGGGATAAATTATCCCGTGACCACGAGTAGCATAAATAGGTTATAAATGTTCCAACGGGATACAGTCTTGTTTCATCCTAACTAATACATATTATAAATGCGAAAGTAACTCTGTCTGTCTGTATGTTACGCTTTCACACCAAAACTATTGAACCGATTTGAATGAAATTTGGTACACAGTTAGTCCAGAGCCTGAGAAAGGACATAGGCTACTTTTTATCGCGAAATTCCTGCGGGAACGGGTACAACATCGGTGAAACCGCGGGGCGCTGCTAGTTTACTTACAACCAATTATAGTTAGCTAGCTAACCTAAAAGTATCTCTGGTTACGTGTTACCTGTTATTTAGCATAGTTTTGCCACAAAATAAAATGTGTGGTAACATTTTGTATAATTTTACTCTTTTTTTCTAGATACGTTGAAGACTCCCCGGCAAACCCTGTTGGGACTGCTCTGGCCAACCTAGCCGCGTATTTGGACGAAGCTGGTTTGGATGAGGTAAACATCACTAATTATTACTTCAGATCTGAATTTTTTTTGTCTACTCAATACTAGTTGTTAACTTGCAATACTAACGAAACCTAGATGACCTAAAGAAATCTTTTTTCGAAAGATTTAACCTTTTTTCGTTTATTCTCAACGTCTCAACCTGGTTCCTGTCACACTATAACTGGTTGAGGAAATTATTTTCCAAGCAATTACATATTTATGAAAAAAGTATTTTAAAATCCCCGAAAAGATTTTACTGAATATCTGCATAATAAATAATTATAGGTACTTCAATTTTAATCATCAACCCGCATTAGGCAAGCGGGTTGATTACGTCTAATTCTCTTCACTGTACTAATATGTACGGTGGGATGAGAGGCCTCTGTCCAGCAGTGAAAAAAGCTGCCCTTTCTCTTGTGAATCCGGGAAAATATAAATACTGAATATTATTTTGCGCCATTGACTCGAAAGTAGAAGAAGAAGTGAACAATTACCGGCTAATAATACTTTTCTTTGTTTTTCAACTTTTTGTTTCCTTTTCAGTATGAAGAATGGCTCCGTTCAACACAAACTAACAGCCTGCAGTACAACTCAGCTCTCTCAGCCATCACTGCGGCGAGAAACAACATCGCTTGGGGCACCAACAACGTGGATATGGTACTTGATGCCGCCAGAGACAGCGCTAAGGCAGTTGCCGCATCCATTACCATGCTGCTCTTAACTTCTGTCATTGCAATGATGTTATAAATTATTAATAATGTTAGGTAAATTAATAATCTATGTTTAAAAGCTATCGTTTTGTAAAAGTTTGATATTATATTGAAATTTTATAGAATGTTTTGTTTTATTATATACTTGCTATGCCCTGCGGTTGCACCCGCATTTATTCCGTCACTGCTTACCTTTTAAACCATCCCTGGACTTTCATGAATATTTCAAAACCGACATTAGCCAAATCGGTTCAGCCGTTCTCGAGTTATAAGCAGACTAACGAACAGCAATTCATTTTTATTATATAGATAGATAACAACTCCGTTACCTTTAGTAGTCTTTTCGTATTTAGGTTCTGACGTTAAACAGTAACACATGTATTTACGTAAAGTATGTAAAACTCTAAACACACTACAATCTGATATTTCAGTAATAATTACAAACAAAAGAACTTATGCAAACTTAATATGTATACGTAAATTAAATTGCATAGTTCCTACTGAAACAGATAAGTTCAACTACAAAGGCGGCAAAATAGGTAAAAGTATAGTAAACAATTAGCCTATAATGTCCCACTGATGGGAACAGGCCTCTTTACTCACCGAAGCATTAGTATAGTGAAGAGGAACAAAATATTATGTAGGTATCAATTGCTTCAACATTACTAAGCGTTTAGAAACCAATAAATAGGCTAAAAAGTCAAAGATTAGTTAATAATCTCTCAAATTTAATAATACTGATAAAATTAAGCAACACAATGTATCATGATAAACTAAGTTATCAATTATTTATTTATGATAATTACGATAAATGGTGATAAGATTAATTCAATTAATATACCTAATGTGAATTGTATCCATTTTGAATGCCGTGAGCTGGAGTAAGGTAAAGTTAATTGTTTTAAATATTTTTAACTATCACATAATTTATATTTCATCAACATTGTGTCTAACATAAGGGTGATGCAAGCAAGCGATACTAAGTACTGAAGTTTTCAAAAATAGAACACAATATTATAGTTTGGGCTATTTAGTTTTTAATTGTAGGAGTTACGTTCAGTGTTCTATTTTCAAACATTTGCTTGTCGCCGTTGCCCTTCACCATACGGCCTACACCTATACTGTCTATATTATAGATGCACACATTACATGAGATGTACTTATTTCAATCAAACTAGTCTAATTTTGACCTAATTTTGATGACTCAACCCAAAAAAATTAAGATTCTTTATACATTGCCTCGTCTATTTATTTGCCGAATTCATATTACTATTCTTAAATCAGCTGTACATACAGTTTGAATTTTAATCAGTAGCACTTACTTGTACTATTGTACATACACATACCACTAAGTACCACAGGTAAATAAGTCTGTTGCGTCAAAACTTGAAACCAAATAAGTATTTGGTTATATATATTGGTTCAGTTGCTTCTTTAGGCACACTTATAAATTACGGTCTTATTTATCGATGTCTCTTTAATATCTTTGTGCCATTTAAAAGTTGCATGCATAGTTTAAAGTTAACAATGTAAGACAGTCAGCAGTGTAGTTCGTATTGTAATAAATCAAATATTAATTCAATGTTAGTGCATTTTTCAGCGAGGTGTTTGTTATTTTAATGCTAATATTTTAACTCTTGTACCGTTCGTAGGAATGAAAATGTTATGTATTTTCGTTTTCTGTTTTTTTGGATCATTTATCTTACTGAATAAGAAAGACGAAAGATAAGGGCGGTGGGCAACTTTTGGGAGAGATATTTGCCCAACACACAGGAGGACAAAATAAGTTAGGAAAAAAGGGAATAAGAGGAAAAGAATAAATGTTTTGTAATCCGAAAAAGAATTTAAACAAAAATTGTTTTCTTCCAGTGCCATGGCTCTTTCACTCTACCTGGCGGTCCTCATAGGGCTCCTAGGCGTTTCCCTAGGAGATCACCCAATTGATTCATCAGTAGTCACAAAGTTCACTTACGATGACAGCTCATACCGAATCCCCGAAGAGTTGGATCCCATTCATTGTGAATTTGAAATCACACCTTACTTCGATACTGCGCCTGCAGGAAAGGAAACGTTTACCTTTGATGGTAGAGTAACACATAGAGTTCGGGTGAGTATTTGTGTTAATTTTAAAGTACATATAAACTTAACTAAGAGTGCTAATCTAATCTTCAAATGTGGCTTGGGGTCCCCTTGAGAAGACAATCGTGGTGCTATGTCTAATCCATTGAATTGAGATCGTCAGTGATATAAGTAGCCTTTGCCCTGCAGCGAGATATTAAAGGCTTACCCCTTTACTTCTTAAGTATACGATAGAAGAAAAAGTAATAAGAGAACCTTCTTCATGGTCCACAAGATGTTTATCCAGTAAATAGATAAACAATAATAAAAAGTAACACTTCAAATCATATTAACGGTTTATAATGATCTGATATTTCTTTCCAGACTACAGTAGACAACCTGTCATCTCTGGTTCTCCAAGAAAACGTTAGAGAAGTCATCTCAGTAAACGTTTATAATATTGATGGAAGCGAAATATTACTCGACAGCACGCCTTTTGAAAGGATCAGGGATTTACAGTTCCTTCAGATCAACTTGGCCCCAGGAGTGACTCTAACCAATAACACAGAATACATCATCAATATTGTTTATATTGGAAACTTGAATGAAACTCCTTTGACTAGAGGCGTGTTCAGAGGAAACTATAGAGATGATCAGGGTAACCTTCAGTAAGTATCGCTTTCGGTTTACTTCAGTAGGAAACTTAAATCTCTGAAATACTTAACTTATGAATAAACGTTAATTCAAGATATATCTTAAGAAAGACTCACCACTTCACCAGTGATCATCATATTACTCAGTTTTGTTTGAATTAACCACCTTAATAACATAAGTCTGGTTAAGTGTAACGTTACACAGTGGTTATGGTTGTCTATGTATTCATCATGTTATACTTATTAAGCATACATTTCGAAATTTTCATAAGTAACTAGGGCCCCGCGGTTTCACCCCCATGGTACCCGTTGCCGTGGGAATGTCGGGATAAAATGTATCCCATGTGTTATTCTGATGTATAACCTATATGACTGTAAAGTTTCGTCCAAATTCGTTCAGTAGTTTTTGCTAAAAGAGTGACAAACATAAATCCATCCTCACAAACTTTCGCATTTATAATATTAAGTAGAATGACAGTAGTGCTTATAAACTTAATAACAATATTTCTGTTTTCCCCTTCAGTTGGTACGCAGCCAGTCACTTGCAGCCTACCCACTCGAGGCAAGCCTTCCCTTGCTTCGATGAGCCAGGGTTCAAGTCCACCTTCGACATCATCGTCAACAGACCAGCCCACTTCACCGAGACCTTCTCTAACATGCCTATTAGAGAAGTAATTGAGTAAGTAGAGGATAATAGTCAACATAGATGTATAAAATTAAATGCCAATGGAAATTAAGCGGTGGTTTGAAAATAGAGGGGCCACATAGCTTTGATTTACGAAGGTACGGCATTGCTAAAATGGTACTGGCATTAACATTTTTTTTAAAAAACATTTGTCATTAATTTCGGCTTGCCCAAGAACTCTTAAATCTATTTAGTACCTAAATATGTTTAGCAATAGCTATTTTTAAATTTTGCACTAAATAGGTACCTCCGTTAATGTGGTATGCTCAAAAATGGTTAAGTGAAAATACAATATCCTGTTTATTCTTTATCAAATTGGTTCCACTATCTGATTGCTTGTTAGCAATAAAACTAATAAGGCATTATCGTGTAGAATTCGTTTGTTATCTCGAAAAAACCTGTTTTAGTCAACATGAAAATTATTTTAGTATCTAATATTGATAAAAGCTGTAAAGTGATAGAAATGATTCAACAAGCAAAAATGAAAACAAAAGCAGGCAAATCCAAAACAAATGAAATGTAAGGTTTGTAGCACATAAATGAACTTAATGTCGTAATAATGCAAGATAATGAAACACCCTTTTACAAAAAAAACCTGATTATATTTTAACCGATGGAAATCAGGGAATGAACCTTTTTGCATATATGGTACAATTTGTTAAATACAACATACTACACTAATCTAGCAATTGAATCTAGAAGCACTTGATGATGTTGCAAATTTCTTAGCCCTGTACACAAAGTAAAGTATAATATTAATAAGCCTGTAAAGTCTCACTGAGAAAAGGTCTCTGTTACCACCTCAGATATTCAGTACAGTGAGGATATCTAAATTTACGTACATACTCATTTTTTCCTTCATTAATACAGACCCAACATAACATCCTATTTCCTTTTCAGTAACGGTGACTACGTCACAGAAATCTTCCACACCACCCCCAGGATGTCTGCCTACCTCGTCACCATCCACATCAGCGAGCAGTTCACTGTCATCGCTGACAACAATGACCCTATCAGGTCCTACAGAATCCTTGCACGTCCCAACGCCCAAGGTCAAGGAGAATACGCTTTGGAAGTGGGCCCACCAATCACAGAATGGCTTGAGGACTATTTGGGTATCGGATATTATACCATGGGAGATAATATGAAGAACGATCAACTTGCCTCCCCTTACTGGGCGTCTGGAGCTACGGAGAACTGGGGATTAGTTACTTACAGGTAAATAGTTGTTGAAATATGTGATGTACGATAATATGCCTTAAAACTCATGGAAATTGTCACAATATAAAAATTTCTCATCGACATTTATAGATGTTTCACTATGATAAAATTATGTTAACATCTTTTAGCCCCATTTTCTGATGTCACAAAGGATATTTTATTAATTTTATTTAAATAACTTGTTCATGTTTTAGAGAGCTTCGTCTCCTCTACGAAGAAGGTGAAACAAATGCCCTAGACAAGATGTACATTGCGACTATCACGGCTCATGAGCTAGCTCACAAATGGTTCGGCAACTTGATCACAGCCAGATGGTGGAACAACGTATGGGTCAATGAAGGATTCGCCAGCTACTTCGAGTACTTTGCTATGCACTACGTAAGTTTATCTCTGATAATTTAATAAAATACTCATTAAATAAAGCTATTAATAATTTATACTAATCAATTAATTGAAATTCATGCTTTCTATAAAAGAAGAATGTAAGGTAAGTATAATAAAAGTGAAAGTTTCTTTTTCTGCATGAAATATCAAATACTTTTTAGCCAGTTACTGGATATACGCAGGTTTTTTTCACCACAATGCAAGAACCACTTCTTCACAACCCAGAAACGGTGTACTAACGTGTCATTTACATTAAGCAACACAAGTGCTGAGACCATAACCAAATTTAACCATTCTCAAGAAAAAAATAAGAAACAAGAGGGATGCTAGCTCTCTATGGAACTCACACACTTCTAACTATCTCCATCAATAATTCAAACCTTTCCTTCATCCAGGTGGATCCCAATATGGAACTCGAAGACCAGTTTAACATTATGTACCTTCAAAGCGCCCTCTCCGCCGACAGCGCCGCTGGCACCAGAGCCCTAGAACACGAGGTCAACACTCCCACTCAAGTTACCGGACACTTCAGTGGTATCAGTTATTCAAAGGGAGCATCGCTGCTTCTGATGTTGAAGCATTTTGTCACTGAAGATGTTTTCAAGAGAGGACTCACTCACTTTTTGGAAGATAGGTGAGATAATGTATAAGTTCGTATGGAACTGGAAACATTTAAATGATCGGCATGTGCGCGAAGTAATCAATTAACCTTTTTGCTATCATATGCGGTACCACACCCCTATTGATAATTTAGCCCATACCCCTAAAGAGGATGGCATAGGGTACTGAAAAGTGGAAAGAACTCCATCGATAAGAACCCATGCTCTTATGATTAAGAAGAAGTTGGTACATAAAATAAAAAATTGTACCGATAACATTATATTTATTATGTTTTTCTTCGTAATCTCATAATTGGGTGTCGATATAACCGATAATAAAACTAAAACTATAGCCGCTTAGATTAAATTATCAGACCCAATTGGCACTCGACTAATTTATTACCGGATTGAGTAATGACGCATGACGAACTAGAAGTAGATTATTCTAATCTAGATACAAAAAGAAATGGAAATATATTATCATGAGATAACGTAAAGAATTTATACTAGGATCAATTTAAGTAGAGGATAAGAGGGATAAAATATGCGTACGTAATTTTGGTCTACTTTATGGATAATGTCAACAATTACTCAACTATTACTATTTCTAAGGATTTCTAAAGAATGAAATCTTTCGTGCTCTTCTTCTTCTTCTTCTCTTCTTATTATCACAGACAGTGTTTAGAGTGGCCTCTTTGCCGTTGAGTCTGTATATAATTAGTCTAACAAACAAGAAGTCTGTAACAGGCGATAAAGTTTGTTTCACCTTTTGCCTCTAGTGTGCGCTCCTTCACTCTTCACTTCGATATAACTATATAGTATGAGCAAAAATGTACCGAAGTTAAGATGTTCGATGTTTAAAAAGCTAAATAAATCTTATTTCGCAGTAACAAGCCATAAAAGCTTCGGTATAAAAAATTTCATGTATCAATTTTTGGACTAAGATCAGAGCCAACACTTAAAGATTTACTAGATAATATCTACGTGTTTCCAGGTCATACGAATATGCTCTACCGCAAGATATCTTCAATGCCTTTGACGAAGTGGTGACTGAGCCTCTTCCCGATGATGTCAACATCGCTGATTGGTTGAGAGTTTGGGTCGAGGAGCCTGGTGCTCCCTTGATCAATGTCCACGTTGATAGGAGTAATGGAGTGATTCATATTTCGCAGGTAGGATATGGTTTGTCATACTCGTATTAGTTGGTTTATTAAAATTAAGTGAGAGTGCAATGATGGATGATAGGTGTTGGAGTCAATTCCTACTATTTTTATGCGAACCACATTGATAGATACTATGTGGCTTGATAATCCAATAGCTATCAAAGTACGTAAACAATGGGCGTTTTTCCATTACCCGGCCCGGCACCGGTGCCGGTGCCGGGGAAGCAAAAATGTATGAAAATGTATGGCTCGCTTTTTGACTTACCGGCACCGGTGCCGGCCCGGCATTGAGTCCTGCCGGCGCCGTCGAACAGTTCGAAGTTCAACCTAATTACAACCATGACACCTAGCAAGAAAGTAGCAAATCTTCAAATATTTAAAATTACTCCTGTCACTTAGAAACGAATATACAACATTTAGTGTGAAATCAACCTTAACGACCTACAAATAAAGTATTTTATCGAAGGTGGTCAGTACTTTCAAATATTTAAAATTACTCCTGTCACTTAGAAACGAATATACAACATTTAGTGTGAAATCAACCTTAACGACCTACAAATAAAGTATTTTATCGAAGGTGTCAGTACTTTCAAATATTTAAAATTACTCCTGTCACTTAGAAACGAATATACAACATTTAGTGTGAAATCAACCTTAACGACCTATAAATAAAGTATTTTATCGAAGGTGTCAGTACTGTACCACTCACCGGGCGTAAACCGGCATCGACACCGGCGCAGTGGAAAAACGAATGGACCAAGAGCCCGTGAACCCCAGACCTTCGTTATTTTATAAAAGCTGAAAGTTTGTCAGCGCATGCTCCCAACACAGGTAAGAACGATGGACTATTATGAAGTTTGGGTTATCGTGGCTTTGGCAGGTATACGGTACTAAAGGTCAATGGTCGAAATTGTCGAAAACACCAAGTTGGCCATCGATTTCGATATCACCGTCAAAGGGTGACTTGTACAACTCCTCAAGAGCTTTCAAATGACATAGGTCATGTCACTGTTGAGCATTAGGATCAGCGTCCATGGCATAGGCCAACTCCAATCTTCGGTGGTCGAAAACACCAAGTTGGCCGTCGATTTCGATGTCACCGTCAAAGGGTGACTTGTACAACTTGTCAAGAGCTTTCAAATGACATAGGTCATGTCACTTAGGATCAGCTTCCATAGCATAGGTCAACTCCAATCTTCAATGGTCGAAAACACCAAGTTGGCCGTCGATTTCGATATCACCGTCAAAGGGTGACTTGTACAACTTGTCAAGAGGTTTCAAATGATATAGGTCATGTCACTGTTGAGCATTAAGATCAGCGTCCATAGCATAGGTCAACTCCAATCTTCAATGGTCGAAAACACCAAGTTGGCCGTCGATTTCGATATCACCGTCAAAGGGTGACTTGTACAACTCTTCAAGAGCTTTCAAATGACATATGTCATGTCACAAATCACACTTTATTATTTGATGAATTTAGATCGGTATTTTACACACCTTTAGTACCGTTTACCTGCCAAAGCCACGGTAACCAAAACTTCATAATAGTCCATCGTTTTTACCTGTGTGTGGGAGCATGCGCTGACAAACTTTCAGCTTTTATAAAATAACGAAGGTCTGGGGTTCACGGGCTCTAGGTCTAGAAACCCCGGCGCCGGTGCCGGTGCCGGTGCCGGTGCCGGTGCCGGGTAATCGAAAAACGCCCAATGCCTTTTCTTCTTGTTTTGTCGGACGTTTAGATTAAGCGAGTACAAGCTGAAGTTTATAGAACTTATAAAACGCAAGAGAGCAAGTGAATATTTAGATATGTGTATGTTTTTAATTCGCAGTTTTAAACACGCTCAAGATAACTAAGACTAAGCTCCAATTTCACCGTTTCGTTTTGGGGCTAAGACACTTTACTAAGAAGTATTAAAAACTATAAATAACTCATTTTCAGGAACGTTTCTTCATCAGCCCCACAGCCACTCCCACTGAACAAGTCTGGCCCACTCCCCTCACCTACACGACTGCTCTCAACACCAACTGGGAGGATTTGGTCCCCAAACACGTCATCACTGGACACCATTACGAAATCGAAGCCGAAACAGGACACGAATGGGTTATATTCAACGTGCAACAGAAAGGTAAGAGTAAACAAAATGGTGGAAGTGATAAAGAAGTAGAAGAATTAGCAGCAGCCGTCCTCATTTAAATTGAGAACGGCTGTAACAGTAATTTTTTTTAAAGTCCCTGAACGTTAACTCTGAAATTTTGGGTTCTTTTTTCAAACATTATGCTAATCGACTTCGCAAACACTGCACCATAGATAGCATCATCGTAAGTGTTAATTATGAGAACGAAGTTTATCCTAGAATACATAAAAAACTAGTAGTAGCTTACGTCATGCATAGTCATCGTGTCTCATTATTTAGAACTCTTGGAATCATAATGCCAACCGAATAATAGTAACTAATTACTTATTATATTACCAGGTATTTACCGAGTCAACTACGACGAGCACAGCTGGGAGATCCTCGCCAGCGCGCTGAAGCAGAACTACGCTCAAATTCATCACCTCAACCGTGCCCAGGTTAGACTTTATAGTAAAAAAATTATTGCATTACTGCTGCAGTGTTCTGTGGTTGTGGTCTACGGCAACTGCACTATTACAGTTTCCAGCGACTGCGGTCTGCATTTAACAGCGCATTCTGAATTGAGTGCAACTATAGGCGGTTCGCAATCATTTTCATGCAGCTTGCGGTTGCAGCGTGCAGCCAAGTGCAGTGCATAATACTTTTAGTAAAAGCTATCACTTCTGTCCAGTGGTCTTGAGTACACACATATTTTTCTACTTTTTTCAGATTGTCGACGATATCTTCGCTCTAGCTCGTTCTGAAAAGATTACTTACAAGCTTGCCTTCCAAGTGCTGGACTTCTTGAAGGACGACACCAGCTACTACAGCTGGTATCCCGCCATCACTGGCTTCAACTGGTTGAGGAATCGGTTCCTTCATCTTCCTGATGTGCTTGCGGAGTTCGATGTAAGTGATATAAATTAAGTTCGTAAGTGAGTCGTAGTAAGTTTATTTTTAATCAATCTCAAGTTGTCGTGTATTTTTTTAATGTTTGCTATCTATCAGGTAAAAACTGAAATATCTCGTAAAACAGTCATAATAATCGCCGAGATTAATCAAATGTTTAAAAAAGAACCTTACACTCATTATTATTATGTCCTAAATCGTATACTTTTTCAAAGTACCAAACCACTTACTTTGTTATTTAACAGAGCATCCTCTACGAGTTCCTCGAAGCCGTGATCAATGACCTTGGATACGATGTGGACCCCAACGAGCCTCTGACGAGGACTTTGAACAGATTCTTCATACTCCCCTTCGCTTGTAACATCGGGTACGAAGGTTGCGCCACCGATGCTCTCCAGAAGTTCAACGCTTTGAAAAATAATAACGTTGCGTAAGTTATCTTTGGAATTCATAAGCTAGTTTTAATTAAACTCTTTCGACTGATAAAACTACAAATGCATAACATCAAATACAAAACGCTAACTTGAAAAATATCACATTAGCAAAACCCCACCATAGCGAATAAGCTTCACGAAATAACGATTTTACCCTCGTTGTGTTCGTTCCCGTATTAACTTCGGGATGAAGAAAACCTTCCCGTTGAATCCGTTACTAAAATAATTATTGAACCAGATAGTTTTTGAGAATAGCGCATTCAAGCAAAAACAGAACATGAAATTCTTTACCTTTATTAGTATATTAGTACTTATTAGATATAGATAGATGAAGACGCTCCCACACTTAAATACCAAACGAATTCAATTCCGAGGTAATAAAATGACAAATATCTGTTTAAAAACCATAAGGACGGGTTACGAATTCACATCTACCTACACTAATCTGTGAAAACCAACAAAAATGAAGTTGTAAAGAGCACAATGTAACATATCGCGTGACTGAAAGCAATTTATTGCATGTTAAGGATAAGTTATTGTCTAATCATGTGGAGTAAACGTCTCTATACGAGGAGTATTGACCAAGCCCTTTCCTTCCTTCAAAGTAAAGATGTTAACAAGATGATAATGTTAAAGGGGTATTACTTACAGTAATTGTCGTAAGTAAGTGAGGTCGAGAAGGTTAGTGGACAACCGTGGTGTCGATGATATTAGCATAAAGGCCTCAAACATAGTCTGTCAATTTAACGGCCCTCCGAAGCAAGGTAGTGCTCAGATAGAATACCACTATCAGTCACACAAGTACGGGATGAGCTGCACATAACACTCCTCTTTTTCGTCAAGGGTTTAAAATCGATCATGAGTTGAATCCTTTTCTTTCGAGTGAATCGCGCAAAATCATTTCTATCTTTATATTTTCCTCGATCAATAGTCGAATTAAACAATATTTTCTTCCAGAGTGAACCCTAACATTCGTCGCCACGTGTACTGCGAGGCTCTCCGCCAAGGAAACTATGATGATTTCAGAGTGCTCTACAACCTTTGGAGGAGTTCCAACAACCAGGCCGCGGAGCTCGTGCTCCTGAGGGCACTTGGATGCTCCACTAACGACCAGGCTAGGCAGGAGTAAGTAGGAATTAAATAGCTGAGAGTTGAGTTGAGAGCGCTTACTGTTGCGGGTTCAATTCCCGCCCGGAGTCAACAATATGTGCAGGCATAGTTGTTAGAGACTACGTCTGGGTGTCAATTATATTATTCTTATAAAGTATTTGTGTATTACATGTAGTAGAATCAGTGAGATAGTTTCCTTAATACAAGCTCTGAGCTTACTTTGGGTCTCACTTTCAAAGAAGTTTAATTTAAAGCTTAACCCACCAATTCGTCACAACCATATATTTTTTCCTACACAATCCTTCCTATATTTAACACCATACCATGTTATATTTCAGATACCTCTCGTTCATCTTAGACGATGACTATACGAAGGCCCAGGACCGCGTGAATGCCATCAGTTTCATATTATTAGGTCACAAGTCCAACGCACGCGTCGTGCTAGAATACTTGAAGGAGAACATTGATGAAATGAGGACAGCGTAAGTTGCATTTAACTTATACAATATCTTCTTAATTGTTAAGTAGTCTTTATTATTTAAAAAACAATTTTTGGCCAAATAAAATGGTCCTTTTTTGGTATGTGGGACTCAACACCGGCACAATCACCCTATTATAGGGACCCTATCATGTTGTGCAGGGTATACCCACTAAAATGTAAAATGAAATGGTCCTACAAGTTCTAGGGCAAACAGTCTTCGGGACAACTAATGCTTGAATAGAGAAGAATATATTATAAGAAGAATATCTAATTCTTGGATTACATACGCACAAGCCATATCTGACATTTCTTATTATATTTACATGCTTTTATCCCAACGCCTAGCGCGCTTAATAAAAGCGTTCGTGCAAATGAGCCTTACATGGCCAAGCACATTGCAAATGTAGTGGATGTTTGTAATATAGACTTTGTTTCATAAATATTTTATATTTGATACAGAAAGGTAACTGGAAATGTATGAAACAGATGTTATATTTTTCACTAGCAGTGCCCGCAATTTTACCAGCGTTGTGTCCGTTCCCATGTAGGTAAATCAATAAAATATCCTGTAACCTTCCTTTTGAATATATCCTATCTAAAACAAAAATAATTATTTAAATCGGAATCAGATAAGCCCGTTCAAAAAACTAATAATGTAACTCTTCCGTTAGTTTAAATGAATTTTGCCAATGAAATGTTTGAATTAATTTACAGAATGGTGCTTCAAACCTGGATGGACAGTGCAGTCTCAACCATTGCCAGTTATTTAGATGAAGAAGGCTTGGCTGATGTAAGTAAATGTATATTATTATATCTGAATGACTACTTATCATTACCTGCCGTCATACAAGTTGATTTGTCTAATTCTTATACTTTAGTCGTCTTTTTGACAGACGTTTTTTTAAAAGTTTGACGTCGATGTCTCTTTATGGTGTGTGTTTGATGTCAGATCTATCAAACGGATGAACCGATTTCAATGCGTCTTCCTTTCTTTGAAAACAATTTTCTGGTGGTTATTTAAAATCTGTCCAGCCATTTTTGCGGACAGAGTTTAAAGATCTTGTGTACCAAATAACATAAAATACTTTCATACCAAACACAATAAGTCTAGAGTAGGTCCAAAGGGCTTGCCAAGCCTCTAATGACACATGTATGCATATTTCACTTTCTAGATGCAAGCCTGGTTCGAAGCCAACAGAGACCTTCCTGAATATGGTATCGCTATCGCCAGTATCAACTCAGCTCGTGCCAGCATGCAATGGGGAACAGACAACGCTGACATTGTACTTGAGGGAGCCAGAGGATCCGCTGCTACCGTTCTACCTACAATGTTCATGATGATCCTCGCTTTCATCGCTATGTCGTGCTAGCCTGGTTTCTTAGCACGCCTGTCCATGAAAATGTTGAGCATACTTAAAACCTTGTCACATTGAAACTTTAGTGTTAACTTTGATGATTTCGACAACATTTTGAATGTTTTAGTATGACAAAGTACTACAGTGCTCAATATTTTTGTGGGCTGACAGCAATTTCTAGCCTTGTCAGAAATGGATTTGTAAAATGTTCTGAATTTGAATTTAGTCTGGTTGTCAACTTCGTGTCTACTTTGATTTGGTTGATTTTTGTCAACTAATCAGGAGCTTTTGCAAGGCATTAACAACCAATGGGCAACCAGGCTTTAATTTGCTTTTACTTTTAAGAATTTAAGAATGACGTTTTCTGAGGTTCACGCTGAATTTTGGATAATTGCTCAATTCAATGGCTAAGTTAGAACATACTTAAACAGTATCATCTAATGTTTAATATGTAAATTAAAGAACTCTTCTGTGAGATAATTTAGTAAATCAAGTATTATTATAATGTTTCTAATGAAGTTGTAAAGTTTTAATGGTTGTGTAATAAATATATTTTGTTCGTAGATGTGGTTTTAATTAGAAATAATACTTGTCTGTGTTACAAAGTCAGCATAGAGAGAGACAGAGAGAGAGAGAGTTGGTTATTTATGTGATTAATTATTTTATTATCAGCATGGATCCCTAAAATACTAGTATGTGTGGTACAGAACCCTCCATTATTTATCTCAACACACACTTGACACTTTTTAAATTCACCTTCACCTGTTTTTGTTATCTTCAATTGTTTTGTTGAAAATCAGCTATCGATTATGAAATACATATTTATCGTGCTATGAAATTGGTATGAGATACGCGTATAGTTTTAATGATATACGAATAAAATTGGAGTTCATATGGCTTTACAAGTGTTTAATAGGCAGAGAAATTGACAAAAAGAGAGAGAAAAGGGAGGGACTGTCTCCCTCTTTTTATAAGAAACTAGCAGCGCCCCGCGGTTTTATCCGCGTTGTACCCGTTCCCGTAGGAATTTCGGGATGAAAAATAGCTTATAACCTTCCCGTTGAATGTGGCTATCTATTACAAAAAGAATTATTCAAATCGGTTCAGTAGTTTCTGAGATTAGCGCGTTTAAACAAACAAACAAACAAAACAAACTCTTCAGCTTTATAATATTAGTATAGATACATAGTAATAGAAATTATCGTAGAGAAACTGTATGTATTATACAAGTACTTTTCAGTTCGAAACTTTCTGATTTAGCTGCATTCTTTAACGATTGAGGTGCTACTTAGATTGCTATGACATTTTGCAAAGGCGTTTACTTTTTTTATCTCAGGATTTTTATGCACCAATTAACTTAATGAACGTTAAGTAAGGTTATTTCCGCATTTTAATATAAATAAAAGTTTTAAATTTGTAGATTTGGTTACCAAGTCAATGTTTTTTTTCTATTTTACTTTGTCCTTACTTGGGTATTCAAGTTGATAAGGGGTTTTTGTAAATGTATTTTTTCAGCAACCTTACTTAACTACACTTTGTTATTGACGATTTTCCTCTCCAAAAAGTACCTAACTATAAAACTAAGGAGTGTTTTAACAGGAAAAAACATTCAATTATGTACATAATATTAAACTCTATAACAAAGATCCAGTCAAACATGATCATTCGATCATTAAAGTCAACAAGTCCGTTAAAATTGAATACAATAGATAATTTTGAATAGTAGTGCAAACCTCTTTACCTCAAGTAGGTTTAGAATAGATAATTGTGCTAGACTCTATCGCCGTGGTTATCATGTGTGATCATGATAAGGCAATACTTAAGATGAGTTTTATCTACTTATTGTGAGACATGTAGTTGCATTTCTTATTTGGCAACGTTCAGACATATTTTTGGTAAGATTTTTATATATTTATTTTATATAATTTTTGGAAATTGTTAGTTTTTAACATTTAAATTCCTAACTAATATCCTGTACCTATTCGATGGTGCTTTATCTTACGTAAGTGTCTAAGTAAGGCGAAGTTTCTTATCTTCGGATCGTTTAGCGAAAGGATAGCGTCTTTTATCGATATTACCTTTTGTTCGTATCAAAACCCTAGTTGGAAAAGGAATCTGCTATCTTATCGCCCGTATTCAGAGATGTCGAATGCTTCCATAGTAGAAATTTAATGAGTGATTTTGACTTGTAATATTTTAACAAATAACGTAAATTAGATAATTGACGATTTAATGAACGTCTCTGAGTGCGACAGTATGTGATAAATAGTCATCGTAATAGCAGTCAGTACAATTTTAATGGAAATATTAAAAAAGTGAAATTACCCGAGATTGCTACAAGCAGCGCGATTATTTGTAGTATTGTAATAAATCCGTTATTATTATATATTACTAGCTGTGCCCCGCGGTTTTACCCGCAGCGCCTCTGTTCCCGTGGGAATATCGAGATATTTATGACTTATTTTCTTATAAAAACCTTGTCCTGACGATGAGGAACCCATAAAGTTATTGTTAGAGTTATTGGAATGGTAGAGTTTGAGCGCACTGCTAACTTCAAGTGGTCTAAGTCTTGTCGTTGATTTAGAAAGTTAATAAAGCAAGTAATAACTTACTTTTTATTTCCCGACGTTTCGAGGGGATTGCACCTCTCGTGGTCGCGGGGAACCCGCGAAGAAACCCGTGTGAGTACGTTTACTATGTTTTCAAATCGTGTAAGTTTAAAAAAGACTATTGTCGTTGATTGCTCTGGTTAATAAGCTGGCAAGAGAATTCAATACAAAGACAGCATCACGTACGTCAATTTTGTATCTGTATCTACATACTTCGTAGAAATCACTGATTTGCAGCTTATTCGCTCAATGTTAATGTCAATGTTACGACCCTTTATCTATACAAATATAATAAAGCTGAAGAGTTTATTGTTTTTGTTTGGATGAATACGCAAATCTCAGTTATAAATATAATCTCAGTCGGTCCCGGTTACTTTCTACGGATAGTAGTCGTTACTTGAGCCATGTCAGAGGCCTTTGGCGGCTCAATAACTCTGACACCAGGATCGGTCAGGTTGGCCATCCACTCGATGAAGTTATAACCAATTCGATTTTCATAATTCTTTTTGTTATGGATAGCCAAATTCAACTGGGAAGTTGTAGGCTATTTTTCATCCCGAAATTACCACAGGAACGGGCGCAATGTAGGTAAAAGTGCGGGGCGCTGCTAGTCCTACTAATTTTATAAATACGAAACGTTGTGAGGATGGATGTATGTAATTTTGTTACTCTTTCACGAAAAAACTACTGGACGGATTTGGATGAAATTTTACAGTCTTCTTCATCAAGTAGATGGTCAACCTGACCAATCCTGGTGTCAGAGTTATTGAGCCCCCAAAGGCCTCTGACATGGCTCATGTAACGACTACTATCCGACTACTAATTTTACAGTAATATTAGTTAAACATCAGAATAAAACATGGGATACATGGGATCCATGGAGTAAAATGCGGGTAATGGCGGGTAACACCGCGGGGCGAAGCTAGTCTATAAATAAATTTTATGACAGAACTGTATAATAATTGAATAACGCTGTAAACTCTGAGTAGGTACTCTATTGTCATTGTTTACCATCGCATGATTTACACTACTATAGTTTTTACTTGGCATTTAGTATTGCAATAAATTAAAATTATAGATAACGTTAGATACTTATACCGAAACTACTGTATTATCACGGAGAATACAGACATTATTAAAATCTGCTTTGTCTAATGTATATTTTTTGTTATTTTGTATGCGCCATTCTATGAGGGCTTCTTTTTTTAAGGGTAGCTCAAAATGTGATTATTACAATCGATCGATTGTAGATCTAAATCTATACTTTACTACATAGTATAAAACAAAGTCCCCGGCCGCGTCTGTCTGTTCACGATAAACTCAACTGCACGGTTTTTCACGCGGTTTTCACCAATCGATAGAATTATTCTCCCGGAAGGTTTATATTATGTATAATATGTTAATATTATTTCCGGAATGGTTTATGTATAAAAATTTCCAAAATTCCCAAGGGAACTTGCACACTGCGGGTAAAAACGCGGGGTGCTGCTAGTATATTATAAATATGTAAACTTTGTAATTTTGTTGGTTTGTATGTTCGGGCTTATCTCGGGAATTACCTGTCCAACTCTAATTTCTTTTTGTAATGGATGTATGTTAAAATTATTTTCAAAACTTCTAAACTGCAAGAATAACTTTGAAAATTATATCTTAAAATAATAACATAAGCTGTTAACTGCGGCGTGGTATTATAAAACTGCTGAATAATTTTACTGCTGATAAGAATTAAACAAATGAGCATAAAACCAGTAATGATATCTTATTATTTATATTCCATATAGATTTAACTTTGTAAAGATAATAACTACTTTGTAAGTTAATAAACTGACTGATTTATTTGCTACTATTCATTAACTAATTATTTTCCCCTTAATGAATAGTAGCTGAGTTTCCACTAAATATTACGTTTACCCGACGATAAAATGCATGCATACTTAGATATGAGATCATCAATTCAATTTTAACAGTTTGAGTATCCACAATATTGATTCAATTTTAAGTAACATTATTTGTCAATTGTGGGATGCACAGTCACACGCAAACCAATATTTATAGCGTAAATTAAAAAAAACATTATTGACTTTGATTTTCTTTCCAGCCATGGAGCGCTACACGATACTAGCATGTATACTCATAGCTATTCCAAGTATAGTCTACAGTGACACTGACCCTAACTACCGTCTCAACACTCCTATCAAACCGAAGTCTTACTCCATCTCTATCACTCCATACTTCGACACAGGAGATGATAAAGCATTCTCTTTTGACGGCGAAGTTGACATAACATTCACAACACAAAATGCTACTAAGCAGATAAAGCTGCATTCCGAAGAACTGATATTCAATGAAACTAGTATCACAGTTGTTAATGGAGCTAACAATATTGAACTTGATGTTACGAATGGTCTAGAATTTGATACTAATTACACGTTTGCTTTTATTAATTTGAAAACTGAATTGCAAACTGGCATTGATTATTCGTTGAAGATTGTCTACACCGGACCTATAAGAGACGATCTTAACGGCTTCTATAGCAACTACTACATTCAGAATGGAACTAAGAAGTAAGTACTAAGTAATCCCTAAATAACCTATAAATATAATTATGAGAACTTAGCCTTATTCGGTGGAGTTCGTCCTTAAAATGTATTTTTTTTAAAGATTTCATTGTCTTTGTGCATGTGCTGCGTTTCAGAACAGCTTCTACAGGTTCTATTTTTAAATATAGATGGACAAACTCATCCATCTCATTAAAGGTGTTATGGTATGCTATTAGGTATTCAGAATGTTTGTTCTTTGTATTGTAGTTGGAGTCTTTATTGATACATATACAATACATTAATGTTTTATCAGAAGTTTCACAATACCGATATTGATTGTTATCTTAAACTCTTCAAATAGAGAAATTCAAAGGAATTGAAAAACACTTTAAATTAACACTTTTAGATTCAAGTATTTACGTGATCATGTTTTTGAATCATGTAATATAAAAAAATTCATTTCCTTTTTTTGTTCTTATGATTTCATTATTCATGTATTATGTTTGTTTTCTTTTAGTTTTTCAGTTTGTTCACTCCCTTTGTTAATTTTTTGTATTACTAATTAATGGAAACTTGATTGAATTGTGTTTTTTTAGTTGAAGAGTTTGCTATTATGTATTATGTTCTGTTTGTTTCCCAAATATCAATAAATTAATATCATTGGTCTTCAGTTAAAGCTTTGAACCATGATTGGATACTTACATTCAAATTTTCTTGTTCTTTTATCATATAAAATAATAATGAGTACATGTCTTAATGCAGATTAATAAATCTATCTAAAACTAAACTAATATTACAAAACTGTAGAGTTTTTTTTTGTTTGTTTAAATGCAGTAATCTCATAAAATACCAATCCGATTTAAATAATTATTTTTATAATGGATAGCCAATAAACACGAGAGGGCAACATCTGAGACTTTCATTAAGTCGGCCTTAGATCAGATGGTTCTAAATTCGGAAAACTGTTTGATACATATAATAATTTCTGGAGTTTCCACTAAAACGTTTCTTTCTTGTAGATGGCTTGGTGCCACCCAAATGGAGCCCACTCACGCCAGGAAAGTGTTCCCTTGCTTCGATGAACCAGAGCTCAAAGCGACGTTTATTATTACTATCAATAGACCCCAGAACTACAAGCCGAGCTTAGCCAACACTAAGTTACAAAATACTTTGAGTTTGTAAGTATCTGCCATGAAGAATTAAAATATAATGTGTGTAAATTATAATAGAGTGTGAGATGCCACGGCACGGGCAAGTTACAATTATTATATTTCTTTTAAGGAACAAAAATGTACATAATTATACAGTAATGCGCAACAATCTTTAATAAAAATGTCGTCGCTATTGTGTCTTTTGCATCGTGGCACTATGACCCATCTCCTGACATGCCCTATACCATGTCCTTCTGCGATGGAGTTTCTGTACAGAGCCACCGAAAGCGCAATTGCTTCCGCAAAGTTTTAGTCTGCTTCCATATAATTTTAACTGGAACCATATTGATACGAAGAAGAAGACTTCCGTGAAGATTTTATAGTAACACAATATTCAACTATAAAAATAATGTCTTCGATTTTCAGACCAAACGGCTATGTCCGAGAAATATTCTATCCTACACCAGTAATGTCAACATATTTGGTAGCATTTATGGTTTCCGAATTTGAGGGCATTGTGGTTACCAACGCGAGCAAATCTTTCGGAGTATACACGAGACCTGAAGCTATCAATCAAACGGCGTACACCATAGACTTTGGTGAAAGAGTAGTCACTGCTCTTGGTCAATATTTCAACATCGATTATTATTCTACGAACGAGCACTTGAAGTTGGATCACGTTGCTTTGCCAGATTTTAAGGCTGGTGCTATGGAGAATTGGGGGTTGGTTAAATATAGGTAAGAAGCAAACCTTAGTCAAGAAAGTGTTTTCAATTCAAAGGCAATTTAGAATTCAAAGTTTAGGCCAAGACAAGAAAACTTATGAAGGACCAATTAGAAGCAAGATAACAATAGACTGTTTTATCTGACACAGACTTTTTTCTGTGAGCTGAAAAATTGTACAAACAATTGTCAAAAAAAATACTTGACTGTGTTATTCATTAGATTAATTGACTAATGCTCTTGTCACAATAAGAGGTATAAAGTGCTAGTTACTGAATTTATCGAAGCACCAATTGAAGAAGAATTTTGTTTTACAGAGAAGCTCTGCTTTTGTACGTGCCAGGAGTTTCAAACCCTTATTATAAATATAGGGTGGCACAAATCGTGGCCCATGAGACCACGCACATGTGGTTTGGAAATCTAGTTACTTGTCACTGGTGGAGTAACACGTGGTTAAATGAGGGTTTTGCCAATTATTTCCAGGACTATATCACGTCTTTGGTATGTATACGTGTTTAGTGATCATTCATAGTACCATTGGATTTGAAAAAAACAGTCACTGGGATTATAATTTAACTCATATGTGACGAAACACGTCACATATGAGGCAGGATAAAGAGAAACTTCACTTACAATGAATTCATTTATTTTACCTTTATTGTTAAAATACATAAAATAGGAATATATATGTTTTTTTAATAAGCTATTTCTGCTAAATCAATGTTTATTTTAACAAATAATTTTAGTGATATAGTAACCAAAAGTCATTATATAACTTTAAAGTGATGATACCAATGTTAAACCTTATTTTCAGATTGAACCCGATATTGGTGCGTCTCACATGCTAGTCATCGGATCAGTCTACAGTGCTTACGATGCGGACAGCTCTCCGGAATCAGCACCCATTACTAACAATGACGTCAACTCTCCGACTGAGATCAGTGGACACTTCGGAACCATAACGTACCAGAAAGCAGGCTCAGTTATAAGAATGATGCATCATCTCATAGGCGATGACGCATTTAAACTTGGGTTGCACAGCTATCTGACTACAAAGTAAGTTGAAGTTAATTTTACTAAAGTATTTTGCCTGCCATAATTTTAACTCTCGAACTCAATAAACTCGATATTGTTGACAAGGACAATGATTTTATAAGTTTAGTTTCAACAAAGTTACTTTGTTTCCTATTTACCGAGAGGACGCAATAATTCATTGATCAATTAATTTAAATGTGATCTTCAGAGTTGAAGGTGGAGCTTCATTTACTAAACACAAACACATATGCTTACCGAAAATATCAGAACAGTCAGGATGTAATAATTTTAATATAATTATTATTGTTAAGTATTTTAAAAAAATATTTTGTTTTCTTCCAGTCAATTCAGCGTAGGTTATCCTGAAAAAATGTATGAAGCTTTAGATGCAGGAGCAAAACAATACAACTCCCTGCAATCGTACCCTGGCAGCAGCATCAGTGAAGTGATGGGCTCTTGGATATCTCAGGCAGGTCATCCAGTAGTAGAGGTTGATGTTCATCGTGATCTTAAGAAGATGGTTTTGTCACAGGTTGGTATTATTAAGGATATGAATGCGAAGGCAGGTGGCTTACTTATCACATAGAGCTTAGCATGTAATCTAGGTAAAATGAATCATGAATGTTCACGGCCGGCCGCACTGCGCGTTAGGCGCCTAGCTGGTTGCTAACCTACAATGCAAGCTACTAAGCTCTAGGCGCTAAGCAAGCCACCCGCTTGTGAGTTCATAGCCTAAGTAAAAATAAGAAAAGTTACTTTTTTCTCTACACTTTAATATGCTTCTTAAAATAAGCACTCATTGTTTTTATATTATGTATAACATGTACTTCCACGCCATACAATCATAACGAAAAAAAGAAAAATTAACACCGATTGCACCGCTATAAGAATTACACTGCTAGCTGTAATATCACAATATATATACCTTGTTACTCTTTTACCTCTTCTACCCTTACGCTTGTAAAAGAGGTAAGAGGGCTAAAAGTCTAAAAATGTTTAATCCTGGTACTAATCGCATTTTCAATTTCTTAGAAACGATTCTACATCGACTCAAGTCACACATCAAACGAAATATACTCGATCCCTATATCGTACACTACTCAAAAGTCTCCTAACTTCGACGACACTAAACCAGTGATCATAATGGCGAACAAAACAATTGAGGTTAACCTCCCAGACATTAATGCAGATACTTGGATTCTACTGAACATTCAGGAAACAGGTAACTGTTGAATATGAGTAAATATTTGAAATAATAGTAGATTTAAGATACTACTTAGCCAAAATCAATTATTAAATTGCTACTAAATAAGCATTTTTAAAGTCTTTGAGTTCAGGCTGATTAGTACTTCTTTTTAACAGGCCTTTACAGAGTAAGCTACGATGACCAAACATATGACTTAATTTCGAAAGCATTGAAAAGCAGTGAAAGAAAAAATATTCATCATTTGAATCGCGCTAAGGTATTGTATGACTTCTAATTGTACTTTGTTCCAAATATAAACAAGAAAGAGTGTAATAGTTAAGGCAGTGTTTTCATATGAACTCTAAATTACTCGATCTTATTTCTACCCGCTAACGTCTAGTGGTTAACAGTGTATGGTATGTGTACTCGCCTGCGCACGCCTGAACACTGAGTCCCGGGTTTAATTCCCAGGTCGAGCGAAAACATGTTTCCTACTTTTTAAACATTGCTCGGGTTTGAGATCACCAACCCGCATCAGGCAAGCGTGGTGATTACGCCTAATCCAGTAGGACAGTGAGTACACTGTACTGATATCTTCAGTGAGTTGAGAGGCCTTTGCCCAGCAGTGGGACATTACAGGCTAATACTACTACTACTGGTGAATTGGCTATACTAGGGTACACAAGGAAAAGTATGTTGAAAAATCTAACATGAATTTCAGATTGTCAACGACTTATTTGCATTCTTGTACTGCAATGAAGTTAAATTTAATCGCATTCATGACGTTTTGGAGTTTATGACCGATGAAACAGAGTACACAGTTTGGTATGCCGCCATTAAAGGTCTTAACAAATTATACAACTCTTATCTTGGGACTGATGCTTCGGATGATATAAAGGTAAGCAAATTTTGAGAAATTTTTCGTAAGTTAAAGTAAGTTCGAGGAAGGTCTAACTCTGGAGTTTTTTGACCATCTAAAGGCCTCTTACAAGTTGTAACAACCGATCCGATAATTTAACGTGTCCTCCAAAACACTATAGCGCTCAAGAAAAGCTAGAAGATACGGGAACTTTTGTTAATGGTTAAGTTTTCACTTTTGAGTTTAGAAGACAAAAGTCGATCTATCGTCTATGTCTTTTACATCGAAAGGGGAGCGGAACTGTGCGGAGCCCAATGCACCAATCACAACGCATTACAGTTGTCAAATAACGCATTGACATTGTCAAAACCGTTTCATACATTCTAGGAACTTATGGATTTTTTATTTGAATTCCAGAATTACGCTCTCAAAATATTAAATCCTATCGTAAGCACGGTATTATACAACCAAAACGAAGGTGAAGAGTTTGAAGAAACGAGGAACAGAATGCAAGTACTCGAGTTTGCTTGCAAGTTGGAACATGCGGGGTGCATTGAGTATGCCGTAAAACTATTCAGAGAACTAAGGGATGAGGGCAAAGAGTAAGAATATTTAAAGTTTTTTCGTAATTGTTTTTTTGTTTATTCATTCATTCATTTCGAATAGATTAGTGGTCAACTCTGGTTGAGTGTTTAGACCACCTAAAAGCCTCCGACATGGTCTAATTGAAACAATCATTACCGACCGCTTAAAGTGCCCTACAAAACACGGTAGCACTCAGGTAGAAATGTCAGGCCACCCCTTCAAATAGGGGCCGAGAGTAATCTTTAAGTAAACATTACAATGACTATGATATACCTAGTATAAACGATTTTACTTTAAATAAGTAAAATTTAAGTTATGAATATTTTTAAATATCCTTTAGGGTTTACTAAGTACCGCTTTTTATGTATCTGTTATTTAACTAATACTAGCCGCCAAATTGTTAGAATAGTAATCTACAGTCTTATTAATAAACGCTCTGTCACTAAAACACTATTATAAAGTGTTTTGTCTCTTTAGCTCTTCGGAAAATTGCATATGTCAGAAAGTGACAAACCATTTGATAGCTAAAATATTCTTAATACGCGTTTATTAATATTTTATGTAGGTATTTTGAAGTGTATTTTGCAGTCATGTATACATTTGTACATTTACTTATTTTTTACAACTCCCAGAATAACACCCAGTCTTCGTCCTGTGGCGTACTGTACAGGCCTCAGACACGGAAATGGTGACGACTACGAATTCTTATGGAACAGAATGAAAACTACAAACTACGCGGGCGAAGCCAGGGTTATTAGTGATGTGCTGGGCTGTACCAATGTTGAGGAAAAATTGAAGAGGTGTGATGACATATTTACCTTCTTTATCCCTGAAAGATCTAGTACGAACCTAGTACAGTCCTAGTTCCGTGGCACAGTATTTACTAAATGAATACATTTGAACTTGAATTTGAGTACGAGTTGGCTAGTGTAAGGGTTGTTTTACACTATTCGGACTAGCACAGTTAGTACGGCGAAAGTACACTTTTTTGTTTCGTCGCCCGGAAAATTGGATAAAGCCGTCTCGAATGTGTGTAGCTCTACCCTAAGGAAACTTTTCAATCAGATTTAATCTATACTACTTTTAAAATCTTAAGCTTAATAATAGCGTACGTTAAATAGCAAAATAGCAAATCAAAAAATACCAATCATGTTAAAAGTATGATCTTTTAAAATATTTTATAATTTTGCAGTTATCTGGTTTCATCATTGGAGGAGAATAGCCCGATAAGAATACAAGACGTGACGGCTCCTTTGACATCCATCCTAGCTGATTACAGTCACCTTGACTTCGTTTTGGAACAACTGAAGACGAACTATACGCTTTGGACTACGATGTAAGTCAACCAAAAGTAATTTAAAAAGAGGGATGTTAGAACTGTTAAAGACATTATATACATAGATACTTGTTTGAAGCCGCCAGTTCTAAACGGTTGTCGGTAGAATGATTTTTGGTGCAACAAACAAAAAGTCTGTGACGATGAAAAAGTCTTTCTTGTCTTCCTTAATAGATTTACATAGACCAAGATATAGTATAAAAACTGAAGGGTATGCGTAGGTTGCTATCAATTGCACGTGGATGTTATAATATTTGTATATAACACTAGCCGCGTCTCGTGGTTTTACTATTTTTATATTTTCATGTTGCAGTTATCCGTCAATGGATCCCGTGGTGACACTGATAGCTTCAAATCTGCACACAGATCAGGATTTCACTGAGGTAGAGTATTGTTTATAATAAACTAGCGACCCGCCCTCGCTTCGCTTCGGGTAATCAAGATTTCATGTAGGAAAATCGGGATAAAACATTGCGTGTCTCCCGCAGGAATATACACAATCAAAATTTCAAGTGGGAAATTGGGGATAAAATATTACATGTCTCCCGCGAGTATATATGTATACACAATCAAGGTTTCATGTGAGGAAGAATTCGGGATAATACCTACATTGCACGTCTTCGTCGTTCGTAGTTCGTAGGTAGGTACCTATATCCCCGCGCGCTTTGACCGTACGAAACAGTAAGAGCCATAAGAGACCCGCCATCGAGCATTACTATTTTGTAAGCAGCGCCCCGCGGTTTTACCCGCGTTGTGGCCGTTCCCGTGGGAATTTCGGGAATTTTTTTACATAAAAACCTTCCTCTTGAATCACTCTACCTATTACAAAAAAACCGCATCAGAATCCGTTGCGTAATTTTAAAGATTTAAGCATACAGACAAACAGACACGAAACAGAGACGACTTTATTTTATACTATGTAGTGATATTTCTCATCATAACTCTGAAACTAACTGTCCGATTTTAATAATTTAAAGAGGTACACAAAGAAACATAATTAACCTTGATT
The DNA here is from genome assembly GCA_951394245.1 of Cyclophora punctaria. Taxonomy (NCBI): domain Eukaryota; kingdom Metazoa; phylum Arthropoda; class Insecta; order Lepidoptera; family Geometridae; genus Cyclophora; species Cyclophora punctaria. Next base: position 9,869,607 of record OX596175.1, read on the forward strand.
GTAGAGCCATTTATTTTGATGTAGATTCATATCATATGAATATCATCAACTTAAAATTACACTCCTTTTTTAACTAATTAATTTTAACTTAAAACGGTTATTGTGTCTTAACTATAATAGTTAGACATATGCCCTCGCGAACTTATTTGTTCGCAATGATATGTACTTTGATTGTGTAGAACATTGTTTTTGTGTATCATCAATAGATTTAGTAGCGCACGCCAATAACCAATTTTTTTAGGCATGTTTTTCATACCTTGGGTTACATATACCCGCGTTGTGCCCGTTCCCGTGGGAATTTCGGGAATAAATATAGCCTATGTCACACAAGGATAGTGTAGCTTTCGAATGGTGAAAGATTTTTTTAATTCGGTGCAGTAGTTTCAGAGCCTATTCGAAACAAACAAACAAAAAATCAAACCTTTCCTCTTTATAATATTATATTATATATTATATATTATATATTATATTATATTATATATTATATTATATATATATATATATATAGTATATAGTATAGATAATATTAATTACAAGTGTGAGGTCAAAATAGGGTCAATCAGAAGTCAAGTGTCAAAAAATCATGATGCTGATGAGGTCCCGAATTCAGTTCCCGGGTAGAGCGCAGTACACTACGATTTACTGCTGAATCATAGCTCGGTTTTGAAATCACCAGTCATATTCTTACTTGTGGCAGCGCAGAGAGCAGAATACAAAATATTGTCATAGAATTGTTGTCTATGTCGCAAGTACCCTAAATATTGACTCATCAATTACTAGGGTTCTGGGAATCATTTAACAGATTACCTAAAAACCTACAAACATTTATTAGATTTCAATAGGGTTTTCAGAAAAGGCCGGGGCTAATGTCTTTGCAAATGTAGGTCGGGACATACGGTACTGTAAGGGGAGAATAGACTAAAACAGAATAAGGGACAACTTAGTATGCATTCGTTAATTTCGAGTTGTTAACCCTGGTGTCGGAGTTGTTAAACTTATTGAATTTTGAGGATCAAATGTATTGCGAATAACTAAGTAAAATATAAATGTGGGTTGTATTTATTTAGTTAAAAAGGTACTTAATGCTTCACAATTCCTTACAAATCATATGAAATTATGGATAGCTTTTAAAAGCAATTTTAAATATTGAAAGAAATTTCATAAATACCATATTTTCTCTTTTTCGTCGTTTCCGCTAATTTAATTTTTTTTAAATATACAAAATTTATATTTTACAAATTGGAACGAGGACTCCCCAATTCGTTTGTTTGCAACATTTTGTTCCATGACAGTACATTCATTAGCTCGCCCTCCAATACAAATATGCTTTCGGCTCATCACTCGAGTGTTTTGTTTATAAACAAACAGACAGGTCACAGGGTACTTAATTAACCGGGTTATCTAGTGTTTTATCCCCTTTGCTATATATTTACAACCAAATTAGAGAATCCAGTTTAAAATTACTATTTTATTTTTAACAATATTGTCCGATTCAGTACCTGCACCAAAAGTATTAGTTATTACGCTAAAGTTATCAATAGATAAAATTAATACAAGTTAATTTTGTGTTTGAACCTTAAATAATAAAGTAGCCTGTAATGTCCCATTGCTAGGCAAAGGCCTTTCAAAGTTAAAGTCAAATATTTTTATTCAGTTTTGGCCCCATAGAAGCTCTTATGAACGTACCACCTCTCATCTCACTGAAGATCAGTACAGTAAGGAGGATAAGGCATAATCACCATGCTTATAGTGTTACTCGTATATTAGTGATAGTGACATTTCTGTATGCCAGTTTTAACACATGTTCGAATTGAAGAGTATGATCATAAGTATATGAAGGACTCACACACACATACGCGACGGTTCTTGATTTCTGTGACTAACAACATTACTCATTGTATTGCATCGTGGCAAATGACTTAATTCTTTAATTGGAACCGATCTTCATTTGTTTCCAAACGCGTAAAGTAGAGTATTTACTTCGTCATTATTACCATTGATCTTTGAATACACTCGTAATACAAAAACTAACACCCTCGTTACGTCATCAAATAGTATCAAAAAATACTGAAGGGATTCTTATCCGGCACTATGAGATACAAAATTCAAGATATTGCCGACTAGGACACACGATCCAATTTTGATAAATCGCTCAATCGCGATCTATTAAGCGAATTTGCACTATTTACTTCGTTCAAATAATTTAAAAACGAACGTGTTCTGGTAAACATAGATAAAGTAACATTTGTGCCAATTAAAAAAAGGGAAGTAAAGTATAATTATTTACCTGTAATTTTCCCCTACGGCGTAAAAGCTTCTCATTTCACCGAAAATATCAAGTACAGTGAGAAAGATTAGAAGTCATCGCCACGCTTGCTCAATGTGGGTTGGTGATCTTTTTATTTCTGTATTGCTTAGATTCTTAATCATTCCCTTTTACAGTTCCAATCATTCCTGGACTCCTGTACGGAATGCAGTGCAGAATTGAAAACCGCTGCTCAGAAGACTGTGACCCAGGCTAAAACTCAAGCATCCTGGGCTAGAAGTCACATGGAAGACATAATCGCAAACTTACGAAGCAGTGGCGCGATTGTTGCGCCATCTTTGTTGCTAGTGTGCAGTTTAGCTTTACTGGCAGATTTTAGTTTTTAAGCTACGAGTATTTTTGATACAATATCACAGATGTGAAGCTGCAATATAATTTAAATCAGATTGTTATAAAGTATTATTCTGATTTAAACAAATAAAAAAGCGGTTGTTTCTGTGATTAAACAGTGTGTTTGGTATTCGATTTATTTTTCAGTTCTATCAAATTATTAAGCTAAAGATTATTTCATCAATTTTTTGTATATATTTTTGTTAATGAAAATTTAAATAAGCTAAGTTTGTTTAATGTATTGAAGAGAAATTCTCCACTATTCGTTTAGATAGCAGTAAAATGTAAGTTAAACGTTAAATTTTATTATTTTTATTTAAATATCAATATATTTGTAAATATCGCTTTTAAAGTAAATTAAAATTATATTATTCGGAAACAAATAAGTTATTTTATTTGGTAGTCTTAAAACAAACTATACCCAGAACAATTTAGTGGTATGACAACAACAATTTAAGTATCCATAAAAAGTATCTTTATCCACTTATTGTTTCTTTTTAAAAGGGTTAAAAAAATATGGCCGACCTACCAACCAAAGACAACTTATTCTATACATGAAAAAGGTTTAACAATGCGGTATATTGTTTCTTTTCGAAAGAGTAAAAGAATGGCCAACCTTCCAACCAAAGACAATTTATTCTATAAATGAAAAAGGTTAATCATTGCGGTATGAATGAAATTAAATGCTAACGATGTTATTTATAAACGCTTATTAACAGCATTTTAGGTATCAAATGGTTTGTCTCTTTCTGACATACGTTATTTTCCGAAGAGCAAAAGAGACACAACACTTTTTAACAGTGTTTTAGTTATAGAGCATTTATGAATTCCTCTATAGAAGAAATTGTATTTGGTTGGAAGTGCGTTCTATTTATAAAAAAAACAATTACTTACCTAATTATAGAAAGCACTTACTGAAAGTAAACAAAGTAAAGACGGAAGACATGTGTTGTATTGCAAAATATACCGTTGGAAACGTCAGTTAGATAAAACAGGAAGTACTGTTAGCAACATAGTCATTTATGTGATTTCACTGTTTAATCTGGATTAAATAGTTGGTCCTTTTCCCAAAGGACAACAAAATGACCACAAAGACAATTATAGAGATAATTGCCAATATTTAAAGAGATATAATTTATAATCAAGCTTGATTTACTACCTATATCAATGTGGTATTTACGCCTAATCTTCCTCACTGTACAACATCTGTGAGTTGACAGGCCTTTGCCCAACAGTGAGACGTTACAGGCTAATACTATACTACAACAGTAGTCCAGTCTATACATAGTATCTCTGTAAAACGTAACATTATTGTTATACTTACAATATTTAGGCCAGAACTACTAATGCAATAGTGTCATTTCCAAATGTCAATTTTGACACTAAAGTCATGCGATTTCGATTTGGTTCAATTTTTACTACTCACCTGAAGTTTTTAAAAATACTATGCCATTCTTTTTGAAGTTCAAAAATGAATGCTCATATCATCAAACGAAATAGAGAAAGTAAGTACTACGCTTTTACACAAGATTAAATTCAGTAGATGTTTATTATAATGAGTGCAAAGAGTTTAAAGTGTGGACTTATTTAGATCTCTATGGTACGAGCAAGGTAGCGTGGGTTACAATAGTGGTTACAATTATCTAGTGATGAATACATACAGGGTGTAACACAACTTATAATAATATTTTTATTTTCCAAAAACATAAACTCAATGAATAATATGAGTATAATGATGACATGTTAATATGAATTAAATGTATATAGTAAGGTTGCTCAAAGAAGAAAATAAACAGCCTATATTCTGCCAATTAAAGAGACGTCCATTAAATCGACGCTTAACTAATTAACTTAACTTTACATATATTAAATTTCAAAATTACAAATTAAATCTCTACTAATATAAGGAAGTATTTGACAAATCTGAGGCGTTAGCTAAAATACCGTGAAAACCAACAACATTTAAAAATATTATTCAGGCACGATTGAGAATCACTAGTGTGCTCTAGTTGTGATTATATTCAGAAGAACAAAAGTATACTGTCACACTCTGTAGCTTTAATAATAGTGAGACGGTTAGTTGAATGCATTTGTGACTGCACAGATCTCTAACACCACGCGTGGGCGAGATGCCCACACAATGTTTATTTACGCTTGTTGGTACAAAGAAAGCGTGTGTTATCGATTTTACCAATATTATTCATCTTTGTAACCTTTAATTTTAGAGTAAAATGGTCGTATTGTGATATGTTTTCTTTGCTCAAAGTTGATGGTAGTACTTGTCTTAAACCGTTACATTACAAGGTAGATTTTTCTATAGTACAGTAAACATGAGTATTGGAACAAACGTTAAGATTATGGGAAAGGGAGTTTAAAATATCACTCAAGGATATTAAAACATAAAACGTTTAATATAATTAACGATTGAAAAATAAATCTCAAAGTATTTATTATTGCCCAAAAGGATTATTAATATTCCTAAGAAATAGTTAATGTCATCATTGTCCTTATTTAGTCTAATAAACCGCTAAACTCCCAAAGGTTTGGCTATAAAACTCCTTTATAGTAATCGTCTATTTTATCCTGACCTGTGACCTTATATCAGTCTTCCAGTGGACTTAAAGGAGATGTGTGGATGTAGGGGGAGTGACGGGCCAGGGTATAATGGTCGCGTCTGGCGCCGATTCAATATGTTGAGTGGACATGGAGAGCTATTCCGCGCGCGGTCCGAACGGACGTATTCTACGGAGGTCGAATTAGGCGCGAAATTCGAAAAAAAACCGATTTAAAAAAGGAACGAAATTTTATTTTAAAACCTCCTTGAATTATGTACAACAATTTAAGAAGAAAATTTAAGAGATTTTAAATATAGAATATATTTACAAAACAAAAGTGTTTAAAAGTGTTCTATTTCTAAAAAATCTACATGTGATTAAAAAAATGTTACCAGTGATTTTATTTTTTCTCTTCACCGCATCTGTAAAAGCAGATCTCATCGAAGAATGTATGAACTACACAGTTTACCCTTTACAATACGAATTGACGATTACTCCTTACATTTTTAATGATGTGTCTTACTACAATTGTAATATAAGTATCGATGTGATAGCCAACGCTCCTGATATCAGAGTGATTGAGTTAGACGCTAAAGATTTGGAGATAAGGGAAGGCTCGATAAAGGTTTTATATGGCAACTCTGATATAGTTAACGGGGCCAGACCATACGAATACAATGAAAAGAATGGAAAGCTCTACATTCATTTGAGAGAGCCTCTAAAGAGATATGATTCGAGTAGAAAATATGACGAATTTATTTACAAAATTCAAATATCGTTTATAAAGTATGTTGGTGTTGATAGTACTGGTGTGTTTTTGGTGAAACATTATGATGAGGACAGGGACGAATCGAAGTAAGTATTTAATTTTAATTACCTTTTTGGATGAAAATAATTAAACGTCACTTTGTTCTATCTATGCACTTATATCTTTGTAAAACAAATGACATGCGTTATTGTACGGACGGACACACTGTTTCTCTCTCATACTTTGAATTTGGAACATGTTAATTTAATTTTCCGCTTAATATTTTAATTTTGTTTATTATAGGTATGCTACCGTTTGAGAATGATAAGAATGTAAATTAAAAGCGAAGTGTATCCGCAAACGTAGTTTCTATTCAAATGTATTTCAAACTGTTTTCGCTTAAACGTGACAAACTAGTATACGAATAATTTTGCTGTAAGTGAGTCTGAAAAAGTAGAGTACTCTTTATACTTATCATACAATAGTCACAGTTACCTCATACAAGTCGTACACTAGTCATAAGCAGTTGTTAATTTCCATAGTTAGAGACGCGATAATTATGCAAATTCAGTTTCAGTTTTCAGCACATACTTTCAGCATAGTTTCAGTCATGTTTGGCGAAATAGTTTACAGTTACTTATTAAAGAAACGTTAACGATTAGATAATAAGTATTTAATTTTAAAAAGTTTCAGGGCATTATTATACTTTCAAATATTTTTTAGGAGGTGTGTCCATAGAGATAGAATAAAAATTTGAATAAAATATTTGCCTTTGCCTTTTGTTTTTATATGAGTAACATTAACAAACCTAACCTTAACCACACAATTTTTAGATGCTAATTAATACTAAAATACAGGACTGAAAAACGCTCATAAAACTGTGTAACGTCGCCGGTTTGTGCCGTTATTACATTAAAGCCCGTACTCAGAGACGTTTTAAAAAAATAGGTCATAAAGTTAAGTGTGACGTATCTGACAGCAGCTGATAGTTCACCGCATGCATTGTGCGGCGACTGCAACACCAAATAAAGAATACGATAGTCGGCTGCATTAGAGTAGCGTATATATCGATGAATTGTAACCCTCTTTCATTAAACTAAAAAAAATCTCCAAGTTTGGTCGACTGCAGTTTTTTTCTAAAATAAGAACATGCAACATGTCCCAGTGACCATATATTACAAGTAAACGGCCTTAGAGCCCACGTGTCTCATTGAATACCAACATAAAACATTATAAGGCAAAACCTATAAACAATTTATAACTGCTAACTTAATAAGAACTGAATTTCCGTATAGGCGTGAATAATTTTACTAGTAACTATTAAATCATCTATGGTATTACGATTAAAATAAACAATAAAATACTATTCTAAGTAGGATCGTAAATTGGATGATGTCAACTCGTAAATCAATTAAACAACGAATTGTTAATGTAATGTTTAAATTCAGATCTATTTAGTTATATTCTGTGTTTGTTTTGATCAGAATTGGTGTAAGTTATTAATTAGGTAGGCATCTACACTCAATTTTTTTTACAAGAGTTAAAATGTAGACTAATGCAGTCGATTTTCGAGACATATGTTCCTTTTGAAGTGGTAAAAGGTCAAGTGATTTCATTCCATTTTTACCCCATCACTGAATCCTATTTCATAATGGAAGAAGTTATTTTTGGTTGAAAAATCAGTAAAAATCGTTCGAGTTTTAATTCTCGTGAGAAAAGTAGAATATAGTAAGCCTGCATTTGCTTTGATTTGAGTAAACAAACTATTCGTAAATAAAATCTCAAAAGTGTTTGTACGGAGCCAGTTCATTTTTGTAGTTTAAAAAAATGCTAGTTTCTCTCGCAAGTCACTGTCGCTTACCGCTGTCACTTTAACTGTGATAACATCCTTGATATGACAACTTGTTCAATATCAATGATACATACTCGTAACTTATCGGTATCACAAAATAACATCCATATGTATTCATGAGCAGTTTTATGCACTAGGCAAGTACGAAATAAATGTGATGAATAAATTTTGTCAGCACAATGTCACGGGCTGTTGAGCATTGCAAATGGGTCGATTGTCTTCATAAATTGAGAACAATGCAATTACTTGGTTAGTGAAGCTATTGGTATAATTATCCAGTTAATATATTAGATTAATCCTGCAATGGCGCCCCGCGGTTTTTACTTGCATTTTACCTGTTTCTAGAGTATTACTATAAAAAGTATTTAATATGAAAAGAATGATTATATACTTTTTAAACTCATACGATTTGCACTCATTATACTAAATGAAACGGGTCTGTATCGCGTTAGATAATTTAACGTATTACACTAAAATACGTACCCGACGTTTCGAGCGGATTACACCGCTCGTGGTCACGGGATAACGTTATCACGGGATAGAGTATTATTATAACTATAACGTTTTTCTTTAATCTGTCATTTAAAAAGTGAGTTCAGATAGGTTAGTGACCTACCCTGGTGTCGGAGTTTTTAGACCGCCTTAAGGCCTCCGACATGGTCTAAAGTTTGAAATAACTGCTACTGACAATTTACCGTTCCCTCCGAAGCACGGTAGCTCTCATATAGAAATGTCACTATCGGCCACCCATCCAAGTAGAGACCGACCGAGCTATACGTTGCTTCACAATAGCTATGAGTTAACATCGCTTAGCTAAACTACGCCAAGAGCGATACTATTACTGTCCGATCGATAGATTCAAAGTTGAAAGCGAATATAACAGATGCAGTGGGGAATTAAAAATATTTTTTAAACATATAAATAAAAGATAAAGATACATCCGATAAAATATAGGTAGAGTAATGCAGAGCGCAATTTTTCTGTGCATCTGTATTTAGAATAGCTAAAAGTGTAGTGCTTTCAGTCTAGCGTCGACTAGTTTGCCTATAACCTTGACAATTTAGGATGTTAGCATAAAATATTGTTAGCAACATTAGCAATGGCTTGTTTTGCCAATTGTTCAGAAGGCCGAAGGGGTTATATAACTTGCATATGTGTGCTGTTTTAGATTACAGTACTAATTAAAATGTTGGTTGAAAAATGGCGCTAGTCAACGAACACAACTAAAGAGGACTTTAATAATTTAAGACCACCGGCCAAGTACGGCAAAAAATCATGTTTGTTGTATGGGAGCCCGACTTGAATATTTGTTTTATTTTATTTTTAGTATTTGTTGTTATAACGGCATTAGAAATCCATCATCTGTGAAAATTTCAACTGTCTAGCTATCACCGTTCTTGAGATACAGCCTGGTGACAGACGGACGGACGGACAGCGAAGTCTCATTAACAGGGTCCCGTTTTTTACCCTTTGGGTACGGACCCTTAAAAATGGAATTTATGTACGAATGAAGACGTTGAGATATTCTTAACACGTTGTCAGGTTTCGTTTAGATTAAGCGAGTAAACAAGTTGCTAGTTGTGTCCAATAGAATGAAAGCGTACAATCGAACAAGTTTTGATATGTGATTAATGTAGTGATCGCGTGTCGCATTGTTATTTACCATACTCCGGGGAAACGGCTTGACCGATTTTTATGAAATTTTATATGCATATTCAGTAGGTCTGAAATTGACTACTTTACTTTTCATACCCCTTAAAGTTAAGGGTGGTCCACCCCTTGATTTTTTATGGCAAAACGTTTGCCGGGGCAGCTAGTTTATGTATAGAATGCAGTAGTTACATGCAGAGTATATGGTATTATTTCCTTTCGTCCTTCGACTTAATCGCTATCTTTGTACTGAAAACATTATTTGAACACTTGAAGTTCTATAAACCTCTTTGTCTCGTTACAGGTACTTCTACACTACAAGGTTTTCCCCGAATAAAGCGAAATACGCCTTCCCGTGCTTCGATAACCCTCGGTTTGAAGCCGGCTTTAAATTTCAAGTAAACGTGATTCCCGAGCGGAAATTTTTGCAGTACACGAATACAAGTCTAGCTATTTCTGATATTTTGAAGAAAGAGACGTGAGTATCTAAGTTTTAATTAATTATAACGTTTTCAACTGACTTTGATGTGAATTTAATAAACAACAATGGTATACATGAACTTGGATTGTGATGTGATGGATGTGATAGCCTTTTACCATTTTGTCGAATCGATTTTTTTATTATACTTCACTTCATTACAAGTAAAATCATATGTGAATATTAAACTACTTATTCATATTTTTCATGGTTTATACGCACGATAAAAATCCTGATCCGACCACCGATAAATGGGAGGGAACTGCAATACTGATAAAACTGTTAGTAATTCTTTTCAACCTATAAATATACGTTGTTTAATGCACACGTAAAGTTATTCTGAATATTATAATATCATCGATGAAAGATTTATAACGATACAAAAGATGTGGCTGTGTTCAGTTGTGTTCCGAAAACATTAGAACGAAAATAGATTAGTTAAATTATGATTATGAATTTGGTCAGGATGTTTATATTATAACAGAGTATTTAACATAAATCGGCGTTTAAATAAAGACGTTTTTATACCCTTTTTTCTAGTTTACTTCTTTTCGCGGACAATAATCCCTAAAGTTATAAAAAAAAATTTAAAAAAAATTAAATTTAAAAAGTCTCTTGCAGATACTTTCTGGTTTGTGTAAGCTTTTTCACTTATTAGCAATCTTAAATAATAGCCTCACTAGTGCTCGTAAAAATCGTCTGTAGTAACTCTATAAATTGTTAAAGACATCAATATGAGTCTTATTTCTGGAAACATATTTTCTATTTCCTTGTTCCGACGCTCGTCTCCCTATAAAGACAAATTGCGTGAAAGTCTCGATAGTGACTAGAAAAACTTGAACAATTTCTGACTGGATAGAAACTATATTGTAGACAATATATTATGATACTTGATAGCTCGCTGGTTCAATGTGTTAAGTGCATAGTAATAAATTGAAACGTGTGATTATGAGTATTTTAAACTAGCAGCGCCCCGCGGTTTTACCCGCGTTGTGCCCGTTCCCGTGGGAATTTCGGGAATTTTTTACATAAAAACCTTCCTCTTGAATCACTCTACCTATTACAATAAACCGCATCAAAATCCGTTGCGTAATTTTAAAGATTTAAGCATACAGACAAACAGACAAACAGAAGACAAACAGACGCGACTTTGTTTTATACTATGTAGTGAAGAATCTTCGGGTATTCTTCATACATTCGTTTATTTCGAGTAAGTTATTGGCCAACCCTGGTGTCGGAGTTTTTAGACCGCCTAAAGACCTCCGACATGGTCTAATGATAGAAACAACCGGGACCGACTGCTTAACGTGCCCTCCGAAGCACGCATTTAGAAATGGTATCGTAGTAGTGGATTTAACCGACTTCATAAACCAATATAAGTTCTCAATTCGCATATGTTTTCTTTTAACCGTTTTTTACGAACCGATTTCTAAAATATGAAAGGTTTTTTACTCAAAAACGTTATTATTGCTCACTTATTGACATATCTAGAGCCAACAAAATGTAGGCTCAGAACTGACACCCATTCCAAATGTCAAAGGTTAACTATCTAACACTTCCTACGCTGATCTGGCCAAACCTTTCAAATCGGAGTCGATACAAATGATTGATTTCCGATTGCAAAAGGGCCCAGCGCTTTCCTTGGCGCTACCCAAATATGGCGCGAGCCTTTTATGACATTGTGAATCGTGTCAATTATTGTGATCGATGTCTCTGCCGACCGGTTATAAAATAATCTACTCATTCCAGAAAAAAAACTACATTTCGCATTTAATTTCAACCTTGTACAGTTGCAATTGAGTTCATAATAACCACTAGAATAGCAGGTTATTTTAACATGCACACTTTTGTATTGTAGCATGACAAAGAGTATGCGTTGTATGTATGTGTTACATAATTTAAATATTAGCTGCGCCTAATATGGCTTCGATTTTGGAAGGTTTTTTGCTTGGTTAAGTAATGAGATCCTTTTATGGTGTACAGGAAACATTGACATTTTATTACTTAACTATTTTAGATGCAGATATTTGAACGTCTATACGTAATATTTTTTACTTTAAATACTGCCAATGCCACTCTTTGAATGGGAACTATTCACTCATAGGGTGCTTTCAAATTATGCGTTTCGTGTCGGACCGCTGCGGTGCCGAAGCCGTGCGTTTGTCGTATTGTGAACGTACGATCGTGTGTTTTCATACAAATCGAGCACCTCGGCAACAGTGCGTACTAAAATTATTTCGCGGTACCGCCGCACTGTTGCCGCGCTGCTCGATTTGTATGAAAACACACGATCGTACGTTCACAATACGACAAACGCACGGCTTCGGCACCGCAGCGGTCCGACACGAAACGCATAATTTGAAAGCACCCATATAGATGAGATGATCTTGAGATGGGAAGATATAATGTAGTACACAGCAATGTCGTGCTTAGATTTTATAACACGAGTATAGCTTTTAGTTTGGGATAAACAATGATGGATTAACTTTTAAGTAAAGCTTGGTTAACGAACGCAAAATAGGCATGAAAAACTTATATTTTACTATTTTCTTTCAGAACTAAAGACTACCAAATCATCAAATACATGCCATCGCCTCAAGTTGCTCTCCACCAAGTTGGGTTCCACTTTTCCCAATTCGACAGCATCCAAGACAAAGCGAAGCTCACCAATGACACTATCATCATCTGGGCACCTTCGGAGGAACTTAATCATTACAACTTTATCCTCAAATACGGAGTCAATCTCATCGATATGATTCATGAGTACTCTGGCACTAAAAGGCCTTTGATGAATGGACCAATCAATTTAGTGGCTGTTCCGAAAGATTTAGATGGATTTGAAGTGGCCAGCTGGAATCTTTTGACTTATAGGTAACTGGAGATTAATCATTGAATATAGTACAATTATTAATAAATAAATAATACAATAAAACAATCATTTATTGCTACAATTAAGTACAAGAATATAAAAATTCAAAATTACAAAAAAATTATGCGGCAAGTATTTAGAACATCTAATAAAAATAAAATATGCGTAATCAAACGCATTACGTTCCTTGATGATACAAACAGTGCCAGAATAAATGCAATTCTTAATCTTAATTTGATTCTTTAGATTCGAGAAAAATATAAACTATGTGAAAGTCTAGGAATGAAGATATTAATAGTGCACTTCTAAGCATCATAATCAAATCGTTCGTTTCCCTAGCAATAATATCATGACCTACATTCGTTCTTTTGGCAGAGCGACGTTTATTTGCGCACCGCAAGGTCAAGAGCTCAATGTTAGCGATACACGTCAGATGCAAAAACGTAAACATTCGGTTTAAGAACTATGTGTAATTGTTGTAATGTATCATAACAATTGGAATTTTGTTTGTTTTAATAGGAATTTCCAGCAACAATGTTTTTTAGTTAGTTTGCCTTGTTTTTTGTAACTTTGTTAAAGTATCTGTCATAACACTTTACGTTACTTAAAAAAAATCTTTTAATTTACTCTCTGCAACCTTTTGATTCAACATTAACATTTTATTCCTACATATTAAGTTGTATTTATACATATTTGTTTACATCGTACCACTTTTTAAAGCTTCCTAATTCTTGATAATGCTACAGTGGTTAGTGGTCAATCTATTTTCAGTGCGTCAAAGCTAGCGAACATTGAACAGTACACCAGCGTAAAGCAGTTGGAGCGAATGAAGTTTGAACTTGCCCAACACTTGAGTCGGTTGTGGCTGGGAAACCCTGGGGAAGCCCAGGTCACGAGGTGGAAGGAAGAATGGTTCAAAGAAGGAATGGCTACCTACCTAGCATACTATCTTTTGGCACAGGTGAGGAGTATACGAACTTTCCAAAGTATAACGATTTGATTTTATTTCCACAACTTTCAGATAGGTCTTTACAAAGATTGAAGATAAATATTACATTTAAATTTATGATCTTTCTCTAAGAATATTTTCTTAAATCATCATGAAAAAAATCTCCAAAGTAACCTTTGCTTTTTTGTCATAATCTCCTTAGAGAACACGATAAATAATATGTAAACTCACCAAACATAATTCAATAATTCCAGTACAATAACGGCGACCAATCCTCAATTAGACGTCCTTTAGGCTCCTACGGGATGGAGTTGAAACTCAAGGCCATGGAATCCGATTGGCACCACAGCACTCCAGCGCTGACCAACTTCAACAACACGTTGGCGGTGGAGATACCTTCGCGGTACAAGCAGTTGGTGACGATGAAGACTGCAGCCATTTGGTGGATGTTGGAGAACTGGTTTCAGGAGAATCAACTGCATCAGGCGTTGGTGAAGCATATTAATGGGATGTACGTATTTATCGGTCGAATATTAATAGGGTTTGATTTTGGAATATTACTTACTGTGACCTCTTTAACTGTTCGTACATCACGTCATTTGATCTTCTTTTAGTTGGTCTACATCTAGTCTACTGATTATTACATACAACTCTACCTATTTCCAGGCGTGGGCACTACATATCACTATGGGAATTGATCCGTGCAATTGACAAGGATACAATTGAATGTACTTACCAGTTCTTCAACGGGTCTACTCCGTCGAGGATCCTGAAGTCCTGGTTCCGCCAGGTTGGGTATCCAGTGGTGACTGTCAACGTTTTGAGGGATAGGACTCCTAATGCTATACAGTTGAAACAGGTAAGGAAGACTTCAAAACAAAAGACATAGGTTTAAATCACTACGTGTATTATTAATATAACGTTAGTAAAAAACAAGGCACCGTTTTCAAGAATAGTATGTGATGATATGTAATGATTTTATAAAAACAAAAGAAAGAGTAAAGAAAGAAAGAGTACGATTGAATTTAACGATCGTCATTTATTTAATATTTCAGCCTTTAGTTTAGTTAAATATCGTAGTTATTCTTTTAATTTTCTTTCGAATGAGAACAAAACGTTTCATTCAATTGAAATATATCACATTTTTAGTTTTACAATATTCTTTCAGCGTCTTTACCTGTATATAGAGCTTCCTTCATAACACTTCTTTCTTTTAAAATCTATCATCATCCATTTTCAGCGTCACTTCAGTTTCACTCCACACAACCGAGAGCCTTCCGACTACCTCATCCCCATCACCTACGTGGTCCAAACAAATGACAACTGCTTCAACTGTCAACAACCAAAGTTCACCATCGGAGCTCAAACTTACACGTTTGGAGAAAACCTTAACAATGGATGGATTATTTTGAATAGGAATGCTTCGGGTAGGATCGGTTTTGTGATACTTTAATGGTCGATTGGTTTTAGGAACATTATTAAAAGTCAAAATAAGATGGTGCGTGGTTCAGCTAAAGTATTTATAATAATACTTAGTAATATGATTATATGTTAGTTCTAGCGAACAGTCCTTGTCCTTGTAACTGCATCTATATTTGCGTCAACCCACTATCAACGTACTAAGGACCATTCATGTTTGTTATAGAATGTGACTCATTGAGGGCAATGTCAATCAGACTAAGGGTGCTTTCAAATTATGCGTTTCGTGTCGGACCGCTGCGGTGCCGAAGCGGTGCGGTTGTCGTGTTGTGAACGTACGATCGTGTGTTTTCATACAAAACGAGCCGTGCGGCAACAGTGCGTACTAAAATTATTTCGCGGTACCGACGCCGCACTGTTGCCGCACGGCTCGTTTTGTATGAAAACACACGATCGTACGTTCACAACACGACAAACGCACGGCTTCGGCACCGCAGCGGTCCGACACGAAACGCATAATTTGAAAGCACCCTGAGTACTTAGTAAGTAAGTTGGAATAGGTTAGTGGCCGACCCTGGTGTCGGAGTTTTTAGACCGCCCAAAGGCCTCCGACATGGTTTAACGATTGAAACAACCAGGACCGACAATTTAACGTGACCTCCGAAGCACGGTAGCGCTTAACTTAGTACTAAAGCCAATGTTTCAATTTGGCCTTTAAGTAGGTTTTTATTGACTGTACCTTAATTCCAACGATAATGGATTTTTATTAGCAAGTTTACCTAAATATAATAAAAGCGTAAATTCCAAAATTAACATACATGCTCTACATGTTTGCACTAAAATGTAATGGCAGAGGTTAAAAGTCACGTATAAAATATTGATTGTAGAAGTTACTGATTACAATCCAATTCTATAAATATGATTACAGGTTATTATCGAGTAAACTACGACGAGTACACTTGGAAACTGATTGCTGATTCGTTGAAGAAAGACCACACAGCGATAGATGAAATGAATAGAGCACAGGTAAACAAATAATTTATCAATTCAGGTCGGACTTTCGACCGCTTGTCTGTCAGAATAGGTCTGCCTAAAACTCCTTAGGGTCTTAGGTATTCATAAACTCTAACAGCATATTAGCTAACAAAAGGTTTATCCCTTTCTGAAATACGTTTTTTTCCAAAGAGCAAAAGAGACAAAACACTTTATAACAGTGTTTCTTAAAGAGCGTTTTTGAATAAGAAGGAAAGTCTTCAGTATATTTTTTGGGAACTTGTCCTTTGCGGACTCCACATGCTTTGTCCACATGCTGCTTCAAAGTCAAAGTCAAAGTCAAATATTTTTATTCAGTTTTGGCCCCATAGAGGCTCTTTTGAACGTACCACCCATTCGGAAGAACATCAGCAGAGAAGAATGGGCAAGAAACTCTGCCGGTTATTTTTTTTTTTAAGTCAAGGTATAATACAATTTAATACTTATAAGTATAGATTACATGTCAAAATCAGCTTAAATTGCTGGTGCAGGAATTTGACTCCAGACTTATTTGTCCTCAATGTAATCAGTAACGCTATAGTATGCTTTAGTCAATAAAACGTCTTAAACGTACGATTTGAATTTACCTTCACTAAGCCCAGTTACCTCCTTGGGAATTTTATTATAAAATTGAATACATCTACCAATGAAAGACTTCCCGGTTCGCGCTAACCTGGACTTAACGACATCAAGCTTATTTCTATTTCGCGTATTAAAACTTCAATCTTTAGGCCTCTCATCTCACCGACGCTTTTGCCCTACAGTGGAAAATTGCTGGCCAATACTTCCTTATATATTTTTAGAATGATATCATGCACATTTCTAGTTACTTTTAAGGGACTTCATATAGGAGAAAGTTCACAATTTTCATTTCATTCATTCACAGATTGTAAACGACATCTTTGCATTATACGCAGCCGGCGATATCTCTCGGGAATTATCCGAAGATGTACTCGACTACTTAGACCGAGAGAAGAGCCCCGTGGTTTGGGACGCCGCCATCAACGGGTTCCAAATGCTGCGGATAGATGGCGCTTATACACAGATGACGAAGTTCTTGTTTTGGGAATGGGAGGTATGGAATTATGAGTATACAAGCGGTATAACTTTGGTATAACCCGCGTGTGGCTTTCTCTTTGAATGTAGCCATTGCAAAAATAATTGCTGTAATTAATAAGCTTTTAAGTAAAACTATAATCACCAACTAAGAGTATGTATGAACCATCAATAATAGAGTTATTCATAGTCTGCTGAAGCTTATTGCAAAATTACTACAAACTGAAAAATATACAGGGAAAGTAAGGGCTTACTTAAGTTACCCGTAGAGCAAACAAATATTCATAAGTTGCATTTGATCATTCTTTACAGTCAAAAGAAAGTTTATTTAAATTCAAGTTTTCTGAATTACAAGAAATATTACGAAGAATTACATACTTTAAATGATTGCAGGAATTCATGGCAAAGAAATTGGAGAAGATATTCGATATGCTTATTCACAATACCGACAGAGACCTCGAAACTCGTCTTTTTAGAAGTAACATCATGAGTTTCGCAAGTGAAATCAATTACGAGCCTTGTCTTAACTATTTGAAAAATGTCCACCGACATTCCAGATTTGAAAGGTAACTATTATGTGTGACCTAAGTATATTGTTCTTCTTCTTATCGAGTGGATGGTCAACTTGACCAATCCTGGTGTCAGAGTTATTGAGCCGCCAAAGGCCTCTGACATGGCTCAAATAACGACTACTATCCGTAGAAAGCAACCAGGACCGACGGCTCAACGTGCCCTCCGAAGCACGGAATCATCTTACTTTTCGGGCAATCAGGTGATCCAGCCTGCAGTGCCCTAACCAAACTGAGGACAGACTCACAAAGTGATTTTTTGTGAGATATCCCCACCGGGAATCGAACCCGGAACCTCCGGATCGTGAGCCGAGCGCTCAAACCACTAGACCACGGAGGCTGTTACCTATATTGTTAAGGGTTAGGAACTAGTTAGGGTTATAAATATAATTGAGGAGTTCACAAGGTGCCAGTTATATCTTATCTTCCTAATGATTCATTTCGAGTAGGCTAGTGGCCAACCCTAGTGTCGGAGTTTTAAGACGGTCTAAAGGCCTCCGACATGGTCTAACGATTGAAACAACCAGGACCGACTGCTTAACGTGCCCATCTTCCTACTAATATCATAAATCTGAAAGTTTGTGAGGGTGGATGTATGTATGTATGTATGTATGTCTATCACGAAAAGCTACTGGACAAATTTGGATGAAACTTTGGGATACATTTTATCCCGAAATTCCCCCGGAAATGGATACTACGCGGGTAGCCCCACGGGACCAGCTAGTTCTATTATATTTAGCCTGGTGTGTCCCAGTGCTGGTCAAACGGCTCTCCACTCTTTTTGTACACCTCTCTATTAAGTGCTAGATAGGGCGAAAATTACAACTAAAATAATGCAGCAATAGGAGACGTCTCAGCTGATGCTGTACAGAGGTCGAGGTACAGCGCTGGTTTTCGCCGGCCGACAAGTCTTAAATTCATAGAAAACTCTAACAAGCGATTTATTTATATACTCACACATTTTAGCACACAAAAGCGTTTTAAATATATTTAAATTTAAAATCTGAAACCAGTCTGAAACGCCTGAACCAACTTAAATTGTATTTAGTTTTGTTTGTGAACTATGCCTAAGGTAAACATTTTTATTTTTAGTATAGATCCAGATATACGTGAAGCAGTGTTATATTTGTATGAAAATGGCACAAATATGAACTTGAATTACTATGAATTAAATCAAATCGAAATGGACGACAAAGCGGCCGCGCAGCATAGAGTGTAAGTAGACAAGGAGACTCAGAATAATATTTTAATCATTGATAAAAGTACATTTCCATCAAAAGGTTACAGAAAAAAATAGTTTAAAAAACGTCAGATAAAAATGTTAAATAAAAGCGAAGTGTATCCGTAAATATTATATTGAGCCCGTGTTGTACCAATCGTTTTTGATGGTTAATATAAATGGTTTTTTTTTCAGTCGAGAAAGAAACAGATTCCTAATGAGATGCCCGTACGGTGAAGCGCGACCGCTGCCTATCATCTCCACAGAACTGGTAAGAATATTACTATAGGCTGGTCCCACAGTATAATTATTCTTTATTAATTGTTTGAGAGTATAAGAAAGTGTTAATAATTTTATTCTTGTTTCAGCCAACGGACACCGCAGTCACAGAAGAACAACACTTAAAGTCTTCAGCGAGTCTTTTAACTGCCTTCTTCTACTTGCTAACCATTCCTTCTTTATATTTATTATTATAAATTAAACTAAGGAATCAAACAACTTAGACTTTAATCATAGATGTCAGAGTTTGATTAATCAATTGCAAATGTATTAAGGTGTTAAAAAATAAGGTGAGATGCAGTTTACTTAAGCGTATGACACACAGTGCGGTTGCGGGCCTGCGTGACACCTTTCATACAAATACCAAGGAATACAACGTGACGCAACCCGCAAACGGTCCGCATCCGGCCCGCACCCACAGGTGTCTCGCGTATAGGTACGCAGATCGATTACAAAGCAAAAAAATACATAAACGAGATTTTGACTAAAAAAAATTGATAAAAAAACTTCACACGTCGATACACATTCTTATCAATCGCCACTTGCCTTATCATAAGTAAGTAAATCGACTCAACAATGAGGTTTATGTGATCAATATTTTTGATCACATAATTGAATGATCAAAAGCCTTATTTTTAAATAATTAGATACATGAGGTACCTACCTATAGTTCTAGTCACGTTGGAAAATAAGTTAGTTTTCTATTTATTAAATTGTATGCACTGTTTCCTTTGATACTGCACATTTGATTTTTGTTAGGTCAGTTTCATTTCCAGAAATTTGAGAGTTTTGTTTCAAGAATAGTTTTAAAATATGGAGTTATGAAAGCATTTATTGATAAATGTTTTGAGAAAGTAAACGGTTAAATTGCATAACTTTTTGTTAATAAAGCTTTGCTAACATATAAAGCTAGTTTACAAGACAGTAAAAAAAAGTATATTAGCCTGGAATGTCACATTGCTGGGCAAAGGCCTCTCACTGAAGATTTTAGTACAGTGAGGAGGATTAGACATTATCACCACGCTTGCCAAATGCGGATTGGTGATGACAAACCCGAGCCACGTTTGAAAAGTAGGAAACATGTTTTCGTTCGACTCGGGAATTGAACCCGGGACCTCAGTTTAGACCCGGGACCTCAGTCTAGACCACCGAGGCATTACAAGATAGTAACCGGAAAATTTGTAAGATGGACGAAAAGTTGGAATAGTGTATTCACTCTACTCCCCATCTCACATTATTCCCAGTTCGTCCAATATTTCTGTTTTAGACGTTATAATGTTGTTCTCTGCACTTTTGCACAATGCACTTTTTAATAATTTTTCGAGATATTTTTTAAGGCATAAGGGCCGAAACTGCGTTAAGCGGGCGACGGTTCACTTTTGTATGAAACCGCGCAGGGACCCGCTTAACGCAGATTCGACACTAAGATAATAATAATAAAAGACTAATTGCTTATTTACTATCACTATATTTATTGCAATATGTACATATTACAGTATTCGAAACAACAAATGCACTTCACTGATTAATATTAATGTATTATTAACTTTAACGTGTCTCATATTTTATCCTTTTCTTACATACACTTCTTTTCGTTAGTAAGAAAAGGATAGAGTATAAGACAAATTGTTATAGAATTTATACAAAGTAGTAATAATATAATTATTTATTGTAATAATATTAGAATAATATTTGTATTTATAAATAAAAATAAGTACTTAACAGTAAGTTTTTTATATTTTAAACCTAAATTTGGAGCAAGAGGACGCGTTTGCTCAAAATTTAGTAACCTATTATAATTTTACAACTAGAATCCTCTAAATAGTATAATTACTTCTTCAACCCAAAACCACCACCAAAAATAAATTTAAAATGCAGTAAAAAAATCTCTAAAAACTAACACTTAAAAGTAAACCATTATATTCTATTGTAATTCCTTTTATGCCTTTAAATAATGTACTTATAATATTATTATGCCGCTCTGTGCAATTATGTTTATTCATCTATATTGCAATTTTTTGATCAAAATCGTGCGATCAAAATTAACGACACTTGATCAAAACATTTGCTCAATTGATTATAAAGAATAGACGCAACTTCATACATTGTTGTCATATAAATTAAATTATCCTATTATTATGCATAAAAATACATATCATACATTCTCAATACATTAAAATGTAATAAGACGTGATCAAAAACCAACACCATTTATAAAATATCATTAAAAACAACAATACTATAATTTTAATAGTATCGAGTTTCTTCCATGCACACAATTTAAACTTAACTATGATTATTCGAATAAAATAAGTGCCCGATATCGAAGTTATTGTTAAATAAATAAAATATGATTATAGTAGAACATGTAAGTAGTGATTAATAATTAATTATACCCAGCCACCACTAAAATAGTTATGTACATTCAAAATAGGTATGCAAAATTACAGTGACATTTCTTTACAGTGAAAAGTATAGTTACTACATCATATACCGTTATCAGGTTAGCAAAACACTAGAGCCAACAAAAATGTTAACACCCTGATTAAATTCTTGCAATATAAACACAATCCGTAAACAAAAAGTTAACTAGAGCATAAAGCATCTTAATTATCATTTTGACAATTCTCTCCATACAAAATATGTCAATATTGACGTTCCAATTATATACAGAGAAATAACTATACATATACTGAAGATAACTATTTATTTAAATCGAGAAGAGTGGTGGGAATGGGGGGAGGCCTTTGCCCAGCAGTGGGACATTACGGGCTAACAGTAACAGTAACTATTTATTTAGTAAGGCTAATGTAATTTTGCATACCTCTTTACCTTACCCTACAGAAATTATTTATCAATGGTTGAACAAAGCAACGAGACATGAAACAGCTATCAATATAAATGACACCATCAAAGTGGGTGCATCATTCTCGTCAATCCATTCGTATACTAGTTGCATGTAAACGTTTTCCCAATCTAGATTCTCTCTGGCGTAAGATGCTGCTCTTTCGGCTACCAACTGAGAATCATCCAAGTTGTTCAACTGGGAGAACACGAATTGGTCGAACTGTAAAACATATGACAGGCGATTAGTTACAACTAGATTATTAGAAAGAAGTTCCTGAAGACATTGTTTTCTTTTTTATGAAGCTAAAAACGCTCTCGTCACACCATAATAAAAAAACGGTTCTCACGCTGGAGTAATATGGCAGTACAAAAAAGTACATACTCGTACTCTATTCATTTTCTGTTGGGTTATGCATTGTGTTTTTTCTGCAACCTACTCTACAATATAGATTTTCATAATTCTTTTATCTATGGATAAAGAGACCTAATGACTCGAATTTGTCCATATTAAGTTGTTAACTATGCAGTAAAATCATTCTTCTCAAATTATTCTATTATAAGTAATAAAAGGTGATCTAAAAAGTCGTCGACACCAGAGTTGGTCACTCACCTACTCAAACTTAATTACATGGAATCTTTTTAATTGTTTATGTACTTATCAATTTGCACTTTCAGTGAACCCCTTATAAAATAATCAATGATTTTGTAATTCAGGCGTATGAAGTTACACGAGCGATAATTTTATCTATTTTTACTAGATTTACGAGTATCATGGTACTTACATCTTGAGCCATGAAGCCGGCTACATTCTCTGCCATTATGAAGATCACATCTTCTAGTTTCTTGGCTCCTCCGTAGCTAAAAAAAAATAGAGTAAGAAGCCTGACTCTCAAACATTTTATCTTGATTTAAGATCAAGCTTTTTGACTCTTTTTAAATTATAAGTGCCAGTGTGATCTATACGTCTATAGATACAGGTGTCACACTGGCCCGCAGCGGTCACTATGTGTTTTGCGTTTTAGTCAGAGTTCGTGAGATAAAGGGAAGGATGCCATTTTATTAAGGTTTTCTCTCAAGAAGAGAGAAGCAAAAAGGGGGACCATTGGCTAATTGTTTTCTATGTTTCAAATGACATATAAAGTTAAGTAAATAAGCATGTAACTTACGAGTTCCTTATTTCTATGGCACGGGATCTCAAAAAGTCTAACGCTGAAAATGCGTTTTCAGTGCTTCCTTCGGCTACTCCTTGGAATATTTTGAGTTTCTCTTCCACGGAATACGGGCTGCTGCCAAGGATAGTTTCTGTCAGAAGTCTGCAATAAAAATACATGTTATTTCTAAGTGAAAATATTCATATCTTAGAGATTTAAATGACGTTTATGTAATGTATAACCTAGATTTTTCTACACTAACATGAAATAGTATTGAATTGAAGCAAATTGGTGAGTGCACATTTGAAGGGTCTACATAAATTAACACAGAAACTTTAAAGAGAAGAGATCATAAATAAAGTACAAGTCACACATAGTACGGATGCTGGCCATCTACGGGCTGGTTGCGGGTGTCGTGACGTTGTTCTCTTTGTATTCGCATAAAAGGCGTCACATTGGCCCGCAGCGGGCTTACACCTGTATGTGTCTCTCACTTAAGATTGATAAGTTTATCAACTTACTGATTGATGAAGGCCTGGTCCCTCGAACATCCAAACGACTGCAGAATAACAATACGCTCGTACATACTGGGTTCGATGTCGAGTCTGTTGTGCAACGCATCGATGACATCTTCGCCTCCTTCGCGAACCATTGTGCAGTACACTGCAGGTCTGATGTCGTAAGGAATGTTGGGGTTGCTAGAAAAATAATATACTAGTTTTCACTGTACGTTTCGGCAAGCCGTAAATTATACGAATACTTTTCCTTCTATGAGTAAGGTCTGCCTCACATTGGGCATGCATGTCTCTCAAGCGACTGCATGGTGCTTTATATTTACAGCACGATTGTGCACGCTGAGCTCGCATCTCGTTCCATATGTCACGTTATTTACACGCTCGATGATAAAATGCGCATGCCTATACAGTGACACTGTGATGCTGACAGCTTGATGTCCAAAGTAAACCACAGAAAAATTAACCGGTTGGTAAGAAAGAAGCTATTGGATAAGTTATTTAAAACAGTATAACAAGCCCTACTGTAATAAATCTCGTTCTCAAATTCCATAATAATTAATTCAAAGAAACATTTAGAAAGTATAAAGTATTCATAAGAAATAAATAGTAATCACTCACACAATAAGATCATTGGTATTAGGGTCATAGAACCAGTCCACAGCCGCAGCGATGCACGGTTGGTAGCCAGCTCTACACGCATGGTCCATGACCAGGCCTCGAGTCAAGGAAGTCATCGCAGGTTCCAACAGAGTCGGATCAGGACTGAAGCCTACTACATCTTCAAATGCTGTTATTGTTCTTCGGACCATACGCTGTGAATATAAACATATTGTAGAATATTTGTAAACATTCACTTTGAACGTTAGTGATACCTTTTTGCCTAAGCAGATAATTCTATAACTAACTCGTGACAAATCAAAAGTCACCAATTAACAATTTTTTCAATAGAAAAATTAAATTATCTACAACCTACATTATTACAACAAATAAACTTTTATTTTTAAATTAGTTTGGACGTAAAGTCCATTAAAGTATTTATAAATCAGCACCTACTTAATAAAGGTTAGTATTTCATCTAATTGCTCAACAATCTTACCAAATAAATGTCCTGATCCAAATCTTCATCATCTTCCACCATCGCCTCCAGATGTTTCTTGAGGAAGTTCATGTTCCTCACGAATGCTCTCCACGGCGCGTATTCCGTCTCATGCTCCCATGTCAACACCACCATGAGCGCAGTCTCGTAGTCCACCCTACCTCCTCTAGCTAGGACCATTACGTCATCTAATAGCTGTGAAATTAGATTTAGGAAGTGAATATTTTTTTGTAAAGAAAAGTTCAAGCTACGTTAGGTAAAAGATTTTCTTACGATCAGTCAGACAAGACTTACTTTAAACTCACACGATTTGAACACATTTTATAGTTAACACAGCGGAACTGCGTATATATCGCGGATTTATATCGCGACATCTGGCGACATCCCGTGACCACGAGTAGTATAATTCAATAAAGTCATAATTAATATAAAGGAAGATAAGTAATATAAAGAACAAAAAGGTGTAAGTCAGTTTTCCTAACATCAGAGATATACCGGGCTTGTATAAATCAAATAGTTTTAAAAATCTCACCGTAGCTCTGTTCATTGGATGTATTTCATTGCGACGGAAGGGATCTTCAAGTGCACCAAGAATTCTTTCCCACATTATGCCATCATAATGTACTCGATAGTAACCTATGGCATTCAAGATACATTGAAAACTTTGTATTTGCAAATTATAGGATACAATTTTCAGCAAAATCGAAGTAGGTATTTCGTTGAAAACTTCAACAAAAGCTTTCCCTTAAGCATTGTCAGTTATACATGATTTAATATATTTGTAGCGCTATGGAAGGCATCTTTACTCAAAAGTCTTGTAATAATAATAGTCCATCCAACCTTTATTCCCATAGCCCAGTCATTTTCTTTCATTTCATACAATAGTCCCTACATCTGCAGGTACATATTCTCGGACATGTTGTAGTGGTCGGGAGTGTATCCCTGCAGTTGTAATCCATTACATTAAACATCTCCAAAGGGCCTCTACTAGTTGGGTCTGTATCCCCTCGCATGCCTCTCAAAAAGACCGGGCTTGTCCCGTGACTCCGAGGAGAAACAATAATATAATATACCCGGACAAATTCACACACAGTTAAGTAGACCCAAAGTAAGCTCTAAACTTGTATTATGGAATGTAACTCACTGATACTGCTACATATGCATACACAAATACTTTATAAGAAACTTGTGTAAGGACCACTAATTTTATTGGGCTTCTTGATACTTAAACATTACTTTAAAAAGATTTTTAAAAAATTTACCTTGACCCTGGATATTGAAAAGAATGTAATCCTCTTCGTCTAAGAACGTAGTGACTTGCCAGGCGCCGGTCAGCATCATGGACGGGTACACTTGAGGTTCTTCAAAGTTAGGAGAGTTACTGACGGAGTACGTCAGAGGCACTTCGAAATCTACTGCTCTGCCATCAGGAGCGAAACTGAATCGTTCCTAAAATAGAAGACAATGGACATTTCAGTTGAGAAGCATTTACGAAAAAAAATATTAATATTTTTTTATATTAAACACTTTAACATTAGTTCTACAGAAAAGTGTTACATTATACGAATGAATAGCCAAATTTATATAATGAAAAGTTGTGCTTAGGATTACTTAGGAATTATTATTACTCTTCACAAAATCTGCCGATATTATGATTAGTAAAGCTAATAGAGTAACGTATATTTACCAATGAAAGTGATGCACCCCTCTGAGTCCAGCTCACACTAAGCAAAGGATACCCAGATGACTCAGTGTACGGCTCCAAAAAGTCCTCCAGATCTTCAATCCAACCATTTCCACTTTGTAACCAGTGACTATGAATAGCATCAATGAAGTTCAAACTATTGATTGTTTGTAAAGATCTGAAATAAAACATGCAGGTGATGCAATCTGTTTTTACAACATAGCACATAGACTCCCTTTATCAAAATCTGTCAATCATATCCACATACGTAAGCACTTCAAAACGCACGAAGATTATTCCTAATCTTATTAGTATACCGATAAAAGTTTACAAAACTTTATCTCAAGTATTTTTTTATCAAGATAAGATACTCTTACCTTCCTGCGATGAGAGCTTGTGCGGCAAGTTTAATAAAGTCTGTAGATTCGTCTCCTAAAATAATTCTGAGCATCCTTAAAATTGCAGGGGATTTGTAATTATGGATACCACGAATATAATCTCTGATCATGTCTTCATCGAAGAGATTTTCAACCGGCTCCATGACGTTTACGCCACCGTAACTGTCCCAGTATAAACTCTCTTGAATGACTTCAGTCAAAAACAATGCGTTTATGTCTATCCAGTCGGCTTCATTGTTGATGCTGATGTCTATAAACTGAAAAGAAAAAGAAACATAATTTTCAAATCAAATTCAAGTACAGTAGCATTCCCAAAACATACAAAAGCACTACCACTATATCAGAAATATTTCAAAACTTACTTCTTTAAGAATATCGAAAGCCGCGTACGTTGCCAGTCCAGACACTACCCATTCGAATTTAAAGTTTTCCGGATAAACGACATAGCCAAACCATTGTCTTGCCAAACTCTTGGCTATTTTCAATAATGCCAAGTACCTCTGTTTTGTTGAGCATGAGTTTTCCATCAATATGTAGGGCTCCCTGCGAACGAAAAACACACAACTTAAACGGTAAGATTATTTTTGAGAAACCATCATAAACGTTAGTGTAATAAAATATCGTTATAAAATTAATCCATCAGCCAGTATGGGCTAGTTTGAAACTACAAGAGATTCGAAGTATGTTACTTACCAAATTGCTACACTAGATATACCATGCCAATCAGTGTCTACATCCGGAACTGCCATTATATTCAATTGAGGGTTCTGATTAACCATGATCTCGAAGTAGGGTTTATTAGTCCACTCGTTCAGAGTGTTGAAAAAGTTGTTGATGGCTACAGACGCAATGGATTCTTGACCAGTGATCCCTGGGCGGGTGAGGAGTAAGACGTTGTTGGTAGGCATGTTGATGTTGTTGAAGTTATGGGCGGCCATCGTCCAGAGATGAGGGGGACCCTGGAGAGCTCGGAATTGGTTTCTGGAATTGTTTGGTAAAGCTTACTGGACAAAATAAATGTTTTGAATTGAAATTAAGTTTACGGATACACTTAGCTTTTATTTTACATTTTTATCTGACGTATGTTTTTTTTTTTAATGTCTCAATAACTCTGACACCAGGATTGGTCAGGTCGACCATCCACTCGATAAGAAGAAGAAGAAGTGATAATGTGTCGTTTATTTTGAGTAACTTGACAATATCGGATCCGGTGACATTAATTAATTGAATGCAAGTGTCGCATATTGTGTTAAATTACTCGCTCAAACACACGCGTTTTTTTAACGGCTGAATTACAGCTTGTAAACTACAGTTTCCTACTTGCAGCTTGTAATTAATCTTACAGCTCAATTTAACAAATGCCTAAGGGTGCGTTTCTATTGAAGCGTAGCGGAGCTGTGCGGAGGTCATTCAACCAATTACAACGCATTGAAACTGTCAAATAGCGCATCGACATTGTCAACATCGTTGCGCAATGTGTTGCGATTGGTTAATTGAACTCCGTACAGCACCGCTTGCTTTTATGGAAACGTACCCTAAGTAAAAAAAGACTAAAGGTCAAACAATGACAAAAAAAATTTAAAAATGAGTATGACTTACAAACTATTCTCTTCCAAGATAGAATTAGCAATAATGTTATTGTAATTCACATTGTTGAAAGTGAAACTAATGATGGAAGCCTCAGTAGGCTCGTCCATGCAAGGAAACACTCGTCTTGCATTCGTTGGATAAAGATTCATTCCAATGTACTCACTGAAACAATTCAAAATCACATATTTCACTTTTATTAGTTGACGAGGTAAAGTATTAAAATTCCAACATGTTACTTCCTCTTGTTTGTTACTTGTTTTTAGTAAGGTGTATTGAAACAAAAAAAATATAATTACACGTCTCCAAACACTCCTCTGTACAATCCAACTCCAGCGTTCGTCAAAAGCCCGGTGTACTCAATAATTAGAATGTAAGAAGACGCTACTATAGCCGGTTCAATTTCAAGTATTCCGTCGTCTACACCAAAGTTTGCAGCAATAGCATTGGCTTCTGAAAACACTCCAGCCATGACTGATCGTACGGTCAAGTCTTCGATGTGCAGTTCAATTGGATCTTCTCTCGTTTCCAATGTGAGGACAACATCCACAACCAGTCGTCCATTAAAAATGTTTCCATCGATAGTTAATTCCACTGCATATTGACGTATTTCCTGGCCCGGTCGTACATTTCTTGTTAGCATGTTTCTCGTTTTATTCAAATGTTCTGCAACATTTTCGTCGATTAAGTCTGTCGTGTTTTGATTAACATCATTGGGTTCTGTTACCACTTCTTCTGATGTTTCTTCACTTGTTCGATCAGGCAGTAGATCTTCGATTTGAGGTAGATCAACACTTCTAAACATAGTATCTGTCGTGGCTAATAATGGTGTTTTCACGGGTAAAGATTTTGTGAGCACGTTAATTAAAATTAAGTAAGAAAACACGAGGAACTTCCATTTTGACTTAATCCGGGCCATTTTTAATGGCTTTTACTGATGGCCGTTTCACTCACTTC
This sequence comes from Cyclophora punctaria, assembly GCA_951394245.1. Lineage (NCBI taxonomy): Eukaryota > Metazoa > Arthropoda > Insecta > Lepidoptera > Geometridae > Cyclophora > Cyclophora punctaria. The sequence continues at coordinate 9,899,173 of OX596175.1, forward strand.
ACATGCGTAACACAACGACGCCTTTTTATTGTAGAATGAAAAATGTAAGATGATAGATAATCAGCGGATGTGATACGGAGATGCCGATATTGTCAGAAATAAGTTAACGAAGATAAAATACCATATATCTGATAAAAAATGAGAAGTCGGTTTTCCAGTTAGGTCATTTAGGCGTGGCGTGGACCAAACCCAGGTATTTTGTATACTCATAATATTTATCAGAATTTCCATCAAAATAGAAATTTAAAGTTAAAAAACAAAACTTAAAAGCCTTTCAATATATTTACATTATTTTCTTGAATATTAAAACTAAGCATTTCTTAATCTATCATTCACTTTCTTCAATATGATAAATTCTGACAGTTTGATAAACGTGTTTTTAGGTTTACGTGTACATCTATTGCAACAGATTTGTAGTTATTTTAAATTTTACCAAATAAGTGTAGGTGTCGTACTATTTTTGAATTTTAGTAAACCTAACAAGCATGTTATACTTACTTATCTAGATTTTCTTTTGTGGGTTAACTGTACATTAAACAACTGTTCACCATTCATCCATTTCGAGCAGATTGGTAACCAATCCTGGAGTCCTGGGGCTTTAGACCACCTTAAGGTCTCCAATATGGTCTAACGATTGAAACAACCGGAAACCACTGCTTAACTCACCTCCAAATTACGGGAACACCACATAAAATTGTCACCATCGGCCACCCATCCAAATAATTGATGACCTACACGTTGTTTTACAATCGCAATGAACCAGCACCGCTCACTCAAACTACGCCACGAGGGTTTCAATGTATTTTATGCTATCGTATGGTGTATTAGTTTGTAAAACAAAGGATCTGACAGAGGATATACATAGAAATAAATATAACAATAACAAATTGATAAGGCAAAGATCAAACTTATTGCAGATGAATATTTAGAAGTAAAAACAAAATATTATCTTACTTAACAAAGCCATATTTGTTGTACTTACGATTCATAATAATTGGAGTAATATAATCCCATCCCAGGTTTAGTCATCGTTCCTCTATATAGTGCGACTATGGTATACGTCGATTCAATGGAATCAGTTTTAATATTCAGTATACCTGCATCTCCGTCAACTTTAAATTTAACTGGTATGAAAGTGACAGTATCTACTGAATAATAGTAAACTGATTTTATGTGAAGGTTTTTCACGTGTAACATGAAATCTTTCTGGGGTGTGCTCTCATCAGTTATATTTATAGTAGCAATTAACTTTCCATTAAAATGTTTGTCATCTGAATCAAAGGTTATCTCAATTGAATATCGAGTCACGTGCGTTCCTGGTCTTAACTGGTACTGTGTCTTATTATGAGATATCGATTCCTTTCCCAGAGCTTTACTTTTACTTTTGTTTACATTGTTAACACGGTCCTCGTCATCACTTGTTTCTCCAGAATATTTAGATATTCCAGCTATTTTGTAAGGAACACTCTTCACTATGCCATCTCTAGAATCGTCAATATTTTGTTCAGTATCATGATGAGATTTTGTTGTTTTAGTATATTGGATAATTTTATCAATATTTGACGGAATACTTTTAACTCTTGTATTACTCATATCTTCATTAATATCGTGAACATCTTCGTCATGATCAAAGTTTTCAAATGCTTCAACAATATGATTTGGAACATTGGTAACTCCAAGATGGTGTTTTCTTTTTTTTACAGTATTTGAGGAACCTTCCTTTGCACGTTCAATTCCAATAACTTGGTCACCACTAGATGGATAATTCGCAACTACCACCGCAGGTAGCTCATTTGTATTTTTTTTCACTTCCTCATCTTGAAACACGTTAATGATAGCACTGGGTACATTGACTACGCCGCTAACGTCTTGTCCGTCTCGAATACTATTAGGAACATTAATTATACCATCTATTTTAAAATCTTTATAAATTGCATCTAAATTCAAAACATTGGACACTTTATTTTTTCGATATTTTTTTTTATTATAAGGAACAGTTGCCATTTCGTTAAAATTAATACCACTGGCAATATCATGAATAACACTTAACACACGGTCGTTTCCATCGTTTTCCATATTACTGGTATCATCTAACATTTCATTAATTGAAGCATTGGCAGCAGAAGGGGCTGTATCATTATCAAGGCCTTCAATTTTATTAAGAACACTTAAGAAGTCTTCACTAAAAACATTTTCATATGCATTTGTAGTCACACTAATGTTGTCTTCAATGATTCGTATATGTAAAGTTCTTGAATATAGCAGTGAAAGAACTAATAACTTCGTTATACACATTTTCGAACACATTAATGTCACATCTGTGCATTTTGTATTATTTCTTTTTGGTCAAACTAAGAGTGTAGCGTGGACCTCTTCTCTGAACATTAATGGACAATCATTACGTTTCTTTAAAACAATGGCTTGTAAATAATGACTGACGACTGTTGCATCATAACAAAATTACATGAAAGTTTACAAACAGTTACCTAATACGAGTTATAATCTACCTAAATATAGACGCCAATTGTCAATAAAAAGATTGTTTCAATTTAAACGCTGGATGACGTCATACTATGATCGAAAGACCCCTGAAGGAGCATTATTATTGTGTTAAGTAAAGATTTTGTAATAAAAGTCATGCATATTTCATAAAAAATATATTAAAATTAACAGTATTTACACAACAATACAATACACATTTACATTAAAAGTAAACTTATCACAATTGTGTTTAATAAATATTATTTGACCACAATGGTTTGTTTATAGTTTCCAGTTTGAAACAGATTAATATTTACAATTCCTTTTGGCGAAGTCAAACATTTTTTATACTACTGGAAATATTATAAAAAACTAAAGTTTTGCGCCTTGATAATATCCACCAACGATAACAATTAAGAATATAGCGCAAAATCATTTCTTTTTCTGTTCTTTATAATATCTCTATTTAAGAAAAATCGATAAACAATCATTACTTTTCTCAACATAATATGTACCCAGTTAATATTGGAATACAGCGATAAAAAGAGATAGAACAATGGTGAATCCAGCTGTAAGAGCAGGAGCGTTGTTGTCGTCAACTCCGTAAGTAGACTGGAGCCACGATAAAACTGACTCCACATTGTTTTCACTCCATTGGATAGCGGCTCCAATGTTCTCTTGGACAGCAGCAGACATAGCCACTTCACCGGCAGAAAAGATGTTTTGGTGGGTATCGACGAACTCTTCAAACTGAGGAATAAAAGAACCGGTTAGTTCCCAAAGAATATGCGCGTCAGTTATGGAATGAATCACGGATGACGATGTGACTGTAAATGTTTTTATCTAGAAATAATGTTATATGAATTCGTTTTAATATTAAAAACAATTTAAAGAACTATGCATATACTATCAGCGCGCTGCGATTTTACCCGCGCTGTGCATGCTCCTGTGGGAATTTCGGGATGTAAAATAGCTCTTCCCTTTCCTTTGACTGTGTCACGTATGGTTTTTTGTCTATAATACCAATATGTTGGGAATATACAAACCTTCGCTTGATGAGCAGGAGTTGTCAACCTTCTGGAGAAGGCCTGCAGGATGTTGGTAGTTCCAGTCAATCCTTGTACCCTGTCAAGCAAATATGACTTCAAAATGCAGTTGATAAAAGATAGACAGATAGATATGTTGCAGCCAAAACTCTTACAGTCAAAAGTACTGTTGACTAGCAAAATCAGGCAAAAGTACTTTTGACCGTATGCTTTAGTCAATAATACTTTTGACTAAAATAACAGTTAAAAGTACTTTTGACTAAGTGATTCCATCAAAAGTGGTTTTGACTGGTTTTATCAGTTAGTCATATTATTATATCTTTTTATTCACGTCCAACGAGTTAATAGTGCTTTTGACTGATGCTTTATTGCAGTTAAAACTACTTTTGACGAAGAGCTTCAGGCAAAAGTACTTTTAACCGCAAATATGCAGTCAAAGGTACTTATAACCAATCTTCTTCATCTTCTTCATCGAGTGGATGGCCAACCTGACCAATCCTGGTGTCAGAGTTATTGAGCCGCCGAAGGCCTCTGACATGGCTCAAGTAACGACTACTATCCGTAGAAAGTAACCGGGACCGACGGCTTAACGTGCCCTCCAAAGCACGGAATCATCTTACTTTTCGAGCAATCAGGTGATTCAGCCTGCAATGCCCTAACCAAACTGAGAAAAGTCTCACAAAGAGATTTTTGTGAGATATCTCCACCGGGAATCGAACCCGGAACCTCCGGGTCGTGAGCCGGGCGCTCAAACCACAAGACCAATAATTTGCAGTCAAAGCCACTTTTGACGAACCTGTTCAGTCAAAAGTATTTTTGCCTAATTTTGCTGGTCAATAGTACTTTTGACTGGTTAAGAGTTTTGACTCCAACATATAGACTTTATTATACACAGTAACATACATGTCAAAGATAGTATAAGATGAATCATTTTTGTAAACTTTAACGATGTTAGGAATTCAAATGTTGCAAATGAACACTAATACTCCATTTAAACAATATTAATTTCTTCATACCTAGGTTGAATGTTGGGCCATTCAGCAATAACGAAGTCCAGAGCTGCTTCCATGTTTTCTGGACTAGAGTTGATGACAGAGACAATAATATTATGTTTGTCTTGCTGTCTCACTTGTGAGTTGTCGTCCAATACTTGGTAAAGGTAGCTAAAAGAATAATAATATTAATTTGATATTCTCAGCATTCAATATGGTATTTCAAGACGCAAAAGGTAGTTATCGTAGAAGAGCAATAAAATAATATATCTGGCTGCGAATATCTAAAAACATACTGTAACGAACAATGAATCATACACAGTGATAAAGATTTATCAAAAATAGTTGATATTATGTTAGTTGACGATGGTTTCACTATTAGTCATTCCAAATTCTAATCTGGTAATGTATATGGAAGTATGAGGTCAGGAAGTTTCTCAAACAGTTGAAATAACTTAATGGTTTCCTTTGCTTATCCTTTGCAGGCCAGTCAAAAGCCTTACTACTGATAATAAAGAGAGACTAAAATAGGTGAAGTCAAGATTTTCATTACGTTTAAGTTTCATGCCTGCTCAACTTTTGATGGCAATAAAAATTACTTACAAGTTCCTTCGTTCAGTATTAGAAGTACAACCCAAGGCATTCAGAAGAATGGTATGTTCACCAGAGTCATCGGTTTGCTGGTACAGGTTCCAGAGGAAGTTGAAATTATCGACGTCACCACCTCGGAGACCAGAGCAATAGACCGTGGTCTGGATGTCGGGGTTCAGGCGGTTGGCTATAGAAAAGTCAGTTATATTAAAGTGTTGAAAAGTGAAACTACAGTAAATTGAACATTAGTAGAAATAACATATATGATTCTGTAAGCATATTACTACAGACAGTAATGTATCAAGCCTCTCTCTCTCTTCCTGGCTATGTGTCCCACATGGTGGTGGGGTCAGCCTTCCTTATTTTTCTCCTCCACTGTAATGTATCAAGCCTGCTGCTTAAATTCTATCTTCTCACAAGTTCTAGTTACCTCATACGCATGAGAGTTCAGATAATAATATTACCTAACTTATATTCAATACTAAGTAAGAAAGTTAAGAAACCCTGGTGTTACTTATTTCGAAAACTTTGTAATAATAACATACAATCTGTTGTCTACTCTCTGCTTCATCCATACCAAATACATACTTAAAAATTTACTCACTAGGGTTGTTACTGAACTGCTCCAAGAGGCCTTGAGCAGTCTGGATACAGTGTTGGTTGCCATGGCGGCAGTTGATGTCCAGGATGATGTTCCTGTGGTAAGCGGTAACGTGTTCTTCTCCAGGGATCACGTCGAAACCGAGCTCGGAGTAGAGAGATGAGCTCAAGTCCAGGAGGTACGTCTGGGGGAGGGTTCCAATTTTTTAAAACTGTCTTTCGTTTCCTATGCCTGACTGATTCAATGCAACGCAAATTCAAGCAGCACTCAGTACAATGAGTTGTCAAAAATGTGTGATATTAAGTAAGATAGGCTTGACTGCGTTGAATAATTTATCAGTGTAAAGAAAGTCTGGAGTCACGCCTGCAATGGTTCTTAATGAAGAAACTATAATTTTATTAGTCCATTTACCAAAGAATTTGGCCTATGATCAATGTCAAAAAATAATTAAGTAGGTTATATATTTAGATAAACACAATTGAGATTCTTGACTGAAAAAGTATCATCAACTTTACCACCAAAAATGAACTGTTTTTCCGTACCTTGAACAATTCGTGCGCCTCAGTGCCTTCGAGAGCCAGGTCGAGGTAGGTGAAGGCAGGGTTAGCCGCCGCCCATGGTATGTAGTCCTTCTCTTGGACCAAATAACGGGAAACATCGAAAGCGTATTCATATGCCTAGAAAAGGTATAGGATTCGTAAGTTGTATGTCTTGTTGGGTTAACTTTCAAATATCGATTTGGTGATTACTTTTACTTCTTATATTGTATTTTGATTACTACAGTGATATGAAGAATTTCTTTTGCAGAGGATGTTGCATGCAAATACTTTTTATGTTATACTGACATTATTTCAGACTTAGTGCGGGCGCGGTGCTTTCATACAACGTCACGTGGCCCGCAACCGGCCCGCACCCTCAGGGCCGACACTGCGTTAAGCGTGCGCACGCCGCGGATTCCATACAAAAGTGAATCGTCGCGTGCGCCCGCCGCGTTCGGGTGTCATACAAAAAAGAACGGACCCGTGCGCCCGCCGCGTGCGCACGCTTAACGCAGTGTTGACCCTCACTATCTGTGTCTTGCGCCATGGATATATCAATACTAAATGATTAGTACCAAAAAAGACTACAAAAGTATTCTATGAATGATGAATAATACATGTTAGCTATATTACTATGTACGTTTGAAACACAGCAAGATTTGCAATATTTGTCTTTGATATAACACTAAACTTTCTAAAGTAAACATTATTTTCTAAACTTCTAATACATTGATAGAATCTAAACTAGTAGGTACCCTGTTTATTAACATCAAATATTCATTTCATTGGTATTAAGTTCCGATAACAATTTCTGAATGGGGTGGCTTTGTTTGTACCAATTGTTCCCATGGGCATAGATAAGAAATAGGATAACACTGTATACCAAATTGTTTCATCTGATTACAGCTGTAACAGATTTCTAAGGAACTTGGTTAAGTGATCGTTATTCCCAATGCGCATGCGCTTATCAAAAAGCTTGCTATTCCCGCTATATTTATTTTGTATTTTATTTTTAGCAGCGTTTCATGGTTTACCCCTTCTATCCGTTACCGTTCAAATTTCGATATGAAAAATAGCTTATAGCTTTCCTTGATAAGTGGACTATCCAACACTAAATTTTTCAAATCGGACCAGTAGTTCCGAGATTAGCGCGCTCAAAGAAACAAACAAACTTTGCAGCTTTATAATATTAGTATAGACTATCTATTATTTAGTCGTATAGATAATGCATATTATGTTATGGCAAAATTCTGCTTTTCCGTAATTATTATAATTTTCATAGAACTAGGAAGTGAAGGTTTCAATAATTTATAATATCTACTATAATAAGTTCTACTATATCTTTGAATTGTAGTTTTTTTTTACTGAAGAAATGATTACAAAACGCTCGGTTCCTACATAGTTGTGTACAAACATATTTTTATTACAAATATGTTTTTATTATACATATTTTTTTATAAACATATTAAAAATTTAAATCGATGAACAAAGTAAGTTGGAAAGTAATAGATTTCTAGCAAAATGCAAAGTTAACTAAAGCAATTTTTAGCTTAATTCATATTACTTCTACTGCAGTGCATTGAAATCCACATTACTTATTTAAATCAAGAACGGTTAGAAAGTTTAGCTAACGTTAAAATTTTAGTGAAAATCAGTTTTTACAGATAAAAATGAAAATAGTATGCAAGATATGTGCTTTTCGATGTGCAAGCGATGATAACACAAGAGGAATGCAGATAGACATACTTGTGCAAAAAATCAACTAATTAAGTTAATTGAAAATAGAAAACAATGAATCTTAATATTATAATAGAGGTAATTTTTTTAATTGGTTTGCTTATTCAAACTAATCTCGGGCATTATCAGTCCGATTTGAATAATTATTTTTGTAACAGATAGCCATATTCAACTGAAGGGTATTTTTCATTTAGAAATTTCCATGGGAACGGGCACAACGGGGGTGAAACCGTGAAGTGCTGCTAGTAATAAATAAAATATTTAGAATAGGCTTCGAACTCACAGTTTTTGACCTATTTGAATTGATAAGCAGTTTACTCTTTGTTATGTTGGTTAAAATAGCCTTTCAGTTATAAAGAGACGTTCTTTTTATTTATGAAAACAACAGAGACCTTTCATACATTTCAATTCTTCATTATTGTTCATTCATCGATCATTTCACGTTACGGAATAAAAGAAAGTTGATTCAATATATGAAGTCAATTTGCGAAAACAAATAATATATTCGTATGAATAATATATTACGGAACATGTGTTGAATTTCATTTAGTTCACAGAAGGGTAGACGAAACAGTTTGATGGATAACCTGCTCGAGATACGTCGTGAAAGTAACTGTTTCTACCTTATACCATTTTAGAATTACAGCATCTTTATCTGAACGAGGACACCGGTCCTGGTGGTTTCGATCGTCAAACCACGTCGAAGACCTTGAGGCGGTCTAAAAACTCCAGGTTTGACATTAAACTTTGCGTGTGTGTGTTCTCGTGTGTATCTAACTGCGCATTACGCAGTCGTCCGCGCGCACGGATGTTGTTTCATTTTCATACAAAATGTGCGTAGCGAGACGAATGAAAACGACTAAAAACGCTAACGCTATCGCTACGAGTAAATAACGGTATGTGCAAACGGTTAGTACGATTAACTAACTACGTTACAACAATTAACCACTAACAACATTTCTATAGAACGTTTTAATAAAATTTATTAAATCAACTGATTTGCTATTTTTGTATTACGACTAACAATTTCGTCTACTCTTTGTTGTTTCGTCTACGTCCTCGTCTCGGGAATATTTGAAATTCTCAAAGCTCACGATAAAATCTATCTTGCATCTTGATAGTATTTGAATAGAACCTGCTGCAACTATTGATAGCTCTTCTATAGATTATTTTAGGCTTCAATGGTACAACGAGGTAACTGAAAAAAAGGTAAATTTTTAAAATGATTTTTTAAAGATTAGTCTTCTGCTTAGTCACAACTAGCAGTGCACCGCGATTAACCCGCGTTTTACCTATTTCCGTGAAATTTTCGGGATGAAAAATAGCCTATAAACTTCCCGATGAATGTGGTTAATTATCTATTACAATTTTTTTTATTCAAACCGGGCTGGTAGTTCCTTAGATTAGCCCTTACTAACAAACAAAGAAATAAAGTTAATAATTATAATATGTTATATATTATGATAATAATTAATATGATATAACTCCCATTACAACGTTGTAGTATAGATTCAAATAGTTATACAATTAGTATGTCTTGTAACATATTTCGCTACATCGTCTCACGACTTACGTTGAAAACATGCACATGATAACTAAAAGTGTGTCATTTAATCAACTTCGAAACGACAGAATGCAATATGGGATAAAGTGAAAGAGAAAAATGTCACATACACCGTTTTACAATCGAGTTATAGATACCTCCTAGGGGGAATAATGTGAACAGGATTTGTTCTGACATTTTGTGACTATATTTAGCTTTGTGTTTTCCAGATGGATTCCTTATCTATTGTTGGAAAGGTTTTTTATATTTGTGATGTGTTTCAAATTAAACTTTAATATGAGAATGTTTTATTATATTTTGTTAGGATCAATTAAAACATCCTACTAATATAATAAATACGAAAGTTTGTGAGGATGTAGGTATGTATGTATGTTTGTTACCCTTTCATTCAAAAACTGCTGCAAGGATTTGGATGAAACTTAACAGTAACATAGGTTATACATCAGAATAGTACATGGGATACATTTTATCCTGAAATTCCCGCGAGAACGGGTACATCGCGGGTAGCATCGGGGGGCGCGGCTAGTGTATCACAAATAGTGACATCGTATACCGCCTATCCGTCCATGGTGAAAAAGGCTGATACCGTTATATCTTGTTATACATACTCATGTTTTAAAGATAAATAAATTGTAAAGTAAAGTAAAGAAAGGTAATATAGGTATAGCCTGTAATGTCCCACTGCTGGGCAAAGGCCTCTCACCTCACTGAAGATAGTACAAATGGGACGATTAGGCGTAATCACCACTCTTGCCTGATGCGGGTTAGTGATCTCAAACCCGAGCCATTTTTAAAATAAATAAATACTCGTACATATTTCATAGAAATATGTTTGGCAATTTTATAAGACTGTAGATTTGAACTGAAATATCACAAGCCTATCATAGTAAGTAAAATACATTATCCTACTGCAGAGCAATTCGTCAGGGATCGAAAACACCATGACGGCCAAGTGGTAACTTCTAAATCGAGAGCTTTTAAATGACAACGGTAACGCCACTGTTGAGTATTTGAGCCAAACTCCATAATAATCAGGCCAAGGTCATTTTCGTTTATCAATTAAAGTTATCATTGCAAAATACGACGCATAAATAATACTTACTTGTCCAATATCCATTATTCTTGAGTTGGGTTAACAGAAAAGATAAAAAATTAGTCATAAAAACAAATGAATATCAATCGCGTTAATCAAATGACTTAGTCAATATTCATTTGAAATTATGTTCCTAATTTAAATTTATGACAAAGTAATGTCACATTATAATCAAATGACAATCGACAATGCGGCGTTTCTAATACGTATACATGATATATTTCTGTATCTCACTTCCTACGTAATCGATTGAATTAATAAATGTATCTTTTGACGGTACGACTTCGACGATTCAGTTAAACTCTATTTAAGATTAATAAGCTTAAGGTAAAGGTAAATAATCATACAATGAGAACCTAACGTTATCATATGCATTTTGTCAAACCCGCATTATACTGCTACTTAGGCTCAGTTTTTTATCCATAGTTTACAAAAAGTTAAAAAGGCATTTAATTGGAACTTTGACATTTTCAACTATGTGTTAGTTTAACAGCGGATCAAAAAACCGAGCCTCAGGGTGCGTTACATTGAAGCGGAGTGGATCTCAATCGACTAATCACGACGCATTACGAAAACATTCTGACAACCTCAATGCTTTGTTTGACAATTTCATTGCGCTGTAGTGAACAAAGAAGAAAGTAATAACCGTCAACCATCGTCCGTAAATTCGGTAGTCTAAAGACAGCTTCGTTTAATAAAACCGTAGCCACAGAACCACAAGTTAATTCAATACAAAGCGGCAGTGTTTTGTTCCACTCCAATTATTACAGACCGACAATTGAAATTCCGCTTGCATTCTCTTTTTAAGAAATAGTACGGTTGCAATTTTCTTCGAATGTTATTTTCTCACTTTAGCCCATGAATATTTATGAGGTGAGGTAGAGTGTACTTGTATTTTGAAAGGTTAAGAATTAGACGTTTACTGGTGTTGAATTAAATTGTTCTTAATACTATTATGATTACCGACTTCTAAAAAAGGGTTCTTAACTTTATATTGAAAGACACGTGCACAGCGTTTCTTATTTCACAAGAATCATTCCTTATGCGAGCATCAATATAATGTTTTTATTATATTCAGAAAATTAGTATTTGGATCAGTTACGATTATCATCATGTACGTCAACGTCTGGATACAATTCTTATCAATGTACCTTAACTTTGATAAGATATACACCCGATAGAAATGGTTTCAAAATACTGACACAATACAAGAGAAAGCCAAAAATGTTTCTTATTTTAAAATGATATAGGAATCATGCTCTGTGGGGTGACCAATCACCAATCACCACAGAACAAAAGCCTTTCCCCAAAAGTCATGCTACGAGGCAGATATAGAATTAGAATTTTCTCTTCTTTCATTTCTCTGGAAAAATAATCTAATACCAGCGTATTAGAACCGCCGTACTGTCATATACGTTAATATATGTCAAGCTTTAACTCTGAGTACGTAGCTCATAATACAATAGGAAATATAATAACTTACCAAGTTGCCAGTTCTGGCCAGATTGAAGGCATCGTCGAGAATTTGCGCCCTGTTCAGCGTGTGGATGATGGAGTGGTCCGTGTACAGGACGCGAGCCAAAGCAGCCCAGTTCTGCTCGTCGTAGTTCACACGGTAGTAACCTGGGCACAAGTAGTGATGTTAATTTAAATATAAAAGAATATTAGCCTAGCAAAGGCCTCTCATCTCACTGAAGAATCTATACAGTGAGGAGGAATAGGCATAATCACCACGGTTGCCAAAAAAAATTTTTTGTAAAGTAGGAATCATGTTTTCACTCGACCCGGGATCCGAACCCGGGACCTCAGTCTTGGCAGGCGTGTGCACATACCAATACTGGCTACACTTACCAGTCTGTTGTTTATTGCACAAGTACCAATCGGCGTTGGCCAATCCTGAGATGTCGAATGACAGCGCGATAGTAGTAGGGTACAGCCAGTTATCAGGCCTGGTGTCACTGAAGTCAGGGTTCGTAGACAGAACCCAGTTCAATGGAATATGCCATTGGTCGGTCGATGATTGCGAAGGATCAGTCAGGTAGCGCCTCTGAAACAATTACATGAATATTTATGCAAGTAAGTAAGAAGTATTAGCCTTATTATTTAAGCCTGTATTGTCCCATTGCTGGGCAAAAACCATTCATCTTACTGAAGATATCAGTACATTAAGGAAGAGTAGGCATAATCTTCACGCTTGCCAATGGAATTTGCAAATTGCAATGCGGGTTAGTGATGTCAAACTAAAAAACTGGATCCATGTTTGAAAAGTAGGAAACATGTTTTCGCTCGACCCGTGAATTGAACCCGAGACCTCAGTCTCGGCAGGCGAGTGCACATACCACTAGACTTCCGAGGCGAATATTTGTGTGGCTCTTCATTACTGCTATGTATATTTTTGGTAGGCTAGTAATGTAATGTATCTTTTCGGGGGTAGATCAAAGTAATTTTACCAATATCATACGATGATGTACATTTTGTATCTAAAATGACATCCTCATTTTAGTGCCTATCTCACGTATTTACATATCATGTTTCGGAAATATTTGTCTTCGAAAAAGCGTTAGATAAACACCAATTAATTTTGAAATATATCGTAGTTACGTAGGAATATTACGTACTAACTTATTTAACGATATTCGGAAATATTTGCGTCTACAAAGGCATACCAAAAAAAAAGTAATATAACAACACTAACGTACGTATCTCTTGTAGCGTAGTTTCACTATGCGATATTAGCTCATTGTGATTGTAAAGCAACGTGCTACTCAATTCCTACCAGGATGGGTGGCCGACAGTGGCATTTCCATTTTAACGCTTCACGGCTTCAAAGAGCATGTTAAATTGTCGATCTCTTTTGTTTCAATCAATATACCAAGTCGAACGCCCTTAGACGATTTAAAAACTCCTAAACAGTTGTCCACTAACCTGTATGAACTTACTTACTAATATAGATACCTTACTCGACACAAACAAATGCCAACACAGCTATAATTCCTCTTATATCTCGAAGGCCGTAAACACAAGGTTCTGCCACCTCATCACAATCTTAGACGAGCCAACGGGAGCTTATTATAAACGCTTTAGTTTACAGCTTGTTACGGCTAACGAGCCACTTGATATTATTGCCTCATGCTCTATCGCTGTGTGAACGTGTAGATATTTTTTACGTTTTTTCTTGTTGTAATAGATTTTTGTAACACTTACAACTATTGCTCATTACTTACACAGTTGTTTTTCATAATATTGAAAACTGTTTTGTACTTGACTAATATGTCTCTCTTGTCGGTGGAAAACCAGTTTTTCCAGTAGATTTAGCTTCATTTAAAATATTTCCATCTGCACCACTTTGTAGATGCTTCACACTTACCAATCATTATGATCACGATTGATGATTATTTTTCACGTTCGTTTATAATTATATCTAGCTATACACGTTATTCCTCTGTTCCAACAAGTCATGCTAGTGAATTTAATAGAACGATTACGAGCGAGGGAGTAGTATTGAAATGTTTGATGCTAGTTTTCTATTTAATTCATTGTCTTGAAGTTTTAAGACTGCTCAAATCATACCTACTTTAAATAATTTGATTTATTTTCTTATATATCCACTAATAAACTTAAAAGTTCGCTTAGTGACAGTTATTTTCAAATTATTTTTTAGCATATTTTTTATTGTTATCGATTTCTATTTGTAGAAACTTCATTAGCCTTTGGTTGTTATTTTATGAAACCTATGTCTATGTGAGCTGTAAAGTTTTACAAAGATAAAAAAATATATAATAAATTCGGTTTGCACTCCAGGAGTGCAGACAGAAGTGAAAACTTGAATATTAACGTCAAAACGGCTTTCGAATATTCGATCAGGTCACGTGTCCTGGCGCGAGTTTAGCATTTTACCCATTAAAAAAAGTGTACAACGCCGTGAAAGAAAATTTCACTTAAAAAAAAAGCCAATCGCCTTACCTGAGTAGCTACTACCGAGTTAGCAGTGGCGGCACTCCTTCTCAGCGTGACCACGGGGAACCCTCCCTGGTTGGTCCAGCGGTTCAGGATCGTGGTCACAGTGTACTGGATACTGTGGTTAGACTCGGTCAGAGCTTGCTGGAGACCTTCGTACAGGTTGTTGGGGCCGGCTGCGCGTCGGGAGCTGTGCAAAAAATATATTAACTTGAAATAGTGTAACAAGCACATTGGAAAGAAAGATGTAATCGTTGTTTAAAGGTGTAAGCATATTGGATAGAAAGATGTAATCGATGTTTACTTTGTTCTGGTTTTTGGGGTTTAAGTGAATACAGAAGTCTGTTCGGAAATAGTCTGTTTGGAAACAGTCTGTTCAGAAATAGTCTGCGGCGGCGGTGAGTGGCGAGGCGAGGCGAGGCGTGGCGTGTCCACTCAATCTATACGACGCTGTTCTTAAAATAATAATACAACAGTCCACTTACTTGTCTCTGATGTAGATAGCCAAACCCTGTCTGAACACTTCAGGAGTGAGGATGTGCTGCATCATACGGATCACGGAACCGGCTGAAACGTAATTTAATTTTAGAATCATTATATAGTCTGCAACTACTTCGGTGATCATATAGGTAGGTGGCGAAAAATAAGGTAAATAATTCATAAAGGTTAGGCCAGATCACAAAGTCAATGACTTTATTTTTTTAAAGTACAATATTTAAAGATAATTCTTTATGACAACTACAGTCAACAACAAAAGTTGATGAACAAATATAATAATACAAAATACCTCAAAATTCCAGCTACTCATGGAAAATTGTACTTAAATAGTCCACCAGATTTTGTAGTTGACTGTACATAAGATTATACTTTTGTCCTCAATAACCGACTAATAATCAATAAACACAGCTTTCGTAGTATAAAAAACCCGTATATGTTTAATAGAACTTTAGTAAAGAATTAAAAAGCAACAGTTCTATTAAAAGTCTTCATTAGTGTATCAGTTGTTTAATATTTATTAAACCGCACGAATGATTACGCAATAATCAATGTACTGCTTTCGGGATTGGTTACTCCGTTCCGTCCATAATAATTGAGGATTTATCAATATAAACACTTTAATTTGCAGTAAGCTTCGTTGTTTCGTTGACGTCATATCTATACTTCTACACTAATATTATAAAGAGGAAAACTTTGTTTGGTTGTAATGAATAGGCTCAAAAACTACTGGACCGTTTTTAAAAATTCTTTCACCATTCGAAAGCTAAATTATCCACGAGTAACATAGGCTATTTTTCATCCCGAAATTCCCACAGGAAATGACACAACGCGGGTAAAACCGCGGGGCGCTGCTAGTCTATAATAAAACTGAAGTTTGTTTTTTAATTTTTTGTTTGTTTTCATACACTTATCTCAAAAACTAGGTAATAAGCCGATTTGAATAATTATTTTTGTAATGGATAGCCTCATTCAACAGAATGGTTATAGTCTATTTTTAACCCAAAACGAACGGGCACAACTCGGGCGAAACCGCAGGGTACTGCTAGTTTAATTGTAATTAAAAACTCCTGATTTAGCTTTTCGGAGTAATATTAAACTAGATCTTAAAATGAGGTTAAGATTCTAAACATTTTCTGATAAATAATGTAGGTCTTTGATGAAGTATAACATCGATACCATCACAACAGTATTGATGTCGAACACCGTTTCAGCAATGTTTAGTTTGTGGTTAACCTAAATGATCTGTAATAGACGTATCATGTCATTGAAATTGTGTCAGGCCTTACACGCTATTGATTCATCATCAAACTAACATAATTCTTCCAATAAAAAGACTAGACACAAAAATCTACGTTTTTGAAATCATCGACTGTTTAGATATCTATTTTACTTACAATGCCTCACCTACTTACCTACCCTTAGCAAAATCAAACCTCGAGTGGCTTGTCTTGTCAGAATTTTTGGAACAAAGAAAAGCTCGAACTCTAATGAGTTGAAGTACCAGGACCGATACATTATTGGAGCTCTACCCTTCTTTAAAAAGTAAGTAAAGTATTAGCCTGTAATGTCCCACTGCTGGGCAAAAGCCTCTCACTGAAGATATCTACAGTGAAGAGGATGCTTTAAAGAGCACGTTAAATAGTCGGTCCCGGTAAATTACTATTAAATCTAGCTTTGAAGTTAAACTTACACTTCTGGTAAGCCACCGAGTTGAAAGTGCCGAGGATTTCTGAAGGAGTGTACACTGCATGAGTCATCGGGTTGACGCTGAGGACGGCGTCGAATTGGAACACGTTTTGTAGAGCGACCACGAATTGATCCATCATACGCCATTCGGGAAGGACCTGTGGATTACGAACAAGTAATAAGTAATTGTGAATAACTGACAGAGTTTGTGTATGCATTCTAAATTGTCGTAATCCTACTAATAGTATAAATGCGAAAGTTTGTGAGGATGTATGTATGTTTGTTACTGTTTCAAGCAAAAACTACAGAACGAATTTGGATGAAACTTTACATTAATATAGGTCATACATCAGAATAACACATGGGATACATTTTATGCCGAAGTTCCCGCGGGAACGGATACAACGCGGGTAACATTTTGGGACGCAGCGTTTTCATATATAAAAAAATACTATACACCACCTATTTAATCTCTACTAAGGAAGCATTCGACGTCTCTGAATACAGGCGTAAGAAGTCTTTCGATATATTCAGGTTATACGAGTATTTGAAGAAAATAATACCAAAACGAAACCTACCAAATCAGTAGCATAGTTCTCGAAGAAGTTGGCGAATCCTTCGTTCAACCAAGTGTATGTCCACGACAGGGGCCCGACCTCGTTACCGAACCACTGGTGGACGTTTTCGTGGCAGATGATACGACCGATGTTCTGACGAGTCGCAGTGGTGGTCACTCCCTCTTGGACGAGGAGGGCTGCTTCTCTGGATATTAAAGGAAGATGCTGTTTTAAAGAGAGGTGGTATAAGTTTGATGTCTGTGTGTGTGAGATGTTGAAAGCTGATAAGCAGCTATGTTTTTCCAGCCTCTTGGCCCAATGGGCAAGGTTATAACTTAATATGCCGCTTAAGCGACAACAAAATGACGATTTTTTAGAAAAACTTGATTAGCTCTATCGCTATCTCTTTGTATTTCTTTTCCACCGTGCTTATCGAATAATTACACCCAATGCTTTTTCCAACTCAGTTCCATTTAATTCCGCTAACCCTAGTAACTCTTTATAAATACATTTTAAAACCAAGTTAAAAAAGTTCTCATACGTAGTAATACCCCGAGGAACTAGAGTCAGGTTAAACCACTCTTTAGTGGTTTCATCCAGCCCGTTATGAAGTAAGCGAGGGTTAATTTCAAAAGAGCTCATTAACTTGTACCGGTAGAGATTATGTTATACAATATTTTTATATAAAAATCCTCTGGAGACTGAAATTAGCCTTTCAGAAGTTCTTAAATACGTACAGGGAGGAGTGCAATGTTTAACCCATTTAACCTTTATTTAAATGTCAAGTCATTTCGTTACAAGTAAAATTTTGGTCATGGTTTTGAATAGATATGGCAATAAGGGTAAATGCTAAAATTAGGACCTGAAATCAACTTGCACTAGGCAAGCGTGTTAATTTAGTTTAGTTTCTCAATGTATTGAAATTTTCGAAAAGCTGAGAGGCTTTTTGTCCTACAGTAGGTAATTACAGGCTGATACTACCACTACTTCTGCTTTATACAGAAATATTCTGATGCAGACTGAAGGCTGAGGGCCAATTAAATTGTGAGATTTAATCTGCGAATGTTATGAATAAAAATCGCGATCATTAAATAGTTTTGCGATAACATTTGAATCTAATCATGTCATCTAAGAATTATCGTAATCGTATTAATGTAATTCATGAGGTCGATTGATCATGACTAATTCCTCAGACAAAAAGTATTTAAATTACTACCTATTTATTTATTTAGTTGAGTTTACATAATGGTAAAGGTTTTATTGTAGACCGATAGACATTTTTTCGAAAAATCTCCACAATTGAATAACCCTAAGTAAGTTAAAAAGTAAAAGCACGTTTTATCGTCAGACGAACACATCCCCAATATTGCATTTTACGATCATAATTTATGACAAATATTTGTATTGACACTTGATAAGAACTCATAAATGTGTATTTATGGCTTATAATAAAATATTCCTCAGGTTGGAACCTTTTAATGATCAATAATAAGGATTTTATTATTTCAAGAAGCTGTACGAATTGCAACCTTATCCTTAAAATAATAGGGAGTAAGGGTTTCACAGATGTATCTAAAATAAAAAGTGTATCAGGAAATATTTCTTTTCCAATATCTTGTTATAAGTCGACGCGATAAGTGAGAATTGATATTGCTTATCGGCTTGATAACGATGAATTACCTAAATACGAAAGCACGTGAACTAACTCAAACATTTCAAACACCTTACTTGTGGTTGAATAAATAAATAAGAACAGATCAGTTTGATAGAATAGGGCAAAGTGGGAATTAATATGTTATCTGTTTACGATAGGGAAATAAAGTTGATCCACAGATGCATACATTAGTGAATTAATGTTGCACGTGTTGGTTGGTACGTGGAGATTGTTTACTAAGAACTTAATATACTTTTAAGATTGCGTCGAACTAAAACTTCAAGATATCTAAAGTTTCATATTAGAACTAGCAGCACCCCGTGGCTATTCTCGCGCTGTGACCGTTCCCTTGAGAATTTTGGAATTAAAAATAGCCTCTATAGAATTATTCGAACTGGATTGGTAGTTTCTGACATTAGCACGTTCAAACAAACAAACTCTTCAGCTTTTTTATTTGGGTATAGACTAGCAGCGGGAAAAAAAGCTAGCCAAAATTAAAAGTTATTTACCTGTAGATAACCAATCCCCAATTCTCCATAGCTCCAGCAGCAAAGTCAGGAACAGCCACCTTATCCAGCTTGGGGAAAGCGTAGCTGAATTCAGTGTAATTCTCAAGAGCCACCATATTCTTCTGACCAAAGTCGAGAGCAAACGCCGCATTGGCTTGGGTCCCTGGTCTGGAGTACACCCTGAAGGGGATATGGTAGATAGGATCGTTGGAATTGTCGATGTATTCGAAGTTGGAGACGAGGTACGCTAGCAGGTAAGTGGACATGACCAGGGTGTCTTCGAACTCGTGTTTAACCCAGCCATCGATGGTAGGCCTGAAAAGTAAAGGTTAAACCATTTATTTCCACACCAAACAAATACATCTTCGAAATAAAAGAAAGAACAAAACGATTTATGATGCAGAGGAACAGACTCAGTGTCCGCTGTACCGCCTGGTGCGACACAGCACTGGTTTTCAGTCCAGGTTTAGAAAAATGATTTAAGAGGATGTTGTGATAGACCTTATTATCAAGACTGTGAATACAGCCGGAAGCAGCCAGCACCATAAGAGAGGTTCCGAATATGTATGCTAAGCTATATAGACGAGGAGTTCCGTCATGCAGTCGTTACATAACACAGTCAACGAAGACTACTTTTTAATTGCATTTGTACAAGCGAACAATTACAATAATCCGTATAAAGCAAACCAGTAATCAAATCAAATAGAAGACTGTAGTACACTCTTTACATGTGACTTGAAACAGTCAATCGAGCTCACTCTAAGCTGCACTTGGGCGCCCTTTAAGGGTCATTCTCCAATTGTCCATAGTATCCTGTACTTACTTCAAGCTGAAACTCCTGATGACGGTATTACTCCTCACAATGGGGTAGGTGGCTGGTGCGTAGATAGTAGTCCTGAAGATAGCCTTTAGAGCCGGTTCATCGTAGCACGGGAAGGCTCGGCGAGCGAATGTGGGTTGGAGTTGAGATGTGATCACGCTCCTGAAATATAAATAAAATCAAACAGACTTGCATTATTAGCCTGTAATGTGTCAGTGAGATTAGGTTTAATCACGCTTGCCTAATGGAGTAAAACGTCTTTAATTTTGCTTCATCTAAATAAAGCTTAATAACATATTATTTTCTAATAACAAGCAGATACTAACCTTGCAGTACCATTCTCTTCATAAGTAGACACATAAACTCCAAACATATTTTCAGCGAAATGACCTATATAGTCAATTTCAATGGTATAAGGTGAACTTGGTACCATGTTCTCACTAAGATTAATCCTTAAGAAGTGCGTGTCATCGGTAGCTAGAGTATAACTGCTAAAGATGTCTACAGTTGGAGCAATATCGCTGGAGACCCTGACAGTGACAATATCCATCTCCATAGCTTGTAGCACCACTAGATCTGTGACTATGTTTGACAGTATTCTAATACTGACTTTGCCGGTGAAATAGTTAACGTTGTCAGGGTTCAAGAACAGTTGGACGTCGTAGAATGTTGGGTAGGTGTCTGTAGGCAGCACGTAGAGGTCAGGATCTGTGTTTCTGATCTCCGGTGCTTGGGTTACTAGCGGGCTGGCGAATACCGCCCCCAGTAGAGCGAAACACGCCAATAAATACATTGCTGAAACAAAACATTGATGAAATGGATTATTAAGGTATACCAATTGTTTGTTAAAGTAACAGTCACTTAATTGTATAAAGCATCTTCAATTTAAACTGTTTTAACAGCCTCCGTAGTCTTGTGATTTGAGCGCCCGCCTCTAGTCGTTACATGAGCCATGTCAGAGGCCTTTGGCGGCTCAATAACTCTGACACCAGGATTGGTCAGGTTGGCCATCCACTCGATGAAAAAGAAGAAGAAGAAGAAGATTAATATGGCCCAATGATTTGTCGCTTAAAGAATAGAAGAAATGTATAAGATTTTTAATAATGTAAAACTTAAAAAACGTTTCTTATACTCTAAATGGATTATTGAAACTGATTCATACAATTCCCGACGAGTGGTTTCTACTAAAAAAGTTTCAAAAGCACTTCAAAACAACCACAAACGGGAATTAGCAGACCTTGCGGTTTTAAATTAATGTAAGTAACATAAAAATGGTATTCAATTCACTCAGGACTTAGTGGTTTTGTTTTGTTCAGTAAATATGAAATGTTTTAATACTTGTAAGTAAGACGTCGTTTAAATTCTGGGTTGGCGATCTGGGGGATTCCATCTGCGAGAGACCAATAGAAAGCGAGCAAAAGAGCGCGTAATTTGACACTCGCCAACTCGCTGGCTAATTACAATAGAGTATTGACTTGTTGAACTTGTTTTTCTCAGATTAGTGAACTTGTTTTTCTCAAATTCAGACTTTAATAAGAAGAGAGCAACAATATTACAAAATAATTGCAATATGACATACTGGTTTTATCAGTATACTATACTTTTCTTAATATAGTTTCGTAACTTTCACATGTGCCACGGTAGCGGTAGCAGCAAATTTTCATTACAAATATCTAGCGGGCTTATTGACTAAACATACATTGAGTAGAGTTTTCATACTATGACTTTTTAATGTTTTTTTAAAAAACCTTCGCCATGCCAGCGACGTCGCAATCCCCTTAATTCCAATTATGTTCGCATAGCATAATCATTGCTTAGTTCAAGCGTTTCGTTCGTGTACCAGTATAATTCATAATGATAAAAGTCTTAGGAATGTCATATCAGAAAGGAATTTGTAACAGAGACCTAAGATATCAAAAACTGTAGAATAATATCAGTGATAAGATAACGAGAAGAAAATCCACTTGAGTTGGTATTGCTCAATCGATTTTAGAGTGTATTTTATGGGAAAGAATTTAATAAACTATCTCTTGACTCTTATGTCGCAAGAACTAGTATTCCAATAAAGAAAACTCTTCCAGTAATAACATTATAAGTTACTAGCAGCGCCCCGCGGTTTAACCCGCGTTGTGTCCATTACTGTGGGAATTTCGGGATGAAAAATAGCCTATGTTACTCGTGGATAATGTAGCTTTTGAATGGTGAAAGAACTTTTAAAAACGGTCCAGTAGTTTTTGAGCCTATTCATTACAACCAGACAAACAAAGTTTTTCTCTTTATAATATTAGTGTAGATTAAATGCATGTAGGTCAGTGGCCAACCGGTGGTGGAGTCGGAGTTTTTGAACCTTAGTAGGAAAGTACTATTTATTATACTTTAATGTATATTATATAAAATGAATCTGAATTCATAGATGGTCACTTTATATTAAAAAACAAAGTCCACGGCCGCGTCTGTCCGTCTGTCGATAAACTCAAATACTACTGCACGGATTTTGACGCGGTTCTTTGAAATAGATAGAGTGATTCAAGAGGAAGTAAATATCGGCTACCCATTCAAGTAGAGGGCGAGTTCAAAATTACTTTATTACCTAAGCTTCTATATAGTTAAATCTATATTACTAGCAGCGCCCCGTGATTTTACCCACGTTCCTAATGGAATTTCGGGATACATAATTGCCTATAACCTCTACTAAATAATCCATCGGATAGATAGTTTTTGCGATTAGCACGTTCAAACAAACAAAGAATAAATATTATATCTTATTGAACCAATCTTTAAGTATAACGTTAAACGTCTTTGACACTAAATGAGTACCTATACAAACTTTTTTTTGTATTTTCACCGTATTTGTATTATGTTTTGTTGCGGATAAAATATCAACGTTTAGTGATTTATTAAAAAATAAATCCATATTTTATTAACATGTACCTAATCTTCATTAACAACTGAATTAAGAGATTTATCCACGACTGTTACAATCTAGATTTTTAGATAAGCTAACCCCGCTTTGAAATTTAATCCCAAGTAAGTTGACATTTTGTTAAAGGATCTATTGGGTATGACAACAAAACCTCTAATGACTTTATAAAACTCGTCGATTTTTATTATTATTTTAATAAATAAACTGTATGGCTTACCCATGTATTAACATTCACTACCACGTCCAAAACCAAACTGAATATATTCTCCCCTAAATTAAAATTAATGCTATCTATCCTAATTTATGGTTACTTTATCACGGTGTTATCAGTATGATATGGTTTGGAGGATAATATTATTAATTATTATCGTGTGATAATCGTTTAATAGTTATAAAAAGTACGAAGAATCAGCAGTACCAACTAAAATAAACGACTATTTACTCATAGTCCGGTTCCAGGTCCTAACAAAAATCAATTTTACGGTACATTCGTGAAGAAAGCATGAAACTCGGCATGAATGTAGCTCTCATGTATGTGCTTCAATCTCGATATGGGAAGCACGTCAGCAAATTAATGCTTCCCCCCTTTCCCCCCCATTTTATCTCCCTCATTCTGGTTTTTCGAATTTTCTACAAAAACTATACGACTGAGGAGTTTACTCTTCAGAGACCAAATCATCGTCGATAAATTGCCTACAAAACGATACTACATTTATAGTGGTAAGATTAATATATTTTTTAACCGACTTCAAAAACCGAAGGGGGAGGTTATCAATTCGGTGGGTATATTTTTTTTGTTTGTTTTATGTATGTACACCGATTACTCTGGGGTTTCACATCCGATTTACGTGATTCTTTTTTTGTTCTATGCTGTACAAATTCCCATTGGTCCCGTTGAAAGTTTTATCCTAAAATTCCTTCGGGAACCTGACTTAAATTGAAGTAATGTAACGCAGGGTATAGAAAAAACCTTCATCGACGTGCTTCTATGGCGTGCGCTGCGAAAACTATAGATGATACATAAAAACAATGTTCTACACATTTAAAGTACTCATTATTTTGCACATTTAAACCCGCGACGGCATATGCCTATCTATTATAGTTTACGTACAATTACCACTTCTAGTTAAATTTTTTCAATTTTAAAACAACTTCAATAGTTAGCTTGTGATATTCGCGTGATGATATCAATATATATCAACATAAATACATCTACAATCAAGTTCAGGAAAGTGACTTTCAATACCTCTTTAAATCATTAAAATTGGACCGTCCGTTTAAATTTAACGACGAATTAAAAAAAGTACGAAATATGCAGCGGGCGGGTTAAACAAACCGCTGCACGCGCTGTTCGAATCAATTGGAAAAAATAAGTAATTCACTGTTAAAACATTACCAAGAGTTATTGAATTACGAAGCTAATTAACTAACAAACAAAGAAATTATACACTAAAAAGTAAAAAATAAAATTAAAAATTTATGTTTTAACAGTGAATTACTTATTTTTTCCCATTGATTCGAACAGCGCGTGCAGCGGTTTGTTTAATCCGCCCGCTGCATATTTCGTACTTTTTTTAATTCGTCGTTAAATTTAAACGGACGGTCCAATTTTAATAATTTAAAGAGGTATTGAAAGTCACTTTCCTGAACTTGATTGTAGATGTATTTATGTTGATATATATTGATATCATCACGCGAATATCACAAGCTAACTATTGAAGTTGTTTTAAAATTGAAAAAATTTAACTAGAAGTGGTAATTGTACGTAAACTATAATAGATAGGCATATGCCGTCGCGGGTTTAAATGTGCAAAATAATGAGTACTTTAAATGTGTAGAACATTGTTTTTATGTATCATCTATAGTTTTCGCAGCGCACGCCATAGAAGCACGTCGATGAAGGTTTTTTCTATACCCTGCGTTACATTACTTCAATTTAAGTCAGGTTCCCGAAGGAATTTTAGGATAAAACTTTCAACGGGACCAATGGGAATTTGTACAGCATAGAACAAAAAAAGAATCACGTAAATCGGATGAGAAACCCCAGAGTAATCGGTGTACATACATAAAACAAACAAAAAAAATATACCCACCGAATTGATAACCTCCTCCTTCGGTTTTTGAAGTCGGTTAAAAAATATATTAATCTTACCACTATAAATGTAGTATCGTTTTGTAGGCAATTTATCGACGATGATTTGGTCTCTGAAGAGTAAACTCCTCAGTCGTATAGTTTTTGTAGAAAATTCGAAAAACCAGAATGAGGGAGATAAAATGGGGGGGAAAGGGGGGAAGCATTAATTTGCTGACGTGCTTCCCATATCGAGATTGAAGCACATACATGAGAGCTACATTCATGCCAAGTTTCATGCTTTCTTCACGAATGTACCGTATTTTCGGATTTGGACCCGTACTATCAAGCAAAATTCGCATTTAACACTATAAAAATAAAATAAAAATTCACACACGTTAAATTAGACTCAAACTAGGCTCTACTGCGCTTGTATAATGAAGTCTTACTAACTGTTACTACTATATATACATACACAAATACTTTATAACAATATATAACTGATACCCAGTATAGGCCGAACGTCGTCGTTGGAAATATTTTTTAATCCAAAATGTACGAGAAAAACGTATCAGTGCATTATTTTACGTATATCACGGTATGAGGAATAGAAGTATAATAATAGAAATACTCACGTTAGATAAGCGAAGAAGGATCATTTTATTTTAATAGAATTTGAAATGCTATTTCTATAAAGCAAATTAAAAAAGGAATTACTTTTTTAAATGCTGTGCGCTCGACTGACGCGTAGTAATGGTTTGTGCATAATAGCGTTTAGTCTATACCCATCATTCTAAATCCAAACGGTAAATTATATTTTGCTGTTACAGGTGTTTGTCTTCTGCTTTTTTACATGTTTTGAATTTCGAATCAAGTGTTGAATCTGGAATTTAGTCTCAGTTACAACAGGGTAAGCGATGAAAATTATGTAGAAATTATTAGTAGGCACTTATTTTACCTTATGAATCCTTCGAAGTACATTATGAATTTAAACAAGACGCTATATAATTTTCCTTCATCTAACATTCCATTCATTTTTCAACCAAATCGGTAAAAAATAGCGTATTATGTTGAATGATGTGGTAATTTTGGCACATTTAAAACCAACCAGACATTACAATCATACATACCAGTCGTCTAATACCCAAGCTGCTCCTAAACATAAAAATAATTCCAGAAAGTTTGTTTTAAACTCGCCCCTGGGTCTGAGAACATACTCATCTCACTTGATATTCATAGGTCATTCGGAGTTGCATTCATATTTGCAGACGTGGTCCCGCCAGCGCCCCCTAGTGTGTACTTTGTGAAATATTAACCGTATCTGTGATGCAGACGGTGTAGTCAAAGTTAGATGTCAATAATGTACTATGTTGTGTATTCATCGGTGATTAAGAAGACTAAAGATGATTAGCATACTGACCAATCGTCTTACATATCATAAAACAAAGTCGTTGGTTTAACAAAAAAGGGTGTCAACACCAATAATATTAATCGTAGAAAAAACATTGTGGCGAATATCGTCGTGTGGATAAAGGCTTTCTTAGTCCTTTAACGGGGATAAACCCTTGTCCTGTATTAGAAATACAGAAATACACTTGCTAAAAACTATTAAAAGCAAATTATAAGGGTGCATGTCCATTGATGCGGAGCGAGGCTACGGAGCGGAGAAACGGAGAAATATTAACCAATAGGATTGCATAAAATCTCCGGTCAGATATTTTATGTAATCCTATTGGTTTAATTTTGTCTGTTATTCCGCTCCGCAGCCTCGCCCCGCTTCAATGGTAGGCACCCTTATTAGCAAGTTTTCAAGTTACAAGGGGAAAGATCAATTGGACACGAGAGTCATACATTTTTCTTAAATAAAAGCATCATCGCATCCACACACTCAAGCGGCTTACGGCTAAGCGCGGCTAAGCGTTTTGTATGTTTTTGCTGCGTGCCCGCTGGCAAAGTAAGCGGCAAGGCAGACGGTAAGCCAGGAGCAAAGCCGAATTGATGTACATGTGTAGAATTGACCAACTTGCGAGTTGTTAGTCAGTAATTTATTTTGTAGTCATTGCGTCACCGATGTGAAAATAAATGGTCTTTATGATAAAATAAAAACAATATTTGTTTTAACGTTGCAATGAGACAAACAAGCCGAATTTACAGTGTATGTCCAATATTTCACGTTGTTTGACTACGAGCCCGTAACGATTCGATTAATGCTAGTTAATGGACCGAATGGGAAATATTTTACAAAACCTGATGAATATTTTACAAATGTGGCCTGTTTCACATTTAAAAAACACACACAAATATATTAGACCTGTTGCAAAAATTCATATTAATTTGAACAAATACATGACCATTGACTTGTTTTTTCTATAAAAAATAATTTCATAAAAAATAATAAAATAAGGAAATTAATTTTAATTGTTACCTAAAATCATTTTAAAACACCTGACCGTTCGGAATTGTATTTCTACTTGTATTAAAACATTATTTGTTTTTGTATGTACTAACTAAAATAAAAAGTTCTTATGCAAGCCGCTCAAAGATACCAGATACGAAATAGTTTCTATATCAAACCGAAAACAAAGTTCCAATTTTAAAAATCGTACAACAAAGTCAACCGATCGGTTTGCCTGTTGCGTCGTAGCACCGTAGCACGGCTACGGTTCGTAGTTCGTAGCCAGTTATCTCGAGCGACTCAGCCTTTCCGCCCGCGTACTCTCCTACATACAACCAGCTAACCTACTTTTCATACCTACGTCAGTTACTGTGAATATTCTTCTTTTAAAAAACTTTTTTCTCATATTTCAAATGACGAATTGTTTAGTGGCCAGTTTGTTTTTCAGTTATGATATTTGATTTTGGAAACTGTTTGTTTTATGGGTGAGTTTGTAGTTTTTAATTTTAATTTTAGAATATTTAAGTATACGTGTCATAAAAAAATACGTAAGAATGTAATGTCTTAAAATATCTTTATTTGAAATTGAGCTTTTTATTTATCGTCGTATTAAAATGCGGCAGAGGCGTCAAAATGTTCTCTTTTAAACAAAAAAATATAACATAAAAAAATACAAATATATTTAAATTAAAGTGTCGTAATACTGAAAATTAATTCACGAGTTTCATATGTAACATAAATTCTCAGTGTAATTGCTGTTCGTCTCCATCTACTAGGAATATAATGTTACGGTATTTTTAATCGTTGTAAGCCGATCTCTTGACTAATTTACGGTAATAAATTGTTGTTTATTTACACTTTAATTGGAATAATAATTATAAAATATATTATATCAGATTCATTACATTTATCATGACAAAAATAAATTAAAAATATGAATAAACTTTACGTACGTACGGTACGGTACGTATTTCATTATAAAACTTTTTTCATTTATTTAATATCGGATTGTGTCTTTCCTTTTCATTTTCCTTCTCTCTGGCTCTCTTACATTCTCTCACAAGGTCTACAACTTGAACTTAACAAAGAATAGTAATGGCTATTTTCATTATTTATTTATTTTTAGCCCTTTTGTACTAGATTTTTTATTTTATAGGCAATGGTCTCCCCCATGATTTATCCATTTGTGACAGTCTCTCACCACTACTTTCCAATGAAATAAAAAATGTATAAAAAAGTCATGAAATTAAGTTTATCGGCAAAGGTTTCCTAATTAAGTATTTCCATTTTAGTCTGTCTTTTACTAATGCTTTGTAAAGAAATAAAAAAATTCTTTAATAGATATAAACTTATTACCTGAGAAAATTACAATAATATATCACATAACCCCCTAGCTGAAGGGGTTGTTAACATTACTTTTTTAACATGGTCTGACGATTTAACAAGTGGGAGCGACAGTTGGACCTACCCTCATTTCGGGATGAAGGTAAATTACCTTATATGCTTATCCAAGTTTAAAATATGTGCCAAATTAGGTTTAAATCCGTCGAGCCATTTCATCGTGACAGTAACATATGTCTCGCCTTCCATCATTCACCTTTTAACGAACGAAACCGCAGTTTTAGCCACGTTTGTTCATACTATACAATTTGCAGCACGTTATATTTTTTTAAGCGACAGTGGACCTTATGGCTTTCATAAGTTTTGGTTTTGAACGATGGCACAGGTTGAGTAACTTCATAAAAGACAATTATACAAATTGAGAATCATCTAACATTTGGAGTCGGTATACGAGTAGTAGTAAGTAAGTTCATTTGGGTTAGTATTGAACCTTGGTGTTGGAGCTTTTAGACCACCTAAAGTACCTGAAACATGGTCTATCAATCAAAAAAACCTGGACCGACAATTTTACGTGCATTCCGTAGCACTTAGCACTCAGACAGAAATGCCACTATACCCATACCACTTTTCTCAGGACTTTTTTCCATCGACAGTCAGATTTATAAATATCGATATGGATTAATAAGTTTTAGTGTGTGAGTATAGATTTATGAGATTTTACTTCTCTCAGTCATGACTTGTTAATCAAACCTGGAACAGCAAAATCATACCTCACTGCTTCACCATAAAAAAATCGGTAGAATTTATTTAATTATTTTCACAATTTGGTTTTCGCATAAAATGTGAGTCATTACGTTATAATGAGTTTAAAAATTAATGTTCCGTCACGCGGCTTCCGTTTGGGTCGCTTCGGGACAGTTATGTCTTCCCGGCATTAAACATATTTCAGTGGCTTGTAACGTTTATGGACCATTTAAAATGGTATCGGAAAAAATATTGTAAACGTACACTTATAATATAACATACTTGCCTGTAAGCCTTTTGCCCAACAGTTTCAATGTCCAACATCTAACTACTGGGCAAAGGTCTCCTTACACACTGCGAGCTTATAAATTCGCAGTGTAAAAAATGATTTGTCTGTCGATTATCTTACAAAACAGTCAAAATACCTCCTGAGCGCTAAAAACTTATAGAAATTGAAAAATTGACAAACGAAATTCTCAATTTAAATCAAAAGGCTTTCGCCAACACAGTATAACTTTCACAAAGTTTCCCCTTTGTGGTATAAGCAAACTATTTCCAAAGCTTCTTTGTAAAATGAATATTTTGCTTTAAAGTTTAATTACCACTGACCCCGTCGAAGACAATGGCAGCCAATGAATGGGCAAACTTCTTAATAAATCAAATAGTTTGGCATTTAAACGGGTCGGAGTGTTATTAGTTATACTCGCTATTAATTAAGTTAAGGGGAGTTCCTTAGTATCGAGTGTCATTAATACTTAAGTCGCGAGAGGACAATGAAGGGATTTTGTACAATTTAAACAAGTTTCGGACTTGGACAATAGAAATCTGTCAAGAAATCTTGTTAATTTAAGCACTTTGTAGGCCAAATCTTTTGTTTAGAAGAGCAATATTGTTTCTGGATCGTTTACTAAGTACTTGAGTCAATATAGATAATTTTGAATTGAAACTACGTTTACGGATACACTTCGCTTTTATTTTACACTAGCAGCGCCCCGCGGTTTTACCCGCGTTGTGCCCATTCCCGTGGCAATTTCGGGATTTTTTTTACATAAAAACCTTCCTCTTGAATCACTCTACCTATTACAAAAAACCGCATCAAAATCCGTTGCGTAATTTTAAAGATTTAAGCATACATACAAACAGACAAACAAACAGACAAAAATAGCGACTTTGTTTTATACTATGTAGTGATTTTATCTGACGTTTCGGTCCCTTTACAGGAACCGTGGTCTCAGAAGTCTTCTGTATCCGTAAACTTAGTCTCAATTCAAAATGAGTAGTGTTCGCTTTAACTTAAGAAATCAATAATAAACATTCGTCGACATACTTCAGAGTTCTAACCAATCATACAATATACGCATTAATAATTTACTCGGTTCTTAATGGAAATAGTTTGTTGTATACTTAACGCACAGCAAGGACTTGTAATGTTAACATGATTTTTTAGTCCCGGCACAAGTAGTGGCATTATAGCTCCTAAACGAATGGAACAATTTTCATTTTATACGTTTATTTTGAATAATGTTTTTTTTGTAAGGAAAATAATATTTTATGATAAATGGGAATTATTAAAAATCGTTGTGGTTTTAGTCTTTGACTTTGACTTTGAAATCAAAGGCATGGGCAAGTAAGGTTATAGTTTAATTTTCTTCCGGTCTATGTTCGAATAAGATTTTAGTACTCCCAAATGGTAAAAAGAGTTGTGCAATTTCCCGAAGTCTCTATGTATTCGATACATAAATTAATACCATGTAATTAAATGACTAATTTTGTCATAAAATGATTAATTAGCTTTAGATATGAATGCAGACGTAAGATTGTTATCACGGCTATTGTTGTAATCTAATTTGATATGTTATCGTGATTACTTTGTTGCTCTATATATCCTTATTAGAACCCAAATAATTAATGCATTTTGAAACAAACTACTAATGTCTGATTTAAATTACAAAAACTTTAAGTAAGTACTGAAATTGAGTAGAAGTTACTAAAATTAGTAGAAATTAGTTACTTAGAGAGATTTGCCTTCTCCTGCATTAGGCCTAAATTATACATTAACTACCAGTACCCCACGGTTTTACCCGCTTCATCCCCTCTCTGTGGGAACTTTGAATCACTCTGTATAAAGGTTTAAACCGCATGACAATCCGTTCAGTATTTTTTGAGAAAATCAATTACAGACAGACACTTTATTTTACTTTATTACCCTCCTCACTGTACTGATATCTTCAGTGAAATGAGAGGCCTTTGCCCAGCAGTGGGACATTACAAGCTAATACTTTACTTTACCTTTACTTATAGATAGGGATATGTGCTAATCGTATAGGCACTCGAGCGTTATTGGTTCTTACTAATATTACAATTTAAAAAAATATACGGAAAATTCAGTTTTTTTATATTTTGACAGCTCGCTTCACGATATAGAAGGTTAATATTTAGTGAAGGTATTAAATATGGTCCAAGGTACCGCCATATCTTAATCTGACGCGCTCGAATAAGTACACGAAAGCACGCTGGCCTCCCTTACTATAATAACATTGGTCTGAATAAAACACGAGACACGAACAAACATATTATGTTTATTTTCAATTTGTTCTCTATTTACAATGTAATAGGTGTCTACTTATGTTGGCTCGGGATTAGATTAGTAAGCTGCTTGTCGGGCGCGGTTGTTTCAATCGTAAAACCATTCCATAGGGCTTAAGCTGGACTTAAACTCCGAAAGCGGTTGGCTGCTAACCTACGCAGTTTGTTTTTACTAAGAGTGGGTACACACGTACGTACATGCGCGACGAGCATGTTTCATCCGAGCATGACTATCTACAAACATGCTCGATCCTGCGTCTACACGTAAAAGCTTGCTCGAAGAACATGTTTAATGTCCGTTGAAACTCTCGTTTCAATCTTGTTCGAATCGAACATTTTGGTTGGCTTCGAGCATTTGTCTTGAGACTTGCATGCTCGAGATCGAGCAAGTTTATCGAGCAAGTACGTACGTGTGTACCCACTATAAGATTTCGTGTAGGTAAAGTAAGTTCGAGTAAGTGGCCATCTCTGGTGTTGAAGTTTATAGGCCTCCGATATGATCCAACGATTGCAACAACCGGGACCGACAATTTAATATGCCCTCTGAAGCACGGTAACGCTCAGATAGAAATGCTTCTTTCGGCCACCCATCCAAGTAGGGGTCGAGCTGCACGTTGCTTAACAATCGCAATGAACTAACATTGCTAGAATTTACTTAAAACAGGCTAAATGTATCTGAAAGTATATGAATACTGTTTTAATCATTTTCAAAAATAAGAAGGTACTTAATTAACTCGGATTTCTTATTTGATTTCTTCGATCAATGTTTTTTTAAGTTGGATACGATACCTGTTAATACTATTATTAACTTGAGTTAGATACTTAAAGGTACTTAAATACCGTCCCAAAATATTCGATTACTAATAGTGTTTACTCATTTAGTTTTCAATCAAAGTTTTTAATTACAAATAGATTTTACTTAAAGCTTTACATTTCAAAGTGTTAATTACGGTATCACTTACAGTTATCAAGTACTGTTCCAAATTTGTTACCAAATTCTGTTTAGTATACAACCTGTTACCAATATCTATGCAAACGAATGTAACACTAGCTGCGCCCCGCGGTGTTACCCGCGTTGTACCCGTTCCCGCAGGAATATTGGAATAAAATGTATCCCATGTGTTATTGTAATGTATGTAATGTAGAGTAGCGCTCAGATAAAATTGCCACTATCGGCCACCCATCCAAGTAGGGGTCGAGCTGCACGTTGCTTAACAATCGCAATCAACTAACATCGCTTAGTCAAACTACACCATGAGCGCTACTTGTTCCTATTATACGATACTACGGCGAAAAGGTATGTTTTAGATATAGTGTACGAATATCGGCCGTATCCAATATCCGGCGTAGCGAGCCATATCTCACTTTGATTATCTTGTCTATGTCAATCACTGGGCAATAAACCCATCGTCGTGCACAGGCATAGGCCATTTTATCCCAAACTTAACCCATGTCTTGCTAGATATTAAATCTGGACATTTTCCCTGTTATTTTTGTAATATTTGGCGCTGAAGTAATGTGGTTATTGTAATAAAGTATTGGCGAATATGTGGTGATGTTGGTGACCAAATATGCTGTGTAATCGTCAAGCGTTTGATATATGAAACATAATATAGTAATAACAAATGATTGAATTGAATAACCAGAGTTGCCTACAAACCGACTCGAAATGAGTGAATGAATTAAATGGGAGAACTTAATCACTCATTTAATATATACTGTTATTCTAATACATCTTTTAACTATGTCGTTATTAGACTTCATATACCGCGCAGGTACGTTTCGTCAATCGATCGTAACCTCGAAATATCTACCATACTTTTTAAAACTTACACATATTGCACTCATTATACTTAATGAGACGACACTGTATCACCTTAGAATATATAACGTATGTATTTATAGTCGTAGTCGACGTTTCGAGCGAATTATACAATCGTGGCCAGTGGTCACGGTATGACACTAAGGAATAATATCTAGTTGGTATATTTCTT
Source organism: Cyclophora punctaria (assembly GCA_951394245.1). Taxonomy (NCBI): domain Eukaryota; kingdom Metazoa; phylum Arthropoda; class Insecta; order Lepidoptera; family Geometridae; genus Cyclophora; species Cyclophora punctaria. Next base: position 9,933,552 of record OX596175.1, read on the forward strand.
TATTTAGTTTTCCATTTCAAGCTGTGATTATTCTAAGCGAACGTAGCAAAAACTTATACAACACAACAAACCACGTACACACCACACACACACATTCACAAAACATAAAATAAACCCTTTTCAAAATCTCTGGAACCACCTTCAATTTCCACCTCACGGAACTCATCCTCGAGCAACCTACCAAAAACGTACGCCTGGAAATATACAACAGTTATAAATAAAAAGAGAGCATTCCACTGTACACGTGCATCGACGTGAAATACTAACAGAATGCAATTTATTACACTGTATTCGTGTTTTACAAATCGATGTTTGTTGTCCGTGTGGTTGTAATATTACAACCACACGGACAACAAACATATGTTTATGGTACTGCTATATTGTTGTATGTGTATTAGGAATGGACATACGAAATAATTGTGCTTGGAAAATATATGTTTAAAAGATCGTAGGTTTTTGTAGTAAAGAGAAGGCTTAATAAAGAAAACTTTCTTAGAAAACTTAACTATTTTATTACATACAGCGCCCCGCGGTTTTACCCGCGTGGTGTCCATTCCTGTGGGAATTTCGAGATGAAAAATAGCCTGTGTTACTCATGAATAATGTAGCTTTCGAATGGTGAAAGAATTTTTAAAAACGGTCCAGTATTTTTGAGCCTATTCATTACAACCAAACAAACAAAGTTTTCCTCTTTTTAATATTAGTGTAGATTTAAAAACATTAGTTTTTCTGTATTAAGGTTTTATCGTAGTACAATAGTGTGACAGCCTTTTGATTTTGACTGAAAGTTCAGCATACCATTATTACTGGTAAATAATGATCTTCGTATAACGAACAAAAGTAACTCAATAATCAAACCTACACCTACCTACATTCTACCACATTATTTTCTATATCTGCTCTATTTCTGTGTAAAAATAGCTGAATAAAACCAAAGAAAACTCGTGTAAGAACCGAAGTGATGCGTGTTGATTTATATCACATATCGAGAATATCTCGAATAGTAATTTGTCAATGTCTTGCTTCCACCCAATCTCTTTTTATCAATGCGGGCTCTCATCCCAACCCTTCACTGATAGGACTTGATAAAAATACTCCACAGTTTTTAGCTTGTTACACTATTAGCCTTTGATCTCTGGATCCAGATATTTTGTGGGTTTTAGTTTGAAATTAAAACCGATAGCGGCTCTCAGAGGCTGTAACCGTGTCGTTTTAGAGTGAATTTATTTAACGCTACTTTTGAATATTACATTTATCCAATACTTTAAACATTATTCGTAGTCTACGGGTAGACCTCAAAATTAGCATCTTATTAGTGTACACGCCACAAAGGCACGTTAGTATTACAGGGGTGCCATGGTATAAACGACGGTGACAGTGAATACCAACTTTTATTTTAAAACCGTGAGCACAGTTTCCTGGGGACCATGCCCCCCCCCCCCCCCCCCCCAGCTTTAAATCTAGTAACCCTTCATCCCTAATAAAATAAAATAACTAAACAATAACTTACATCCCTAAGGAACTTAGGTTAACTTAAACCGAAGTTAAAGTCTAACGATTACAGTTTACGCAACTTACCTACGTGTAGAGTTCCCAAGTGAAGAGTAGATCCACCTAAGTTACAACTCTAAAACTAACTTTGTTCTTTACATAGTGGTTCAGACGTATTATTATAGGTACAACGACTCTGAGAATACTCGGAGACTCGGAACATATTGTCTCTGACTCGTTTACTCAGAGTCCGTTCAGACGGACTGGTTTGGACCGGTGAGCATGATTTATAAATTAAAAAAGAGTTTTGTTATCATTGAAATAAGGTTGATTACTTGATTAATGCTTTAGCGGAGTCTTCTTGTGTAGGCATGGTGAGATAGATAGTATACTCTAAATATGAGTACAAATATAACTTCTTGTACCTGCTGTTTTGTTGGTCACGTATAATTGTAGAAGTAAGTGAAGGAATTTGTATATACATATTTACTTGAAATAGTAAAAAATCACTGCCTCACAGACATCCATAAAATCAACAATGAACTAATCAACGTCATTTTTCATTAATTACCCGTCAAAATTCACTCCTTAACCTCTCTTGAGGGATCATTAGTAACTATGAGTGAGACAGTCAGTAAAGTCCGAATATCTTTACCCTGACTGAAGATCACGAAGCTTGCCTTCGGGTTACTCATTATAATAATAATAAAGAGTAATTAAAAGTTCTTATTTCAAAAGTTAATCTTCATTTTTATATCAAATCCAGGCCAGCAGTAATGCAACTTGAACAACTTGTAACAAACTTCGACCAGTGGAGTTCGAACGGTTCTGACAGAATCACAGTTACGACTCGATTTAACTTCAATTAAGTTTCATGTTAGGCTCGTTTGCCACTCCGATACCATTCATATATAAAAACGTACGAGCATATTTCAACGAGTGACTTTTTAGAGCATCCGTCAAACGTAGATAATGGAAAACCAATTTGGAAATTGGTGGCTTTCGTACTATTTGAAGTAGAAAACATTTTAATATGAATAGTAGTCTGAAAGATTTATTTTTTATTTCATTTTTTTAAATTGAATAATTTTTTGAACTGAATTTTGAACAAAAACCCCTAAAAAATTATAATACCTTTAAGTTCGATGATATTGCCAGTCAAATGTAATGGCAACATGTCGTACACATCAATGTATTTGATTGAAACTTTTTGGGTTAACTGTCTCTTAAACACATCATTAATCTAATAAGCAAAATTCAATTATTTAACAATCGTATTATCAGTTAATTTAACCATTAAACAATTATAGTTAAGTTAAAGGAAATTTCCTTCATTAGCATAGAAACTTTGGGCAATAACATTAGCTAATTCAATCCATACAAGTCACAAGTAACTTGAGTAAGATATAAAATCTTGTAGGTAATGTTTCATATTCGGAGAGCACCTGTCGGCACCTTTACATTTTTATAGCCACCGATAAAATTGAAATATTTGCTCGACATTTCTAACATTGATCTAGAATTTTATAACCCACTTGCGTCCCGATGTTTGGTCATGTGGAAACATATCTCTTCGTAAATAATGATTTTAACGTTTCGCTTTACATTTTGTTTGATTTAAGTTCAAACTTAACTACATGTAATTTCGTATAGTCACTACATAGTATAAAACAAAGTCGCGTCTGTTTGTCTTCTGTTTGTCTGTATGCTTAAATCTTTAAAATTACGCAACGGATTTTGATGCGGTTTTTTGTAATAGGTAAAGTTATTCAAGAGGAAGGTTTTTATGTAAAAATATTCCCGAAATTCCCACGGGAACGGGCACAACGCGGGTAAAACCGCGGGGCGCTGCTAGTTTAAGATAAAGAGAACAAAATGCATATTTATCTGTTTTGTTCTGTGGTTTTGCTCCTTATCTGGTTATGATTATTTTTTATCTTTTTATGATACTTTTTAATTTTATTATAAAAAGTTAAAGTATCAGTTTGCTGTTTTTAAGATGATTTAGTTTATTGGTACACAGACTACAGTCAACACTGTTCGGTACACAGACTACAGTCTGTGTACCTGGGTTATTAATAAATAATTGTATATAATTGTATTGTAAATCATTGTTTTGGACTTGTAAGTCCTAAAGAGTTATTCTTAAAGAGTTACTCCTAAAGAGTTATTCTTAAAGAGTTATTCCTAAAGAGTTATTCTTCCAACTAAAAAAACACGTTAAGTTGTCGGCCCCGGTTGTTTCAGTCATTAGACTACGTCTGAAGCTTTTAAGCGGTCTTAAAACTCCGAAACCAGGGTTGGCCACAACCCACTCGGATTACTTAATAGTTCGGTAAAATTAGTAATATACATTATTAATAGTCACAACAATTAGTAACTTCAGAGGTAAACTAAATCAAGCTAGAGCTCTTACCTAAATGAGTGATGAGTCATGATAGGCTTTCGAAACTCCGATCGCGCCGATACAGATAATTAGCTAAACCCAATTTGATGGCAAATTATACGGAAATGCCGACGCATTAAAAATATGTTTGCCGGTTATAATGAGATTGAATGACAATAATATGCAGTTGTAGAGCGTTCGGGAGTTATTTTTATGGTGTTCAAAGCTTTGGTTAAAATAAAGTTCTATTTAGAATAATTCTACTTTTTTCCCCACTGTGGGTTGGGTTTTGTGTAGTACTTTTTTATAACATGATATGATAGCCCAGTCAAATTAGTAAAGGATGAATGGTACAATAATCCACGTGCTTGCATATTTGTCTATTAAAACCGTGCCATAATTATTAATCATCATTGAAAACTTTGATACAAACGGACATTGTTTTATGAACAGCAGCAAGTAAATACTAGTAATGCCTTGTGTGTTTATCCATGTTGCACCCAGAGCCGTACGAATATACGGATTTAAGGAAACCTTCTTTTTGATTCATTCATTCATTCATTCATTCATTAGACTAGCTGAGTATCTGTTAGTTCCATAAACCTAGAACAATCAAACAAAAATAATCCAAACGCTTGTATGTTGATGGTTTTTTAAACTCAATCTACACTAATATTATAAAGCTGCAGAGTTTGTTTGTTTGTTTGAATACGCTTATCTCAGGAACTACTGGTCCGATTTGAAAAAATATTTTAGTAATGGATAGCCACATTCAACGGGAAGGTTATAGGCTACTTTTCATCCTGAAATTCCCACGGAAACTGGCACAACGCGGGTAAAGCCGCGTTGTGCTGCTATCTGTCAAAATTTAACACTACCTCTACCATAACAGATGTAATATTCAAATGAAAACTTTTACTATTCATGATATAACGGAGCATAAACTTTGAGATGAAATCTCGTGAAACAAAACAAAAGTAATGTAATTCAAGTTCGGTAAACACTCGCGGTGGGACGGAAGAATGTGTATAGGTAGTTTGTCCCAGTTGTACGTATACTAAGAACACCTACTGGGTTTGCCCGCTGTATAGCGTGACCAGGGTATCACGGTACAGTGAGCTAGATGGTAGGTAGGTTTATAGGCCGCCTAAAGACCTCCGACATTACCTGACGATTGAAACAATCGAGACCGACAATTTAACGTGCCCTCTGAAGCACGCTAGATGGTAACTATCCACGAAATAGAGAAGTAGTATGTACTTCGCTGTTCTGTGTACTGATGATGTCATTGACATGTTATAGGAACAGCAACATTGATGATGAATGATGATGATGATTTGTCTGAAAAAGGAGATTGAATAATAGTACTCACAAGTTTTTACAAATCATTCACTCGCCTCCATCTGTGCTCTTTCCCGTGAGATTGCCATACAAAAATAGCAATTCTAATCCGCATATTATGGACATTACATTTACACTTGCAATCTCATACACATAACTTTTTCAAACGGAAAACCGGCGTTTTAACCTTTTTAAAATCGCTAAAAACAGGACCCACCGATTTTAGTATGAGATAGGTAATTTTAGTAGACGCTTTATGAATTGTAAATATAATGATAATATGAACCAAGACCGGTTGAAGTTCTCCTCTATAGGTTATTATAAACCTATTTAGGAGAACTTAACTTTATAGACAGTATTATACATTAATATAAGTTGCTGTTCGTTTGTACTCTTTGATTTTTAAATAAATAATTATTCATGTTTCTTCGGTAACGTAAAGTCCTGGACCAACCGTCAGAGACAAAACAAACAAACAAAAGTCTCCAGTTACTTGAGTAAAGATGCGAAGTCACGGTGTTATTGTGTCCCCGAATATTCCTGGATTATCTCGGGCGGGACAAGGGTTGAATTCGGTATGAGACGCGTGATGACGTCTTATTGTGGCTAATCTGGCTTCTTCGCTGCAAAAGGTTGTGTATTTTGGGACTACCTTGATTTGGAATGAAATGTAAACCAAAAAATATGGTCGAGAAAGTTTATAGATATAACATACTTAGTTTAAATTAAGGTGTGGTTTGTCTTCTGTGACCACGGTTCCTGTAAAGGGGCCGAAACGTCAGATAAAAATGTAAAATAAAAGCATATCTGTAAACGTAGTTTCAATTCAAAAGGTGTGGTTGTTATTAAATAAACAAGCTTAAATATCACACTAGAGATTCGTGGACACTTTGACAGTAAGCAACCAAATAGAATGCGAACCGATTGCCATTTGTCTAAACTAAAAATATGTGCACGTAAATACAACCGCATCTTGTGTGTCTTGCGGTTAAAACTGGTACTTAAAACCATAGCGCGCTACTAAAAAAACTATAAAAGCTTCAAACAATCTCGAGCGAACACCTTTAATAGATAATAACAATTAATTTTTCAAGCAGTTCCGGGTGGAGAGCTCATTCAATGAGCAGTTGATGAGATTCATTGTGTTCCAAATGAAAGACTGCATTGTTTGGCGAAAGCTAATGATTCGCAGGATAATTGATAACGTACCGTTATAGTTACTTTAATAAGTTCTTAAAGGCCGTTTTAAGCTAGCGTTTTATTCGCGTGTTTTAAGTTTGTTTTGGAAGGGCGTGAATTTTTAAATATTTTTTTTTTAACTTAGAGGGATAAAATAACGTAAGCTCAAACTACAAAATTTCGACACTAGCGTCATTTATTGTATCGCGGGAACCATGGCGCGGAACATCTAGTTTAATAATGAATGCTTGTTATAATACTTTTCTATTTATCCAGTTAAGTGATTGAACAAATATTTGGAACTGTTCAAAGCACTGTGAGTAAACGAGGATTTACAAATCCAATTGACAAAGCTACATGATGTAACCAACATCTCATTACTGTTATGAATCTCCGAAATCAATATATAATGGTACGAATATTGTAAAACGCGTAATATATATGTCCTTGGGCTTATTCAGAGAGGGTTGAGCCCGTAAACATCTGTCTAATAAACCTACCCTTCACCAGTGACCTTCGGCACAAGTTATTTTAAGATACCTTTGCACTCGTTTATCTAAGTATCGCGTCCATAACGAGGTTAAACCATGTTAATCGGTTTTATGTGTGAAACGTGGTTGATATTGATGTGTTTTAGTGGTACTACCACAAAACCACTACCACCTTTATAGTTAAGGATTGTATTGCTTGTGACGTAGTTTAGGTAAGCGATGTTAACTCATTTTTGTTAAGCAATGTCCGGCTCGGCCCTTACTTGGATAGGTGGCCCATAGTAGCATTTCTATCTGAACGCTACCGTGCTTTGCGAGGGACGTTAAATTGTCGAGTTTCAATCGCTAGACCATGTCATAGGCTTTGAGACGGTCTAAAAACTCTGATAACGATATTCGGAAGTTTATCAGGTCATCGCTAAATGCAATTAAGGAAGCATTTAATGTAAAGATTAAATGAGTGATTTTGTAACAAGTAATGTATGAAAAATTACGTCGCAAAGTTAATTGTCGATTTAATAGGCCTCTCTGAGTGCAGCAGTAAACTACGCCTAACTTTATCAAAATCTAACCCTCTCACAAGGAAATCTTAACCAAAACCGAGCATAAATTTCAAAATTCTAAAATCCTTCCAACCAGTCGATTACACAAAACATTATCTGCCTCTGTCACAGTCGACCGATCAAACCGTGTCATCGGGGTTTCCTTTACAGATGAAATAAGGCCGAGCCTACTTGGACGGCTGTCCCCGCTGCGGACACCCTCCATCCGTATGACGCCCGCCTTATCTCCCGTGAGTATTGAAGAGAAACATCTAAATATCTAAACGAGATATGGGTGTAAACGACGCTTTTTGTGTACGTTTGTTTTGTGGTTTTGGTTTAATTGGTTTTGTTCTATATCAGTGAGGTTTGAACGCTTTGACCCCAAAGAGGCTCTTTTGATCGTATCTCCCATTCGGAAGAATGTCATCAGAGAAGAATAGGCCAGTCTTTTTCAAATAATGAGACATTATCTACTAAAAGTTATTACTTATTTTGTTCGATAGATATGAAATAAATATACTAGCACATATAGGTACCTACATATCTCCTTTCTCGAGATCCATATTTACAAAACATAAAACATAAATGGAGTAACTTATTGACATATTTATACTTACTGTTTATTATAAGAGAATACAAATACTACTAAATCTTTTAACTCCAAATGATTAGTTACTACCTCGTTGTAGCTCTACCATGTAGTACACTGTGCCGCTTGATGTGTTTAAGCTACGCTGATAGTTGATAGTAAGTACAGCAGCCGTAGTGTCGTTCCAACTAGGAAGGAAGTATGATAAACGGCATATATCATATCACGTGCCATGCAAACATACCTAGTATACCTAGTATAGTTACACCTAGGTGTAACGTAACATACAATACCTGTAACGTAACATATTGTTTCAGATACCGAGTCCCTGAAAGGGGCCCCTACCGCACTAGAGACAATAACCCCGCCTTACGATGAACTCTACAGAACTGAGCATAGATGTGAACAGGTCCACCCCGATATACACTATTGGAACTAACTTTATTACACAATGGTATGTACAACACTACCTGATTATAAGTTGATATGATATAACGCCTCGGTGGTCTAGTGGTATGTGCACTCGCCTGCCAAGACTGAGGTCCCGGGTTCAATTCCCGGGTCGAGTGAAAACATGTCTCCTACTTTTAACTATGGCTCGGGTTCGAAATCACCAACCCGAATTAGGGTGATTACGCCTAATCCTCCTCACTGGACTGATATCTTCTTCTATTAAATTCAAACGTAATAATATAGCAAAGAAGAATGAAAATACCCACATTGCGATCAATGAGGATAATCTGACTAATAGTATCAAGTACTTATTATAGTACTTCGTCTTTGAGTCACGGGACAGGCAAGGTCTTTTTGAGAGGCATGCGAGTTGAATACAAATCCAACTCGTGGAGGCCCTTTGGAGATGATTAATGTAATGGATTACAACTGCAGGCATACATTCAGTCAGTGCCTGTTATGCCCCCATAGTTCTTGTGGCACGCAACAGACGTGACCGGTCCAGTTCCAGTCATTCATTCATTCATTCATTCATTCATTCATTCATCCATTCATTCATTCATTCATTCATTCATTCATTCATTCCGAGTTGGTTAGTGGCCAATCCAGTTAAAGGTGTTATTTGGATTAAGGTTGAATATCGATAGTTATTACCTGGGAATGAATCGTAATGAAAAATCGGAAACCAAATAAACATTCTCGCTGTTAAATATGTTTCAGATTATTCAAAATCTGTGGATTAATTTGAACATTTTATCAGTAACAACATGTTATAAAAATAACAAGATAATAAGATACTAAACAAAATAACCGTAGCTTAACGTAAATGAATTCAATTATCATTCAAAACATAAATAAGTCACGTAATAATTGAGACAATTAAGCAGTTATTTCATTCATTAAGTCATTATTAATTTATATCTTGTGAAAGTTTTTCAATTCAGAGCGTGATGATTTTCTCTAATCCTTCTCAATGTAACTTTTATCTTAAATGAGATGAGATTGTTTTGCCCGACAGTGGGATATCATAGCCTAATACTAATTTCATTAAAAGAGTCGGATAATTCTTGAAATTTGACATGACGCTCGCTTATAAATCTTTTTGTGATAGCCCTTACTGTGTCGGGCGTTGCTCGTTCGATTCCCGCCCGGAGTCAACAATATGTGCAGCACCATAATTGTTGGCGACGACGTCTGGGTGTTAATTATAAAGTATTTGTGTATGTATATGTATGTATTAGTATCAATTAGTTAGATTCCAAAATACAACTTGAAGCTTAGTTAAGGTCTAAAACCGTGGTATGTGTGAATTTGGCTTGTTTAAGAATTTGCAGTACGGTGTCAGTAACGGTACAGTAACGGCTACAGTAAGCTCTATCAAGGTCAACTACGTATTAAAGTAAATTATTTTTTACCTTTTGTAAAAATAAAAGTCAAGAATAATGTTTTATTGCTCGCTGAAGATAACGTGGGATCCTCACAACGACTCCAAAGCGTCCCATTGCCATTGGAACGAACTACCTCCGTTTGAATATTAAATTTTACGAGCGAACTCTGCGAGTAGTGCACTAAATTTTGGCATCAAATAAATTTTAGAAAAGACGCCAGACGTTTGCTTGTACACTATTGCTGGAAAGTCACTTCTGAAACCTGTAGTGGGGCAACTGAATGTTCTTATTACAGAGTCCTTGAACTTTTCTGGGTATAAGTAGCTTATGCAGACGTGAGTCGAGCTATGACTGTTAGGGTTCCTTACAAACCCTTATATTTTCGCCGTTTGACTGCTCTATTGCGAAGAAACAAACGAAGACAGCAATAATACGACATGAATATACAAATTCATATCAGTACCGCCAAGAAAGTGGTAGAATGAATTATGTCTTAGAACTGATTATTAAAATATTTTATACTTCTAGGCATATCTCGTCTTTTTTAAATGGTTTTATATGCAACATAAATGCCCTTAGTTCAACCCATCCCTACTCCACAGCACTTACATAAAACTGCATTAATAATACTTATATTCCATCTTTCATTTGCCTCCTATCCGTTCCATTTAGTTCTTCTATAAATCTCAACATACCATCGCTTTGCCCACATCACTATAAAAGTTCAAATATTTAACAAGTACTGCTTCCCTTCTCATTGGTCACTTGGCTCAATGGATCTTTAAAGTTTCCACTCCAGTGAAGACTGTGACCGGATCCCGTGGGCCGACCTCTCACTAAACACACAATATTCCTGGTGTATTGAGTGGGAAGAATGATACACGCTTTGTTGGAAGGCTTAGTGGAGTAAAGAAGTTTGTAGATTTGTGAAATAACGATGGTATAGATTTACTTTTGTAGAGCACCTAATAAATGATGTACTATATAAGTACCCGGTAAATTGTTACCGCCGTTGGTCTATAAACCAACTAGTAACATTATGAACTGTCGACAGATTGTGTACAAACAATTTACAATCATTTTAGGTAGTTCCATACATTGTTTATAGCAAAAGGAATTGGATGAAACTGTACAGTAATATTAGACATCAGAATAACACATAGGGTACATTTTATCTTGAAATTCCGCCGGGCATGGTAGTTATGGTATAATATACAATCGGGCTTATTAAGATAAGACTATAATTAAACATGACAGTAAAGTTAACAAGAAATTAGTAGGTATTTGTTACTTTGTTCAAATGATAATCTATGTCTCTAAAAATAAACCCCGAAGATCGATGACTGCTAAAGTAAACGAATAATTGGTAGGGTATCAATAACAGCTGTCTTTACTTATTGTTTTCTCTTTTAGGCTTGCAAATGTATGCAAAGTAAACCAGAGTAAACAGGCTCGGATTTCTTATGAAATTCAAAACTCTCTTGGAATAAATAAAAAGCAATAAATGAGGCGGTTCTTAAAGGGAATGTTTTTAAAATGATTTATGTACAGTAAAGTAAATTTAATGCCTGTAATGTCCCACTACTGGGCAAAGGCCTCTCATCTCACTGAAGATATCAGTACAGTGAGGACGATTAGGCATAATCACCACGCTTGCCAAATGCGGGTTAGTGATCTCACTACGGTTGAAAAGTAGGAAACATGTTTTCGCTCGACCTGGGAATTAAACCCGAGTCCTCAGTCTTGGCAGAGGAGTGCACATACCACTAGTTAGACCACCAAGAGTCAATAATGACATTTATGACAGTTCTTAAATCACTACCGTTGTTCTTGTAGAATAACCCAATACAAATTGCTTCTGTTACAAAATATATTTCTATCATCTAGTTTGACGAGTTTTTCCTCCTTTGCCAATATTTTTCCAAATACTTCATTTCGATACACAACTCATTTTCTGGGACATCCAAAGGGCTTGTTCCGATAGTCAATCTCGTACTATTTGGCAAAAATAGATAGAAACCTTTTGTAACTTACTGACTAAGCAACGAATTTTTCGTCTACATTCCATTCGGTCGTAATTCTGCTATTCGGCCTTTTCCATCGCCTGTAAATGTTCAATTCAAGTGGTTTTTTATATCTATCTCATGTCTAGCGATTTTTATTCGTACTTCAGTTTTTGTGGCTCTGATGTAATCAAGTTTGTTACTTGAGAACAAATGGTTTGTACTTAAAGTTTGAGGAATGATTTATGGAATAATCGCTTAATTTGATGAGTACTTCTGACATGTTCTAGTACTACTTTATTGTAGACATTTTAGTTAAATAATAGAAATCTTATTTACCTACAATAAGGGTGTTATGTTATCATATAACTGTCTTTGTAATCCTACCTTCTATTATTATATATGCGAAAGTTTGTGAGGATGGATGTATGTATGTATGTTTGTTCCTCTTTCACGAAAAAACTACTGGACGGGTTTTGATAAAACTTTACAGTGATATAGGTTATATGTCAGATTAGTAAATTGAAAACATTTTATCCCCAAATTCCCGCGGGATACACGGTGGGTAAAATATAAAAATAAAATATAACCAGTATATTTAATGCATGATTTTAGTAAGTCATAAATGAGGGAACCGTGTTTTTTTGTCAACAGGAAACTAACAAAGCTGAAGCACCGTAGCTGCATCCCCACCGGCAATTACCAGGAGTGCCACAGCGGGTTCCTGGTCACCAACGGCTCCAACTACACCGATATTTACTACTTCAACGCCTCCCTTGATAACGCACTTAGTGATAATGGACTGGTGAGTAAATAAAGCTGGAGAATAGATGTACCTTTTCAGCAAAAGCAATGGCGTCTGAAATTTCAAACGGTTTTTTCGCGTAACGTTAAACTTTACTTGATTTATAAACTCTTTGGGCCTAATTAATAAAACGCGTGTTAAGGACAGTTTAGCTATCAAATGGTCTGTCTCTTTCTGACATACGCAATTTTCCGAAGAGCAAAAGAGACAAAACACAGAATAAAAGTGTTTTAGTTACACCGCGTTTATTAAGGCCTTTTACATTTGACGTTTGAGCACGTTTAGTATATGTTCTAATCGCGTTAGTTTAAAACAGGCGATAGGCATTTTTATTGAAAAAGGAACATGATCCCTATTTGGTCTTAGTCTATAGTCTAATCCGTAGCACCCCTAACAAATGTATTTAGAGATCCGGAGAACAAATACTATAGTCAAACCGTAATAACAGTAATGACAGTCTTCTGACCTATGAAAATATATGAAGGAGCACACTAGACAGAGGCAAGACATCTTATTTTTTGTCAGTTTGGCAAAATATTTTATATTGAGAACTTGTTTAAACTGAGACAGAATTGTTTGCATAGAACAAGTCTAAAGTCAAATCTCGTAATTCTGAAGACTTTTATAACTATAATTGGTGAATGCTCTTAAATCATTAGGCCTTTTTCTACTTCCAAGCGCAAGTTCCTATAAATAAAAGAAACACAACAAAACAACATCCATTAATCAGATAACAATAACCAAAGAATTTCTATAGGTACCAAAGCCCATAAAACCACATAGGCCTATAATAGATTAACTATTAACAAAAGCGAAGTTTGACCGCTCTTTGAAAACACCTGCAAGTTTGATTAGAAAGTGTAAGTTCATGATTCATCCATTACAGAAGGGCAGGGCTTCCAAACCTTCGGACCGCGACACCCTTGGGATCTCAAAGCCTAACCCAGGTGATCTGCCGAAAAAACAAAGAGTGTTATGAAATATGTTAATTATCAATTTGTACCCAGTTGGTACTTTTACTATAAAATGAGGCTAAAAAAACCATTGCATAAGAATATAAAAAAGATTCCATATATTAGCTTCATTTCTTCTTCATTCTTTCATTTCTGGTCAAAGGCGTCTTCTCTCAGTAAACATAGACATCTGTACAGCGGGCTTAGAATTTTTTGGTTATATTATTTAAAGAAGTCTGCCGATCTAGCGTTGGCGCCTAGCTACTAGGGCGGGGACATTAAATTGGTACTAGACCCGTACCAAAAAAAGGTTGAAAAGCTCTGCGCCAAAGTATTGAGCATCGTAAGAAAATGTAAGTTACAGACGAGCCATTTCCAAGGCCCATTGTCCGGACAAAGAATGAAGGTGTTTCTACGTGATACTGTGCTCATAGTAGCTTCTGCGGCGCATTGTTTCACACGACATCAATCGATTCGATGCCATTATCGCCTACACTGTGTCAGGGACGCATTGTTCAGGTTAATCATTTATGGTTTTGCTTGTTCGTTAGCTTTTTTGCACCTGTGTCAAGCAATTTAGACTTTGCTAGGTAATTACTGTAAAGCAGTTCATAACTTTGCATAAGTAACTTGAAAAAGTGAAGTAGCGAACTTAATGAGGGTTTCTTGGCATTAATTATGTGTAGTAATTATAATTGTTTTATGTACCGACTAGTTTACTGCACATAGAGTAAAATGTATTTTTTATATAGCAAAAAGCAGACCTAAATCTCTAAATATCACAGAAAACTACCCCTTTATCTGATTAACAATAGTACCATTCTATTTTTATCGAAATCGATTCATCAACTGCAGAGATATGACATGAAGTAAATTCTGCGAAGTCTTGAAGCACATGGTAAAGAACTCATTTTGTCCATTCAACCGTTAAACACACACAAATATAAGTACCACCCAATTACACCACAATTATTACTTATATCCACAATACAATTAAGTTGGAGACGACCAGTTAATCACACTTAACTAATTGATGTAATCTTTCATACATTACTTGTCAACATCACCCATTAATCTTTACCAAGGAAGTATTTGACATATCTGAGCGTTAAAGTATAACTTCTTTTAATATTCTTTTCTTTCAACAGCAGCCAGTTCTTCCTCCGTTCCCTCTCTGGTTGGCGGCCATCTTTGCCACGTGCCTGGTGCTCGTCATCCTGCTCACTGTCAGCGGCAACGTGTTGGTGTTGCTGGCCTTCCTCGTGGACCGCACCATACGACAGCCTAGCAACTATTTCATCGCCTCGCTTGCTGCCACCGATCTGTTGATAGGTAAAGATTTGTATAACTTAATATAACTCTTGGGCGGATTGCAGAATAATTATTTAATCTACTTTATCCAAATATCCTACTAATGTTGTAAATGCGAAAGTTTGTGAGGATGTATGTATGTATGAATGTTTGATACTCTTTCAATAAAACTACTACACGGATTTGGGTGAAACTTTACAATTACGTTATACATCAGAATAACACATCGGATACATTTTAAACCCGAAATTTCTGCGCAGCTAGCGTTTAAAAAACAAGTAAAGTTCAAAATTGTATTTTACAATAGAACACTATTTATAACGAATTCATCTTTACATGCTAAGCGGGCGATAATTTAATATGATCAAATATTAACCGAATTGAAATCTGAGTACCGTTCTGTGTTCGTTAATCCCTTACTAAATTTCTCAATCGAATTACCCGCTCCTCCAAACGCAACGAATGTAATTTAGCGTGTATGACTACCTTTTTACACCTCACGGGTTTTTATTGACCACTAGTGATCCACCACTAATTCGAACATTCTTGTCACAAAAATCGTTGAAACTTTACTATTAAACAATATTTACTAGTACGAGTAAGTAAGCGTTAGTAACGAGTGGATAGTAAAGTAAGCTAATTGACTGAGACAATGATTTATTCTGATGTTTAACCTATATATTTAACCTATAAAGTTTAATCGAAATCCATTCAGCGGATTTTACGTGAAAAAGTAACAAATATTACAACCTTTCGCATTTATAATATTATTTGGTTAAAAAGCGGTATTTTTAGATCTTTAAGAAATAAAAAGTAGACTGTTTATACTGCAGTAAAACATTAACAATAAATGTTATTTGAGTACTCATTTAAACAAACAATATACATTTGCTTCTAGTAAATGGTTAGGTATCGATCTCATTGCAGGCTACTAAGTACTGAGAAAGACAGTAATTACCGCGTTTATATACCTTTAATCATTGCATTGCGGTACCTGAGGGGTACTTAAGCGGTAGCTTTATGCAATGGTCGTATTAACTTCGCTTCCAAAGGAAAATTTATTGAAAAAAATGGATATTAGAGTATAAACGTATAATTTATTAATATTTTTATACAAAATACGTAATAAGTGACATTTATTGAATTACGTTATAGATTGCCTTAAGATTCTGGTTTCTTAGATTTAAGCGAAGATATTTTGTATTGGAACTACGTTTACGGATACACCTCGCTTTAATTTTACATTTTTATTTAATGTTTTGGCTCCTTTACAGGAAACATGGTCACAGAAAACTCTCATCCTCTCAGTCTTCTCTCTCTTCTCAGTCAGAAATATATTCGTAAAAGTAGTTTCAATTTAATAAAGATTACCTTAAGTTCCCTAGTGGTTTAATAACCTTTATTGAAATAGCCAATTAAACTTTCATATAAAAGTTTAAAGGTCAACTATAAGTCAAGATCCAAAGTTAACATTTACAAACATTAATAAAACAATCTAACACCTTAACAAAATAAATCTTCAGATTTTAATTCTTTGTTCATTACGAAGCAATTAAGAAGTTTTTAATGCGAAAAGTTAGAATTCATAGAAAAATTATACAAGTTTGCCAACAATCTGTCTTGTTTGGTTATAATCTTCGTTAATTGAATTTTGGAGGAAAAAAATAAGAAATATATTTTCGTAACATTAGCCTCTTCAATTTCAGAGTTATTTTTATCATTTGTATCAGAATTTCAATTTGTTTGTCAACAGGTACGTTATCAATGCCATTCTACACGGATTACGTTCTAAAAGGGTACTGGCATTTAGGGCCTTTGCTCTGTGACCTCTGGCTTTCAGTGGACTACACGGTTTGTCTCGTGTCCCAATACACAGTCCTGCTCATCACAATAGATCGATTCTGTAGTGTGAAAATAGCAGCCCGATACCGAGCTTGGAGAACCAAGAATAGAGTCATTTGGATGGTCACAGTCACCTGGATAATCCCTGCTTTACTATTCTTTACTACAATTTTCGGCTGGGAACATTTTGTCGGATATCGAGACTTGCAAGAAGGAGAATGTGCCGTACAGTTTCTAAAAGATCCAATCTTCAATACCGCTCTGATTATAGGATATTACTGGACCACCCTTTTTGTCTTGATTGCGCTGTACGCCGGCATTTTTAAAACTGCTTATGATATGCAAAAGAAAAGTGAAGCTAAACAGAGGAAGATGCAGTCTATGGTGGCTTTGAGTGCTGGTGTGATGTCAGGTATGGCGGGAAGAGCTGCGGGTATGTCTGGACTTTCTAAAGCAACTATAACAAGTGAAGATCAGTTGAAAGTATCTGAATCTGTCCGCAAAGACTCTGCTTCCAAAGGAGCTCTAGCTGCCCCTTTGCTCAATTTGGGAGGCTCAACTGACTCAAATTCTAGCCAAAAGTCTTCAGCTCACAAAAGCAGTGCCACAGTTACAGGAACCTCTACTACTGTCGAATCAGATGGAGAAAAGAAAGAAGATCAAGTAGAAGCTGAACGTTCAAGTAGTCCAGCATTTGATTCAGATGAAGAAAGCACCACTCAAACCAATGTGAAAAAACGTCCCTCAGTAGCCAATTTGGTGATGCAAACCGGAGCTCTGCAACTTTTGAACAATATGCGTTTGAATGGCGGAATGCTTATCAAAACTGATGTTAAACAGTCACCTCTAATGAAACATGATGTTGATAAACCAAAAACCTCGCTGTCCCAGATTTCGGAGAAGAGCTTACTTGATACAGACAACCCCGACACATCACAGAGTAATGATCACACCCCGGCTCCCACTGTACCTGCGTCAAACACCAGTTTCATGTCGCCAATGTCTTCTGGTATAGCAACACCATCAGAAAACAGAGAAGTATCGACTACTATCGCTCAGAGAATCATTCCTCCACCTTCGGAATTCCGATGCAGTCCTGCTGCATCTGAAAGTCCTCCGTCAGTCTCTGAGTCTTCCCGAACAAGAACTGTCAGAGTAGTCAAAGGTGATGGGACTTCTTATGACATACTAGTCGGCATGGATGGAGCTGATCTGAGATACATGGATGAGAGCTCAGTTATATTGGCCTCGCCTACTTACGAAAGTCCGCCGTCTTCCGTCACCTTCCCAACGGCAACTGAGCCGTCTTCACCTCCCAACATGAACTCCACAGTCACCAACACCTCACTCCTCCAAGCTGCACTCATCCGAGCCACAGCCGAAGCCCAAGGACCCAAAACCAGTGTCTCCCCTCCCCAAACTATAAAAGTAAACACCGAAGTAAGTTTAACTTCAGGAGAGAAACCAAAACCAGTAATAACCTTAGTATCTTCAACTTCCAACAACAACGAGCCCCAAGTGAAGCAAAACGAAAACAAAGTGTCCCCAATGAAATTGAATCCAGCAATAAGCCCCGCGGTTGAGAATAGCGACGTATCGAGCACCGCAGTAACTGGGTCAGGCCGCGGCGACTCCAAGAAAGAGTTTGTAAAAAACATCGGAAAAAAATTAAAAGTTAAACGTTCGAAGCGGGACGGTTTGTTCCCGAGCATCGGCCGGCAGAAGTCTAAATCGGAAAATAGAGCTCGTAAAGCGTTCAGAACCATTTCGTTTATATTGGGTGCCTTCCTCGTGTGTTGGACGCCTTATCATATCCTGGCGTTGGTGGAGGGGTTCTGCACCGACCCGCCGTGCATCAACAAGCATTTGTACATGTTTTCGTACTTTTTATGTTACGCGAACAGCCCTATCAATCCGTTCTGTTACGCGCTCGCTAACCAGCAGTTCAAGAAGACCTTCACCCGGCTCCTGCGAGGCGACTTCCACATCACCTAGTCCATGTATGTTGGACACAGAAATGCGTGAGTTCGCGGCATTTAGTGTTCGCCTTATACACGCACAATGTTTATGTCTAGTCAATATAACTTACGACAATACAAACAAAATAATGGACTTTATAAAGCTTTTGGTGTAGATAGTGTGTGTTAAATGTACGTAGTTTACTTATCATTGTGTATTTATGTGTATAACAATAGGTATTTTAATGTAAATAGTATTAAAAAATATCATTATTGTGTATAAATATGTGATTCTATCCTTGTTTTCCTTCAATCGTTCAGAACTGACAATAAAATGTTATAAAGTTAATGTAAATAGTTCGTAATTCAAATTAAGTCTCTTCATATTTCTAGTCGTTATTTATTAAATATTTGTAATTAGAATTGTAATTAGAACGTTTACGGTTAATATAGTTACGACAGTGGAGACGTTAAATTAGAAATAACTACTAAAGTTCTTGTTAAGATTCATTATTAACTAGTCTCATTTTTATACGTTGTTCAAGTTGATTAAAGAAGTTCAATCTGATAGTCAAGTCACCTGAAATAGAAGTTACCTTAAAATCAATGTGTTGGAAACTTTTATGTTTCGTTGAACTTTCAACCAATAACTACGCTTAAAAGCTTTCAGCGTTGAGCCCTAGCTTAAAGTTTTTCTGCGTCAAACTTATAGTCAATTAACTAATTAATTAATGATATTTTACATTAATAATTTCTTTGGAAAAATTCTAATTCGTTACGGGCCTAAGTTAAATCTTATTTATGCTTTTTATTATCTCTCAAGTTACTCATGTTGAGTTAACGAATAATCATAAAGTAAGTAAGTAAGTGTTGTTAAGGTAAGTTAAGATACTCCTTATTTCGTAGTTAAATTTAACTTGTACCATTTAATACGTTTTAGTAAAATAATTTTTCATTACGCTTAAGTTAGTAAATAAGTAATATAGTTTAAGATTTTTGATACATTTTTGATTCCTTGATTTTGAGCTTCTGTTCCGACATTACAATTGTTTGAATGTGTGTATACGTATTACAAATTATACGTATGTGTGTACAAAAATGTGTTTTGTTTTTTTATACTCATAATTACAATTAAGTTGTGTTGATTTTTATTAGTCTTGTTTATTTAATCTTTTTAATTACAAAAAACACTCAATAATTTTAAATAGAATAGTTTTATATATTTAGTTTTTTCATGAGTTTGAAGTTATTAATTCAATCTTATTTTTCATTATTTAGAAATTTTAAATAAATTTCAATTGTATAATTATATTAGTGTTTCTCCTTAGAGTCTCGGGACAAGCCCGGTCTTTTTGAGAGGCATACGGTATACCGTATACCGTATATACCGTTACCGGTATACCGTTGGATCTATAGATCCAACTTGTACTTGAAGTTGTTTAATGTTTACTATTATTTTTACTGTACTGTTATTATTAGATTGAAATGTCACACGGCAGTGGCATGAGAATGTAAACGTGCCACCTTTAGTTAATCGTGCTACCCTTTACCTACATTTTAAATAGCTATAGAAAAAGCATTACCCTTAAATAAGTTACTCAATAAAATAATGAAAGACAAAAGTGAAATAATATTAGTTTGTTATATTATTACTAAATTAGTAAATTTTTAGAAATAATAATATCATCAAAATATTAATTAGAAATGATAGCTTAGTACAAAACTTACATTTTTGTATTTAATAATATATTTTATGTATTCCATTGGAATAGTGAAACTTTCACTTGACAAATAAGAATGTGTAACTGACATTTTATTGTGACAACAATATCCTACTTAATTTAATTAGTAAGGTTCTAGATAATACAATAATTGCGCCAAAATGGTATTATTAAATTCTTGTATAACATAAGAATTAATGTTTTTAAGTAAAATCTTATACCTGTATTAGATAATAATATATAGATAGATACTATGTTAAACATGCTTTTATACTATGTATGATGTGAATATATCGACGGGTCCTACGTATACTGGTGCAACTACATTTTCGCAACTTTACACGAGAGCGATCTAAACGTTCTAATGGTTGTAACTTTAACATTACTAAACATACATATTTGAAATTTTAAAATGTTATACTTGAATATTTTTGGAAAAAGACTGCATTCATAATTTTTAAATATTTTTCGTACTTTAGAAAATAGCTTCACTTGCATTCACGTTGAATGTTTTCCTTAAAATGTTACAACGCGTATACTGGTGTAAGTGGCACTTATACCAGTTTACACCGTTCTTTTTTTCATTTAAATTTAACTTAATTAAATAATAAATCATTACTGAAAATATTGTTTGCTGTTTATTGATTAATACGGAAGCTAGTAATATTCACAATTTTTATTTTTTGTTCAATTTTTAACACTTGCTTCAGTTTACATAGTTCTGCAGACTACTTGTACCAGTTATCCATGTTCATACTCATATTTTCATAGTTAAATTAATCAAAAATATTCAGAAATCAAATTGCTCCTAATAATTTTCACGTACAAATCAAAGAATAAACATCGTATAAAACTAAAACAATATTATGTTTGAGTCTCATAAGAACTCTAGTTAATCTTATTACCTACTCGTATTGGGTAGTATTCATAAATTCAGTTAGATTTATTACACAATAAGTTAAGTAAAGGCTTATTTTAAGTAGTGTTTAAAATAAGTATGTGCACGCGCCTGCCAAGACCGAGGTCCCGGGTTCAATTCCTGGCTCGAGCGAAAACATGTTTCCTACTTATCAAACACGGCTCGAGTGAGAGCAAGCTTGGTGATTATGCCTAATCCTCCTCACTGTACTAATATCAATAAGACGAGAGGCTTTTGTCCAGCAGTGGGACATTACAGGCTAATACTTTACTTTACTTTTAAAGTAATTAGTGACTTGATTATGTCACAAAAAAAACTAATTCTCACACAGAGTGAATGCTATCACCCTCGCTCTGCGCGTGGCCAACGACAAGAAATCTATGAGTGATATTAACTAAATTTCCAAGCAGAGTCCATTTCCATTTCCATGAGGTATTTTTTTTGTTTTCTGAAGGTTGAAAGTAACTATAGTTTTATCATCCTTAGACGTTTGTCTATTTTTAGGGTTCCGTACCCAAAGGGTAAAAACGGGACCCTATTACTAAGACTTCGCTGTCCGTCCGTCCGTCTGTCACCAGGCTGTATCTCACGAACGGTGATAGCTAGACAGTTTAAATTTTTACAGATGATGTATTTCTATTGCCGCTATAAGAACAAATACAAAAAATAAAATAAAACAAATATTCAAGGGGGGCTCCCATACGAGAAACGTGATTTTTTACCGTTTTTTAAAGTACGAAACCCTCCGTGCGCGATTCCGGCTCGAACTTGGCCGCTTTTTTAGCTCCCAAGCTGTATTTTTTTCTTAATGCCATCTGTACGATTTTGTAAGAATCGAATGCGTGAAAATATTCACACTTATCTTTTTGTGGGATGTGGAATGAGAGATTAAAATGTTTTGTGACGATTTGACGACTCTTTATTGCCGCAGCGTTTTATCCCTGCAATCGTTTTATCCCTGGTAAAAATTAAACATTTGTCAAAAGGCACAAAGTGACAAAAGTCTATGACCAATCTAAATAGATTTTGCTCGTTTCTTTTCTAGTGTAATGAGACTTAAAGTGTGGGAACATCTTTACATAAGAGCAAACATTTTTTTGGCAGACTGGGGTATCTTTACTGGGTGAATTGAATGTTTTCCCCTTTGATAACCTTCTACTATCCCTAAACCTTGTCCAAAGCCGTATTTACAAAATTAAAATTGATATACAAGGTATTTAGCAACATGACTATTTGCAGTTACACCAGTATTGTACGTGCGCGCGGTGACGTTCGCCGCACGCATACTGGTGTAACGATCACTTGCGCTCGAGCGCCGCGCAGATCGCAACTACGTACACTGGTGCAAGTGACTTACACCAGTGTTCACAGTTCTTTACCGAAAAATAGTGTTACTTGCACCAGTTTACATTTTTTTTTCTCCGAAACTATATGATTTTTTAAATATTTTTTTTCAGAATATAAAAGTATGGCTTATTTATGTACAAATTATGCAAAAAAAATGGTTTAGGTATTTTGCTGGTTGCACCAGTATACGTAGGACCCGTCGATATATACCTATCATAATTATATAAAATTGTTATATACCTGTATTTTATAAAGCTTATTTCTTTTAATATCGACATTTAATTTGAATATTACGAGGTAGTATTGTTACAATTAATTTTGAAATATATATATTAAGAGTAGATAAAAAATATATATTACAATGAACAAATATGAAGGTTTTAAATTGTTATATACTGCTGCCTTTTTAATTTAAGTGTTTTCCAATTTATTCATATTATTGTTGTTACTATTTGTACATTGTCAAAATATAATTTTCACCAAACTATACTCTGTTAATTAAAGTTTCATGCAACATAATTCCCTATTAACCGTAATATCCCCTATTTCTGTAAACTAGAGCCGAAACTGCGTTAAGCGGGTGCTCGCGCGTTTTCATACAAAAGTGAACCGTCGCGTGCGCCCACTTAACGCATTTTCGGTCATGAAAATCCCAGAATTCTCCTGAAACTGTGATCGGCTTAGCCGTCTATTCGGCCTCTTTACAACCGACTAATTGGTTAGGGTACGTTTCCATTGAAACGGGGCGGAGCTTGGCGGAACTCCATCCACAAATCAAAACACATGAAATTGTCAAACAACACGTTGACATTGTCAAAATCTTTACGTAATTCGTCGTGATTGGTCGATTCAGCTCTGCACTACACCGCTCCGCTATATTGGAAACGCACCCTTAGTCAGTCACAGTCATTGTTGTAACTTATTTGTTTTGTTGTATTTTGCCGACTTGTCGTTTTCTATGACTATAGTTGAAATATTTATGTTGTAATATTATACTATATGCATAACATATATGACTATATATCAAGTTATAATTACCTGTAGAATAACCTACTCTCGCCTTAGTACAGTGTCAATAAATATATGAAATACTCTTTTAATATATAATAATAAATGTAAATAGGCTTTGTACTGTATGTTAGAATAAAAGGTTCGTCAAAAAATATTATTAATAAATGAAATAGTAAATGTAGTTTGGAGTTTTATTTTGGCTTCTCACAAATGTTTATTAAAATGAAGAAAATGTTTGTATATTTGTATCTCAAATGTAAAAAAATAATAGATAGGTGAAACCTCCTCACTGTACTGATATCTTCAGTGAGACGAGAGGCCTTTGCTCAACAGTGGGACATTACAGGCTAATACTTTACTACTACTTTGCAACGCAACTCCTAACCGACCTTTCAATAGTCAATAGAAGATATTATCAATTTCATATTTCGATAATCTTGCCTAAATTATGAAGCGGTTAAAATGCTTGTAAGAAATAAGAAACGAATCTAAGGAGAATCTACGCAAAGGATTGCGTGCTCAACGATTCAAATCAAAGCCTTTGGTGAACTAAATACTTTATCAGACTCAAACAGAGTTTCTTTCGTTTTATTGAAACAATTCACAGCTTTTTGTTCAATTATATTTGAATATTTAACTTAGTTTATAAAATATCTTTAGTACTACAAAGGGCGTACGATAACAAAAAATAATTATTAAAGGCCCTTATCATAAACGGTTACTAGCAGCATTTTAGCTATCAAATGCTTTGTCCCTTTCTGACATACGCTATTTTCCAAAGAGCAAAAGAGACAAAACACTCACTAACAGTGTTTTAGTTAGAAAGTGTTTATGTATAAGGCAGAATATGTACAAACCTATCGATAATCAATCAAAGACAGGATAGTTATAATTCGTCCCCTGTGAATGCCGTGACTGGCTCCATTAGACATGGCGGTACCGATTTAGACGAAGGTCGCTCCCGTGAAGGCCACAACTTCAACTTTCGCGATTTATTTCAAATTACAAGTCTTCTGATGACATTATACAGAATAAATGGTTTCTATGTTCGGTAGTACAAATTATATATCAAGGATAGGGTTCGTTGCCATTAAAGCTTAGCTGTACGGCGTTCGATCAACCAATCCAACGCTTTGAAATTGTCAAACATGGCATTGACATTGCTAAAATATTTTCTTAATTCGTAGAATGAACTCCACTTCGCTTACATGAAATGGAAATGCATCTTTACAAGTGATTACAGGAGGCGGCAGCAATCACTACCCATCGGCTTTTTATGGATATTCGACTAGATTCAATTTTGTAAAGCATTAACTTTGTCATATTACCGATGTAGCTAGTTTTCCAGTTGTTGTATAATTGCGACAAACCTGAAAGGTCGATGGGTAATGACATCAGTTGGAAACTCTATGTTCAAATTATTTCTATTAATAGAATTGCAAATTATACGAAACAGTCTTTGTATAATGGTTTCATTATAATTATAATGGTTTCATTGTACTGTTGCTAAAACCCAGAACTGTGTTAAAGTTCTATAGCGTCGATGGTAATTAGCGAGTTTTCAAAAAAGTGTTCTGCAACTGATTTTTGAACGTCTTCACCGTCGAGTTGATTGCTGATTCAGCACATCTCAACGTTTTCCTTATTATGTACATAAAATAAATGAATAGGTACACCCGTTAGACCCAAACTAAGCCCTAAGCTTGTACTACTATTATGGAATCTAAGTAACTGATACTACTACATCTGTATATGAATATGCAATTGAAACCCAGACGTCATCGTCGCCAGCAATTATACCTGCACATATTTACAGTACAGAATTCAAACCCGAAATCTTGAACACAGCATCTCACAAATCTCTGTGCCTATAGGCTAGTCCAAAATGGCAACAAATAAGAGTTACCTATCCATTTTAATCAAACAACACGTCATTTTATAGAATAGAGAGAGGGCAGTAGACATGGCAGTCCTATTCGCTTACCATCGCATTGAATATCCTGAGATAGTTGTCATACAGAAGTACAATCACGCTCACAACACAATGTAATGACGGAAGCGCGAAGTTACGAGCTTTAAGCGGTTGAGGTCACGAGAGTCCAGTGAAACTTGCACGTGGTTAAAAGTTAAACCTAAACGTAGTGAAAAGAATTTATTATACTACTGAATTATATAATGCAACACTGGTAAAATGTAATCTATTATATAAAAATAAGTCGGGTTTTCCTCCCTGACGCTATAACTCCAGAACGCACGAACCGATTTCCACGGTTTTGCATTCGTTGGAAAGGTCTCCGCCTCCGTGAGGTTTATAGCAAAGAAAATTCAGCGCTGCGGGTGAAACCGCGGGGCACAGCTAGTTTCATATAAAATTTGTATAATGCCAAATGTTGCATCCTAATAGAATATTCATCATATTAGAATAGTCTTAATTCTAATATTTTATCAGACAAAAATTGACACATTAGCAAGCAGATAAAAAATACTCTTAACTTTACAAGCAAGCAGATACCAAAAAGCCATTGTACAATTTAATCAACAAGTGTACCAATTCATTCCACGTTACATCTCCCGACTTGGACCAAACAATAACCGTTGTCAACTCAAACAATAGAGTGAAGGGTGGCAACGGTATTGTAGTAGACGCCTACCTCGCAATTTGTTTACTTGCATTGTATTGTCGCGAATAGATCACTTGCTAAGTATGTCAGTGTATTTACTGAAACGGGTTGTAAACGCCAAACTATTCTATACTTTGCGACAACCACAATTATGTGAAAGGTACGGTACATGTGTACAAGGAAGAGCGAAGTACTAACTGCGTTCTCTATTTTATGTAGTCAGATGTTATATTGAACTATACATGTATACATGCATGTGCTTCTTCGTCAATCATCTGGACGCTGCGTAAGTACGTTACCAAAGACAATTCCTTTAGGAATCATGAAAAACCAAGTGTAATGGTAAGAGTGGAATTAAATCTTTAAACCTTTTTCCTTTGGAAATGGCACTGGTTAAGGATGGATAATCGGACATATCAGTTCATTATGAAACTCTAACGGCTCTTTTAAGTAAAGCTTTTCCAATCGCCCTGCTACGTGGTGTGTGTGTGTGTGTGAAAAACCCGGGTATGTTGAAAAACAAAAGAACATCCGTACGCGAGGACGGCTGCGCACTAATGCGGAGCGTAGCCAGTCGCCCAAAAACTCTTCCATGCCTATCTATCAAAACTGAAAAAAAACGCCTCTTTTAAACTTTTAAGATTCTTTTAAGATAAAAGATTAATAAGAATCTCCCACGCCAATCTTAGCTCCACACTTTGAAGTACCTTACTTAAACCTGAACATTTCATCTTGATCTATCCATGCGTTTATCCGTAAAAGGGTAGCAAAAAGGTTAACACCAAAATAAACATTTAAGTGGCTCTATTTTTTTAACCTTATCTTATCGGATTATTCAGCTGTGTTCACTCCACTGATTTCATTCCAAGGTGAACCTTAGCTGATTTGATTTGAAAACGGTTCGAATCCTTACGGTATTGGAGTTGGTTTCATACTTACTTTTAACAAAATTTAATCTAAATATAGCACACACAGTATTAGCCATTAATGTCCAACTGCTGAGCAAAGGCCTCTTATCTCACTGAAGATATCATAATATATCTTATTATCAGTACAGTGAGGAGGATTAGGCTTAATCACCACGCTTGCCAACTGCGCGTTGGTGATTTACAATCCAAGCCATGTTGGCTAAGAAGGAAACATGTTTTCGCTCGACCCGGGAATTGAACCCGGGACTTCAGTCTTGGCAGACGAGTGTAATTGCCACTAGACCACCGAGGCGTCGAGGTTTATACAGGATTATTGGTAATTAGACCGGATCCTTTTAAGGGGTGGTAGGGGATGCCATTTGCAATAATATGACTGTACATTGTGATATCCGGAAATGAATAATTTTTGTGATATTATTGTTTCTGTTTTTTTTTTAGAAAATCCTGTTTTATTACTTTAAAATTCAATAAAAAAAAAAGTTATCAACCGATTTCAATTCTGTTTGCAGTTTTAGAGAAACCATGGTACAGCTCTTAATAATAAACAATAATATCGTACTAAAGTGGATCCATCCAAAAACTAGAGGCTGTTTCATAAATTTTATTTAATAATTTGTGTAACATGCTGGACAAAAATCATTATTTTCTCTACAAAAACGATAGGAAATTAAGTCTGCATTTTATTTAAAAAACATCTACAGATCTTTAGCTAGTCAACGAGGTAAAAAAGTTGGCACTTTATTACACAGTTGCAGAAATAATGCGATTACAAAAGACTCAGGTAGAGACAATCCGAGAAAGGGTTTTAGATAAAGGTATCCATGAGAAGGTAATTATGGAAGAAATACTTTCTTAAGGTAACCTAATTTCTTTTGAAGAAATAAAAGAGTAGAATTTTGTTATTAGTCTGTATTTATTATTTTTACAATTCGTTCTCAAAATGTGAGCCCCCATTTTGAATGCAGAGACGCATACGTCTGCGTAAATTGCTTTTAACAACACTTGTCTTTAAATTAATTTTCATTTTTTCTGCTGCATTTATTATGCGCCGTTTCAGTTCTTCGATGGTTGCCACAGGTCCAGGAGTATCGTCGTACACCAAGCTTTTCATGTGACCCCATACGTAATAGTCGACGGGAGTCAAGTCGGGACTTCTGGCCGGCCACGGAATGGGTCTTCCTCTGCCAATCCACTTATTGGGATACTGACGATTGAGCCACTCACGGACGCTCAAACTAAAATGTGCAGGGCAACCATCATGTTGGTAAATCATGTTTCTGCGGGTTTCAAGGGGTACTTCACTGAGTAGCTCATAAAGTTCGTTTCTCAAAAAAAACTCATACGCTTCACCATTGAGATTGTTGGGCAGGAAGAAAGGGCCGATCAATTCATTCTTAATAATGCCCATCCACACATTAACGGAAAACCTTCTTTGTGATCCTTGTAATCTTTTCTTGTTTGAGTTACCGTCATCTTTCGGGGCCCAATAATGGATATTATGATAATTTGATATTCCATCCTGATCAAATTTGGATTCGTCGGTCCATAAGATTTTTAATAAAAAATTGGCATCTTCCATGTCGGTGTTTAACATGAATCTGCAAAATTCGACTCTACGTGCAGGATCTCCGTCTTGGTTAACTTGTACCGGAGTCAAATGATACGGGTAGAGTCTTGAGCTGTGCACTGTGTTCCATACTTTCCATTGCGACATGCCAAGACGTCGTGCAATGATGTTTGTTGAAGTCGTCGGATCTTGCTCAAACATGCGAATTATCTGTTCCTCTTCACCCGAATGATAAATACGAGGTCGTCCAGCATCACTTTGTCGTCTTTGAACTCGACCAGTTTCTCGTAGTCGCCGGTACACTCCGTCAAATACACTCACATGGGGTAAACGGCGCTGTGGAAATCGAGACTGATACTCCGTTCGAGCATGTGTAGCGACGCCATTGGCAAAACCATAGCAAAACAGTATGTCCGCATACTCTTCGTTTGTGAACTCTCGAAGACGAGGTAGATGGTCGTGGGATTCCGCAGCCATGATCAGATCCTTTAGTAAAAGCCAAGTCGTCGGCTAAGCAATCAATAAAAAAGTCCAGTTCACTAGCCGAATCACAGAAAAGAAGGTCCACAAGTCCAATAACGTTATCAAGGTCGAAATTTTATCGTAATAAAGGGTTGCAAAAGAGCGTCTAAACAGTACGATGCGCTTGAGCAAACTGGGTTCTCGTTGCTCGTTCAACAAACACAAGCGAGAGGGAGACGGCGCATTCAGGATACCTTTGTCTAAAACCCTTTCTCGGATTGTCTCTACCTGAGTCTTTTGTAATCGCATTATTTCTGCAACTGTGTAATAAAGTGCCAACTTTTTTACCTCGTTGACTAGCTAAAGATCTGTTGATGTTTTTTAAATAAAATGCAGACTTAATTTCCTATCGTTTTTGTAGAGAAAATAATGATTTTTGTCAAGCATGTTACACAAATTATTAAATAAAATTTATGAAACAGCTTCTAGTTTTTGGATGGATCCACTTTAGTACGATATTATTGTTTATTATTAAGAGCTGTACCATGGTTTCTCTAAAACTGCAAACAGAATTGAAATCAGTTGATAACTTTTTTTTTTATTGAATTTTAAAGTAATAAAACTGGATTTTCTAAAAAAAAAACAGAAACAATAATATCACAAAAATTATTAATTTCCGGATATCACAATGTACAGTCATATTGTTGCAAATGGCATCGCCTACCACCCCTTAAAAGGATCCGGTCTAATTACCAATAATCCTGTATAAGTAGTTGTATTTATTAATCTAAAGAGGATTTTATACTAACGTTGTTTTGTAACATTGATATTCATTTAGTGTTTAAATATTTATCAAATGCATATGTAATTGCATTGCGAAACATAGCTTATTAAAATTAATTATTAATAGTTTAAATTAAAATTTAACGTATCAAAATTGTATAATTTCACGACGTAAATTGAATTGCAGAATGTAATTATATTAAGGTTGAAATTAGTACGTTAATTTTATGCCGTACTTGGACACACTTGGACACGTCTATTAAATCGATAGTTAACCAATTGACGTATTTTTTCATATATTACACATACATACATATAATCACATGGCAAAATCATTCATTAAATCTCTACTAAGGAATCATTTGACGTCTCTGAGTACAGCGGTTAGTATTAATGTGTGATTATGTCGGTCTGTTCTTTTGTTTATACATTAACGATACTCAATAATGCATATCCGTCCACGACCTACTTGAAAAATACTCTTTACATTGTCATTCAACACATTGGTTCAGGAAAATGTTTGCTGATTCAATGCAAAAATTACTCGCGTTTTTAACAATCGAAACGAAAAAGCAACTACCACCGTTTTAAAATATTTGTAGCGACCATCTGTGCTACAGCCAGTTATTGCTTCTACAAAATATTGAAGAACTTTTTACGAGAACTTTTTACTCAAAAAACTAATGTAAGCAACTGCATAGTAATTGAACGTTGTTCGACATAGAAACACATTCGGAAAACCACCCTATGTCGGGGTATTAAGATTCAACCAACATCAAATCGATCCAACATAAGAGGCAATACTGAAGTTGCAGTTATGCTAATCGATTTTCGATTTTATCGCTTTAAGTTAAGGTTGTGTCGAGGTAAAAGCTTGTTGTATTATGGCTGCAATTAGCGTTCCAGCCTTCATTCCGTTAATACGAGCGAGTGCTTCGGTTGTATAGAAATTCGAATTACACCGATGATTTTCAGTTACATAGGTTTGTGAAAGGTTTAGAATAAAACGAAATAGGTACTGTTAATTGAAAGCTAGTTACCTAATTAAATAAAGGTTTTATTTCACGCACGTCCGACGTCTAATTGAAATAACTACGAGACACCGTAGCAACCGCTACGGTCGCGTAGCAAAATTCGTAGCCAACAGGCTACGCCGCATAATTTTATTTCATAGCATAATTATCCGACAGAATCAAAAATTCATTGAGCTTTTAGAGTTTTAGAAACTAATTTAATGCTCATTTTCATATGGAAGTTGAAGAAGAAGAAGATATTAAAGTTATTGCAAATATATTCTGTCTAGACATAAACACATTTTTCTATGATTACTTTTACTTAAAGTATTATTATGCACCTTGATTGAGACGTGTGAATTTAATGCGAGTAATAAATTATCATAATGCGAGGTGTGCAGCGTCAATAAATGTTTTTTGAAGCCGTGTTCATACATATTCGAGGTGAGGCGGCTGTGGGACGATTATGGTAATAATGCTATTAAATTGCAAATATCCTTCAAGGTAGTGATTTATAAGTGCAACTTTTGCGTAAGGTTGTCATATTTTGTATGCGTTTTATTTTTATATTGATTATATTAATGTTATTAAAATATATCATTAAATTATATTATTTATTTGACACTTACTTACGAAATAAATTAATCACAAATTAGAACTTTAATTATTCGTTTTAAAATAGCTAAAGCTAGTGCACACTTTGCCACTCTTGCATAAAATATAATCATAGCATGGCAATTATCAGAAATTAGGCATAATCCCACGCTTACCTGCGGGTAATCTTAAAACCGAGCAATAATTGATATGTAAAAAAGTAAAAGATTGAGGACCTTAATCATAATCTCTTATTATATAAAACAGCATTTTAATTATTTTACTATTACTATTAATCTTACGTAAGTTCCCATTAGAACAAAATAGCATTTTAGTTATCAATAGGTTTGTCTCTTTCCGACGTACACTATTTTCCAATGAACAAAAGAGACTACACACTTTTAAACATGTTTTAGTTAGAGCGTGATTTTATGAATTTATGGTGAGTATACAAAAATAAATAATAGCCAGTCTTGTCCAATTTGCCAGCCCTGTCGATATGACGGGAAGCTGCCTGGCATCAGGTTTGTTTTTTAATCCCAGTTCAGCTTCCCCAAGGAATGATTATCCTACTTGTTTTACAAAAACAGTCTTGTAAGCGTGATTTTATGAGCTCTCTTTTGCTATCAAAACTTTACCTTAGATCCGATCATTGAGAGAGTTTTTTATAAATTCATTTTTTCTTGTAGAACATTTGCAAGTCTAAAGGCATGATCACACGGCGCAATGCGTTGCGTTGCAGTAAGCCCCGCGGCAACGATATACAAAATCCACTTCCAAATACAAAATGTAATACAACAAAGAATACTCGCCAAAAGTATTAAAGCTAAAATCAGTACAATACAAGCCGTGAACAAATGCAGCAATAGTTATGAAACAATGTCTGCTCAGCGAGCAATGAATTAAACCAGTACCGTCTGACTACTCAAACGAATCGTTGGAAGATGTAAACTGTAGCTTAATGTTTTATATTAAAAGCTATAACAGACTTAACTGCTTTCAGTGGCTAAATTTATATGAATATGTATAATAGGTATAATATTTGTATTTCTGTGTCTGTGTATGAACTGGGGTACCCATAGCCTATATCTAAATGCTCATTGTGATTGTAAAGTAACGTACCGTATAGACCATCGGAGGCCTTAAGGCGGTGTAAAGACTCCGACACCATGGTTGGATATTAACACATTGCATTTTTCTTGCGAGAATTAAAATGTGGACTAAATTGGTCGATTTTCCGAAAATGAAGACTATTCCTTTTGGAGAAGAAAAATGTTTTGTGATTTCATTAAATTCTTACCCCATCCCTGAACCCTTTTCATGGGTTGTTTTTGTTTGAAAAATCAGTCACTATGGTTTGAATTTTAACTCTTAGCAGAAAAATAGAATACACTCGAACTAACTTACCGACTATCTCAGATAGCTGATCATGTTTCGGCATTGTTGTAGATGTGAGCGATGTAACACGACGCGATGTGACGCGATGTAAAGCTTCCAATACTTCATGCGACGTGGGTTATGGCATCTGTGAGCGGACACCGTGTAATCGGTCTCTAGACTGATCGATAGACAGATCCAGAAGTTGTAAAATCCATTTACATAACAGTGAAATCCGCTAACTTATTAATCACGAAATCACAGAAAATATAGGCGCTAGAAGCCTCCAATTTTGCATGGGGGTTCCTTTTATGGCGTAGGTGTTGGCTAAGAAGGGATTTTGCGAATTTGAACCCCTAACAGGGTATTTTCAATTAAATTGTCAATCGCCAAACCAAATCTAGCCAAACCCGACACGTTCCAATACAACAAATTATATTTAAAAGCTCGTATACACGAATTTGGAAGCAAAGTGCAAGTTTGCACTTAATATAACAATATTTCAACAACAAAATAGCGTCAAATACAATATAGTACCGAAACGGCTTCTGTGTTGCCATTTCGTCATTTTTATAACGTCCATTGTTCCCGCAGCGTCATTCATTCGCGAACTCATTAGTGGAATGTTCAAACGTTTTGTTTGCCTTTTTATGCCTTTTGTCCCGTTCCCTCTTTATTACTTTGTTATTTTTTATCTCGCTTCATTCTGTACCATTTACAATACGTAACGGTTGTAAATTAATAATAATGTAATCGCTTGAAATAGACTTCAAATAAGGTTTTTGTGAGAAATAAACTCTGTTTGTAAATACATTGAACTATTTTGCAAGCAAAAACGTTCATATACCGAAGCATTATCGGAGTCGCTTCAAAAACGATGATAACACTCGTATGCACACAAACATAAAAACACACAAATTGAGAACCTCCTCCTTTTAAGGTCGGTTAATAAGCCGACAAGCTATAAAATGTAAAAGTCTAAATCGTCGTGAAGATTGTAAATGAGTGTATCGGGAGCATTCTAACAAGATAGAGACGGCGGTAAACATTTTTCCAATACTTGCTATGACGGAAGCGTGACAGATTACGGCAGGGTCACAGTGAAAATAAATGCAGTAGGGTTATATAAGGCATATTAAAACCTTTTTATGAAAAGAATGTGGAGTTGGTAACTCAGTTTGCTATTAATTTCACTTTCTCAACAATAAAAAATGTAAACAAAAACGAATTAACCCGTTTTACAGCAGTTATACTCCACAACTAAAAATGTCACGTCAAAAACCATAATTTTTAGCGACGTTTAAGTGTATGAAAGCTATTCTAGAGCCTCCTTCAGTTGGTATCCACGTGTTCACATAAGTCTCTTAAAACACTGACCTATGGCATCGTATTACCTTGGTACTAGAACATGAAACGTATTAATAAAGTGCTTAAAAATCGTAAAGAAGCGCTCGTGCGAACAACATCTTACAACCGCCTAAAACTACAACATTACATCAAACAAGTATAACTTGTACGCTAGGCCCCCGAAACCCAATCTTAAAGCGGATGCATACATAATCTTTGAGCACACAAATGGCCGAAACCCACCACAAACAATATGCGGATATAACAATGTTTGCCGCAACAGTTTGGGGAGAATTTCTTGCTTATCCTACTGCGATAGTTTAACTAATAATAATACAATAATATATCCGGACAAATTCACACACGGTTAATTAGACCCAAAGAAAGCTCTAAGCTTAATAATATGGAATGTAACTCACTGATACTACTACATTTACATACACAAATACTATATACGACTATACAATTGACACCCAGACGTCGTCGTCAACAACTATTCACATAGTGTTGACTCCTAGTGCGAATCGAACCTGCAACCCCGGACATAGTAGCCGCTCTCACTGCCACTGTACCAACGGGCCTGTCGTAATAAAACCTACTGCTTCAGTTGTTTTTTGCGCTGTGTCAAAGATGTTCAAACTGCGGTTCACCTTATCGGGTCAGAGTTATTGAGCGTGTAAATGAAAATGTTGCTACATTGCTCCAAGACCTATCGATATCGTAGAGTAGGTATTTGGCTTCAAAAATATGACATTACTTTCTTACGTATTCAAGTATTCTATTTACGTAATGTTTTCCTCCTCAGTGTACTGATATCTTCAGTAAGAGGAAAAGCGTTTGCTCAACACTGTGACAGAGATTCAAGTAAGTAGGTTGGTCAGTGACCTACCCATATTACTATTTGATTAATACTTTACTATTTATTTAAAGGCTTCTGATTTCAGTCCATAGGAAGCAAAAAGTCCCCGTTAAAAATTAAATTTCTTTCATACATAGGTATTTTATCTACTTAATATGTGTTTAAATGATTGTGTCAACAAGGGATTTCAGCCCTCAAAGGTTCTCAGAGTCTCTAAATGTTTGTTTGTACAGTTATATAATCAATTGAAATCTTTGTCGTATTTGTGTATGTAAAATGTATAAGTATCAGTTAGTTTCTATAAAACAAGCTTAGAGCTTAGCTTGGCTTTAATTAACCGCGTGTGAATTAGTCCGGGTTTAAGTAATTACTTCGCCTAATTAAACGCCAAGGTGGTCTAGTGGTATATGCGCTCACCTGCCAAGACTGAGGTCCCAGGTTCTATTCCCAGGTCGAGTGAAAACATGCTTCCTACTTTTCAAACATGGCTCGAGTTTGAAATCACCAACCCGCATTTGGCAAGCCTGGTGATTATACCTAATCCTCCTCACTGTACTGATAACTTCAGTGAGATGAGAGGCCTTTGCCTAGCAGTGGGACATTACAGGTTAATACTTACTACTAAGTAATTACTTACGGCATAATTAATTCTTTAAAGTATAACCCTTATTAGGCTTAGTAAACAAATTGTATATTAAAGATGATTTAATTATGATTACGTAGCAGACATTGAGCATTCTGAGTATCTCTGTCTAGATAACGAAGACTTACACCATGTTATCTAATACACATGTACCGTTGGCAACAACAATGTCTAACGGTGTCTCAAGTTTAAGCGGATTCTGCGAAATTAAACCACGTTTATATGTTATCTGAAGTTTCAGCTCACTGGAGATATAATGAATATTGGACAGTTGGATACTAGAACGAAATAATAAGGAACTAAAAAAACATTAGTATATAAAGCCCATAATTTCCCACTGCTGGACAAAGACCTAAGGCATCTCACTGAAAGTATCAGTACAGTAAGAAGGAAAACTAAAGTAATACACTACACCTCTTCTAATTCTGAAAGTTCTGTGTGTCTGAAAAGTATCTATAAACGTAATTTTAGTACAAAGCTACGAAACCTGGTCACTATTTCAGATTAAACTACGTTACAACCTACGTGACAGGTAGGTCTACTGTGACCACTATCTGTCTATTAAGCCGCTTACGGGACCAATGTACTCAGAGTCGGTTAAGCCTAACACAGGTATGATTAAAATGTACCTACTGCTTCAAATAGAGGCACTAAGCCACGGACGAGCGAACCAATAACGAACTAGACCATAAAACAGACGCACACATAGATGCGCGCTACAAGCGTTTCGAAATATGTCGAACAAATGCCAACGGGGATTTGCTACGAAAACGTATAAGGAGGCGTCTTTCTATATGTGCGCAGTTTTCGTAGCACATTTTTCGTAGCAAATTTTTCGTAGAGCTTTTTTGTAGCAAGTCTTTTGTAGCAATTTTGTCGTAGCATTACGTTCGTTTTCGTCATTTGCCTTCTAGGTGTTTATTATGTACCTGTATATAAATCGCGTGTGTGCCTTTTTATACATTGCATGGTCGTGGTTTAGTTTGATACAACGATTTTAGCTCAATTAATGCAACTTTAAAGTTTATTTTATTTTCTATTCCTCTTCTGCAAACCCTCCACCTAACACAGAAGAAACTTGTATTCTCATACTGTTTTGTGTTATTTGCATAATTTTGCAATAACGCCTGAACTACGGTCACAGAATGTTTTGAATTTCACGAATTATATGAGGAACATGCGTGAACAAACAAACATAACGTATTAGAGCTACTTTTATTTATGAACTGAGTATACTGCGCAATACTGGTGAATATTTTTGTCAATTTATCGCTTGTTGCAAATCATATTGTTGTGGTATATAAATGGCTGGGGGTAATCCCATTTCCTTTAATGTGAACTTCATTACCATAACCACCAAGATGTCAACAAGCTTTTTGATTTTCTTGAATATTGATGCTAAAGCGTGATAAAAGTAAGTTGTTTTGTAACATTACAATATTTAAACGGTATTAAACTGGACTGCCAACGTGCACTGCACGGCGAACGGGTTAATTTAAGCCATGCCTTAAGTTAAAATGTTTGATATTTAAAAATGTCGAACAAAAGATATTTCGCAGTATGAAAGATTCGGGATAAAGTTTCCGATGGATCCTCTTTGCCGGGTAGTATTTTGGAATCAATCACGTAGCCCCATTAATCGCACCACAATGCTACTTTTAGATCGAGCGAGTTTACAAGCTGTAAGTTTAATAGATCGCGAGCGAGCTAGCTAATAATCTTACGTGTGAAGCTTGATAGCCGACAAGCGGATCCGAATTGCAACCTACACGATATGGACCAAGAGCCCGCGAACCCCAGACCTTCGTTATTTTATAAAAGCTGAAAGTTTGTCAGCGCATGCTCCCAACACAAGGTAAGAACGATGGACTATTATGAAGTTTGGGTTATCGTGGCTTTGGCAGGTATACGGTACTAAAGGTCAATGGTCGAAAACACCAAGTTGGCCATCGATTTCGATATCACCGTCGAAGGGTGACTTGTACAACTCCTCAAGAGCTTTCAAATGACATAGGTCATGTCACTGTTGAGCATTAGGATCAGCGTCCATGGCATAGGCTAACTCCAATCTTCGGTGGTCGAAAACACCAAGTTGGCCGTCGATTTCGATGTCACCGTCAAAGGGTGACTTGTACAACTTGTCAAGAGCTTTCAAATGACATAGGTTATGTCACTTAGGATCTGCGTCCATAGCATAGGTCAACTCCAATCTTCAATGGTCGAAAACACCAAGTTGGCCGTCGATTTCGATATCACCGTCAAAGGGTGACTTGTACAACTTGTCAAGAGCTTTCAAATGATATAGGTCATATCACTGTTGAGCATTAGGATCAGCGTCCATAGCATAGGTCAACTCCAATCTTCAATGGTCGAAAACACCAAGTTGGCCGTCGATTTCGATATCACCGTCAAAGGGTGACTTGTACAATTCTTCAAGAGCTTTCAAATGACATATGTCATGTCACAAATCACACTTTATTATTTGATGAATTTAGATCGGTATTTTACACACCTTTAGTACCGTTTACCTGCCAAAGCCACGGTAACCCAAACTTCATAATAGTCCATCGTTCTTACCTGGTGTTGGGAGCATGCGCTGACAAACTTTCAGCTTTTATAAAATAACGAAGGTCTGGGGTTCACGGGCTCTAGGTCTAATATTTGTTCAGGATGTTTAATTGAACACAAGTAAGATACTACAGTCCATTAATAGCGCTGCCTGGAGTAGTGTACGCTGGTCAGCACATGCTGAGCCTTCTCCATTAGCTAATTTTAAGATATTCTGAAATTTTTGCCCTTGTACTTTAAGTTTAAAGCAATAAATGATTTTTTATTTAATTTTATTTCTTCTTAAAATAATTGTAATGATTTTCACATAATACAAGCTTCCTTCTGCAGAAGAAAAAATTAAATGCCTTACTCCTAAAAATATCATTAACAACATATTTAAATTCAAGACACTTCACAATATCAGCTGCTATAATATCTTTGAAACATTAACATCGACACCCCAAAAGCAGACAAAGCGAAAAGGTACAGACAGTGACAACACTCACACGTATAACGAACTGACTAACTGACAGATAAGAACAGTTGAAAATACGCACAACTCAAGTGTGGGAAGTGACGAAGATATTTATTATATCGAAGGGTAATTCATTATGTGAATAGAACCTGTTTATATATTTCCTGCATTTCAAGATTGAGTCTCTGTCAAACATAGTTGTAGAATATTTAAATAAACAGCGTAATATCCATAAAAAGTTCTTTCTTCCTTTTTTATACGTAAAAGTAAATAAAAGAACTAAAAGATCAACAAAAGCAAATGTTGAATAATATAAAAATATTGTATGATTTTATCGATGGTTAATTGTCACATTACTCGGCCGTTCACTGAATCGCGTTCCATTGAACTTGCCAGCATAAGATCAGGTAAAACTACATTCCTTCCATCCTTGTTACCTTCAACTATCTCTTAGTAAGTAATGAGGAATCAATAGTTATCGCGTGCGGTATATAATCATCATCAGATCATATTCCGTGATTGTACGCACTTTGATACAAATTTCAGTATTTATATCTATTTCATGATTGAAGAGTGAAGAAATAAAGGTGAGCATTTCTATTACTGAACTAAACAATAAATAAATAATTAGATGGCTGTATGAAGTGGTAATTACAGAGTTGTGAAGTCCACATACATTTGTGATATATACACACACATACACATAATTATATATGCGTGTGATTGTCATTTTGAAACAAAAGAAAGACTATGCTTTTGTTCAAAACTTATAACTTAAAAGCTCACTAAAGACATGTAATCTATACTTACAAAACAAAATACAGCGGAGTTTTTTATTTATTATTGTCTACTGATGTTCTTCCGATTAGATGGTGCGTTCAAAAGAACCGCTTGGAGTCAAAACTGGATAATTTTTTTTAACTTTACTCAGTTTTAACGACGGAGCCTTAAAATCACCGTCGATGCACCGCAGATTAGAATTACTCTTTGTATTAGAATACTACTTTCTACTACTTGCTACCCTTCAATTTCCACAGAAAATAG
Source organism: Cyclophora punctaria (assembly GCA_951394245.1). NCBI lineage: Eukaryota > Metazoa > Arthropoda > Insecta > Lepidoptera > Geometridae > Cyclophora > Cyclophora punctaria. The sequence continues at coordinate 9,973,549 of OX596175.1, forward strand.
TTAAACTAAAGTTGCCCTAAAGAATCGTGCCTTAAATAACTTCCCAATATACCAAAAGAAAGCAATTATTGCTAATTAAGGCCCAGACACGTTCGTCTCCACTATGCATGAGCAAATTGGTAATTAACAGCTTAGAGCTCATTTTAATTTATATGGAACCTTCCTCAAGGTAAGCCTTATTTAACGAGCTTTCCAAAAAAATCATTATTTATTATAGTCTGACGCCAATTGGAAAAAGAACTCTATATATATCTCTATTATATACTAAAAATAACTCTTCGTCTCTTTTTTATTATATACTAAATAATAAAGATGATTTGATGAAAGTTTTTTGTTTGTTTGTTAATAAAAATATACATACTTTTTCAATTAAAATCAATCATAAAGCAAAACCAAATTGTTCTGCGCCATTGTAATCCAATTACCTAAGGGTCACCCTCAAAATGTGGTTATTTACATAAACGGCCAGCATTAACAATTAGAACCCTAATTACCACAACACACGTCCATTAAAAGAGACCAAATCATAACGCAATTCATTTCGTAAAATAACATCGGTAAGGTAACTTCGTAAAGGTTCCCCGTACACAGGATGTAACTAACTCAATAATAAGCGACACACGAAATTTGTTTGTTACCCATTGCTTGGTTAGCCGCTACATTATTCTATTAAGCGAACCCTAGCCGGTAATGGATGCCTATAAACTCAAAGTAACAAACATAGTTGTTACTTTATTGATGGTAGTTTGATTTTAGAATCGAGTTACGGTGATACGAGTATGTTGTCATTGGTCGGTACATAGTGAAGCTTTTATTTTATCAAAGACAATTTAGAGCGAATTCACTATCGCCTTTAAAGTCGCCTATTGAATGCTTGTTGGCTAGTCCTTTACACTGTCAGTTTAATAGTTAGTAGATAGTGAGTACGGATCGGAGAAACGGAGAAATGTTAACCAATAGGGTGGCATACAATTTCCGCTCACAGTGTTATGTGCAATCCTATTGGTTAACATTTCTCCGTTTCTCCGCTCCGCAGCCTCTCTCCTCTGCAATGGACACCCACCCGGCATAGCGGCGCATTTTTATAGAAGCGGTGCAGAGGTCAACCAACCGATCACAAAACATTGTAATTGACGCTTCGCGTTTATGGGAATGTACACTAAGCCTAAAACAAATTTCATATAATTGAGGCTTATGGTATTAAATCCGATATTATCTTACCTATTATAAAACGAAGTGTCTGAAAGCTGTCTGTCTGGATGTGATTGAAATTCTTTGATTTTTTTTAAACTACTTGACTACTTAAAATTGCACAGGAATGGGTACAGCACGGATAAAACCGTGCTGCTAGTAAACAGATATTAAACAGTTATATCAAACAAGCTTTACTCTGAGGTTCCATCCGTGACTACTATAATATCGGCACAATTGAATATACACATAGTATTTTTAGAAATTTAATTCATCAATACCCGTAAAAAGTTTAACATTTTTAACACAAAAGTGCGTCGACGAATGTAATAATAAAACAAAACGTGAAATGGTTTTCTTTTTGTTTCCGCTTCCTTTGTAGTGCAAAGACCGTTGCCTACAATGTATTTGAAAAGCTAATACCGTTGCCAACATTGAAAACAATAAAACAATTGTATTTTATAACTACTTACAAATCATTGGAATTCAATAAAAACCGGTCTGTATACGCTTTAAATACATTGGTATTGTTAAGCAACGTGCAGCTCGACCCCTACTTGGATAGGTGGCCGACAGTGACATTTCTATCTGAGAGGTACCTAGCTTTGGAGAGCACGTTAAATTATCGATCCAGATTGATCATTAGACCATGTTGAAGGCCTTGAGGTGGTCTAAAAATTCAGATTCCAGAGTTCTCCACTGACGTACTCAAACTTATAATATACTTTTTTAAGGAAACCAGGTTTGAGTTGACTGTTAAAGCTCACAAGTCAATATGAATACTTATTAGCACGTGATCCGTGCTTCGGAGGTCACGTTAAGCCGTCGGTCCCGGTTACTTTCTACGGATAGTAGTCGTTACTTGAGCCATGTCACACCAGGATTGGTCAGGTGGACCATCCACTCGATGAAGAAGAAGAAGCATGTGATAAATCACTGATTCATGTACTTAGCAAGTTGTTACAGCAGTTAGTTTCTAAACTTGGAACTTTCCATGAGTTAACCTTGTTAACTAAGTAAATAATTAATCCCAATTAAAATTAATCAACATAAATAATTTTTGTTATAAGTTTATCATCTTTCTATTACAAAAACAAAGTAAGTATCTTAAAAATAACTAACTTACTTATCAAAATCCGTTACAAAATATAATAATGAGACTGTTTCTCACGGTAACATTGAAAATGGCCAAATTTGAAACAATTTAAGATTAGGAAGGAAGATAATTGAATAAAGGCCTCGCTTTAACAAACGTTACTTAATTAAAAGGCATCAAAAGGGACTTTTCAAATTTTTATTACCATTATAAATATTTAGTGGCTGTGATTAACTCGGACGGTTGTTCTAAATATAAAAAGACTAGCAGCGCCCCACGGTTTCACCCACGTTTTACCCGTTCCCGTGGGAATTTCAGGATGAAACCTTTAACCTTCCCGTTGAATGTAGCTATCCATTACAAAAAGATTTTTTCAAATTGGACCAGTCGTTCTTAAGATTAGCGCGTTCAAACAAACAAACAAACTCTGCAGCTTTATAATGTTAGTTAAGATACATAGGCATTTTATATTTAAAATATAAAAAGATACAGAGGTATTCTATATAATAATATGATAAAAAGTCGTGTAGTTACACCATTTATAACTCGAGATCGGCTCGGCCGATTTTAATGATTATTTTTTTATATTGGTCAGGAATAGGATAATAAGTACAAAAATACTAAATTCCCACGGGAACGGGTGCGCTGCGGGTGAAACCGCGGGGCACAGCCAGTTTAAAATATAAAAAACACAAATAGCATTCTATGTATATTATTATGTGAATTGTAAATAGATGACGCCTCGGTGGTCTAGTGGTATATACATAAGCCTGCCAAGGCCGGGGTCCCGGGTTAAATTCCAGGGTCGAGCGAAAACTTTGATGTCAATAGTATCAAGTACCATGCACCCATAAGAAACATGACATTACAACGTAACGTAGCGATGGTGGTTTCCATTTAGTTATTAGCAAAGATATAGTATCAGTTGTCTTTCTTGAAAAGTCTTCTATGACCGTACTCTAACGTTTATCAACCTTAAATAGAGTAGAAATACTGCCGAGACTTTTAAAAATCTATAGTAATTTAATAATGACGTACCAACAGCAACCTCAACACACACACATAAAGCAAATCCAGTTTTGTAGATGTCTCGTTTCTCCAGCCATTCGTTATTAGGATAAGCTTTTTATTCCCGGATTTATCCCGTTGTTTACCCCCGTTACCCGCATATTGACCCGCGCTCGTCCGAGTCTCACGACCTTGCAATGCCTTTGATTTTATATATGGATTTCGCTTTTTAGCCCTGAATTACCTGAATATCTTTTTAAGGTATTTTAAAACATGTGATTCGGTTTTATTTCTTGCTTATGGATAAACTTGTTAATTTAAAAAACTAAACGTTAGAAACGGTATACGATTGTCAAGGAATCACTGTAACAATTTTTTTTGTGCTAAACAGCCACATTTAACAACAAGATTATACGTGTATATAGGCTATTATTCATCCCAAATTCCTACAGGAACGGGCGCAACGCAAGTACAGCTACAGGGCGCTGCTTGTGTAATATGATGCACTAGCCATGCCCTGCGTTGTACCCGTTCCCGCGGGAATTTCGGGATAAAATGTATTCTTTATATATGTTATTCTGATGTATAACCTATATAACTGTAAAATTTAATCCAAATCCGTTAAGTAGTTTTTGCGTGAATGAGTAACAAATATACATCCATACATCCATCCTCACAAACTTTCGCATTAATAATATTAGTAGGAAGTAGGATAAACTTATCTTTAATTTTCTTTACTTTATGTACTGGACAAAGTTAAAGCGTCAGTGAGGACATCAAATGTCAAAACAGTAACGACGTCACCAACGTTGATACTTAATAAAACCTTGATCTCAACCCCTGATCGAGAAGTAATTAGCGCACATGATACCCTTGTTTCATAATAAACTTTAAATACTCGAGAAGCTCCTAAGGATTATTTTTCCCTACTATCGAGGCAAATATCTCATTCCTTCCTAATGGAAAGCCTAATGAGGGCAGGTATGTGACATAGAAAACAAGAATAGGGTGTGGTACAACGAGCAAAGGATAAAGTAGAAGAATCTAATAGTTTTGATTATATGAGTAAAATAGCGATGCCCCGGGGGTTTTATCCACATTGTGCCCTTGAGGTTTTTGGGATAAAAAATAGCCTTAAACCTTCCCCTTGAATGTGTTTATCAATGCCAAAAAATATATTCCATTCGGATTAGTAGTTTCTGAGATTTACGCGTTCAAACAAATAATATAACAAACCTTTGTGTGAATTTGTCCAGGTATGTTTATTATTTCTCAAGAATAGCCTAATAAATATAGATAATATAATAAATTCTTAAAACAGAAGCAAGCAGAAGAAGCTGCAAGTTACAACTAGTCTATAAATATTTGTAAAAACAAACAAAAATACATTTGAAAAGGGCAAAACGAAATAAAAGAAGGAAAGAGAAAATTTAATTACCGGCATTGCGGAACTTTCATCCTTTGACATCTTCGGTCGGTCGCCTTTTATTTATTCTCCTACAGCATTGTTCGACGGCTATTTGCTTATACTTGTTTTGACCAATTAATTAGACGAGATGATAAATACTTGGCCAAAACACTTGAGAATTACATCGTATAATTGGAGAGAGTGTAAGACTTTATTTTGGTGCAGTCTTGAATATACTAAGTACATGTAAATGATGAATTATACCCATATCATCATCATTCAATTGTTTGTAATGTAAGAGAATATATTTTTAAACTATCTAATAGCGATTTGTACACATTATTACCGTATTACGTGGATTGCACCACCAACCCAATCCACTCGAGATATCGAGAAATTAAAATAAGTATTTTTACTTGTTAAAACAATCTTCTGTGCTGCGCAAAACCCGTAGTAATATGAAGAATATCTATTCTATCCATGTTAATTATCTAATAATTATATCATTTCAATATAATATCATGATTTTTGTTATGTAATTAACCTATTAATTAATGTTGTATCATAATTAACAAAAAAGAAAAGGCAACGAGCTTTAATATCGTTAAATTGAGCAATAAGATGCGAGGGGAGAATTTAATAGATCAAGAGTCACACATGTCAAATTACTTACCTTTGTTTTTGAAGTAATCATCTTACGACTTGTAAACTCGCTGAATCGGCGCTTTTACAACATAGATAAATAGAGATGTATAGTCGTTTTTTTACACAAGTACCCTTGTAGATGTAATAATTATAGACACAGATGTTTGTGTTAGTAACCATCAGTACAATCGGCAAAACCATTATTTATTTTCATTTGACTTATCTCACTGCGAATAATCATCGAATGACTATTCTCCGTTTACTCAAATCTACCATGCCGTCGGTACTTCTACGACAATTTTGACAGGACTGATGTGGACCATGATGAACACTAAGACAATGTGCATGTGCAGTTATCTTCTTCTTCATCAAGTGGATGGTCAGCCTGACCAATCCTGGTGTCAGAGTTATTGAGCCGCCAAAGGCCTCTGACATGGCTCATGTAACGACTACTATCCGTAGAAAGTAACCGGGACCGACGGCTTAACATGCCCTCCGAAGCACGGAATCATCTCACTTTTCGGGCAAGCAGGTGATTCAGCCTGCAATGCCTCTAGGGCGCTCGTAACATAAAAATTCTATAGATAACTTATTACATAACATGTTATAACAAATAAAAAATAACAAAAGCGATGTTTCATATTAACTCCCTACAAGAAGAAGAACCCCTACAAAAATATACATAAACGAGTCACATAACATATTTCATACCAATGCATGTACTCAATGTGCCACAGACCCAGGACCTAATGTGATTGTTCGGCGCACTATGCAAGTCTGATAAGCTACACTGCTCACTCCAACTAATATGCTTAAGCTTGCCTATATAGTCTTAGGTAATCGCGCTCTTTTAAGTATATGAAGTGAGCTCGAGCGTGAACCATTTATTTTAAGACTTGGAGGTTAGATGTACACTTTTTCAGAATCTTTACAAACCGTTTCATAGTTGATAAGCCTAAAATTTACTAGCTGTTTCATACGGCTCCTGAAATAGTTTTTAATGAAAAATAGTGTATTTCTCAAAGTCTAATTTAAATTTATGCCAAATGAATCTAAATCTGTTAAGCGTGAAGGGTTAAAGACAGAGTTATTTTCACATTTTAATTATAACTAAGAACCTATTTTGGGGTTAATTTCTTACGCTAAGAGAAGTCTATTAAATCGACACCTACAACTCATAAAATCACTTTTGGAAGCATTTGACGTTCGTAATACGTGCGTTACATAATAAACACACTCCTAAGCGTACTTCAAAAACATAGATAAATATTTTAATAAGTTTTATTGAAAGTAGCTCAAAATAATACATTTTATATAAAATTGAAACGTGTCACAATTGATATGTTAACAACTGTTACTAGAAGGCTTTCACAATATGAGAGCATATTTCATAGAAAAATGTTTTTAACAAGCTTTTATTTGCTTTCTTTGTCAAACATTATTCTCAAACCAAAATGTATTCAAAATCGATTATTAATTATTACACACACAGACAAACACTGAAACAAGGAATACTATATAGAATCTTGTAAAAAACACAAACAGAACAGAAAATGCTCTTACTTTAACTAAAGTTACCTTTAAGTAAGTAATCTTGGTTACATTTTCATATACGAACTTAACTTTTAGAAAGGTTAAACAGTAAGAATATTCCACTGACGAAGTAACTACTTGGGACGAAAATATGCTAAGCACAGACCTACCTAAAGCCTTTAACTGTCGCACTCAGAGACTTCCATTAAAACGACATTTATATGATTGACGTTTTCATATATTACATGTCAAAATCACTCATTAATCATCTATTAAAGCACATGATGTCTATACCCGCGTTAGCTGATAAACTATATTTTCTATATCATTTCTTACTTGGACCAAAGTTTTAAGGTATATTTGTTAATGAAGCATTGTGTAATCTAATTGTCAATGACCTGTAGCTACTTTTATGAGGATCATCTTTGATTTCTTTTGTTAAGAAGCTTAAGTCGTTGGAGAAGGATTCTTTATCGTACATGTCTCTAAGGTCAATAGTTTGATAAGACTTGAAGGAAGTTCTCCACGAGCTCTGTGGCGGCGGCGGTGGCGGAGGCTTATTCGGCCGCACAATCGGGCGTCGCTCATAGACCGACCCTTCTCTACTAGGTTGAACACAAGAGTTCGTATCAATGCAACTAATGGATGAGAAACTATGAAACTTTTCCGTCGTTATACCTCGATATTTGTCAACGCAGGATATATCACTCAACATGTCAACTCGCTTCTGCAACTCAGTAACAGTACGCTGCGACATCTCAAACTTTGCTTGCAGATCCAATACATCTGACTTCATGTCCACTAAATTCTTTAATAGACATGTGATGTAAATATGGTTCGCGTTCAAAGGAAAATCGTCCCAATTGGTCGGCACAAACGAAGGCAAGTGATCCGGACTAGTTACCTTCAAAAGGGTTATAATATCTTCTAAACTCTTCTTAGACTTGTGACGTTTGTAGTGGTCCATCAGGTGCCTCTTGTTGATCACTTCGTACAGTAATATTCTAGCAATGAAGATGTCTTCTTTGGAAAAACGACTCTTGCAGATGCTGATGGTGGTGGCGTCATCCATTTCAGTAAGCGACTGCTGAATGTACGCCAGGAGTTCGTTCACGATGATTCTAGTGTTCATTATTTAAAATAAACTTTATAGAACCCAAGAAATCTTCTCTAAAGAGACGTCCGCGTGTGAGTGCGTAGGTCAACTGAATTATGTGAGGAGTTGAATAATAAAATATTGACATGTTTTGTTTTTGTTTATGTAAATATAGTAAACAACTTATTTACATTCAACTAGACTAAAATACAAACATCAAACAAAAAGTCCAAAAGTCAGTCCGAAAATTAGCGACTTTATAAATAAACGCGGTGTAACCAAAACACTGTTATACTGTGTCTCTTTTGCTCTTCGGAAAATTGCGTATGTCAGAAAGTGACAGACCATTAAAAGTTAAACTGTTCTTAATACGAATTTATTGATAGGGCTCGAAGTGTCGCATGAGTCATACACAGTGTACTACGGTATTCAGCCTTACACATACTATAAGTCATGAACTTTTGTATCTCTCTAGTTTGAGGAAAAGGAATCGATTAAACAAAACTCCATTAATTGGTTTGCAAACACCGGTCGTGAGATCAATTGTGTATTGGAAACTAATTCATAAAACAAGATAAAACTACACTAGTAGATATAATTTTCATTATAACTTCTAGGTAAAAGCTGTATATAAAATACTAGCAGCGCCCTACGGTTTTACTCACGTTGTGCCCGTTCCCGTAATAATTTCGGGATGAAAAGTAGCCTTAAGTTTCCTCTTGAATTAAGCTTTCCAATACAAAAATAATTATTCGAATCAGATTTATAGTTCTTGAGATAAGCGCGTTCAAACAAACAAACTCTTTAGCTTATTATATTAGTATAGATTGGTTTTAATAGGAATTAGTAGGTAAAGGAAACTACCGTTATAATGGTCAAAATGCTAATTCACTATCTCTCAGACTTATCACATAACTTACGGAAGGTACACGTTTCAGTTTCGTTCAGATAATTGGAAATGTTGCCCGCATAGTAATTTAATATTATGCTCAAGGTTACACATACCTGTAGAGGTATGAGGGTACATTCTGATCGCAAATTGATAAGTCCAAAACGGTATATAACCCATACGTTGGTTACGAGTCCGAATTAATGTGCTATATAATATGTGCTATAATGTGCTAGTTTGAAGTCATAGCTTTTTACGTTAAAAAGGTTCTTTAAAGCCAAAACTGATTTAATATATATTTAACTTTCCCTTTAAATCCATTTTAATAATAAACTCATCATAGATCATCGTTACTCTTATACAGGATGGCTTTATAGACATATTCCTTAGGAAAAGATCTACGTATCTATTGTAGTTTCAGACTTGCCCATATAAATTCGCAGGAACCAACATGCAACGACCGCAACAGTATCAATAATACGGTAGTCTCACCTTATCAAGATCAATGGACAAGTCGAGTGTAAAAAGGACGTTTGTCAAGTTTGGCGACAGCATTAGACATATGACTTAAATGAAATTCGGTCATAAGCTTCCAAAAATGACAAACGAACATCCCTTTATTTTTCACAGAGAAACCATTGAAATTGATACTTAACTACATAATTGAAATAATTTTTCATATATTAAATGTCAAAATCATACATGTAGGGCCTTATTCATAAACGCTTACTAGCACCATTTTAGCTATCAAATGGTTTGTCCCTTTCTGACATACGATATTTTCTAAAGAGCAAAAGAGACAAAACACTCACTCACAGTGTTTTAGTTAGAGAGCATTTATGAATAAGGCAGTAAATGTTTACTAAGGAATCGTTTGACGTCTATAAATATGGGCCTAAGGACTTTTTAAACATACACAATTTTGAAAAAATCAAAAATACACAATTGAAACACAATTCCAATTACAATATTAGCATACCTAAATTAGTTCGCGTATTCGTACCTAGATATTCAATATTCATTCGCTGTACATAACTAAACTATCTTACACGTGTGACATGTCACGTTAAATCCAATTTACCAAACCATTGGTCTGCATTGCTTAATTACTAATTGAAATCCCGAAGGATTTATAACAGGTGTTGGGGATTTCGATCTATGTAAGTAATGAACCCGGTTTTGCACGCAATGATTTCAATCTAGTAGGAATTCTTTGTGAATAATTTTCCTTTAAAATCTTTCAAAGATTTTTTATCTGTGTTTATCTTACTAATATAAATGTGAAATTTGGTGAGGATGGGTGTATGTATGTTTGTTACTCTTTCCCGCAAAAACTACTGAACGGGTTTGGATGAAAATTTACAGTAATATAGGTTAGATATCGGAATAACACATGACACATTTTATCCCGAAATTCCCGCGGGAACAGCGTGGACGAAATCGTGGGGCGAGGCAAGTATTTTTATATTAGTTAAACAGGTTTACTTTCATGTCTTTCTGATGGTGGTAGAGTCACGATTTTTGGGCTTCTCCACTTTTGGAGATATTTTGATTCCGATTAAGTTTATGTTTAAAATCAATGTAGTGAGTCAAAGACTACAGTTTCTAATATCACTCAGTGAATCAGGGGATAGAGTTGTAACGAATGCTGCTCAGCGGTATGAAGACACACAACAAAGTTTAACTTTACTTTTGAAAAAACAGGAAAACTTTTCTTTATTATATTGTACAGGTAAAAACGCAAGTGTAACAGAAAGTATCCAGGTCGGGTGTATAAAAAGTTCAATATTTGTTCCCTGCAAACATGTGGGTGTCAAACGAAAATTGCAAAAGTAAAATATTTGCGAAGCAAACTATTTACAGCGCTTCTCTCTAGTGGCTTGTTAAAATTAATTAAAATTTTATGTTGCAAAACTCCTTTCTATGAGTTTACTTTTTTGTAGTGCTACTGCAGTTTAGTACTAGCAGTTCCCCACGGTTTTACACGCGTTGTGCCCGTTCCCTTAGTAATTTCGGGATGAAAAATAGCCTATAACGTTTCCGTTGAATATGGCTATCCATAACAAAAATAATTATTCGAATCGGACTGGTAGTTTCTGAGATAAGCGCGTTTAAACAAACAAACTATTCAGCTTTATAATATTAAGTACTATGTTATATAAAATGTAGCTTTTATACATGCTTATTAGGTGGCTATCGCATGGTGTAGATTGGACACACGACACTACGAGATTTTGCATCTCGCTTAAATCTACCGCCTCACCTTTTTCTTATTCACCTATATCGTCCCACAGCTGACCAAAGGTCTCCCACAAATACTTCGAACCCTCCCTCCGCGGTCATGACTCATCAATAAAATATTCATAACATTGTGCTTATTTACATGCAAAACCATTAATTAGACGTAGTGAAAAACTTACATTACAGCATAGTCAAATCCCATACTCCAATGCAACCGTACTCAGTAACAAAGGATTGAATTATAACACAAGTACTCTTTACTTTGCGTCAAAGGGAAATTATCCTACTAACATTTTACTTTGTAACATTTAGTTGCATTAACTTCTTTAGTTTGACATAAATGGATTAATGACTTTTACGTTCCAGTTTAGTGTTGTACAGGCTTGACATTAGTTCTACATTCGACAAAGATTATTGTTACCCGTGACCATCACAAACAGATGATAGTGAAGTATGACAGTTGTATAAATAAAGTAAGTTCGAGGTTAGTGTCCAATCTTAGTATCAAAGTTAACTATCTTGTCTTAAACTTTATAGCGATTGAAACAACCGGGACCGCTTAAGCTTGCCCTCCGAAGATCAACAATTAACGGTAGTAAATAGTGTAGGGTGTCATTCTGAACAAAAATATTTTAAAGAATATATCTCTACTGGCAATCTCAGATAGCAGATCAAGTTTTGACATTGTTTGTAGCTTAATAAATTTTATTTGAGTTTCAATCGCATTTGACACATTTATTTACATACGGCAAATCTTGATTTGTTATCAATTAAGTTCATTGAGACTTGCCGTAGAACGACCTCCAACTTCAGAAGGAATATCGTGAAAACTATACACATCACACAGATTGCATAAGGTGAGGAATCTATACTAATATTATGAAGAGGTAAAGTTTCTAACTCTGTTTGTTTGTTTATAAGGGCTAATCTAAGGAATTACCCGTCTGATTTGAATAATTCTTTTTGCAATGGATAGTCACATTCAACAGAAAGATCATAAGCTATTTTTCATCCCGAAATTCCCACGGGAACGGGCAAAACGCGGGAAAAACCACTGAGCGCTGCGAGTATTTATTAATCATGTTAATAATTGTTCTTGCGTTAAGTAAATATTTGCAAACAATTATGTACAGTGTTTACAAAGCAATATACAAACAAAGGACATTATGAAAGGTTATATTAGCAGTTATGTTCACTCTGCCACGAGTGAATAAATATTTAGATAAATCTGTTGATTGTTCTCTGATTGTATGATAACAACCGCGTATTAATCATCAACTACATATGGCCGGTCGATACTGTTACTACCCATTCTGGATATCACGTTTGTTTCTGAAAGTATTATGAAACATAAGCCTACTGAAAACAAGAGTTATTTCGATTAAGTCCCGTCTAGATTAGCGTTTCCAATGCGTAATAGTTTAAATAGTGTAATTTGTCTGATGTATGGGAGTATAAAGAAGAACAAGTTTAGAAAAGAAGTCATATAGACTTGTATATCTGTTAGACTAAATATTAAAAGTGTTTTTAAAATTAGCTTGTGAATTTAGCGTGCAGTTTTTCGAACGTTTCGGAACGAAAAAAACACCTCTTCTAAGTGGTCTTTTCAATTGAACACTACAATCTCGAGACGCAAGATGATTTTCTAAATAGGAATACAACAATCGTGAATCTTCAGAAACAGTAAATGGATATGAAACTACGTTTACGGATACATTTCGCTTTTAATTTACATATTTACCTGACATTTCGGCTCCTTTACAGGAACCGTGGTAACAGAAGAAAGAGGCCTTTTTGCTCTTCAATAAATCAGTGACTATATCTTCAGTGAGCCTGGAGGCCTTTACCTTATTCATTTCAATAACCTATCATAGACGCAAGAAACTCTGAATCAGCCGTAAGAAAGATTAGGCGTAATCATCGTACTTAACTCCGTCACTGTCTCGTATTATAACATGCAGAGTGAGCCAGCGTGTCATGTAACTGTGATACAGGGTGTTTGTCACTCGAATGAGTCGAGTCCCTCGGCGACGTCTCGGTATAACATTAAGGCGTGTTTACACATACATCACATTAATGGAAACCGGTGGATTTCATTATAAGTTGGGAATTATATGTTGGTTATGTATTTTGGAGACACGAATATCTAATTGTATGTCACTTATTTCATATTTCTTTTAAATCTTTTTGTGCCTTACCTATTCCGTTCCACTGCTGGACTTTCCTTAAGAGCATTAACTGTTCCTTTCTTTCTTTATGTCCCACACTAGTCGCGCCCCGCAGTTTTACCCGCGTTGTACCCGTGCCCGCAGGGATTTCGGGATAAAATGTATCTCATTTGTTATTCTGATGTATAACCTATATTACTGTAAAGTTTCATTCAAATCCGTGCAGGCAGTGTAGTTCCTCTCCTCCAATTCGCTCTATCGTCGAAACTTCCCTCGGACTTCTAAAACTCGCTCGGAATTAATTTAAGTACGAGTCTTAAATAATCATTATTAATGCCACAATTAAAAATAGAAACTATTTACCAATCCATTATTTAAATTTTGACATAAAATGTTGTAACACGTTCGTGAGTTACATACAGTATTTAAGTCACGAAACTAAATTAGTGATCACGAATAATATTATGTCGAATATAATTTACCTTTATAATAAGCTTTTTATTAATATACTTGAATGCAGATGTTGGTATTGATGGAAATGGTATTTTTTATCCGGTTTTTTCAGTTCATAAAGCTAAACTGTGATAGGTTAATGTAGCATATACAAAATTTAAACTATTTAGTAGTTGATGTTTATAGTTTTGGGTTCATAGAGTACCTACTAATACGCGCTGCTATTCATATAATAAGTGCAAAAAGAATGCCAATGTTGTAGTGTCTAATTAAATAAATAAGCTCTTTGGCGATACTGTGTTTCGACATTATCAATTTCAAACACTATATTCATTGACATATACCTTGATAAGCCCGATATTGTAATAAAAGCCCAGTGAAGAGTTAGACAAGACAAGGTATTAGTCAAGGTCGTCTCAATAGGTTTTATAAAGGGCCATAACCTTTACTTAAATGTCAGAACTGGCGATAATAACGCCCCCCATAAGTACCCGCTTCCCTCCGTTAATATTATATACGTTACGTTACATAACTAATTGTTTTAAACTGCTAATTGATAATGAAATAATGGTTTCTTATGTTTGAACGAGCACAACATATTGGCTAATCTTTAACATAATTGTACTGTACGAGTGTGTCACTGAACTCCTACTAAGCGGCTGGACCGATTTGAATGATTTTTTTTGTAGGCGTTTGCGTGGCTCCCTCGATAGATTGTACTCATATTAGCAATATCTATTGGGTCGCGGGTGGCACCACCGCGCGGGATAGCTAGTATAGGTATAAGATTTGTTTTTAACTGTGCTTTAAATGCATTCATATTATTTCACATTTTAACTCGCAAATAGAAAATACTACATTTACGTATTGCATTCGTTACAGTATTATGTTCAATTTGTACAAAAAACTGTATTACATTTTTAAGTACTTAAAACCAACCTCATAAAAAAGAATATTACGTTCTTTTTCTTCGATGGCACCAAGCTTAGGCAATAATGTGTGTAGTATATTTGCATGTTATAACAGCTATAAAATAGTATTTTACGAGGTCGCCTGTACGTTGATGTCAACACAGCGTATTTGCTTAGGGCTCTCATAAATCGGATTTGAGAGGCGCTCCACCGAATATCCCTTACATTGGATTTCAGATGTTTACGAAACCCGATACATTTTGACATCGGCGAGTTTTATTACGATTTAATTGAACTTCACGTCATGTTCGAGAATTCTATTCTGAGATGGTTGACTCTCTTTCCTACGCCAACCGCCTCCAGTTTTCAACACGAAAAATAGGGGGGAACTTTGCTCAGCTGTGGGACGGTGCGGTTACATAAATATGTATAAAAATTTTATGTCTAAAACTGTCTCCCTATCCTAAAGGCGAAGAGCCTTTGAAAGGCGACTTAATATCGATCGGTTACTCAAATTTATCCCAGCACAATAGGACAAAATAAACTAAGTATAACAATAGTATAAATGTATTTTAAGAAAGAACAAAAAGAAAAAATCGTTCAAACCAATACTATTTTTTGAAACGAAAAGAAACATGTACATTGTTTATTCCTAATTATTGAAACCACAGTTGTTCACAAAATACATCAAAGAATCGAGACAAAAGAGCTACGAACAAATGTTTGTAAGTATGTATGACATGCTTTACCTATTTCACTTAATATAATTCACACTATCAACCATACACAGGCAAGGGAATTTATGTTTTATACGACCAGTGTTAAGATAGTTTATTGAATGTGTTTTCGTTGGTGGTTTACTCACGTCTACTACACTTTGGTAAGCTGATTTTACTCTAGACGGTGCAAATTGATACGGTAAATAAAGTTTGAAAGGAACATTTTGAAATGTATTTTGAGTTGTTAAAGTAGTTTATGTTGAATTTTGTAGAGTAAACGAAATTCTAGTCACGTCGGGAACATTTTTCAGAGAGATAAGACAAATAGCCGCCGCTGTTATTAGGGGCGGCAATAAATATAATCCTTTGGATTAATTTATATTTGTACTTGTCTACGACCTTGATTTATCAATAGCTGTATTACGATGTTTATTAATTCTCATTGGCTGCAGTATTATATAAAGATAAGTGTCGTTGATCGCGAAAGAGTTGAGGCTAGCAGCGTTCAATAGAAAGCGACCAACGTAAATGATGTCTGTAGCCGGTTATGTACTTTTAAAGTATGCCGACTCATGGCTAATATGATGTCAACATCAGTATCGCACATATCTCTCAAACTTTGTCTTTATATGTTGCCACTTGTTACCGTAAACGTTATTTTAAAAATATATTTAGCTCTATGTTTATCTATTCTTTGAAAACTAAATAAACAAATGCAAACCGTACAGTTCTATTCCACGTAAAACCGAAAACGACGTATTCAAGAACCATATCAATAGAAGATGTGCTAAAATTGATACGTCCTCACCACCTTCCCAAGTATTGATCAATGTTTCACGGAAACCAGCAAAGGAACCCACGGCTTCGACGAACGGAATACTTCGAACCGATTCATCGCTTTGAACATCGAACATCACACTTCAATACTCATTCGTTAATTACTTTTCTAGTATTTGTTCAGCAACGTTTAAATATTTTGCGCGTAATCAAATGACTTCAAAAGGATTTAAATTTGTAGGGTTTACACCTCGAGGAAAACAGTGTTTGTATTTAGATTGTTTTAGTATAAACACTAGCCGCAACTTGTTTGACCTGCGTTGTGCTCGTTCCCGTGGGAATTTCGGGATAAAATAGCCTTTAACCTTCCTCTTGAATGTAGCTAACTAATACAAAAAATAATTATTTGTACTGAATTGGTAGTTCCCGAGATTAATTAGCCCAAACATATGAACAAAAGTAAAAATCCTGCCTTATTAGTATAAAGTACGGTTTGTTATAGATATAGATTTAAAACTACAATATAGATTAGATACGAAACCATATGAAAGAAATCTCATACGATTTATTTTTATCTATACTATCCCATACTGTCCCACTGCTGGGCAAAGGTCTTCCCCAAACACTGCCAACCGTCCCTATCTTTCGCCTTCTCCCACCAATCTCTATCGAAGTTGATAAGATCGTACGATTTAAAGTAGAAAAAACCTTTTTAACTTTACTGTTTACACGCAAAGTAACTGAACTCAAAACTTTTATTTAAAACTAGCAGCGCCCCGCGGTTTTACACGCGTTGTGCCCGTTCCCGTGGGAATTTCGGGATAAAATGTAGCCTATAGCCTTCCTCGATAAATAGACTATCTAACAGTGAAAGAATTATTCAAATCGGTTCAGTAGTTTCTGAGATTAGCGCGTTTAAACAAACAAACAAACAAACAAACAAACAAAACAAACTCTTCAGCTTTATAATATTACTAGCAGCGCCCCGCGGTATTACCCGCGTTGTTCCCGTTCCCGTGGGAATTTCGGAATGAAAAGTAGCCTATAACCTTCCCGTTGAATGTAGCTATCCATTACAAAAAGAATTTTTCAAATCGGTTCAGTAGTTTCTGAGATTAGCGCGTTTAAACAAACAAACAAACAAACAAACAAACAAACAAACAAACAAAACAAACTCTTCAGCTTTATAATATTAGTATAGATAGTATATAGTATAAATTAAATAGATAACAAAACAAACATAAGCTTAGAGCCTTAGGCTGCGGCTCCATTGAGGCGGAGACGAGCGGAGCTGAGAGGAGACGTGTGGGGATCGACCAATCGTATTACATGAAATCCACATCTCGTCTCCGCTCCGCTTCAATGGAAACAGTCAAGCGGAGACGAGCGGAGCTGAGAGGAGACGTGTGGGGATCGACCAATCGTATTACATGAAATCCACATCTCGTCTCCGCTCCGCTTCAATGGAAACAGTCAAGCGGAGACGAGCGGAGCTGAGAGGAGACGTGTGGGGATCGACCAATCATATATTACGTGAAATCCACATCTCAGCTCCGCTCGTCTCCGCCTCAGTGGAATCACATACCTCTTTTCACAGCTCTGCTCCTCTCAGCTCCGCTCGTCTCCGCCTCAATGGAGCCGCAGCCTAACTAAAACCGCTATGTTTCGTAAAATTACAATAAGCAAAACTGCAAAAACTACAACGCAGGAAAAAATCTTCGACTCCACATACTCCGAATAACTTTGCTTACAAACACTGATTCTTCAAACGAACAAAACGATATACCTGAAACACAGTGGTATACTAATGAACGTGCCGTCTATTATTCGAATCGTCTCGGTAGCGTCCTTTTGTGAGCAAACGTCGCCGGTGAGACGAGATAACAGCCAGCCCGGAAAGTTTATAACTCTATAGCTATATTTTTAATGAATAAAGACAATTTGCAACTCACTGCGCTCGTTCAGTATTCTTGCTGATAAGAATTATTAGAATTAAGTGTTGTGGCAATGGGCTTAGACGACGTTATGTTGTGGAAGGAAGATTAAACCTGTACCTGTATTTTATGCTGACTGAAGATATGTGGAGTGCAATGAGGAGAATGAAAAGTTGTTTAATTTATTTTCACAGTTTTTTAGATATTTTGAAGCTTTTGTTAATTGAGCAATTTTTGAAGTCACAGAATTGTACAGTCTTTGAAATGCCATAATATTTGTCACGTTTACTTTACATTGAGATTGTAATTAGTAAACTCTCTCTCTATTTGTTTGAAACGTGTAGGAATCGCTTTCTATAGAATTTGCCGGTTGTAAAGTCAATAAATATCGAAGCCTTATTTTTTAGATTTGCTATGCATTAGTATACGTAATCATTATCACGGAAGAGCGAAGTACTTACTGACACTTCTCTATTGCTTAATCATTAATCTTCCAGTCCAGTGTAATCAAATAGACATAGATGTATCCATATTTACTAGAAACAATATGGCTCTAACATGTGGTTATATCCCTAAATAACTTCCTACAGAATATACTTGCTATAGTTTCTGCCGTTGACACAACTTCCTCTGAGTTGTCTGTGCGATTAGTTTCGTGTTTGGCTAATTACGTAAGTTTTAAGCATATGTAACCAATATTAATCTGTCTTTTAAGGATCAACCGCATGGCTTTTGGTATTAGAAGTTTAATTAAATTGTTAGCCGTTTCAGTGTTCGACCTTATATACTGGTATGGAGTGATTACATTAGGACTTAAGCGTAATACTATTGAAGAGCTTATTTGAATTACTTTGGTCACCGAATTCACAATGACTGCAACGGACTATGAATGACTGCACTAACTAAATAACAGCTGCAGTCGACCACTATCTACTGCGGTCAGTTACTCGTCCCTAAAATTGGTATTTTTTACATGTAAAAAAAACCCCACTGCTGGGGGCTCTCATCTTACTGAAGATATTAGTACGGTGAGAAAGATTAGACATAATCACCACGCTTTCCTACTGCGGTTTGGTGATCTCAAACCAGAGTCATGTTCAAAAAGTTGGAAACATGTTTTTTTTCGTTCAACCCGAATTGAACCCGGGACCCCAAGGATTTTGGATGAACGTCTCTGAGTAGAGCAGTTAGTTAACTGTCGATTTAATTGCCTGATAATGAAACGTAATAGCGTTATTACGCTTATATTGTTGTTTATGTTTACACTATTACATCTAATACAATATAAATGAAATGTTTGAACGGTAACCTGTTACGTTTCCATTGTGTGTACAATCGTCTATACAAATAATATCAAAACTATTCGACAAACTTCATTACAAAACCAACGAATAGTTAATAATGTGTTTTGGTGGTAACTGTCCTAATAGAGTTATAACTTCATTAAACTGTAATCTGTTTAAAAGTTTTAGTTGAAAATTGGACTTGTTTTTGGTATTTGAATACAGTTAATTGTTGAATTGTATTTACGGAGTGTCATTGGGAGTTTTTGATTATTTTTTAATCGTTCTATCGTTCATTCTTCACATGAAACATTCACAAATTGAGAACCTTATTCAAGTTTCAAAAGTCGGTTAAAGTAAACTATACGAATTAAATTCAGTAATATTAGTTCATTAAAGAAAATATAATTTAACTTCTTTTATTTATGATACAAACACTTTACCTGCGTCCCTAGTCAAAGGCAAATGATTGGGTGTTGACTCGGTTGATATCAGCCAATGAATAACGTTCTAACGCTCATGGCGTAGTTTGTCAAAGCGATATTAGTTAATTACGATTATTAAGTAACGTGCAGCTTGACACCTACTTGGATGGGTGGCATTTCTATCTGAGCGCTACCGTGCTTCGGAGGGCACGTTAAATTGTTGGTCCCGGTTGTTTCAATCGTTAGACCATGTCGGAGGCCTTTATGCGGTCTAAAAACTCCGACACCAGGGTTGGCAACCAACCTACTCGAACTCACTTTACTTTAAGCCAATGAATATAATGCAAATTTAAACCATTTAAACCATTTATTTCTACACCACATAAAATAAAACATGAAAAGAAGCAATACTTAAACTATGAATTAAATACTAAAATATATGTAACTAGCAGCGCCCCGCGGTTTTACCCGCGTTGTGCCCGTTCCCGTGGGAATTTCGGGATAAAATGTAGCCTATAGCCTTCCTCGATAAATAGACTATCTAACAGTGAAAGAATTATTCAAATCGGTTCAGTAGTTTCTGAGATTAGCGCGTTTAAACAAACAAACAAACAAACAAAACAAACTCTTCAGCTTTATAATATTATATTATAAATAATTATAATTATATATTATATATGTAATTAAAACTAAGTACAGTGGCAGTGATGTAGAGGACAGACTCAGTGTACGCTATGGGGTTGTTACACCCCACAGCACTGGTTTTCAGTCTGCCCCATTCTCAACAAGGTTTTACATAGATAATTTTACATACAAATGCGATTGTCACTTATCTTTAGGCAGGTTTTCATACTTAAAGAGATATAGATGAATCATCTATGTATACTAATATTATAAAGAGGTAAAATTTGTAATTTTGTTTGTTTGTATTTTCGAGCTAATCTCAGGAGTTACCGGTCCGATTTAAATAACTCTTTTTGTAATAGATAGCCACATTTGACGCGAAGGTTATAGGTTACTTTTCATCCCGAAATTCCCATGGGGAACGGATACAACGCGGGTAAAACCGCGGGGCACTGCTAGTTGGAAATATAAAGGCAGCACACCGAATATCACAACGTCTTGGTTCCTCGTTTTCGATTCGTGAACTTTCACAAAAGTCTTCATTAGGTTCTGAAGAAAAACCGTGTCGCCAGCAAACAATAGTTAAGGCAGCCTGCAATCAATATAATAACACGAATTTAGAAGTTCACTGCAGCGTCCTTGGCTTTGAACCTTGGGGTCTACATGCGATATCAATATACAAAGCTTTGGTCGTATCGATTCATACTTCATTGTGTTTCGTATTAACTGTTTTACTTTGAAGTATACAAATATGTTGCGTGTATTATTCATTGATGGGTTGTTTGCTGGGTAGTGTGGTTACGGTATATTACATTTTGCGAAAGTTTGGTATTTTATTTGGTTAAATGTATCTAATTGAAACGATATCCTTATTAGTAAATGACAATTGGCAACACTTGTATCGCTGATTATTCCGTAATTCCCAAGGGAACGAGCACAGCGCGGGTAAGTTCGTGGGGCACTTTCTAGTTATGTAATACTAGCCGCGGCCCGCGGTTTCACCCGCGTTGTACCTGTTCCCGCGGGAATTTCGCGATAAAAAGTAGCCTATATTATTTTTCAGGCTCTGGACTAACTGTGTACCAAATTTCATTCAAATCGGTTCAGTAGTTTGAAAACGTGACAGACAGACAGAGAGTTACTTTCACATTTATGATATTAGTTAGGATAGCACTACACATCTTATTCAGTTTTGATAAATCAGTATAATAGTCACCCTCCTTTTCGTAAATGGTATCTACGTGTGACATCAAGCAGGGTAAAAGCTAATTTCCTTCAAAGTTCTTCACTTTTAGTTCCTTATATATACTAGTACTTTCGTAGAATGGATTCAACCAATCAACTTTTTGTTGGGACCACGATCATTCCACATGGAGTAACAAAGGAGTGGAAAAGGTTTTGTTACACTTTGAAATATGTAACCAACTTTTCTCTTTTCCATTTTTATGCGGTTTTTAGTTGTGAGTACGAATTGTTTGGAATTCATAGTATAAAAACCTTTTCATACATATTTCTTATAAAAAACCATTCAGAGCTGTGTTCACAAGTGTCGTACAGTATATTCTTAAGTTGAGAGTTAGTTTTATAGAACTCGCAACAGGCCAGTATGACATCTTTCATACAAATACCAGGCATACAACGTCACGCGACCCGCACCCGATGATGATGCAAAGAGGGAATGTGTCTGACCATAAACTTGATACAAATTTTGTAATTCTACTTCAAATCTCAGTTTCAATACAAAACGTAATAGTTTCAAATAGAATTCGTGAAATCCCGAAGGAATCGTAGCTCGGTGTACGTCCGTGTTTTATCCCAACGTTTTTGTGGAGAAACACGGAAAAAATATATTGAAAATGCTTGACAAATGTGTTAGGAAAACCCACGTTTTTATTAGTTATTTCGGGACGAATAAAATATACGGTATTGTAGTGAATGTCTGTTTTGTACAGATTATATTAGAGATAAAAGAAGATAAAGACTTTGCTATTCTAGAAGATACTAAGTTTCCTCAGTGTGAAAAAGCATCTAAATGTGATATAAATATTTCTACTAAAGAAGTTACAAATGACGAAATGTGTTTTCGGTCTTTTATACCAATATTATTCCAATGAGTCTACGTCAATGTTCAATGGGTTAACGACAGACAGATTATAATAGTTTAAGACTAAGACATAATAATTATTATTATTTTCGAATAAAGAATTAACGTAACCTTTTATACTACTAATAAAATTTCACAAACCCGTTGGCACAGTGGCACGTGAGAGCGCTTACTGTGTCGGGAGTTGCGGGGTCGATTACCGCCCGGAGTCAACTACATGTAGTCTAAGTGCTATATATAATATATATATCCATATAAAGTACTTGAATATGTATGTATATGTATTACTAGTAGTATCAGTTTGTTAGATTGCATAATATAAGGTTTGAGCTTAGTCTGTGTCTAGTTAACTGTGTGTGAATTTCGCCGGGTGTATTTATTTATTTAATAGCTCGAATTAACATTCTATTCGTACAAATAACCATCACCACAGTCTGGGCACGAGTATAATGAGAGTGTATCACTGTTTTTCATATAAAAAAGTTTGCATAGCTGTATACAAAGCGCGAACCAGCGGCCCGTCTCTATTCACCCTCTATAAAGACCCTTTTGCCTACACAACTATGGAAACTGTGTCTGGGGAAAATTCATGAATTTTAGCAACTTTTTTTTTCATATTTTTTCGGCGTTTTTTTGTGACTTAGTTTATTTGGAAGGTGAGTATGAAGGCTTTCCGCTTTTGTTTTCGACTACATTGTGTTGCTTTTGCGTGGAAATGTTATTGTGGGAGCCAGGAAATGTAATGAAACAAATTGAATTAACATTACTTGCACGTGGTTTGTGTGTGTTGGTGTGTACTATTGTATAGTATAGACTAATATTTTTTACATTACATAATAATAGCAAATGAAACTATGTAAATACCTTATTATTAAAATTCAAGTAAAATATCACATGAATACTAAGGGACAAAACTGAATAATCTATGAAAATTGTAATCATAACAACGATTAAACTTACTTTAAAATACATAATTACATATCCACCATCTTTTTTATTAAAACCATCTGCATAGCTCTTTCGATTGACGAACTTTACAACAGTACAGTACAAGACTTTGGTGATGAACCACTTTAAGGTGTAAATCGCTTGACACTCAGAACATTGCTCTACCATTGCTAAGTATATTGATCATTCATTCTATTAATTTATTATATACCATGATATTTTTTCACAGCTCGTTCTCACTTTTCAATGGGTCTCGAACCCTTTTGAATTTTAATTGGACGTCCTAGTGTGCCAGAACATTTTATATAAAGCAATTCACTATTGTCGGACTCCAATCTCGTATTGGCCCTAAGAAATAACAAAACACACCTGATTGAAATTCTAATTGAACAGCAGACTATTGTGAAAATGCTCTGACAGTACAATCATAATCGACGTCTAAAATTATGCATGAAAAATCTGCAAGCAAACATTTATTCATGGTTGTTAACTTTTTGTTTAGTTGGCGCGCGATTCATTACTCGCTACCATCTGTCATTGTCAAACACAGAGACCACATAAGAATGAGCCAAAATAAAACCACTTGTGGCAGAAATGGTTGAAACTTTAAACACTCTGGTGTAACCGCTTTATCACCTTATTGTACGTAATTTTTTTTATATCTACATTAATAAGATTTTAAAAAAGTAAATGGAATGTACCTTGTAATGTCCCACTGCTGGTCAAAGGCCTCTCATTTCAATAGAGGGAAATGAAAAAACGGATATAACGCTAGTGAAGCAAAAACGCGCTGCTAATTCCTTAAATAAAATGTGTATTATTCTCCTATTCTCACATGCTAGAACGTTTTCCATCGCACCATTAATCTTGAGTAGTTTTTGTGCATTACGTCGACACGCTATTAATGATGTGTAGCTCGATGTTGAACGATTATTAGGTCAAAGGTCTCGGATGAATAGATTATTCTTATTCAATCAAATTATTATAACGCTCTCGTTTAACACGCTCTCTTAACATTTTCATATTTTTTTATATCTCGTCTTCTCATTTTTAGACACCTATCAAAATATTGGTAGTTTCATGTGTGGTAGCCACGAAATAGAGAATGAAATTATTATGTTTATACAAAAGTTTAGTTAGGGTTAATAACAAAAAATAACAAAACTAAAAGTTATTTAAATAACAACGTAGGTATCTAAATCTTAATCCAAACCAAATTTCCATTTAAATGTATTATTATTATTTATGGCACAGTTTTCGTAACATCTGGCATTCCCGGCAGTGTCCCCAGGGAACTATGTGTTAAGTTCCCTAAAATCCTGGAAAGGTATTAGATAACTTTCCCGAAAGTTATGCAGATATTCTCTTGGTACCGTTTTGTATATAAAATACGGTTATGTCTTTGTATATTACCTTTTTATTGTCACATGCGTTTAATGTTTAATTCGGAAGGCGATTAAACCATGTCAGAGTTCTCGAATTAAAGGACTCTTGAAAATTATGTCTTGTTTGTTCAAATCTAACAGTTACGGTGGAAGTTATACAGCGAATTAACAAAAAGTTTATAAAGATAGTACAAGTCTCAAGGTTAGTTTTTATACATAACCCCATAATGTTTGGTCTACCCGCACACCACCTGTATCTTTCTCATGCTTTATCAAAGACAAAGTTGTAAACCTTCACATAAATATCACTCCTTCAAAACTTCTCCTCAACTAAGTTTACGGACTGACTTAAGAAACATTCAAACTTTTATAACTTTTTATCGATCTCAAATAGAGACAACTAAGATAAATGTTAGATTAGTTTCAGGATTGCGATCAACGTTGACTTATCAAAGAGTTCAGACTGGAGAGATTAATGTTCAGAAGTCATTACAAATATTTTGATAAGAATTTGACTGTATTGATTTTTGAGGTTGAGTTGTTTTCGTGTTTAACTTTATATTGGTAGTGGGACAGAGACAATGCTCTACAACATCGACAGTAGTCGACCATCTCCCTCTACACACCGATGGGTACTATAATTTAATAATGATTACAAAAAATATATAATTCTTGGTTATTATTCACTTAATAGCTATTAAAAAGAGTTCATAATAAGTAAATTTCATACAAGTATAAGGCTAGAAAAGAATATAATACTCGAAGAACCACACCTCCCCAAAAAACTCATAATACAAAATCGTGTTTAATAAAAATACTAGTGATCCCATGATAGCAAGCTAGCGTGTTTGTGAAGTTTGTGAGTAAAACTTATAAATTAAATTCATTTTTATATTCCACAAGTTATGGTCGGGCGACGTTTAGGTGTCGAGTCGAGATGAGATTGCATTTTTTACGATCGATCAAACTTCTATTGTGTTCGAACGAGATTGGTTTAACAATTTAAGTTTTTATGTATTCGCCGTTACTTTTTATGTAAAATAATCTTTGGCTAAGCACGGCTATGTTATGGTGTTACTTACTAAGGATGTTGTTTATGAATTTTTTATATCTTATGTAATATTGTATCACTGAAAGTACCACCATATAATTTGCTATAACTATGTATATCCTTATGCCTACGTACTTATGCGAAAGTTTGTGAGGATGGATGTATGTATGGATGTATGTTTGTTGCTCTTTCACGAAAAAACTACTTTACGGATTTGGATGAAACTTTACAGTAATGTAGGTTATACGAGTACATCAGAATAACACATGAGATACATTTTATCCCGAAATTCCCGCGGGAACCGATACAACGTGGGTAACACCGCGGGGCGCGGCTAGTCATTTATAGTTACCAAATATTTTATACCTTATCATCCTCATTGTATTTTTATTAAGAAGAGGCCTTTACCCTGAAGTGGAACATTACAGGCTAATACTATTTACTACTCTTCAAATAGTTAAGGGTTAATAGTTTAAGCTCAGTCTTCAAGGGTAGTTTATAAACTCCCGACACGTGACGTCTACAGTTGTAAAGTCTTAAAATAAGTTGCTATTCCATTGCTCAGTTACCACTCGGCAAAGTTTTGTTCTATAATAGTAACTGCCGCACTCAGAAAATCATTAAATCGATACTTCACTAATTGATATAATTTGTTATACATTTATGTCAAAATCACTCATTAAGTCTCTACTAAGGAAGCATTTCACGATTCTGAGTACAGGCGTAAGATTGGGACTGGCATGGCATGCTGGCATGCATATGGATTTTCGAAAACCGAAAACAACTTATAACTCGACCAAGTACGTCGTAATTCCGCTGTTATCTATACTAATATAATAAAGATAAAGAGTTTGTTTGTTTGAACGCGCCAATCCGATTCGAATAATTCTTTTTGTAATGTATAGCCACATTCAACGAGCAGGTTGTAGGCTATTTTTCATCCCGAAATTCTTAAAAAAACGGGCACGGGAACGGGAAAACCCGCGGGGTGCTCCCAGTTATTATTATAAATTTATTTATTATCTGTCGGGTTTCTCGCTCGGAAGTTGACAAAGCCGCCCATTTCCGCACATGGTCATGTGATTTCCGCTCCGTTCAAAAAGGCTGCCTTTTATAATAGACCCGTAAGTAATTTATCGCGCCCCTTTTTTCAATACCTACGGGTTTTTTATTCAAATTAGTGGTCGGTTCGGTGTACGCTAATCTGCGGTCACAAATTGCTTGGATAAGCAAAAAGAAATTGTTTGTTTATGAGGGTCATAGAACAATTTAATTATCAGAAGTAATTAGCATTATATCACAAGTAATTTTCTGTTCGATATGGTTTTATTAGAATTTACAAAAAAAGATAATAAGAGTACATAAATATTTTTATCCATAATTTCAACATCTCGCTCAGGTGCTACGATCAAGCTACAACAAGTTATCGTAGCCGAGTGTGTAGCACGTAGCATAACACAAAGTGCTACGCCGTAGCACAAACCGCGTAGCACCTGCGTAGAATAATGATTAAAAAAACTTGTAAGAAACACCGTTAAGCTAAATAAGCGATATGTGTTACTGCCGTACTCAGAGACTGCACTTAAATCAACAGTTAACTAATTGACGAAATTCTCCATACATTAATCGTCAAAAATCACTCGTTAACCTTTCTTATGGAACCATTCGTGACTCTGAATATACATAGTAGTTAAAGCCTGAATGTTTTTGTTACATTTTGAATAGAACTTTATTATAAATAGAAAAATGTGAACGCATAGCATAATTTAGTTTGACTGCAATTTAATTTATGACTAGCAGACTAAATTATAGTGTAAACTTGCGTTATATTGAGTAATTAACTGATGGCGTGCGTGTTGTGTCTGTTCTGATTTGAAAATGATTTATTAGAGGCACTGCTCAACCCGTTTGCTTGTGTATTTTTAATGAAATATGAGTCTACTTTTTACCCGACTACAAGAAAAAGGTATTCTTTGTCTGCAATATAATGTAAGCTTTTCCTGAACAAATTACTTCCAAAAATGTTTATAATCAGAATAATTAAAACCATCTCCTTATAATGAAGGGTATACGTTACTGCGCCTTACGTCAATATAACTTCAATATCCAACACATAATCCCCTATTTCGCATAGTCGGCTAGAAGCAATCGTACTCCACAAATTCTGTTCACAACGTCAAATTCGGAATTCGAAACTCGATTTGGCATTTCGAATTGAGAACAAGATCAGAGATAAGTGCCTACTCTGAGTTTACAAGCTGCCAGTGAGTTTTACAAATAGGTACGTACGCGCATTATTATATATACACGCATTATTATTTAAAGCAAGCCGTAAAGAGTTTTGTTTGCATTAAAACCTGGTCTACATCTTAACGTAGTTTCTTATATTTATGGCGTAAAAAATGAAGTAAAAACACGAACCGTGACTGTATTGCTTTCAACGTATAATCATATTTTGAGTATACTGCCGTTTTGTTTTATAATAAGTTAAAATCGTGTAAGTTTAAAGTGTGTCAATGAAGTAAGTTCCAATATTAAGTTAAATCCAAACGATAAAAGAAACAACAAAACAAAAACAAAAATTAGAGTAAAGCTGGTTTACACTAAAAGGGTTTTACAAAATCGCACCCGCACGTTATCTAACCAACGGAAACAGTAATTCGTGATTTGATTGTAAAATAAATTAACTAGAGAGCGGTTTCACTGTGACCACCAATTGGAGGGCGGTACTGCGCTGGCTTGGGAACCATTAGCATGTCAAAGGATGACGTCACCAAGTGCAGCCTGACGTAATCATATGGGATGGATAGAATAGAATGAACTAATTTGGGTTTGAATTTGGAATTAGTTAACTTTTTAATTATGTGTTGTTTTAGATATGGAGTCAAATTCAAATTTTAGATCTAAAATAATGTGAAGAATCTAGAATAATGTAATAAGACTTCTAGAAGAAGATTGCTTGTTCTTCGTTGGACAAAAATTTTTTAAAATTTTTTGTTAACACTGATTTAGTAATTTCTAAACCACGAAAAGCCATTTTTCATGATACGAAAATATATACGTAAATCACATGAAATAAAAACACAGATTCAATTAATCAACGATGTAACAAATATACCATTCTAAATGTACCACATTAAATACGAAAATAGTGAAAATACCTTTTTTGCAAACGGTTTTTGTATATGACTACATATTACATGTTTTCTTCATGAAGAATACTTATTTAATATAGAAGAAAAATGTTTGGAAAGAGACGTATTTTGTAAGTAAAGTGAGCGATTACACTCGACCTTTGGAATTACGCCGCGAGGGAGGCAATGTTTCACAGGACTCTGCTACAGCTGCCAAGAGGTAATTCATACCTGACGTTATTATTACCCTTGATTTAATATAACTTATTACACTTAATAGCGACGTCCAATATTTTCACATAGGTATATAGCTAACAAACGTCACGAGCTTATACTTTTACTTTACTTAAAGCATTTATTTGCCAAGTAGGATAAGAAGATGAATATTTTTTTTCTCCACATAACAAAAGTTCACCAAAGTAAGTATCACGCCCAAACTGAGAGATGTCAAAGGCTTCATGCAAGTGCTTGTATGAAAAGTATGTCAATTAGTTAAGTATCGATTTAATGGACGTCTATGAATACGGCAGTAAGCCAGTGTGTGTTTTTTAACTTCACAGATAACAGGACAGAATATAATTAAAAAATCTCTTGCTTTTTCATGTTTCGGGATCACTTGCTCTGTGGCACTCCAGTATACATATATCATTTAAATGATACTAGCAGCGCCCCGCGGTTTTACCCATGTTGTGCCCGTTCCTGTGGGAATTTCGGGAATTTTTTTACATAAAAACCTTCCTAATAAATCACTCTACCTATTACAAAAAACCGCATCAAATCTGTTGCGTAATTTTAAAGATTTAAGCATACAGACTGTCTGTTTAGACAAACAGACGCGACTTTGTTTTATACTATGTAGTGATATATATGTTTTCTGGAGTCGTGTTTACTGGCTCGTATTAAGTACAAGTGTGTAATTAAATCAACAACTTCGTCTCTTAAGTTTGTTTGATACAGTACTAGTACAAATCTCTGGTTGAAACCAAACGGATCGGCTGGAGTCCGCAATTTAAGAGAAGAACAAACATGCTTGAACTACAGACAGCCGTGTGAGAATTCAGGACGTTCTACCCAAACTACTGGTCGCAATTGATTGCTCAGCAAATTCATAATATATGCGTAGCAGTAAAAGCTACTATTGGACAAACAGCTTAGTCAAAACTCTGATGTATATGTCGATCAAAGTTTTTCATACAAAATTTTATATAAAAAAATAACCTACTGCTAATATCATCGATTACCACGTGCCTACCTACTCAAAACTTTACTGTAGTAAGATAACCGTAATATAATCGTAATATACCATTACTTGGATGAGTGGCCGAAAGCGGCATTTGTTACTAAGAGCTAATGTGTTTCGTAAGGCACGTTAAATAATCAGTCTCTGTTATTTAAATTCTCAACATACCCATTAGTTTAAACCAAACAATACTGCCGTGAGTGATCACAACCCGTTATATTGGAGTGTCCTACACTAGATCCCTGAGGAGAAAGTCGATAAAAGTTTCCATTTGAGTCTGGTATGCGTAACGAGCCCCACTCCGCCTCTGAATGAAGGGCCTCTTTCGTATTCATGTGATCCCACGTACTTCAGAGCTGCACGTTTGAGAGAAAAGCGGCAGCGGTAGTTTATCACAACATGTAATGTATAAACAGTCCGTTTGGACTGGCTTACTTTGAGCCGGGTAAAAAGTCAAAATTGTCTTCAATATAGTTTTGTAGTGAAAAAGACGCTGGCTATTCTAAAAATTATCATTACAATGAAGACAAAAGGACCTAAAATGAAGTAAGTGTAAGCCTGTTTTAATCGTCAGACCATGTCGCAGGCCTTTAGGCGGTCTAAAAACTCTGACACTAGGGTTGGCCACTAACCACTGTGAGGTGAAGGCATCTCATTAAACTGAAGATACAGTGAGGAGGATAAAGCATGATCACCTCGCTTGCCAACTGCGAGTTGATCATTTCAAGAAGAAGATAAGCGAGAAATTATAATTGTTAATTTGGAACTACGATAGAAATAGTGGTAAAGTAAGTTAGTTCGTGTAGCTCATTAGCCAACCCTGGTGACGGAGTTTGTAGACTGCATCATAATGGACATTATTTTCTGTATTGTTCCCATCTTTACGGATTATTTCCTCTCCAAATTCCAAATTCAAAAGCAACTGTCTACCGACTACCCACATCGTAAATTTACGGAAAGGTAAAGGATGCTTAGATTAGCATAATGTTTGTCACGTCACGTTTTTCTTTACAACAACAAATGTAATTATTTATTTCTACCGTAGGCTTTCCTTATTGTGACAAATAAAATAGAAAAAAATATTTGTTTACTGTTAAACATATTGTTTCATAAGTACCGTGTCTATTGTACTGGCAATTCAAATACTTTATACGCTGTATGAAAACGTATGAGGTATGCAACTAGACAAGATATCTCCCACTTTATCATAAGACTTTATAGAGCGTATCGGCTCTAATGACCCGAGTCTGTATTCGCTCTCAGATAGAATATTCTGATACAAATCTTTCATAATATATTATAATGGTAAAGCATTTATTCATATTATAAAACAAAGTTCCCAAATGCTCTCTGTCTATATGTAATTGATTTCGTCAAAAACTACTCAACGCATTTTAATCCGGTTTTCAACGTACAAAGTGATTCAAAGTAAAAAAAAATATGCCAAAATTCCTACAAGAACCCGAATATTACAACGCGAGTAAAACATGTTTTGTCAAATATTTGCCAGTAAACCTAACTTAATAACAGTAACCGTCCTTATTAGACCATCACTTTCCCTGATAGATATTAATCCATCTCATACAGGATATAACTTCAGGTCATAACTTATAACCTAAAGCTCTTAGCTGAAACCCGACCTCGAGATGAACGGAATATGAACAAAACGCAATCTCTGCATCCAACACTGCCGCGATAAATATCACCTCTATGAACAAGGGAATAGAGTCTTGAATAACTCAGCACAATGCACTAAGATCGTTTGAGATTTTAAAATGGATGTTGGGGTTTTTTAGGTTATCTATGGTCTGTTTTAATTACTTTAGAAATAGATTAACGTTAGCTTCCGATTTTGCTACAAAAAGAAGAGTGAATGGATGTCTTTCTCTAGGATATTATAAGACGTGTTAATCTTAGTTTATTTCTATCTTGTACGACTATTTATATGTATAGTATATAGATTGATACCAAAATTATACTATCATACCGGAAATTAGACTAATTACGTATCGTTCATCACTTATTTGGTTTTTATTCTGAAAAGAATTTTATTGGAATAATAGCATCATATTAGGATCTTCAAGTATTATACTATTATACTACATCCATGAGTTCAAGTCACAAGTGGTAATAACCAAAACCAAACTTCAAGCAGGTTAGGGTGCTTTCAAATTATGCGTTTCGTGTCGGACCGCTGCGGTGCCGAAGCGGTGCGTTTGTCGTATTGTGTACGTACGACCGTGTGTTTCCATACAAATCGAGCAGCACGGCAACAGTGCGGCGTCGGTACCGCGAAATAATTTCATTACGCACTGTTGCCGTGCTGCTTAATTTGAACGCGCCCAAGTAAGTAGAATAGTCTTCAATCCAGATGTCTAAATATTTAGCTCAACTAAAAGCCTTTATTGATTGCCAATATAAAAAGTTACCTGCAATTAAACCGAACCAATTAAAATCCGAAGCACGAAAGTGTTGTCACTTTGTAACATAAAAACGAAGCAATTAAGTGACACCCTACCCTTTCAGCCTACCCTGAACAAGACACAACAATGATACTGCAGATTCCACCCTGGAAGGTATTCAATATCCATGCAGTCTTTTGGGACCACATATGAGTGAGGTATTTACTGTGTTTTGGGACCATGGTGGGAGCGTGGTGGATTGATGGGCGTGGTTTTGATAGAGCGAGTTTACAAGCCAACAAGTTCAATAGGACGCGAGTAAGCGTTCTATTATACTCGTACTTGATAACTCAGCTTGCAAATTCGCTTCATTTATTGATAAGACTGTAGTTTTATTGATGACTTAACAGCATCACAAACAAGCTGTTAAGTTGGATAAAATAACTTTATATCTGTTGGAGGCTGCTGCTAAATTGAAAAAACAAACATTTGCTATCAAAAAATCGACCATAAATTCAAAAGCAATGTTTGCGTTAACTCCCCTACTATGTATTTAAATCGAAATCCGTCACATGAATAAATTAAAACATCGGGCGTCAGTTAAAATGATCGACATTTTTACCGATACATTAATAAATATCTGCAACACGGAATCCCTTTCAACGGGAGTGAGAAGCCGCGGGCTGACGTGTTATCAGAATATGG
The DNA here is from genome assembly GCA_951394245.1 of Cyclophora punctaria. Lineage (NCBI taxonomy): Eukaryota > Metazoa > Arthropoda > Insecta > Lepidoptera > Geometridae > Cyclophora > Cyclophora punctaria. The sequence goes on from OX596175.1 coordinate 10,006,919, forward strand.
CGACGTATGTAGAAGATACAACTTTGACGTAGTGTATGTAAGTTTTTTGTTCCTAATTCAAAAGTTGTACGGGCGTATCACTCACTATGCAGCAATAACGTCAACTACTGATTTTTTGAATAACGAACACAAAATTACAGTGTGTGTTCAATTTCAAAAATTAATGTTCAATGTTTAACTTCATTGATCACTTACCTACTGACACTATCATTCATGTTCTTTTTTCAAAAAATTCGCCATCTGCAGACGACTTTGCTACATTGTGACCACTATGTTATTGAAAAATCACATTTGGAGAGGTAACAGTGTGTACCCTAAGCCCTAAACCAAACTAAAACTGAAACTGATAATTTACCGTTCCGTTCGAAGCACCGTAGAGCTCAAATGAAAATGTTAGGTTAAAGACTCATTCAAGGAAGTTCTAAACCATTTTTCATATTTGATATGGTTTTATAGATAAACTGTGACATAAATGTACCAAGGGACATTACTCCTAGATTCGCGCATATTTCTTGCATTTTTAATATTCGAAAATTGTGACCGGACAAATTATAATTATGTTTCCTGCAACACTTCGATCGTAAAACACAGAGACAACATAATTTTGGAAGCTTTACTTCAAATTGATTTAGCCGTTAATATTTAACTAGGTAACCTTTAACTTAACTAGTATAATTGAGCACCAAGATTTTCCACGTAATGAACATTGAGTATTCATAAAACAGAGTCGATTTGGAGATTAGTGTGGACCGTCATAGGGGCTCGGGAGGATCTGAAGCTAGTTCATGTGTGACGTACGATAGGCTATAGTTTAATTGGGCAAGTTGGATTGTCTTAAGGACTGAGTTAAGGTTAAGATCAAACTGGCAATAGTCTTAATGCCTCGCTCTAGAACTTCCATTAAATGCACACTTAAATAATTGACGGAATTCTGCATAAATTACGGCCTTTGCCACACTTGACGGATCTTCCGTCGCCGATCTTCCGCGACGGAACGCCAATACATATTATTGCATATAAATTACAAATAGCGGGCACACTACGCGCAGATAGAGATGTCAAATATTTATTTAATCTAGAATCTAGGAGTAATGTCCCTTGGTACATTTATGTCATAGTTTGTCCATAAAACCATATCAAATATGAAAAATGGTTTAGAACTTCCTTGAATGTGTCTTTAACCTAACATTTTCATTTGAGCTCTACGATGCTTCAAACGGAACGGTAAATTATCAGAGATGTCAAATATTTATTTGACATCTCTGTCTCAAATATTTATATGACATCTCTGAGTACGGCGTTATACTTACACTTCTATAGCAACCGTAGAAGTAGCGAAAAATGTTTAAGTATTTCAAAAATAGAACACAACATTTTAAACACATGTTATGTCACAACATGTTAAACGTGGATAACCCTTATTACGCGTCATACCTATTCAACCCCATTCGATATTTGAAATAGGCTAATAAGGTGAAGTTCGAATATCATGTTCGACAAATGAAATACGCAAAGAATAAGAATAAATTCTGAAAAGATTAGAGAAAACGAAGCCAAAAACGAAATACAAATGGAAAATTATAATCCAACTTAATCTTTCTGCTGTGTTCTGATTCTTGTTACAATTTATTTGTTATTATGAATAGAGAAAAAACCGTTTTTCTATAACGGTATATCTATCAGAACGACTGCACAATTGGGTGATTCAAGAAATACTTATTAGGATCTCCATACGCCTCCACATACGTGAGGGCTAATAACGCAGAGCAAGACGTTATTAAGCCGCCGCGCCGCCACACTAGAGGAGTACCACTTAAGGAGCAATCAGCGGAGTGATTGGAACTCGGTCGGGATGGGTTCCGATTTGATAACAACTCGCGATTGCTCTGCAGGGCTCTACCTTGAAACTCAAGGTTGTGGGGATGCTATTTTCGATAATGTTTTTCCTCCTCAATGTACTTGATATATTTGGTAAGTCAAGAGGCTTTTGCCCAGCAGTAGAACATTATAGGGTAATGCTTCCTTTTTCTTATAGGTGGAACTTTATTGGTTGGTTGTCTACGGTCTATTTGAATGTATATGGTCAATATGTGTGGCATTCTGTCAACTCGGAAGATCACGTGACATTCATTTTGACAGATGACAACAAAATAGAACGAAAAAATACCATATTGACAGCAAAAATCTCCACATATCTGTAACATATAAATATGGCGATAAAGAAAACACTTACATATAAAAGAATATGAAAATTTATACGCATTAATGTGTTTTATTGCTTACACTTCGGGAAAACCACAAACCAGAAGAAACCGCGGTTCGTAGCAAGTATGCGATACGAAAACAATATCTTCATGGTAGGCCCCCAGGACATTGCTTGTTTGTGGCACTGATTAAAATTATTGGCACACCGCACAATATATCGACGAGCTTAAATGATTTAACCTGAATTATTCAACGGAATGGAAATTAACAATTATCAAATATTCATTCATTTGAATACGAATTATGATGGCTTCTGACTTTTGCGAATTCGTTGCAAATTAATGTTGACTAAGGATTAATATGAAATGTAATATATAATTTTCGTTGCTCGTGTTAAATATATAAATAGGATTGATTACGTTTCATGTGTCATGTCATGTGACAGAAAGACACAATATTTATGTAACTGACAGTTTTTTCCAAACAACCAAAAGACCATAGATCATTTTTTACTCTCTACGGAAAATATTTTGTGAGAACAAAAATACAGTCCTGAATTGTAGTCACCACACAAGTCACGTAGAATACCTTTCGTTGAAAACATAAATATACGATATTTGAAAAACTAAGAAATATTTTTTAGACGTATAAAGTCGAGACAATACGAAAACCCTATTATAAAACTAAAAACGTTCTTCATAAAACTAAAGCTGCGACATCATTGTTACAAATGACTTTTACAGAATAATACTAAATACAACGTAACAATGTTTAATATTCGAATTAATCGAAATGCATTTTAACTTAAAATAAGTAATATAGATAATAAAAGGTTACCTTAAACTTTTTAAGGTAACCTTTTATTATCTATATTACTACGCTCAACCGTCTCCGGACAGGAGTAGGTCGCTGCAGGTCAAACCTGGTAAAGTGGGGCTACTCCACTAAGTCGGAGTGTGACTGCGGTGCCCCAGACCAGGACATGGTTCACCTCTTGTCCTGTCCTCTGTGCCCTACCACCTGCACTAAAGAGGACTTACTGAACGTATCAGACGCTGCCCTCTCTCTTGTGAATTACTGGTCCGGGAATATATAAATACTTAAAATTATTTTGCGCCATTGACTCGAAAGAAGAAGAAGAATTATCTATATTCATATTTCTATACTTATACTACTAATATACAAAGCTGACGAGTTTGTGTTTAAGTTTGTTTGAAAGCCCTTATCTCAGAAACTACCAATCCGATTTAAATAATTATTTTTGCAATGTATAGCCACATTCATCTGGAAGGTTAGGTGAGGCTAAGGCTATTTTTCATCAACAAGGTTGGACACAACGAGGGGCACTGCTACCGTACTATAAAAGTGAGTTGCTATCTAAACCGGCAGTCATTTTTATTAATTTAGTAGCCACATCCAATAATAATTCACAACTGATACATAATTTTATTTTCAAATTCATATAGTCTAAAAAACTGCTAAAACAACTATCATTACTACGAATATAATTGGAACTTCTCAAGTCAAGTCCAGGTCGTTTAGTCATTCAATTCTAAAAAATATTGTACACTGTTGTAGGAATAGTCGCAATTTGTAAAGAGGCTCATTTGAAAGCCTTTCATTATATTAATCTTTCCGTTTCTGCGGTACTCGTACCGCCTCGGCGCTGCTACGCCAGCGGTTTCAGATTTAAGCTTGCATTACTCCCACAAATCTGAACAAGTTGTACTATTTAACTGTTTTTGAGAAGCATTATTTTGTTTGGAATACTGAAACTTCGCTGCGTTATGATTAATGTTGTGTTAAAGCCTGAACACTTATACATCTTTAAGTACCTACAGTTAAAATTAGTATTGATTATATACAATTTTTTAATTATATTTGGATCCTTTATATTATAATTGCTCTATTACACAAAGCCAATGAAGATTTTTATACGTTTTATGAGAACATTGTTATGAACTGACTGCAGCTATTTATCAAAGCTACAAAATGGTTTGTTTTGCGTAGATGGTCACTGAGACTGGTGAATTACTTGAGTGTCTGAACGCACAGGCAAGGGGCTTGCTTGACGCCTAGTGCCTAGCAAGTTATCAAAGCAAAACGAACGTCTGCGATGTCCGCGACGAGACGCACTGCGTGCTAGGCGTCTAGCTAAGTTGCTTACCTAGAAAGGCCATTCGTGCATGTCCATTGTCATGCCTAACAATTGTTTTACCCTAATCGTGTTCTATTGATTGCTCAAAATTAAAGTTTCTTAATTCATTTTATTTAAACGAACGACGTAAACTAACTCGTAGAAATATTGACGTATGAAATATGATTAGTTCAAAACTACTACAGATTCAGATCGTTCCGAGATACTTGTGAAGTAACTATTGCCTCAACTGTGACTAAACTGCAGATGATGAACTCAAGCAAAGCTTGGATCGTTTCCCGATACATTCTAGATATCTAGGTAGTCTACATTTAATAGATCTAGATAGTCTACGTTGTAGTCTAGACTCTAAAGTCGAAGTAAACCGCAATCTTCAGCTAAACCGGATATCGTTTGAAGCAGTATAAGTATGTTCATGTGCAGTGTGTTCTATCCTATCGGCTTTGTCTGGATATGAAAATGGAAATAATTTGAAGACCAGTCCATGTATTTTATAATGGAAAATGCTGTAGAAATCTACAAAATGCTGATATTTTTAGAGACTAAGTGACCAGAATCAGGTCATACGAATGTCTTTAAATCGCAGAACACACAAAGTGCGGTTGCGGATCGCGTGACGTTGTACCCGCACTATGTGTCTTGCGCTTATCTCCTGTTTCTACTACTGTTCTATCAATTTGAGCACAACCGTATTTCGAAGGGCACGTTAAATAGTCGGTCCCAGTTGTTTTAATCGTCTAACAATGTCAGAGGTATTCAAACGTTTTGAAAACTCCGACACCAGGCTACTGACCTTCTCAACTCTCAATACTGTTTTATCTATGTAAGGTACAAAAAAATGTATAAGCCTGTAATGTCCCACTGCTGGAAAAAGGTCTCTCATCTCACTGAAGATATCAGTACAGTGAGGAGGAAAAGGAATACTCACCACGCTTGCCAAATGCGTCTTGGTGATCATAAGCCGGAGCCATGTTTGAAAAGTAGGAAACATTTTTTCACTCGACCTGGGAATTGAACCTGGGCCCTCAGTCTTGGTAGGCGAGTGCACATACCAATAGAACCGAGGCGCAATAACATTTTCATAAATGTTATTATTTTTACAAATTTGTTTCATCAAAATTTCGTTTAAATATCCCAAAGTCATCCTCGTCTGTAATAACGTTTCAACATTAAAATACTCGCGCAATTTTATCATATTTTAAATCAAATAAACAGCACCACCGCACCTGTTTTGTCACTACGATCTGCGGTTTTCAAAACCAGTGAAAAGAGACCCGTTAACCATCTTTTTGCCTTTTAAAACATCATACAAGCAGAGCGTTTGCACGAAACAACATGGCTCTAAATGAAATGGCCGCATTACATTATATCCTAGCGGCAAGTACAGAAATTGAGGGTGACGTGGGAATAAGAACCTACTGGAAGGGACAATAGATTATGTTTTTGTCTGCAGTGTTGGGTTGTTATCTGCTCTCCGGCATATCTAGGCCTGTGTTATTGGAGAACATGGAATGAGGAGCAGGATGATGCTGTATTAATGAGATGAGGTGAGGAATTTCGGTTCAGTTATGGAAGGGTGAAATTCGAGTCGAAATGAAATATTTTTGTCATTCTGGGGTTTTCGATTAGATAATGTGATTTAAAAGGTTGCAAGCAGGTAAGTATGATAGAATGCATGCGTAAAAAAATTACTCGCTCGCTCGCTTTCGTTCTATTGAACTTAGCGGCTCGCAGCTAGTAAAAAAGCTTAATCAAAATCATGCTTGAATCATGAAAAAAGTTTTATGTCTTAAATTATTTTTTATGTAATAAAATAGTTCGTTTTTATAAAGGAAATGTAAAGCTGAGCCTGCTCCAATTGCTTTTTATTTTAAAAGACACACATCTAATTATGTGTTTGATTTTTATTTATTTTTATAAAACAATAGCTCTTACTTTGTTATGGAAGTGGCTACCTCCTAGCTCTGAACATTGCAGAAGGGCACTATCAAAATAAATATACTAAACCAAGTATTTTAATACGAATCCTTCGTAAACTCGTGTCTACTCTATAAGTTATTATAACATGTATCGCTGTCACATTTTCACCGGGCTGTTGCGTTGCTAATTGAATATGGTTAGTATACTGATCATGGTTTGTACCGAACGCGCCACTGAAACATCAACCTTATATGTAGGGCATAGAGGTGGTTCAGATAATTGACTTGTTGCTGTATATACATAATTGTGGTGACGGCGATCGGTTTCGTTTAACTAGATTGTATCATAAATGTTATACTCGGACACGTATGATAAAGATTTACTCATGCTGCGCAAAATTTGACCTCGTTTGAATTAAACGGTGAATGACATGTGAGATTACTAGTTCACTCAAAAATAGCCTATCACCTTCCTGTTGAATCTGACTATCCATTATGAAAATAATTATACAAATCGGATTGTTAGTTTCTGAGATTAACGCATTCAAACAAGTACCTAATATAAAAACAAAAAATGAAATTCTTCAGCTTAAGATATTATATAAGCAAAGATTTGAGTACCAATGAAATCAATATGGACTATCGAAAATGACAATAACATAACCATCTATAACTGATAACCTACATAACCGTAGGCCCAATCCCAACTTTAACCTTCGTATATGTAAAACCAAATCGATATATCGAATGAGGGGATGTTTGTCTGTCAATTAAAGCCGGTGCCTTCAATATTTGCATACCTCAGTCGGCGCCCACTAATGGAGACAAAACAAACCAGTATAATTGTGATCGACATCACACCGATATCGATTATTATAACATATTTTGGTATCGTACAGAAAATATTTAAGTCTAGTACAGTGGCAGTCGAATTAGGCTATATCCCCACGCTTGCCTACTGCAGGTTGTAGGCGGTATAGGTATTAAACTGTTTTACAAAACCCTTTCCTGTCACATTTCAATTTCCGTTGCTACATTCTTTCGCGGTGAACATGCGACCGAACTCGTGTTAATAGGGTAATTTTCGCTACCCAATATTCAGGAGTTCACGTGTTTAGTGTATCGTGACCAAGTCGCCTTATGTGGCCTTGCTTACCTCGCCAACTGGTTTAAAATCTGCTCAAAATTACAGTTTTTGTAGTCGGTTACGAAAATTGAACAATACGTTTTTAAAGGTACTGCTCGCAATTAGTGCTGTAAAATGTAATAGTATACGGTGGGTATGTGATTCACTCTGTGTAGAGATTAGTCAAGGTTCTACTATCATAATGCATTAGTTGTGTTATAATCATGTGTCAATTACGTACATCATTATCTTGTGACATAGAGGAAATTGTGTCATTGTCACTTGTCAAGGGAAAAGACTTAACTTTAGCTGTAAAAAAATACATTGATATGTATAAAAAACATTCTAAAACCTCTAAAAAGACCTTAAAAACAAAAAGTAATCGAGTAATTGGGCGTAATAATTAAAAAAGGGTCTTCGAAATCAAACAAAAGATAAGAATCATCGCACGAAGTGCCTAAAAAGCGTCGCGCGGTGTAAACTGCCTATTTTGACGGGTCCATAAAAGCCTAGGGTTGTCAATGTGGCCGTGAAGCCCCCTATTACTGTTCGCCGGGTTTTTATTCGGGTCCCAAACGAGATGCGACGTCGCCGACCCTAATGGTAAGCGATCATGGCTCCAAACCGCTCTGTATTCTGCTATTGCTCATATTCTTCGAACATAAATCTTTATTTATCTTGTTAATGTCGGTGTTTGCATGTAAACTGTTTGTTATGGGGTTTTAATGAGGTTTTTAACTACTGGGTGGAGATTGTTGACTGGATAATGATGTGCTGAATTATATGGGTCTGTACATATTTACAAGGTCGTATAACGTAGAAATGAAATTCGAAAATTCTAAAATAGGTATGGATAGGCACGAGATCACATCTTCAACACTTTCAAACTAAAATGGCTAAACGAAATTTGATGAAATTCAGAAAACATTTTATACTTAACTGGATCATTAGACGGACGAAGAATACATACAAACCCAGTAAAATTTCTATTGTTTGCTTAAAATATTAAACTATCTACGCTTCAAAAACTTGAAAACGAAAAAACTTCATATAAATATAAAAGAACCAAATGTCCTCCAGACTACAATATTTAAATGTAAAAGAAATCCGCTAACCTCATTATTTTCTTGCATCGTGAGAACTCGGGACCAAATGTATGCAATGTTTGATATTCAGTCTTACCATTGGGATTTCTCTACGAAGTTTAACGACAATAGACGTATATTCTAGATACTTGAACCGTACTTAAATATGATATTACGAGTACTTTAATATATAAATGTGAAAATAAGAACGTAAATGTTTGAGACCATTTTTTTTACTTTTTTAATAACGGTTTAGTTTTTATAAATGGTTTGAGGTTTATCAAAAGAGTGTAGATTACTTTTGTATTTTTCTGCTAAAGTCTGTGTAGGTTTGGAGAGTAATATAGCGATGAATATGGCAGATTACTTACAGTATTTGGTAACATACACAGGAAGGAAGAAATTTCGAGTAAGTTACTGGTTACAAACACAAAAAGAAGACTATTTTAAAGTACTCTATAAAAAAAAATACAAAAAGAAATACAAAAATGCAACATCATGTCAGGCACGAGCATAAAAAATAAACAAAGAAAAAAATATGTTCAAAACGGAACATTTCAAAAGGCATTACACCGCAAAATGCGTTTATAACATTCTGCCACAACACCTAGGTTAGCAACACGTTGTGCGGCACGGCGAGCACGGTGCTGTGTGTGTGTGTGTAGATATGTGCAATTACCCCCACGACAGAACGCGGGCGTGTGCACGGACCAAAATAACGCGGCCCGGTTACGTATAGGCGTAATTTTGAATGGCACTTTGGTTCAAGCGATGAGAGGGCATGGAAATCTGTTTACCAGACTAACCCCAGTACTCAAAGACATCAAAATGCTTCCTAAATAAATACCTATTTAATGAGCGATTTTGACATGTAGGTAATGAAAAAATACGTCAATCAGTTAAATGTTGAATTAATGGTCGTTCTGTTATCAGCTTCATCGGAAATTGAGAAATGGGTCAAAATCTTGCATTTGACACAGGGACAGGGTAATTAAATAAAAGCTTGTAAAAAGCTTATAACTTGCACCACAAAACACGGTTGTGTAGAGCTAGCAGCAGCGATCGTGGTGACCTATCTACATCGATTTAACAGTACGCGAGCTCCTGACATTGTTTTCAACTAGGAAAACAAAATCTAAATCAAATTTCTATTTACCCCGTTTTTTCCTCGCATCGTATTCGTACCCCTATTGTAAAATTTCGAAACAAAAAAAAATGCATATATACGATCGAATTGAGAAACCTTCTCCTTTTTTGAAGTCGGTTAAAACGTACATAATGCGCTATTCCAGACATGACAGAAAAAAGTATTAACTTGTAATGTCCCACTGCTGGGCAAAAGCCTCTTATCTCACCGAAGATATCAGTAAAAGGATTAGGCGTAATCACCACGCTTGCCTACTGCGAGTTGGTGATCTCAAACCCGAGCCATGAAATAAAGTATACCTATTACGATTAAATGACACAGAGATAGGTTGCACCCTCTAGAGCATATTTCATTATAATAAATTTAAGAGCAGGCTCTTATCAGTGAGTCCGATGCAGACTTCTCCATCTATTCCTATTCAGTGCAAGCTCCTTCACATCTCTACATACACTTTTTCTTTAATCTGACTCATGTAACTGAGCACAAAATAAATATTATGTGTCTTTATTTATAACTAGCAGCGCCCCGCGGTTTTCCCGCGTAGTGCCCGTACCCGTTAGAATTTCGGGATGAAAAATATCCTATAACCTTTCCGTTGAATGTGGCTATTTATTGCAAAAAGAATTATTCAAATCGGGCTGGTAATTTCCGAGATTAGCTCGAACATACAAACTTACAATTTTACCTCTTTATAATATTAGTAGAGATGGTAATTTCACTTATATATAACATACTTTAGCTTGATTGAGTAACTACCCATACCACAGAATAATAAGTACAAGCCCATACTTCCATCTCATTCATGTTTATAATAGTACTATAGGTAATGCGTACCTTTTGTTTTAAATCAGAAACACTCGTTGGTATTATGTAAACGCGATTACACATAATCTCAAGACTTTACGTAATCCAACTCACTGTGCTCATAACTTCCGTGAGAGATAGATCTTTACCCTGCGTGGGATTTCAGGGATTTCAGAGGCCGTTGGTTTTATAGAAATACTAACAGCGCCCCGCGGTTTTACCCGCTTTGTACCCGTTCCCGTAAGAACTTCGGGATGAAAAATAGCCTATAACCTTTTCGTTGAATGTGGCTATCCCTTACAAAAATAATTATTCGAATCTAATTGGTTGTTACTGAGATTAGTAGTGGGTTCAAACAAACAAACTCTTCAGCTTTATTATATTAGTATAGATTAAAGACGTAAATTGTATGTCTTATTTGTTGTTGCCTAAATATAAGCTAAGCTTAACTTTTATATAGCTGTGCCTGCGGCTTCGTTCAAGTGGACTGCGGCGTTTGCTATTGGCGTTTGCTATTGGCGTTTGCTACACACAAATTGTAAATTATATAAAACATCGAAATTCGGAAAAATGTTGAACCCTTATTTATAAACTCTAAAAATTGACCATCGCGCATCGATACAAAATATATTTTTCTTCTTCACCGTCTTTTACCAGTTCACAATTTTAATAAAATACCGAATTTCGATTCTATATCACAAAAATCTTCTTGAGGAAAACCTTAGATCTACTAAATCTAAAAAATCCGGAAAAATATAGCTTTTTTACTATTTTTACTTGATCAAAAACGAAGTTAAACGGTGTTAATTCAATCAGGCATCTCGTAGCTGGTGTCCTGTACAGCGTGTCTTGGAAGTCTGTCGAGCTCGGAGCCGCCACGGTTACAGCTTCCGACTCAAGTAAAAACCTCTGCCTGGAGACACAGTGAAGATAAAGTGATTAAAATTGTTCACAGATTTTTCTTATAAAAACATCGACTTATAAATTGCTACTTGGCAGCGAATGGTGTAACTTGATGATCTAATTTAACGTTCTTTTATTCAAAATAATTCGCCAGTCATCGTCGCTGTCGTTCCACCGTGGCACAGATATAGATAAACTATTTTTTACCAAAATACCTTGCTCATGCTTTACCCGCACGTTACCCGCGTTGTACCCGTTCCCGCGGGAATTTCGGGATAAAATGTATTCCATGTGTCATTCTGATGTATAACCTTTTACTGTAAAGTTTCATCCAAATCCATCCAGAAGTGTATTCGTGAAAGAGTAACAAACATACATACATATATCCATCCTCACAAACTTTCGCATTTATAATAGTAGTAGGATGTATTGTACATAGTACTTATATTTCTTTTTTATCAGTTGGTTTAGTTTAGGCTAATACAAACAGTGTGTTTTATCAAGTTAAATAAATAAATATACCCGGCCAAATTCGCACACGGTTAATTAGACCCAAACTAAGCTCTAAGCTTGTAATATGCAATCAAACTAACTACTAGTTACGTGTTGTACAAACTTTCCTACTGTATAAAACTACACTATGTCCCAAAACGTTAACAGAGTGGAAATAACAACGATTAACGCCTTTTTCTTCGGCTCTCGTCGAGATAAAGAGGCTTCCCGTCTATCTCGACCACTACGAACAAAATACCGTCCAATCGTTTACCTGCGAACGCTAATGTAGCGGAATTTATAATTATTCACGGTTATAACTTCTATTTTGCTCGATTTAATTCATTGTGGAAGAGAAATATACTTTTGTTTCCCTCTTTCTACTGCCTTCTGTGAGTTTGATTAGGTATTAAAACTCTGTAAGTAGTAAGTAAATCTCTAAACATAAGAAAAGAATGTACTAGCTAGGTAAAGTAAAAGACACACATTAGCGCAGATGCGGGCCGGGCGCGAGCGGGTTGCGGGTTGCGTGGCTTTATATTCCTTGTATTTCTATGAAAGATGTCACACTGCGCACTATGTGTGTCTTGCACTTTAACTAAGAGCTTTCATTAATAATTGGTATTTAAAATAATGCTGTAACATCAATATAACTTACACGTTAACCATATTATTAAGACAGTTGAACGACACAAAACGTTTTACCGTAAAAAGGTTTTAACAGATCCGATAAATCCTTTTAAATCGAAACGAAAATAATACAAGTTCGGATAGGTTTCGAATCGACGGTCATCAATCGGGATTACCGACTGAATGAGCTTCAATCGAGGTAATGAAACTTTCAATCGAGTGTTGCTTTATTGTTTTTTATTCTTTTGATTGCTTTGTCTGTGGTTTTGTTTGAATTGTCAATGGCAGAATGAAGGTTGAAGGAGGAATGAAGGTGAAGTTTTGTGTAGCTTGATTAGAAAACGATTCGAGCTGTGAAACACTTGTGGTAATTTCAGGGTGAAAAATTGCCTCATAGGTACCGCCAAACAGACCTTTGAATTAAAATGTTACTATAAATAAATAAGCAATTTTTATACCCGACTGGTCATTCCACAGAGCAACACACACATAGTGCGGGTGCTGTCCGGTTGCGGGTCGCGTGACGTTGTATTTGTATGAAAGGTGAGACTGCTCGAACCGCACTTTGTTTATATTGCGCTTAAGCGAATTTAAGCAAACTGTTCCGTTTTATTATATTAGTCTAAGTATCATTTAAATAAAGAAAACTTTAGCAGTTATTATTACTTTTTATCTAGATCTGGATTCAATGTACAAGAAGTATAATTATCCGGTTACTCTCTACGGATAGTAGTCATTACATGAGCCATGTCAGAGGCCTTTGGCTCAATAAATCTGACACCAGGATTGGTCAGGTTGACCATCCACCCGAAGAAGAAGAATTATCAAATCTTGATTCATACTAGATTCTATTTTGATACCTTTTTATATATATACCTTGATATTCGCACTAGATACTGCTTCAACTAGTTAGTTAAGTAATTGCTAAACCACCAAGAAAATTAACCAAGATCTCGTTATCATCTGGTGAAGTCGAATACCACTAACATATACTCACTGTGTATTAAGCTTGTTTGCTGTATACTTTACGAGCTAAATACACATCAAGAAGAAGTATTAATTATCTTCTATGAATTTGTTATCACCTACCTAAAGATGGTTTCAAAATGCATCGAAAAATAATTACTTTGTCTACCTTAATCCGCAAACTCTGCGAATTTCTCTTCATTTTCGTTTCACAAAGCTACCAAGAACTGATTATAATAAAAATCTCATTCTGAAACTTCAGGAGCCGGACGGAGGTGAGTCGGTAACAGATCTATGAATATTTAAAAAATCTTATGAATAACGAGATGTGGCCGGGCCTCTTAAGACTATCACAGACGAAAGTCCGCACAGTCTATATTGTCTTAGACAGATTGACATGTTCGACGCAGTCAAGTTTGTCTTTATTATACTTAAACAGACTGTATCGCGTTAGAATATATAACGTAATATAGGCGACTATTTAGCTCTACGTTTCCAGTTCATTTAGAATAATGAGTGCAAATCGTGCGAGTTTAAAAAGTAAGTTTGTCTTCACTTGCTAACTATAGTGGTCAGTAATATTCTTTAGACTGACAGAAAAAAGCCTACAAAAGACGAAGTTGTCTGTCTATAGATAAAGACGTACTCCAGTGTACACCTCGCCGGATTTCATAGACTGGTAGAGCTAAGATGCACGCTAAAGATAATATATTATCTATATTTTCTCTTTGTTTAGGAAAAGGGAGAGAGAGCATAAGAGAAGATGAAATCAAAGACAAACCCCTTTTCTCTTCTATTTGCGAGTATCTTAGCCCTGCTCAGATCAGTCTCAATACCTTTATACTTACTATTTAACAGTCTCAATTTTAGACTAAGTACTGCCTGTACCAAGGTCTACACAGGCTCTTACTATTCGATCTAGTTTGCGGACCAAGTCAAGTTTGTGTCGTTGACGTAAAGATGTAAAAGAACACGCGAGTAATAAATACAGATGAAGAAGCTTGCATAAGTTTCCCCGACAAGTGCTTAGCTTTTATTTGATGATGTTGACAATATTTCTGATTTATCTAGTTCGTGATGTTTATGGTATTGGACCAAAATGTGTCCAATTTTGAAGTGGACACAGTCTTCTTCTTCATCGAGTGGATGGTCAACCTGACCAGTCCAGGTGTCAGAGTTATTGAGCCGCCAAAGGCCTCTGACATGGCTCAGTGGACACAGTGAAATCGATAAGAGTACAATCTATAAACTTCACAGAAAAGACAACCTTGTTAGTTCCTTCTTTAACTACGTTTTTTTAATTCCAGCTCAAAAATATACAATTTATTAAATTCGATTTCTCTTCTAATGATAAGATTAATCCTTAAAAATTCTAAAAATCTCCCGCCTTCAATTTTCCCACCCACCTCTTCCAAAGTATTGGAGCTTATTATTGCACTTATCGCCTCGGATCCACTTCCATTTCCAATTAATCCCTACGGCTCTATTTCTGAGTTAGTTAACGGGTTCAATCACACTCCATTTATTATTTTTACACAACTAACCTGGTCTGGAGTGTGACCTATATCTGGTGCCTTTGGAACTAATTAACTGTGAACCATGGTTTAGATTAGACAGTTGGTTAAGATGCGAGTTTGAGAATATTTGAATGAAGAACAACTGAGGTTGTTGTTAGACTACTGCCTGTTATTTTGTACTGTGGCATAGGCTTGCGATAGACAGTGTATTTTTTATCCGATTTTCATATCCCCTATTTCCAGAAGCTCTTTGACCCAATAGGATCTTTTATGCACTATTCTTTAAAAATAATAATTAATATGTAGCTTCTATTTGCAACCATAATCTTATCTGTGTTCAACATACAAATCTGTACGACTGACAAGAAATATGTTTTAGTTCTTAAAATAAGTAAGTATTCCTTATAAAATCGGAGCAAATTCCATACATCAGAGCCTATCTAGAAGGTAAAATATCACCCAAAAAAGCTCATCAAAAACTTATATTGGAAGAATCTTAGTTATGTAATGGTGTCTATAGGTCCTATAGAAATACGGTGGGTTAATTAACTTCCTAAAAGAAATTGGATATAAGAAACAAAAGACAATCGGAAGTCCAATGACAATAGACTCTCCGCAAACACAACACAATCATTGAAAACATACGATACACTTATTAGTTCGCTTGAGTTTTGTCACGTTTCAACAAAATAAATTAAAAAAAAATTAATTCTTAAATTCACAGTCTAACATATACTCTTAAAATAGATAACTTTAAACTAGGTATTCTTCACGGTGGTTCCACTCGTAATCCAATAGATGGCACTACTGTATTTTATTATAGATTGCGCTTACGTTCTACTCAGATTTAATGGAGTCGCACCAATACATTTCGTTGAGCAGGAAAGATCTTCCTAGATTAAAATCGAAGAAGTAAGAAAAGGTGAATACATTTACTGATTTTTAATGTTGTTCGGTATTTTATTCAGTATACTAAATCAATGTGAAATTACCCTTTTTTTAAACTTTTATTACTGATTCAGTTATACTGTGACCAAAATTGCACGTAGAGCTTAACAAGTCCTTAATTTGGAGCTGGATTCAAGAACGCCGAGTTAAGTCGTTGTAATTATAAAACTAATTTGTTCTCTTTTATTTATTTTATTACATGACATTTTAATCTATCAATACTATTATAATAAAACTGACGAGATTTTTATGTTTGTTTGAACGCGATAATCTCAGTAACTAACAATCCGATTTGAATTTATTTTTTGTATTGACTAGCACATTCGAAATTTCCACTGGAACGGACACAACGCGGGTAAAACTGTGGGACGCCGCTTGTCTGTTTCTTAAATAACATTTGCATTAAATGCGGGTTTAGTTTAGTTTTCTATTTTAATTGACGTTTTTTTAATCAAATTTTAATAAATGAGTTTATTTCTTATTGTCATCTTGTTTTGGAACTGTTTTACCGATTTCAAATAATAATTATGGTTAAGTAATGCAGTGTGATAAGTACCGTAGGGGATTTTCTGGATTAATATCAGCGAGCGTGTTAGCTTATTGTAACTCTATGAAAGTATACCTTTTTTCAAAAAACCCAATCGTAGGCATTTAAAAAGCAATGCAAGTGGCCGCGTGGTTACTAAAATTTACTTACTACCAATTTAAAGGCATGTAGTATATAAGAACTGACGTCATTCCATAACCGCCAGCGCCATTTACGAAACGCTGTAAATATAAAGTAGTCTGAATTGAGATCGGCTCCCAACATTGCGCCTATCACAGTAATGAACGCTCGCTTACGAAAAAACCTACTGAAAATGAAATCCAGTATTTTATGTTATGGTTCTGCATTTTTTCTTTATTTTAAAAGGTAAGAATATTGTACCTTGCATATAAATTAAGGTTTTAAGACGTTCTCATTGGAACAATTGCTTCCGATTTTACAAAATGAAGCGGTTTTCCTTGAAAATATGCTTACTTGGAAAATTATTTTGGTAAGAGTGAGGTTGATTTGAATATTTGATAATCAAAATATTTATCAGTCTCAATCATAACAAAATCATTGTTCGTTAATTAAAAAACGCGAAAGTAAGTGTTAATCAATGCACTTAGAGAACGTTTTTAAATAATTATTTTAATACTTTCCATGATTTCCTAAAGAAGATAAAATTGATGGCGTTATCGCGCCGTCTAGCTTGTATGTGTTATGTTTCTCTGTTTCTTCTTCACCTATGCCTAATATGAGTTAATACCGTCGCTATCTTCTTCTACTTAAAAGGGAGCCTTTATTTACTTTTTCAAAGTGAAGGAACCCCAAATCGAAGCAGCAGGAAGGTAATTGCGGCAACATGATGTATGGGGCAATAGGTCTTGTTCTCGCCGCCCGCCCTCGCCCGCGCCCGCCCGCCCGCCCGCCAATCTTCGCGCTCTACCGACTCACTTTTATGTTGCCCTATTTAACGGACCGATAACCGGATTTTAGATGGTTAAAAATAAATCCTTGGAGTACTGTGGTGGAGGTTTAATTGAATCTTTTGTCGTGTATAGGTGGTTTTATAAGGGGAATGTATCGATGAAAAAAACTCGGGGCTTTCTTTTTTTATTGGCTAGCTAATGTTTTTTTCTTTACCTTCAGTAGACGTGTTTAACAGGTATGTATTATGAAGAACAAACATGTGTACTTTGCTAAAAAAAGTAAGTGAATTCAAATAGATTAGTCAGTTTGGTCTCCGGTTTTGGAGTTTTTAGATCTGCTGCGTTGACCTGCTGGTCTACATTTAAATAGTTTCCAATATTTTATCCTCTTTTATCTCTTGTTTATCCTATTTATCCTATATTTAATCCTATATTAAAATTTTGTATAGGTAAAATATAGGATAATATTTTTTCAATTGACTGTACCTACATAACCGAGTTTCAGTGTACCGAAAATACACTCTTGTTAATGGAAAACGTCAACCAAAATGATTCAAACTCCCGCTGCTCTTACAAATGTGAACACGTAGATAAAAGTAATGATACCTTCATACGAATGAAACGAATACAGTCGCATAATGGTATGCTCCTGGGAATATTTTTAACCGAAAATGGTATGACTCTGTGTATTGCACAAGTATTTATTAGTATACCAACAGAGTAATGCGGTTTTCCTGCGTTGTGGCCGTTTCTGTAAGCTTATTTTCTCTTGAAGCGGCTATTTAATGCAGAAATATTTTAAAGAATTAGCCTAGTTAGATTAGCAAGTTCAAGCAAACAAATATAAAAGAAAGACGTATGTATATATATATATATGTCCATGTGTAATTCCTATGTATAACCTATATTACTGTAAAGTTTCATCCCAATCCGTTCAGTAGTTTTTGCGTGAAAGAGTAATATACATTAACAAACATACATACATCCATCCTTGCAAACTTTCGCATTTATAATATTATTAGGATACACATACACATAATAGATGCACATACACGCACACTTGTGTAACTTGAAGCATCTTACTTTGGAAACTAAAAGAACTGCAAACTCAACATTAACTGCTAAATAAAGTTCTTTACTGTTGCACGTACAAACACACTGCCAACAACTTGTACCAGTTTGAGAGGAGTTCCCGCAATTGGTTCGTGGTTGTTCAGATATTTGGAAACGTATGTATCATTTCAGTGACAAGATTTATTCTGATAGATCATTTTTTTATTTATCTCATCTGTATGGCTGTTTATTCGATTCGCAATATGTTCGAGTTGTGAACAATTTTCGTTTTAGTTATAAATATAAAGTGGGGCCTTCTTAGGTATGGAGATATGTGTATAGAGAGTATTTTTCTGAGTGTAGAAGAGAATGTAAGTATCTAGATAGAGCCAGAATACGACAAATTATAGAAAGTAAAGTATTAGTCAGTGATGTTTCACAGTTGGGTAAAGGCCTCTCATCTCACAAGATTTCATAGTATTAGGTACGTTGAGGAAAACAAATCATAAAATAAGAAAGTAATAAGTAAATAATATTTACACGAATTCGTCACTACACAAATAAAAATGGTTTATCAAATTACAGTCCATCGCCAGGCGAGAGGATATTACCAAAAATAAGATTGAAGCGAAATGAAATAAGATAATTGTGAAAACACCGAGCAAGCGAAAAATTCAAGTGAAATTTGTTTGAGTACTCGGAATTTGATCGTTGGGACGAAATTATTTCATGAAGAACAAGTTTCACGCGATTTGATTAGATACGATGTTTGAATTACGAATATCTGTAATTACTGCATCCGTGCTTTTTGTGGTCTAACGCCCGTACCTATGAAAGCGACCAAATGGTCCATTTAAAATCGCTGAAATCTAGTTCCTATAACACAAAAAATCTAACCAACTTCATCACTACATAGTATAAAACAAAGTCGCGTCTGTTTGTCTGTATGCTTAAATCTTTAAAATTACGCAACGGATTTTGATGCGGTTTTTTGTAATAGGTGGAGTGATTCAAGAGGAAGGTTTTTATGTAAAAAAATTCCCGAAATTCTCACGGGAACGGGCACAACGCGGGTAAAACCGCGGGGCGCTGCTAGTTTTCTATAAAATGATGCAAATATTTTCCAAAAAATCTGCTAAATTATATTAATTTAGGTACTACATTATCGTGTCATCAACAACACATTTTAATTTATTTTTATACCGGTCCGGGGAGGCGAGTCCATTGTATTTAATTAAATTCTTTTCAAGTGTCATACTGTAGATTGACCCCTGAAATTACGAGTGTCCTACGAAATGCTGATGTCGACCTTTTTATGTATAGCATGCCAGGATAGCTAGGTAGAAAAGTTCAATATATTTTTTGCTATTTTTAATTTTGTTACTAAAAAAACCGAACGGGAACTGGAACGGGCACAACGCGTGTAAAACCGCGGAGCGCTGCTAGTATTCGATACACTGAAAAAGCAATTTACATAAACGGTTTCTTTTATTGACTTGTTTACTATTGAGAACCGATACTTGTATCCAATTCTCTGATACTAGTATTACGTTTATACTGTTAAAGCTAAGTGTTCTATTACTTAAGTTTATAGCTAGACTGACCGCGCTTTGCGGTTTTGCACGGTCCGTGAACGGAGTTTCAATTCGAAATGAATAGTGTTCGCTTCAACTTAAGAAACCAGTATAAGTACTCGTATTTACACATTTTTATTTTATTTGCCAGTTTTGCGACCGACACATTGTGTAATCACTGAGGTGGTTCGTCCAGGGCCGGCCGCAGGCAGGTGAGCGCGCCGCAGCGGTTGGCGCAGCACTTGAGTGCGCGGGGGCAGTCCGAGTCCCCAGTGCACGAGTGGCTGCACACCCACGCGCCGCCGGGGTACTCGGGGCAACGGCCTTTCTTTACTGGAATGTATAAAATTAAAACATATTTACAACTACAACAGTAAGGAAAAAAGTAGAAGTAGGAAGTAGACTTCAAAGTATAGAAACATCCCATGACCGTACCACAAGCGTAAGGGTGTCGTGCAGTTGTTTCCACGAATCCCCCCCCCCCGTACCTTAGTCCCTTACAGTCTCAAGTCTCAACAGACCTACAGTATGGATGAGAGTAGCGACGAACGTGATTAATCAACATGCAACAACCAATTCAAACATTCTAAATTTCTATACAAAATGAACCTACAGACCGACATAAAGAACAGGTTTAAATATACTAATATCCAAAATAAAATTTTATAAAATAACCCTTACCCATATTAACAAAATGGCGCTGCGTCATGGCGTCGACACACATGGCCCCGCCGCAAGCCGTGGGGCAACACAGCTGGGTCCCATTGCAGGGCTGCGAGGGCCCACAGGTGGACTCGCACTGGTCCACGGGTAGTGTCGGGGGGCAGGACCCGCAGAGTACGCGGGAGGTTAGGGTTATCACTGAAATATAGATAAAAGTAAAATCTTTTGCCTTGCTAACATTGCCTAAGTTTACAAATCGTATCTACAAATCGTATCTTTTGCGAATCGGCACGATATAATAAAGATTTCTTGTACAATCTGTTCTTAAACAACAAACATAATAACTTATGTAACATTGATAACGTTGATCATGCTTATACAAAACTCATAGATTCAGTTTGTGCTATACGAAAATTCATTCACCTAGCACTTCTATCACACACTATTTTACCTAACAACTAGGCTGCATTATTTACACACAAACCTTAAACAACCTCAAAGAATCAAACCAAAACAGAATCATAAAAAAACGAAAGCATCTAACGAAGAAACAACAAATACCCTTTATTACACAAGGTAAAGCACTCTTCACCCAAACTTATTACGTTGTTACATATAACAATTTGATATTGTTACAACGTAAAAGACCCCACCTAAAAGCCATCTTCAAGCACAGGCCCTACCAAGGTGAACAATAGAACAAAACAGTTATAATCGACCATAAGACTTACCAATTAACAGAGCACACTGTGTATACATTGTACTGACAGAAGCGCGATGGTAGCGCTTACGCAGATAATTACTTGAAACATGTCACAAACAACAACTGAGACACACTGCTATAAATATCGTTTATAAGAGCTATAAGAACGGATTTTCCTGTTATTAATATTTTATATTAAGTTAATATCTTAATGAGTAATAAAGAATTTATTTACTACAACCATTGCACGTGTTTAAATACTAATGTATTCGGATCATAGTACAATTCTTCGTCTATGTCTGTTTGTACCACGGTCATTAATAATCAAAAATCAATGCATAGATTCTTTACAATAAAGATGCCTAATTCGTATTGGTAGTTACCGAAACTGAGAGAGCAAAAACTTCAGCACTATTAGTAATTAGTAAATTAAGTATAGATTTTTCAAAAACGCTCGAGCGAATTGAGTCCTTCCTTACTCAACCTCTTGCTCGTAGTCTTGTATTGTATGCACAGATTGTATGATACGTTATTCTTAAAACATTACTTTTTTAAACATTTACTTTGTTTCCCTAATCATTCCTTATTCTTAATGACCGTGAGTAGAGCTCGTTAGCGTCACATAGATAACCTCATAAACAGCTGAGCTGTCGCTTATCAATCAGTTGCGCTCATTATTATAAAAAAATCCTAAAACGGGTCATTATTTTGTAAAAGAGTAACTTAGCAGTATGTGTTCAAATATACGATGGTAAGGTATGTTTATTAAAAAATCTTATCGTAAATACTTCTATCCTTGAAGGTGCTCGGATGCCCTAGGCACATGACATTTGTACCCAATAGAATGTACTAATTCTCTATCTAAGCTACTGTACTGTAGCGCTTGTGACGTAGTTTAAAACCCATGTTAGGACTTTGCGATTTTGCTACGTGCAACTCAACCCCTAACCTCCACCTCCTATGCCTAGGGGCAATCCAGGCCACTCTAGTTATTTTTACAAAATGATTCTAAGAAAATGGCCGATCCGTTAACGAGCCATTAGACATGTACCTTTGGAGACTAGAGGTACTTTTTTCTAAAACATTTTAGTATATTCCATCTAAACTTATTGATCTAAAAAGTACTTAGGTGTAAGAGCATTTCTATTTCTAAGAAAGATAGAAAAAATTAAGTAAACTTAAAAAATTTAAGCCATTTTAAAATGTACCTAGAAAGTTATTTCAACATTCCTGGGTCATCATGAAAATGACATCTATCAATTTGGAAAAAACCATACATACTTGGTTATTTTGTTTTGATCGTAACAGCCGTAATCCGAGTAATAACACATTAGGTAATAGCTGTAGCAAGCAATAGGTACCTGTTAAGTACTACACTAGCTAAAATAAGTTTGATTATGTAGACCAGTGGCCATTTTGAGCAATCAAACTTTGTTGCGACTATATTAACCTTACCAACGCATTGGATAATAGGTTGGTATGTTTATATTCGTAGCAGTAACCAGAGTATACACTACAAAGTAATAAAGTATTACTTTAAATCGTTTTTATAAAGTCCTTTATCATCGTGTCCGGTAAATAAAGGTCCCTCTACAATGTTTTATGTTTTACGAGCTCAGTCGTAAAAGCCTGTCTTCGAACGGTCTCAACAATAATTAAATTATGTCACTTACATAAAAACGTTTGTCCTGATTAATACTGTAGCAACCATTTATATCAATTACAATTACTAAGATTCTACTTTCAAAGATAATACAAACACTAGGATTGCTACCAAGACTTTTGGTGTACCTAGTTTTAATTTGGTCTAATAAAAACCTATGAAGGAAAGCATACTAGAGACAGGACGTCTTTCTACCAGACTTTTTGCTGTCACCAACTTTAGGCCTGTATCGAAGGCTAACGAAACAATTAATATATCGATAACTGTTAGTCTGATTAGTCTTCATACGCAATTAAGTCATTCTATAAACTGTCTAACTAGACTATAGTCTGCAATGATCTAAATTAATATGTTACTCACATATTTGTGTATTATAACACACAATTATTAATACACCCATTTAAAACAACAATAACCCTAAATTATTCGTTATCCGTATACTTAACATAACAAACTTAAAACGCGTACATTATTTTAATTCCGTACGCCTGAGCGTTATACAATACGTTGCGTCCCTAGAGGGTTTTGCTCGCATACTTTTCACAGGTGCAAGTATAATTTATGTTTCATTCGTAACATTCATCATTGTTGACCCTCGAGGCTCGCGGGTGTATCCACATCTGTCCTGAGGCAAGTAATAGAATAGTGCTACGTCAGAAAGGATGTCGTTTCATGTATGTAATGAATTGTAATGAATGTAAGTTACATAATTATCTACTTTTGGATATACTCGTAAACACATAGGGACGGAGAGAAAATCTTGAGTAGTGAACTTGAGTACGTAGTTAGATTATCAAGATTCGCCTCATCAGAAACGTCAAATATTAGTAGTATTAGATTAGTAGGAATTAGTAGAGATTTCATGAGTGATTATGACATAATTATAATGTATGAAAAATCAAGTTACCTAATTGTCGTTTAATTGGAGTCCTGAGTGCGGCAGTTTAAATGTCTCATTGATCCGTTAATAGTACTCGTATGCTACTTTGAGTATGACATGACACTCAGTAGGCTAACCATTTTCTTGGACTGACTGCATTCAAGCTATCCCCGTATTTTTAGTTACACCCCGCACAAATTTTAGGAAAACAAGCACTTTGTTTCTCTTCGGATCTTCACCTAAATCCAAAAAACATTGAAATGAGATCAGCAGCGGTACATACAAACGAACACTTTCAGGATGACCAATGGGTCATTCATAGGTCCTGATATTGTTATATCATTATATTACGATGTTTAACCCAAACCAAGATTAGTAAATGGTGTTTGCGGAGCACTACTTGTACTTAATTAGAATGAACTTCTCTCCATAAAATGCTTTTATAATTTGATAAGAATTAATTGAAACCGTTCCGCGTTCCAGTAACGCATTTCAACTCATTAACTATTCTAACCTTGATTTCAGAATTAATAAACCATGTTAAATAATTATTAAACTTTTATTACAAAAACAATAATAATAACATGTATTATTAATATCTACAGTACAATCGACATTTTGAAGTTCAGAGCCTTCAAAATTCGGAATAAATAAATGAAAAAGTACAATTTCACTGAGGATAAGGCTTGATTACACTGGTTCTACCTCTAAATTGTTGGAATGGCTTCAAGTATGGAATTTTCTTAAACCTCCCTTTGAATCTAACCCTTTGACAAAGGCATTTGACAGTACATTCGCTAGAATTTGAATTAACTTGGGGAACTTTGTCTCATTAGATACTATATTATTTTATGTGGAAAGAACTTTTGGAGACAGAATAGTAATTATGCTAAATACTTACAGATGTAGTGAATAATCCTTTCCTTTCGTATTTTCTCGGAAATGTTCGTTTTTGTCTTACTACTTCACTCGTACTCAGTACCCATCGAGACAACGTCAAACGGGCAGTTTGACATTTGACATTGATAAATAAAGTATGCGATTTATTTGATACCTACACGTAATTTAATAATACAGTAATTCATAGACACATCGTCGGCACCATTCGGGTGTTATCGTTGTTCCGAGTTTTGCCGATAGGAAAGGATTATTCACTACATCTGTACCTCCTTATTCATAAACGCTCCTTAACTAAAACACTGTTATAAAGTGTTATGTCTCTTTTGCTCTTTAGAAAATTGCATATATTGGAAAGGGACAAGCCATTTAATTAATTGCTCAAATGTTGTAAATAAGCGTTAATGAATGGGGCCCTTATTCGATTCTGGAGTAGGTTCTTATGTAAATACCAAGAACCCACTGCAAGACAAAAAGGTGTATCTCTCTCTCACTAAAGAGAAAGGTACACGTGAGGTTAAAGTCACTGCTCATTTAAAGCCCCGGTATCTGACCAGCACCGCCTTTTGTTTCGGTATTTTATCTCCATCCCTCATTTAATAGAGTCTCTGTTACAAGATAAAGACATGTATCCATATCAGATGGTGCTGTTCTGGTGCCTGGGCGCAAGATCAGCGATAACCCTTGGGAAAAAAAAATGACGTTTTAATTTCAGAAGTATTGAAGACCTAATTAAAAGTTTATGAAGAAAGTTGAAAAAATAAATGGTATAAAAATAACAAAATAGAAAGTTTTAGAAAAGAAAATGTCTTTTTTGTACATAATGTTGAGAAGACTTGAAATATCTCATCATAAATATGCGAGTACTGTATAAATATGAATTTTCTTTCAGTGTGTAACTTTCCAAAGTTTTCAAAACTTCTCGTGTGACATTGTAATGTCTTCAAACTTCTTAGTCTAAACATACAATGCTCGAAAGAAAACACTTCTTTGTAACTAAACATTACTTAGATTTACAAAATAACTTTATTTATTTCTATCAAAACTTATACTTAATATTTCATTTATTAACACAAGCTTCTAAATTCGCTACAAATTATACTTAAACAATATTTTACAATATACGAATGTTACTACCAAAGCTTAAATAAAACAATACTTAAATATGACTTAATTTCCTGTCCAATTAGTAAAAGCTGTGAAAAAAAATAGACATACCACTAGCCTGCAAAAGGTGACTAAGAATAAAAATATCTAGTTTGATCCTATATTTCTAGAGCTGCAAGGGACTTCCAAAGTAGAACTTAAATATGCTTATCATCCTTCACGTTTGAGTGTTCAATGTACCAGTCCAACCATTTCTCAATAACAGGAATATTTTCCGTCGTCCATTTGACTTCTTCTCGAATATTCTTGATTGATTTCTCAATGATATGCTCAGAAGAGGCGAATTCTCCTTGGTGAGACATGTAGAAGTTGGAAACCATTTCGAGACCATCTTGAGTTTTGAATTCGGCAGTCGCTGAGGAGATAAGGCTGTCCCATAGATTGGTCTTATGGGCGAACCTGGTTGAGATAGTTGGCTTATTAGTTAGGGAATGGGAATATGTAGGTATGCGTTTTGTTTTTAAAAAGAGGGTTTTGTTAAATACTGCAGGCATTAATTCATTAATTAATTCTGCAGGCAGAAAACACGATTCAAAGAAATCTTATTAGACAAATCATAAAGAAAGTTACCAATTTTCTCATAATAAAGGAATTACGTTAATAATAGGAATTACGTTAAGTTAAACATCAAATGGTCAAACTTTTAATTATCTATACTTACTTCTCTTTCAAAAAGTCAAAGTTATTGTTCAAGAAGTGGAATAACGTAGTGTATCCTTGAGAACTGCCCGTGAGCATGCTGAAGATCAAGAACAGGTCATTTTCGGTGAAGTTCCCGTTGCCTTCTAGGATGGTGATGTTGAGGATCCTGTTAATCCTCCACTCGTCTATAGGGCATCCTGCCAAAGTCTTGAGGAGATAGGTCCTCTCACTCTGCTTTCTGGATGAAGGGAAATTGATCACCCTTTGGAGACCGAACTCCCATTCTTTCTTGCTGCCATATCGGAATACTGAGCAGAAGTATTGGTTTGGTATTCTGAAAAAATAATAATTAGGTACTACACAAAAGTTTTTGAGCAATTTCTACCAATAATAAGTTAATCTCTAAAGGGTCGGTAACAGACATATTACATATTACCCTGACCTACGTGAACGTATGGCATTCTATTTTAACTTCATTCCGATAAAAATGTACATTCAAATAATAAAATTGGAGGAAATAATGAATGATACGCGACGGGGCCCGGAAAGAGGCCCATTATTCCCGTTTCGTATATCCGATGGACGCGATGAAAAGATTTTGAGAGGACCCTATATTAAATGTTAATAGGTATTTTTTGGGATAAGTGATGGGAATGCCCTTTTTCGGACTTTTTACGTCAAGAGTCTGATTTTCACCAAATTGGAGAGTTTTTGTATAAAAAGATTTTTTTGACGGATTGGTAATTTTGATATTTAATACATCTTTCGTATTCAGGAAGAAAACGTATATTATTAGGTACGTTTAATTGTAATAGAAAATCTATTATCTGTCTATATTTACTGTGGAAAAAACATCTTTTTGTACATAAAAGATTTTGCTGTTTACAGAATATGGACTACATCAACCACTCGAATTAATTCAAGGGTAAAAACCAGCTGACTAAACTTAATCTCTTAATATTTTTGGCATATTCTTTTCAAAAACTTACGGGTTCCCCTCATCCGGGTTCTTAGCTTGCATCCACGTGGAGTAATGATCCTGCGCGTTCTTGATGCAAGGCTTGTACCCGTTGCTGCAGAGGAAGGACTTGGTGTAAGACCGCTGCTGTTTCTTCCAGCCTTCTTCACCTTCCTTCTCTTCGCCTAACTCTTCGTATAGAGGAGTCAGGAGCATTCTTGCGAAAGTCTACATGATGATAGCAGAAATGTATAGCACAATGAACTGTGATAAAGTTCCTTAGTTCCTTATAATAAGGAACATTAATTCGTGATTATATCCGCTTTGAAAAAGACTAAGGGTTTGGATATTATTTGACACACTACAGACAGGTACTCTAAAATCAGTTAAGCGTAAAAGAAAAAGGTAATTCATATAACCATCCGTTAAATTCGTGTTAGGTAATAAACACGAAACCATACACACCTGGAACTTAGCCTGTATACACTGACAGATATGTCTTCCTACATGGTCAATCATCGTGAACACTGGGTCCCAAACCAGATGGTTTCTTTCCGTCTTCATAAACAGTGTCATGTTCAGTGCTGATGCAAACGAGAGCTCTCCAGCATACGCCAAGTTCCACGCGTCGTGGAGAAGTTTGGCTCGGGTGAGCGCAGGAATAGAGGGGCGCTTGTCAGTCTGAAGGTATTGGGAGAGCAGGTACCAGTTGTGGGCGTCGTAGTTTACAGGGAACGGTCCTATGGATGGAATAAGTTAATTGATCAAAATACGTTCCCTATCTTGGTTGGATTTCTGATGGAGAGTGGGTGTCTTCCCGGCCAGCGTTTTTGACGTTTGTGTAAACTTTTTTTATGGAAACGCACCGTTGGGGGACCCTAAAATAAGCCCAAGTACGCAAGTTCGGTGTTTTGATGTGCGAAAATCAGACGACTGTTTCTCTGTCTCAGCAATGCACTGCAGTTAGGTAGACGGTCGCCAAAGACATCTTTAAACAAAGGCAATTCTAGTCTTCTTTACTAAGACAATTTTAAACAAGGACGATAATTAATCTTCTCAACTAAGACAAATCTTTATACAAAAACAATTGTTGTCTTCTTAACTAAGACATCTTTGAACAAAGACATAGATTTTAAACATATCCAACTCCTTACCAATCTCCTCCGGGTTAACGATGACAAACTGGTCCTTCCCGGGCATGTTGTTGATTGTGATCTGCTTGTTCCTGAGCCAGGCGGCGGGAGTGGTGCGCGAGAAGTCGAGGGCATCTTCCCGGATGACCACGAGCGGCGTCCACCAGGTGAGACGCGCCGCGTCCGGCACGTCGTGCGGCCGCTCCCGCAGGAACACTTTCTGAGAGGGACAGACGAAAGTTAAGTGACGAGTAGTTTAGTAGCCAACCCAAAACATGTGAGGGACTGCTGAAAATGTTGATCTAAGTCAGTCTAAAACAGTTCCAATTAAACTAGAAAACAGACAAATGTGATGAACTAACTAAAAAGCCATAATTTGTTAATTTCAATTAGTACTCGACGTCTTTAGAAAAGACAGGCAATCTGTGACTCATAATATGTGTACCCTATCCCTCATGAGGTAGGAATAATAATCAAAAAACAAAAGAAATTGGGCATTATTACAGTATGTTGCCGTCCTCAACTCATAAATATATATGAATTCCTCACCTGTGAAACCGAAATGCTTTTCTTATCATAATTCCTCTCAACCATCACGACCGGGAGTCTGTCCTTATCGATCCAGGTGTTGGCGACGGCTTGCAGGTCAATGTCCTTGGTTATCTTCTTATCCTCCACCGCTGCCGTGTTCAGCGCGCTCCATAAATCATCCCCGGTAAACGTTTTGAACTTACTGGAAATATTTAAAACGCCATTTCAACCAATCTACGACTGAAAAGGCTAATAGAATATTAATGAGCAATAAACGAAGCGATTCATTAAAATATTTTTCGGGAATGAACTCGTATTTTTATTAAAACGATTTGTTTTTCAAAGTTGTGATTGCGTTTCTCTTTGTATTTATGAAGGCAAATGTTGAGCTTTGCAGTGTTTATTTATGAAAAATATCAATAATTTTGCAGCAACGTTCACTATTGGCATACAAAATTATGCAACTGATGTTGAAAAACAGACACTTACATAAAAAGTTTATCCTGAGTAAAACTCAAAAATAAATCCTTCCGTAGAGGAAAAATGTTTAGTGATTTCCGCCCAACTCCATCACTGAACATTTTGTCTTTACAGAAGAATTTGCCTTTGTAAAATTGGTCATACTTGTTAAGATTTAAATACTAAGGGAACAGCTCATACAATTTTTAATAGCATAAGGACAATTAAGTAGGATAAAGGATAAAGTAAAGTATTAAACTGTAATGTCCCACTGCTAGAGAAATCTCTTTTCACTGAAGATATCATAACAGTGAAGAAGATATACAAACACATAACAATGTAAAATATGAATCAAACCCAACTCACTAAGTCTCCAAGAACATCTTAATGGCTTTCTTGAAGGTGTCTCCCCCGAGGGTGTAGTTGAACATTCTGAAGAGCAGTTCGATCTTGATGCACGTGGTCTCCTGTTTCATGCCCGTGATCCTTGAGTGAGGGTACCGCTTGCTGAGCTCGTAGTACAAAGAGTAGAGGGACACTGTGAGAGGCCAGCGGCCTTCTACTTCGAAGCCGTTGTTAATCTAGTCAAGATATAAGATGGGCAATGTTATATCTATTTGTTCTTTCTTCTTATTCTTCTTTTTTATTACAGAAATAGTAAATAGAAGGCTAAACAGCTAGTTATCTTTAAATTAGACGCGTAATTTAGCTGAGGAAAGAATATGAATGGAAAAGTTATTATGTTCTCGTCACTCATTGGAAAAATGACTTTAATTGATATGGTTCAATATGTGGTATAATTAAAAATCTATCTATCCATCTATGTAACTACAGCTGCAGATGTCTAGCCTGAAAAATTCAGCTATGCTTCTAAAAATTACAAAGAGAGTTAGCTTTTAATCAGAAGTCTGGTCTGGTCTAGCCTGGAGTTCTTAATGACATAATTACACCCATATTATCAGAGTTGATAACCCTTGTGTTCCCTACCTTATAAGCAGTCTCAGCAGCAATGTACCCAACCAAAGCCTTATTCAGATGAGCATCAGACCACCAGGCGGGCGTGGTGAGCGCGCCGAGCCACTGGTACGACAGCTCCTGTGCCAACTGGACGTAGCCCATGTTGCTCATGTCGCTCTCTCTAAAGGAAGTGAAGAAAACCTTGATGTTACTAGACTTTTTGGTGGTTCTCTCGAAAGGGAAGAAAGTACCAGCCCCCTAGCACACAACACGATGTATGAAATGCTGTGAGTTGATTGGTGGATTTAAAATTCGAGTTTTCTGTCAATGTGTCACCAATGAAAACACCGTATTTATCATTTCATGGATTGAAGTCTTCAGTCACGTTCGTTGTGTTAGACGGGCTGGTGTTGGTGGAAATCGTTTAAAGCCAGATTGGGGATATCCCCAATCTGGCTTTAAACGATTTCCACCACTTATATAAGTGTAGAAATGGTTAGGGATGTTAATAAATAATAATAAATAAATATACCCGGACAAATTCACACACGGTTAATTAGACCCAAAGTAAGCTCTAAGCTTGTGTTATGGAATCTAATTAACTGGTACTACTACATATACATACACAAATATTTTATAAGAATATATAATTGACACCCAGACGTCATCGCCAACAACTATGTCTGCACATATTGTTGACTCCGGGCGGGAATCGAACCCGCAACACAGTAAGCGCTCTCACTG
This sequence comes from Cyclophora punctaria, assembly GCA_951394245.1. NCBI lineage: Eukaryota > Metazoa > Arthropoda > Insecta > Lepidoptera > Geometridae > Cyclophora > Cyclophora punctaria. Next base: position 10,038,301 of record OX596175.1, read on the forward strand.
CCACTGTGCCAACGGGCTTGTCAAACTCAAAATTGTATAACATATTAATGTTAAAACATATTAATTTAAAATAATTTGGATAAATACATGTGTCAGCTATCTACTCATCCAAGTACCTATAATATGTCAAAAAAGTCGCAATGTAAATGTAAAACTAGAAAAGCTTGGTAACTTTTATTCTTAAAATGGTAATTAATAATCTCTTAAGTCAAAACTTACTTGAACACCACCAAGCCCCAATTGTCAGCGGGCTTCATCCCCTGGTAGTTCGGCAGCGCCACCACATCCAGCCTCCGCAACGGAAGAGGAACCTGCCACATCTTGGTGAGCTCGCAGAACACCTTCGACAGCTTTTCATTCATACCCTGGAGAGCTGAGAGGAACTCCGGGCGACCCCATACTCGCAGTTCTAGAGAATGATTCAAATAGTTCCAGTAGGTTATGACCAATCCTGTCGTCGAAATTTTTAGACCCCCTAAAGGCTTCCCACATGGCCTTCCGATTGAAACCACCGGAACAGACGGTAGGGTCAAATATATATTCCTATTGATTCAAATGGTTTTAGGGGTGAAGTGCTATAGACCTAAGATCAAGTTATCATTGGACAAGGAATGATAAAGAGATTTAGAGTAATGCAGTGGATTCCTCTCCTTTTGTATTTAATCTCACGAGCGTCCCTGACCAATACTTATAATTGTAATGAATTTGACACGCGTCTTTGTTGCATTAGTTATGCCGGTACCGTTAGTAAGGTAATTGTTTATGTGCATTATACGAATAACTCCGTTTACATTAAATTTCAATAATTCCGCTATTTCGAAGTCAATTTCAACGCAAACCAAGATGTACACTACGACAATGTGCATGTTCATGCACACAAGTATGACAAGAGAACGCTCGTCAAATAAAACATCGACTCGTGTATGTGTGACCTCAACAATGATAATTATGCAATACATTATTTTATTCTACATTCATAATAAAGAGATAGATTGAAATAATATTGAGTGGCGCATATCCTGATGAATAAATTGTATAACTATTCAACGTATTGAAACAATAGTACAGCAAAATGCAGACAATTCTTCAATAATCCATTGAACACCAGTTGGAAACAGTAAAACTACGAAATCACGATTTCCATAATTATATAAATCGATTCTAATTTATTTGTTACAGCTGTTAAAAATACCGAATGTATGTCACAAATTAAACGTAACGAATTAACGAAACAAATTAAAAGTAACGAATTAACGAAAGCAGCGTTTCCGCTTCACTTCTGAACAGTTCCGAATACATTGCTTGCTCGGTCTTTCCTTACTCAGTAATACTTCGCTCTTCTATGTTCGGAATAGTTCTGAGCAAAGTGAAAACGCTGCTTTAATGCAAAAGGACTTTACCAATATCATTGCCGATATCATCTTTGAAGTGGGTTGGGGTGTCCAACATCTTGAGATCAGCGATCACCAGGCCGAGCGTGAAGGTGGACATCGGGGGAGTTCGCTCGAAGTGATCCCATACCGAGTCGGGCTCCCCGGTGCTAGATACAAAGAGAGAAGTTTGGGAATCTTCAAATTTGAGAAATAAGGAGTTCCGCTAAACCCGTGGTTCTTTAAAGCGCAAGACACAAGAGAGGGTGCAGCGGGCTCGCGGGCCAGTGTAACGCTTTTCATACTAATAAACTTGTATTATACAAGGAACACAATATCACGCGATCCGCATCCGGCCTGCACCCGGCCCGCAGCCATGTCTAGCGCTTTAGAGTTTAGAAGACCGTGAGCGGCACATATATTAAATGACCCGCTCGACGCCGGCTCGCAGCTTGTAAACCGGGAAGCTCGATCATGATGCGCTGTACTGAGGAACTTCCTATTCCGACATCAATTAAAATAAAACTATCTATACAAATGCAAATCGTATCTATAAAAGCAGCTGAACTCTTGTAGCTTGTTTTTCTAATCAAATGTTCACTAACATTTCCTCAGAAGACGCAACAGGCACGTTGCTCAGCGCCACCATGCTCCGGGGCCGCACCACGCTCAGTTCGAACGGGGTTTTGTATCCTGGCTCGTCGAAACAGGGGAACATCCGCCGAGCATTGTTTGGACGCAGTTGAGTCGCTGCTACGGTTCTGGTGGCAAAAAATAAATAAAACTATGAAAAACATATGTATGTCTTTTTACCACGTACGAGTACCTATGTAGTTACTCGTTGACTTGAGAACCAACTTCTTTGGTATTTAAAGTCGGTTTAAAAGAAGCTTTTAGGTTTTCATGTCTTTAGGTTAAAATTATTTTTTACGACTCTACAGCTAAGCCAAATCATATAAGAAGTTAAATGGAAATAAAAACGTTACGTTATCTTTGGAGTTAAACAACCGACTCTAAACTGGATTGTAGTAATAAAACCAATCTACAGATATTGTTATTTCAAATCGATCTCATTTTTCTCAGCACTTTTCAATTTACTGGTATACCCTTGCCTATAATTCGTAACGCTATACCAAGAAAAAGTAAAGTCATAAATATTTTTATTTATTTATCAAGAAACCCAGTCAGAAATAGTCACGCAGACTTTATTAAAATCCGTTTCTAATACAATCAAAATCTAGGTCAGTTTGCCGATAATAATCTCGAATTTCAAATGAGAAAAACACAATACCGATACCTTACTCGATTCCAAATCGAATAAAATTTAACCTTTCTTAAAGTAATAAAAACTAAGGCAAATCGTTCAAGTTCTGGTGCCGAGTGCTTCAAGTTCCATTGTTTAAACTTGGGACAATTACAGTTAGATGATGTTCGGACAGGAAGCGTTCGATCCAACCGTGAAACATCAAAGGGAGGAATCATTTCGTTTGGATTGCTTAACTGAAAATTGTTTTTACTTTTATTTGAAAATGGAACGTTTATTTTGTTTTATTCAGATTAACCTTTAAGATCCTGCAGCGCTGAAGTCTCTGCCTCACTGACATAAACTACAGTGAAAATTAAATTATCTTAATCAGATAAAATAACAGTGAAGATGAATCTCTTCCGAACTGGGTCGCAAACCGTAACTTATACCGGAACCGTATTTGGACGACCATTACGCGCACGCAGTCTGCACTCATCAATATTCGTGAACGGCCCGCAGTCTGGGACCAAACTCGGAATGGTAACTTTCGTCGTGGTCATACACATTTATTTAAAATTAAAATGGGATAAGACTTATGCCCGTACAAGAGACGTCAAATTTTAATAAGTGATTTTGACCTGTCATGAATAAAACATTTAGTCAATTAGTTAAGCGTCAGTTAAGTCGGACGTATCTGAGTGCGGGAGTAAGACTTAGAAGTCTTTCTGATTGAAATTATCGCCAATTCATTATAAGATATATCATAAGCTTATAAGGAATTTCATCTAAGATTCTTCCTAATTTTTACCTGTCAACCTCCTGATCTGTCTTGTAAGTGGTCTTGAAGAAAGCTTCAGTGGACGCTGTCTCCAGGTTGCCCGTGAAGCTGAACTCCAGGAAACCGGTGGAATTCAAGGGAACAGGCCTCTCGAGACGAATAGTCGCTATGGGCTTCCGAACGTTCATGATCACCTCCTTCACGTAGACCTTATGGAGAACGGTCCTGTAGAGATAACAGTTTATGTTAAATATGTTGTTTGAGACTTGGAAAAGCTTGCAGCCAACCAATTTTGAGCCTCATAGGTATGTATTATGATTGAAGTACAGAGCATGAGTTGTATCTGGGACTGGATCTGAGGACCTAAATGTGGTAAAATTGTAACGAAACTAATTGTACTTTTGTAAAATGCTGTTATTTAATTTAGCATTACGCATACTTTTATATAAGTGGTCTTGTTTTATGTAATCTGTAATCGGATTGGTCAGGTTGACCATCCACTCGATGAAAAAAAAATCTGTAATAATCATGGCTTATCTCTGGAACTACCAATCGGATGAATTCTTTATACGATAGTCACATTCAAGAAGATTATGGGCTAATTGTCATCCCAAAGTTCTCATACTCGTATACAGGTAGGTACAATAGAGGTATAAATAAGGCACTACTACTCTAGGTATCACATACCTAAATGTAACACAATCCTCACAAAACAAAATAAACTTACGGATCCTTTGGATATCTTGCTCTCACTTCAGAGTCTGTGATCTCCAGCTCATGAGCGCAGTGTATAGAGATCTCCTCAGCGTCATTCAGCCAAGTCACGTTGATCCTCACGTGGCCCTTGAAGATCCCGTCATCCAGGTACGGCTCGAGCTCCAGGCGGTATCCTGTCGGTTCCACTGCCTTGTCCAAACGGGTTTCCAAAGACAGTCCATGGGCATTGTTCAGGTCGATGCTACGTGCCTTTATGATGTGGAATGCTGAGGCCTGAAGAAAAACTGGTCTTTTACAGTCGTGAAAAGTTATGAAGCATATATTAGACCCTTATAAGATTCAAATTTGTTTAATACCTGCCACACATCACAAAGTAAGTAAGTAAGCAAGTAAGTTCGAGTGGGTTAGTGTCCGATCCTGGTATCGGAATTAATACACCGCCTAAAGACCTCTGACATGGTCTAACGATTGAAGACCAACTACTTAAAATACCCTCGGAAGCACGATATCGCTCCGTTAGAAATACCACTACCGGCCACCCATCGAAGTACCTATGTACGCGTTGCTTAACAATCGCACTTTGTTTACTATACCACTATAGCGCTATATGACATACTAGCAGCGCCCCGCGGTTTTACCCGCGTTGTGCCCGTTCCCGTGGGAATTTCGGGATAAAATGTAGCCTATAGCCTTCCTCGATAAATAGACTATCTAACAGTGAAAGAATTATTCAAATCGGTTCAGTAGTTTCTGAGATTAGCGCGTTTAAACAAACAAACAAACAAACAAACAAAACAAACTCTTCAGCTTTATAATATTAGTATAGATGGACTGACTGAACAAAATAATATGTACTTAGAGGTATCTGCAGAAAGGTTTGGTAAGACCAGAAGTAGAAGCTCAATTCCCTAGTATGTACCCTACAATAAAAAAGATTAGACAATATGCATGTTTGACAATTTTAGCTTGATATTTTATGTTTAAACTTCTACCAGGAAACTATTCAATGCCGATTAAGAATCATTTTCCTAAAAATTATTTCGGTCAAAGTATTGGAAAAACATTTCTCATGTTAAAATTTTGCTCACAATGAGTCATACTCGTTACGGTAATCATGTAATCGAGAATCACGTGAAGGAGCGCTGTTAAAGTAAACCATATTAATCTTTATTGCATTAACAAATGCTGTTTACGCAATAAATTGGCCTTTTCCTGTTCTTTTGATAGCTAGATTATGAACTAAGCTTCAGTTATTGCAGTTTCTGACCGCCAAAAGAATGTCTATAACGGTTGTATCAATAAAGATGAATCAACAGTGTAGTCGACTCAATTACAGGATAACATTTCAATGTGTGACTTCTACTCCTATATGAATTACTTTAAACTTATAGCCCTATGGGCCATCCTATCCTACTATTAATATTATAAATGCGAAAGTTTGTGAGGATGGATGTATGAATGGATGTATGGATGTATGTTTGTTGCTCTTTCACGCAAAAACTACTGAATGGATTTGGATGAAACTTTACAGTAATATAGGTTACACATCAGAATAACACATGACATACATTTTGTCCCGAAATTCCCGCGGAACCGGGTACAACGTGGGTTAAACCGCGGGGCGCATCTAGTAATTAATAATCGCGTATTAAGATCAGTTTAGCTATCAAATTGTCTGTCACTTTCTGACATACGCAATTTTCCGAAGAGCAAAAGAGACACAGTATAACAGTGTTTTAGTTACACCGCGTTTATTAATAAGGTCCATGGCGTTATTATATTGGGTCAATCACATTATAGCACATTAGCGAGGTGCCGAATTATCTTATTCTATACATTGCTGCGGACCCCTCATGTTACATGAGGGTGACTGGTACTTAGTATACTCGCTTCATAATACTGAATTCTACTCCTCCCTAAAACTTAACACTTTTGTTTTTATTTTTGGAACTCGGTCAAACGAGAACACAAAACATTAGCATGAAGTGAACAAATAAAACTAACATTGGTCCGCACAGTTCCCACACATTACCGGATTGCTAAATGCATTAATGAATTACCAATCATTATAGATGCTTTTGTTCCGTTTGTTTGTGAAATATTGTTAGACAGCGCGGAAATACTCCCATTTGCATTTGTTTAAGTTTGTCTATGGTAGCTGAATATTTTAGTACTGAAATAGTGTGCTCAATAGCTCACCATCTAAATATTCATTAAACGATTGATCTATTTTCTGCTGTCATGGAGTCTTTTGTGTTTGAGGTATGTACGAGTATCACATTGTATGATTTGTAGTTGGAACAGACCGAGTTCTTACTACGTGTTTAACATTTTCGTTCGCTGTTTGAACTTAGATACATACAGGCACACAAAGTTGTTTACATCACTCCTATGTCCTTCGGCAATCATTTCGTAGGTATGTTCATGTTTTATGAAATATTTGTCATATCTTTGACGTCGTAAAAGTAATATTAAGTCAACTTTTTGAAAAATATTTTTTATATCCGCAGTGTTATTTCTAACTAATTTAGGCATATCAATTGTTTTAGATAAAGCTCATCAGATGAAATAAATAACATAGGTACATACGGAATTATTTTTAAGCTCTTCTTCTTCTTCTTCTAAGAAGAAAAAGAAGATTTTTGAGCTGAGATATTAAGAAGAGAGCCCAGTGCCGCTACAGTCCTTCTGTTCTCTGGCGCTGCCTATACTTTACTAACATATACATTGTGAAAGGGTCGCAAACTTTTACCATACGTACCTTATCCGGGGGGAGGGAGAGGGCGCCGCTCAGGCACAAAGACGCGATTATTGCGAAAGTTAACATTGCTCCTGGGAAATGAAACAATTCCAATTTAAATATTTTTTAACAAAATTAACCAAATAACAGCACATGGTGTGGTCACGATTCAGAATGGTCCTGAAAAGTCGTGAAGGTTTCTAATGTCTTGTGTTCCATCCTTTATTAGTAGATTCAATAACTAAGTAAGTTCGAGCAGGACAGTGGCCAATCATGTAGGGCTATTGAAACAAACCGAGACCGACCATTTTATGCACTCCGAAGCAAGTGAATAAAAAGGATTACAGGATATTTAAAACTTTATAGAAAGGACAAGTAAGGTCAATTTAAATAACTGCGTAGTTTCAAAATATACTTTGATCCTAATCCTAATAAATGTATCAAATACCCTTCTTTTATTTTTTAATGATATCTGCGCCAAGTCAAAATTACTAAAAGAAAATTGGACCACAAAAATCAGTCCAGTGACATAACGATCGCTGTAAGATCGTGAATAGGATAATCTGCAGCTATTATTTGTCCAAAGATCAGTCAATAGTGGTGTTCGATCCGGCACGCATTGTTACGAGGTTCCTGCCACTTAAAACTAACCACATCGGGATTGGATCCAACTCGTCTATGTGGTACAGATTGGTAAGTTTCACCATTAAATTTTAGTTTATTTTAAACTCGATTTTGGCTTTATAGTAACTTTATTTTGCAGTGCAAAATAATATGTAGAAAATAACGGTGTATATTAAGTTTTTTAAATATGGTAAAAAAGACATTCCTTTTCAAGGGTACTAGTAATTAATGGCAGATTCCTAAGATCCCAGTGAGGAAAATCAGACATAATCATCATGGTTTTCTTTTGTTTTTGTGATCTGAAACCCGATTTTTATGGTATCAAAAATGTTTAAACACACTTCTTTCTGAACCGAAAATCCCGGAGCAAGCAAAAAATTGAACATAATATTGAATTGTTTTAAAAAGTCTTCGATATCCATCCTTCCCTGATGATTCTAATTGTCCCAAGCATGTTCTAACGAACTGCCCAGACATGAAGAACTTGAAAATTTTCCAAAATAAGTATTATAAGGTCACATTGTCACACTCACCAGTTCGGGGTCCAGACCGCCACTGGAGCCGAGTCCCCACGACATCGCCAATTGCCAACAGGATATAACTCATTTGCTCTGACGACACACAGATTGCTATGTCGTATTACTGCTAATGTGATTACCTACTCGTAGTACCGACTGCCTTCAAATCTGAGCTCCAATTTGAATATTATTGACCATCTACAACTTCAAAATATTATTCTAGTAGCTGTTTTACCCGCGACTTCGACTGCTTCTTAATAGATGGCACGGAGATTGTAGATCGCGTTATTTTCTCAGGTTTAATGGGATTGCGTTACATTTTGCAAGCTACGAAGACATTTTTTTCATCGGAAATATTTTTTAGGATCAGAAGATGATTACGGTAATGGAGTTTTCAGTATACCTCAAATACAGTTTTATCTTCGCCAAATTACCAGCGCGAGAAAGCGTTCATCAAGCAGTAGGTGGACATAAAACACAATTGATAATTTTCCTATTGTGTTTCTTCATAAAACAAACTGATACATTTTCTTAAAGAATTGTATTGAGAAGTAGGATCCTCGTGGCTATACTCTAGCTAGGGATTGATCTCTCGGGTGATGCATACAGATTAGCTTCCGACTTGAAATTCATTGCATTTGTATCTTCCAATTTGCATTGAGGATGTTGTCTGAGAATTCTTATAAGCACTTCCACGTGTATTTTAGACCAAAGCATGATAAGAATATAATAACCCCACCTTCCAATTATTTGGAACAATTTGCTTTCGATGTCGTTAAGCGAAGTTTAATAAAGTTATGGAAATACATTGTCCGATTTAAAAGTATTATTTATATAGATTTATAGTGTCCTCTAAAACACTTCAAACAACATTATTTAATCAACCAACGCCCAAATTGGTATCCTTAACAGTAGATAGAATATTCCATAACAATAATTGCATTACACCGGACCACAGTTTGGCTTAACATGCTTTTACGGCAAATGTTGTTGCGGTCTGTGGTTAACCCACGGATGCATGGTTTAATACAGAAAACCGAACATAAAAGTAGATGCTGTATTACAAATTATAGGTACAATGATAAGGATTTATATTTTCACGTTAATTTGGTCTTTAAATAACTCGTATACTCTAACTTTAAGAAAGAAATCGAATATCATAGTTATCGTTTTAGTAAGGGCGTTTTAGTGGTAATTTCAAAATTAATACTTGTAACATGAGACACTAACTTAATCGACCTTACTTTTCTATCTTCTCAGATCACATGCATGTTAGTACCAAAGGACTTCTCAAGAGCTCTAAAGCTAAAGGAAATCGGTTCACTTTGTCCATGGTTGGTACTTGCTATATAGAAGAACTCATTCATATACTTAGTTCTATATATTAAAACTTGTCGCGACCATTTTTCAATTCTTTCGTTTACAGTCGGAAAAGCAAACATCCCGACTTCCGTTCATGCTCAGAATAAGTTCGAGAAGAGTCTGTTTGTTTTAAAGTCAACATTTTTTCATTTAGTTTGAAATATTATAAGGAAACTTTATATGTTAGTTCTTTTCTAACCATTTTAAATTCAATTGACGATGTTCTTACTAATTAATTTACCATTCTATATTCATGTAAAGTAATCCACTAATATGACGGATGATTAGATAGATGAATGATTCATTCACAGTACCTAATAATACATCCTTCCTTGATAGATTATAATAAAATGATACCCACTAACCGCTTGTAAATTCGATACGTGTCTATGAATATTAATTTTAAAAAATACCTTAGTTTGGGTCTAATTAACCGTGAGTGAATTTGTCCGGGTATATTTATTGATTAATTTATTGTTTAAAGTTACCTAACCTACTTCATAACATGTAAAAAAGAATAAAGCATCCACTCGAATAGAGAACCTCCTTCGTTTCTTAAAGTTGGTTAGTACTTGTTACATACCTATTAATAAAAGTACCAGTATCATTTTATTAGTATTTACATAAACAAGGTATTTATTTGTGGACAGTACAGCTAAAGGATGACAAAGATATAATTCTCGCCTCGCAAGTGATACGGTGTCACGAACCACTGACCTCACTTGCTACTACTTTTGTTAAAACAATACAATTCAAATATTCATGGTCATATATTTGCCAACTAGCAGGTCCTCGCGGTTTTACCCGCGTTGTGCCCGTTCCCGTAGGAATTTTGGGATGAAAAATAGCCTATAACCTTCCCGTTGAATGTGTAAAATCCATTACAAATAGAATTTTGAAATCGGACCAGTAGTTCCTGAGATCAGCGCGTTCAAACAAACAAACTCTGCAGCTTTATAATATTAGTTTAGATTTTTCGTAGTACTAAGGACTACTTAAGAAGCATAAAAGCATAGTATGTACTTAAGTAACAATAGCACAAAGTATTTACTTTTGTAAATATTAAAATGGTAACCTTTTTCCTCTAGAGAAGGAATTTGTCTTTAGTTGGAAAATCGGTCTTATATTAAATAGACTCGTTAGAAGAAAATTGTAGTTGTATGGGTAGGTATTACTCGTTGAGTTTAATTTAGACTTTATAGGCACTGTAGTGACACAGTGATATTGTAGTAACGTATTTCAAACAATTGTGCAACTTTGTCGTAGTAAACTCTATGGGGATCTTCAACTTTACGTGACTTTACTTAGTATAAACATTTACATCGACTTAGTTAAATAAAGTCCAAGTGTGAGTCGGATTTGCACACAACGTTCCGTACAATAGTGATATTATTATATTCGTTCAACTATTGAAATCAATGCGGTTATTACTAGTATGAAACTAACATAATAATGTTGATTTCTCTGTAATTGATTTTGTTACCTGTAGTTATATGAAACTAAACATGTATACAGGAAGCTATATGATGTACTTATACTACGCTTAATACTCTTTGCTGTAGTGATAATCTTCAAAGATATTTGCCTATGCCGCACAGACAGTAGGACCCTATCGACTGAAATCTGAAACTGTCTGTTTTCTTTTCTATCTATACTATAATATAATAAAGCTGAAGAGTTTGTTTGTTTGAACGCGCTAATGTCATAAATTACCAATCCGATTTCAATGATTCTTTTTCTAACGGATAGCCACATTCAACGGGAATGTTATGAGCTATTTTTATCTCGAAATTTCTACGGGAACGGGCAAAACGCAGGTAAAACCATACGGCGTTGCTAGTTTATTATAATACTAAAGACACCCTAGACTCCGTTTTATTTTATGAACTAATAACAAGTTACATACATCATCTTTTTAAGAACTTATCTCTGATCTCTAGAACTACATTTTTAGTATCTGGTTTTCGTCTCCGCATAAGTTTTGGCACAACTATTTACAACAAAAGTAAACAAAGTGTACTGCAGCACGTCAAAAGTCACAAGGTTACCGCAGTCGGGTTATTTTCAACCAAATAATAACATTATTTGGTATTAGTTGCACCCGCGGTTTTGCTCCAGTCCCAGTAGTTCAATTATTCGTTTCATTAATAGAAGTAAAGGGAACTTGTTCTCCCAGTTCCCATTAGTTCTAACAATGCATAGAAGTAGTGGGACTGAGCCGCGGTTACACTTGTTTGATACCTGTTCCTGAAGATATTTCGGGATAAAAAGTTCAGACTGAAAATTATATTAGCGTAAATTTTTATCCAATCCCGTCCGTTCAGTTTTGCGTGAAAGAGTAATAACATCTATCCATCGTCACACACTTGCGCCTTTGTAATATTAGTAAGATTACGTATTTCAAGCATGTGTTTATAATTTCAAGTGCAAAAGGAAATATTTATGCAAAGACTTGTAAAGTATTTTAATGACTTGTTAGAAAAATTGTTAGGTTTTTTGTATGTTCTTTGTGTAAGTATATTCTATTGTACTTGCAGTAAAACTGTCCGTACAGTGGGCGTATAACTCTTGATATAAATTATTAAATTGCAAACAATTGATATTGATATTTAATTGAAAAACGTCATATCTTCCACATGGCCCTTGTGTTATTTAGGAGCACTAGGATCGGGCGCAGTTATAGCTTTGTCATTATTTTGGAATATTCCTTCAATATTCAAGTTTTCGTTGCTTCTAACAAAATTATTCGGGAATGGTACACACTTTTACTAAGCTAATGGAGGGTCCAAAGGATGGTTTGTGAAATTTTGCTACATGACATGACGTAAAACTTACTAATTTTGATATTCTTTGCAAAATTATCGGAATGTATTAAACGGGCCCAATAAGATGTTTTAATTGTAATAATTTTAAGAAAAGATCTAATAAGACGATGATTCTCTTCCCCTTCCATCCGAACCACTCAATCATTTGGTCACTGGACCAATAATCGAACTGATCTCTCTCAATTGATTACGCGTGATTTAATCGCCACTATCTAATACAATTTAGATGTGTAGTACATCGCGTGTTGCCTTGGAGACACTACCCGATACAAACATAAATAAACGCTGCATTGTTCAACAGCACCTTTGTAATACCTACTTGTTTACATAAGAAGCTATGTAACAATTGAATACTACAGGCTAGCAGAAATTCAAGCATATAATTTGCATAGTTTACTAAGGTAAATTTTGACGACGATTTGCCGAATTTGCTGGGTGCAGTTAGAAGGACTCGTGGGCTGCGTGCAACAAGTTTAAATGGTTTAAAATGGAGAAAATAATACGGTAATCGGCTGCATTTGGCAAGTGACAGCAACTGCCAGGAAAGTCTTTGGTAATAGGTGTTTGTAGGCAAAACAGTCTAGCCTACTGTAAAATTACTGAAGTTAATTGAAAAAGTAATATTAATAAGTTACCGAAGTTGATTGATATTTGAAACAAGTTCTGCGACCGTTATTAGCGAAGTCATATAAATAATATGTACAAGTAGACACTATGTACATAGTGTCATCTTAAAGTTTGTGAGTCTATTCCAACATGGCCTCATAAACGCTTAATAACAGCACTTTAGTTATCAAACGGTTTGTCCCTTTCCGACATACGCTATTTGCGAAAGAGCGAAAGAGACAAAACACTTTAAAACAGTGTTTAAAGTTAATTTTCGTAAGGCGGTTAATGAATAATGACATGTCAGTTGACACAGATTTGGGTTCTCTCAACAAGTTGTAGGAAAAAATAAGAGGAAATTATTAGGTAAGTACTTAGTATAGTCTTCAAAGTCAAATTTCCCATGAGCTGTTTGCTTTCCACGTCTTGGTTTGCATTTTGGTTGATAATGAAGAAATTCATATAGAAATAGGAAAACACATACTTAATACTACTAATCCACGCGAGTGAAGTTGCGGGCACAGCTAGTCATACGAGTACATAAGTATGTATGTACAGTACACTTGAAATCTGTTTTTCATTTGTCAGTTAATTAAACCGGCACATAATTCGTTATACTCGCAAGAAACCGTCGCTCATGACGCAATCCACTTTATCGGTAGAAATAACCTTCGCAGTAATCGGAGAAATACGCATTAAATAAAAATTATACTCGGTTTTCGATATTTTTTGTTTAGAGTAAAAAGTATCGGGATAATCCTAAATCTGTAGTCCGCGGTAACATGGGTAAATGCCACACTCAAAAACGTTATTAACTTAGTTAATCGACAATTAACTAAGTGATGTCATTTTTCATACATTTTAATGTCAAAAATCACTCATTAACGTCTTCTGATTAATGTAACTAATGATTCTTTAGGAGAGGTTAATGAATGATTTTTGTATGCATAAATTAGTAAACTGTCGATTTAATGACGATTTCTACGGCAGCAAGTCATACAATTCTCAAATACGTAAGTATGGCTGTATCCCAATGCAAGGCTCTTTGCTCTTATCTATACTTCTATACTTCTATATCTATACTATAATAATAATAATATTATAAAGAGGAAAGGTTTGATTTTTTGTTTGTTTGTTTGTCTCGAATAGGCTCTGAAACTACTGCACCGAATTAAAAAATTCTTTCACCATTCGAAAGCTACACTATCCCTGAGTGACATAGGCTATTTTTCACCCCGAAATTCCCACAGGAATGGGCACAACGCGGGTGAAACCGCGGGGCGCTGCTAGTTGAAGATATAAAACAAAGTCAGATAGACGTAGTCTCCTAAAGTCTTACCGTCTTTAACTAAAACACTGTTTAAGAGTGTTCTGTCTCTTTTGCTCTTCGGAAAACAACGTAAGTCGGAAAGGGATAAACCATTTGATGGCTAAAATGCTGTTAATTTTTATGAATACGGCCCTCAGAGTAAAAAGAAAATGAAAATTGGAAGTCTTGTAAAATCAATGTTAACTAGTATAAGTTTAAATTGCATGAAGAAGCGAGAGAGGATGAGCTGGATAATAATAATTGCTGTAGTGGTTTCTGACGACATTTCTCGTGGTAAACATTCTGCTATTAACATGTAAAAATTGCCGTATAATTACTTTTGTAATCACTATAGTATGTAAATGTAGGTAGACAGTTTGTACCTTCGTTTATACACACAATAGAATATACTTTTTAAATCATACGCCATTTTATGTTACATTAAAATTATATAATAAAATACATGAATTCATTTGCCACGGGACCATAATTGTAATATAAAACAGTACCAATTAATCGGTGTTCCTAATTAACAATGGAGACGACTACGTAATGCATGATAATTAAACTACTATATTCAACTAGAAAGTTATGACAATGCTCCTATAACACTGTAGGTATATTGTTTTATAATGTTTTATAACAAATTCCAAGGACTCACTTCGGAACAGACTATCCCTCTATAAATTCAAGGCACTCCAAAACCAGTGTTGGCCACTAACCTATTCGAAATGAATCTATACTAATATTATAAAGCTGAAGAGTTTGTTTGTTTGTTTGTTTGTTTAAACGCGCTAATCTCAGAAACTACTGAACCGATTTGAATAATTCTTTCACTGTTAGATACTCTATTTATCGAGGAAGGCTATAGGCTACATTTTATCCCGAAATTCCCACGGGAACGGGCACAACGCGGGTAAAACCGCGGGGCGCTGCTAGTGAATGAATACAAGACACTGCATAAAGTACAAATTACATTCAAAAAACAACAACTGCTGTAAACCCTGTCCGATTTTGTTCAAATAAAAACACTTCTCTATAAACCACCTTTGAAATAAAGAAACGCAATAAAAATCAATGAATTTAGAAGTCACAGACCGACACATCAACTCGTTAAACTTACAACACCTTTATTTTTGCGTCGGCCTTTAAAAATGGGAATACATTCCCGTCAATAAACCGAGCAATGAACAGAACACTCTTTATTTCATCTGCGTATTGGAATTGCTCTAATTAACTAATTGCCAGCCAGATGGCCTACATTATAAAACGCTTTACAATAACACTCTACAATATTACTTGTAACGTTCACAATATTCCTTCAAATTGAAATTCAATTAACTGCTTCGTTTTAAACTTTAAGTTATTCCGCTGAAGGAAATCTTTGTAGTCATTATGATGACAAACACAATTACTAGATTTTGTTGAAGATTTGTCGCAACTACAAAATACCTTCTTCTTAATTAGAGCTAGGCCCTTGTCGATGGATTTATTTCCGTTTCTCTCTATCCTTCGCTATCCTCTTCAACAACATATCTTTGCAACATATTCATGGTCAACATATACTTTTCTTCTCGGTCTTTTTTCGCTTCTGTCAAAGTACAATATGATACCTATAAAGTTAAGTTTAACCTTTATAAGTAAGGGCCTATAGGTCAGAAAACGAATACACACGTAGAATTAACTGGCTTCATTACATAGTATAAAACAAAGTCGCGTCTGTTTGTCGTTTGTCTGTTTGTCTGTATGCTTAAATCTTTAAAATTACGCAACGGATTTTGATGCGGTTTTTGTAATAGGTAGAGTGATTCAAGAGGAAGGTTTTTATGTAAAAAAATTCCCGAAATTCCCACGGGAACGGGCACAACGCGGGTAAAACCGCGGGGCGCTGCTAGTACCATATAAACCTAATGTCAATGAACGCTTTAGATAAAAACAAACATTGGTACCTCTTTAGTAAGTAGGGAAATGGCAAAATGCCTAACTTTGTTATCAATAAAAGAAACCATTTAGTTATTCCTATTAACTAACTAGCAGCGCCCCGCGGACTTTACCCGCGTTGTACCCGTTCCCGTGGGAATTTTGAGATGAAAAATAGCCTATAACCTTCCTATTTCATTAATTAAAAAATAATGATTCAAATCGGATTGGTAGTTTCTGAGATTAGCGCGTCCAAACAAATAAAACAAACTCACCTTACTTAAACTTGCTTACCATTACAGTTCACCGAATTAATTATATAATTCATCGTATCGTAACCGTGGTGTCATCATCATTGTAATAGTTTTCGATTACGTCTATATTATAGACGTAGTAAATATCACAAACGAGTTTTAGGAATCCTTTTCAATAGTAAAACATCTAATGCTAATTTTGTCTTATTAAATTTAAAATTATGTTTAAAAACAAATGACGTTCGTTTTAAATTAGGTTCTATAGTAAAATACTATTTTGAACAAAAATAGCTTTTGTTTCTTAAACAATTTAAGGTGCTATAGGTAGGATTAAGTTATTGTGCAATCCGCTGTTAAGTTCTTAACATTGCCTCATTCAACTTTAATTCATGACGTCACAAAACACGGACTTTAAACATCGCGGAAAACGATATAACTGTTCCGTCATTAATCATTAAAGATCGACAAATACACAATTTAAAGATAACTAAACCTTTTCATAGGAACATGATTAGTTTGAGGATAAACCATAAACATGATCCGGTATTCATAACGTAATCACTTGAATTTGAAAAGGGGAAATACTTTTGTTACAAACTTAAGAAATCCGCAACGTCATCTATGACGTAGATATACCTCACTAGTCTATTATCTTTGAGTCACCTGTTAAAGACAATATAGAGTATTGACCTTATGTTCTTAAACAAAAAAGCGGTCTGAATGTATGGTATTTCCGAATCATGTCTAAGTTTAAACTGTTTAATTCGCGTAAAAAATAAAGGCTCTAGATCCTTGTGGAGAACAAAGGCATTTTTTCTGTAATGATTTTTTTTTCTTTTTTAAATGTCATCTTTATGAAGGTCAAAGGAAAAGAATAATTAGAGACAGCTCTAGTCGTTGACTATATAAATGAGTTTCGAATTTTAAAAACTAAGTTTGAGCCACTGCACTTACAGTACTCTCACCCTCGCTTTCTATTGAACTAGCTGGCTTGTAGCTTGTAAACTTGCTCAATGTCAAGGACGACGCTTAGTAAAATTAATTAACTGATTGATTTTTATGTAACAACGGTGTTATTGTTTTGATTCCGCTGTCATTATCGAATTAAAAAATAAATTATACTTAAAGCTCCATTTTCGTTATGATATAGTCGTTGGCGACGAACCTCTCGTCTGGGAGATATAATTATGTATTAGTATCAGTAAGTAAGATTCCATAATACAAACTAAGAGCTAAGTTTGGGTCGAATAAACCGTTTGTGAATTTTTCCAAAATCCTTAGAAATGCGTTCTTTAAAAAAGTTTAAACAAGTTTGAAGCTATCTACATATGTAGTTTAATTGTTCGAAACTGGTTTAACAAGAATCAATACAACAAGTACATATGTACGTCATACAGCGTGGCCCACAACTTGAAGGGAAAGTACCTTTAATGCAAAATAAACAGTATTAACTCAAAGAAAACTATTATATTTTTATTAGCTCTTTTATCAACTTTAGTTCCATCTTCCAAAGCATACGCAATCTTCTTTAAATACAATTTCAGGAATGTCGTATATTATGACATCCCTTTAACATCCGTATGATATCCAAAGTTTAAACTTTTGCTTCCTAGAATTCCATAGGGAACCGACAACCACGACAAACACCAGAAAACCGAGCTCTGCACCAGAAGCATGCTAGTTCATATTATGTCTACACTTCTACACTAATATTATAAAGAGGAAAACTTTGTTTGTTTGTAATGAATAGGCTCAAAAACTACTGGACCGTTTTTAAAAATTCTTTCACCATTCGAAAGCTACATTATCCACGAGTAACATAGGCTACTTTTCATCCCGAAATTCCTACAGGAATGGATACAACGCGGGTAAATCCGCGGGGCGCTGCGAGTATTTAATAAAGATAATACAATAATGTTGAAGTAAGGAAAAATTCTTTAAAATGTTCAACAATACTATATTATATAACATTACATCATTGTGTAAACTATGACGTCATTTTAAAACATTTGCCGCGGCGCCCGGCGGCGCGGGCGCAGGCAAGCTCCCATTCGATTGACGTCAAAACAGGTATAACGTGGCCCCGTTTTCTATATTTCTGATAAATTGATTTAGATTGTGATGTGGAGCGAGACTACCATATGAGTCAGCCAGTCTCGAAGTTTGGCTTCCCACCTGAGTCAACAATTAATATTATTTTTACGTGGGAAGTTCCTTTGGGTAAATTTTGGACAATTTCTTTGAAGTTGCGGTACTTTTTATCACTTTTCCTTTAACCTGAGAATGTGGTAAGATGAATGTGTATGAATGGATTTATAAATATGATGTGTCCGGATTCTACCTTTACATATTTCACTACATAGTATAAAACAAAGTCGCTTTCCGCTGTCTGTCTGTCCATATGTAAGATTAGATCTTTAAAACTACGCAACGGATTTTTACGCGGTTTTTTTTATAGAGTAATTCAAGAGGAAGGTTTATGTATATAAAAAATTCCGAAATTCTTACGGGAACGGGCATAACGCGGGTAAAACTACGAGAAGCTGCTAGTTGAGTATACAACTTTTTTATCTGTGCTTTTTTTTATCAGCTCCAACAATTTGATGGCATCAATTCGGACGCTGTGTCCATCAGCTAACCATATTTGTATATAGGTAACAGTTTTTCAGTATCCACAAATCCTTAAAGTAACTAACATTGAATCGGCGATATCAAAGGTTTACCAACATAGCTGGTTGCACCTATTTACCTACTCTGAGTCATAGAGTGAAGAAATCCGTGAATGTCTAGCTCAGGTCTGCCTGAACATTGGTACCATTGTCAGAAATAAACCATTCGACCGGTTTCATTTCGAATATATAGGTGCATTGAACTCTTGAGAGGACAAAATTGGTATCTGGAGTAGAATAGATATCGAAAGTTACTTTGTCTTACGAATCCAGTATCTTTAATCTAAATTGTGTAGTTAGTCTTTGTTTTAAGCGTATTTCAACTACCTATGTAAGTTGGGGATTCTAAAAACAGTTTATTTGACATGGAGCGACTATTAACTATTTAACTCGCTGGCTTGCCGCTTGTAAGCTCGCTAAATATATTTTTTTACTGCCTTATTCATAAACCCACTCTAACTAAAACACTGTTAGTGAGTGTTTTGTCTCTTTTGCTCTTTGGAAAATAGCGTATGTCAGAAAGGGACAAACCATGTGATGCTGCAAGTAAACGTTTATGAAAAGGCCTTTAAACTTTAAGAAAGTTTAAGTAGGAATCCGCAAAACAAACTTGTTTTATTCAAACTTAATTATTAAGGCCGGATTGAACAAGAATTCTTAATATGTTCAAAAACAAAAACTGTTCGTTCAAAATTGTTCTAAATACACAAACATTTGTTTCTTAAACATGTAGGTGCTAAATAGATAAAAGAGTTTTCGTGCAATCCGTCCAAAGATTTATACTTCCATCACATGTGGTTCAGCTTTTAATAAATTACCAAATCCATATTTTCTATAATTAATAAACCGCAAATTATTGACGCAAATAGTACCTTACAGAACGAAAAAACAATGGTCGAGTAGGTACCTATGTGTGTTTTAATCACTACATTTTATAGAACAAAGTCCCCAGCCGCGTATGTCGGTCCGCGATAAACTCAAATACTACACGGATTGTGACGCGGTTTTTTTAAATTTAAAGAGTAATTCAAGAGGAAGGTTTATATGTATAAAAAATCCTAAATTCCCACGGGAACGGGCACAATGCGGGTAAAACCACGGGACGCTGCTAGTTTAAAATAAAAAGCCGTCACAATAGGTACGAACGAGGTACGTTAACTTTGCTTTATGTATGTAAGTTGTGGGAAGATTTGGTATTCCCTAGTTTGGTACAGGAAACTTTGGAAATAACTCGGATTGACGAAAAACTTTGAACTTCTAACGCGACTCCCTGCACGTATGTGAGTAAGTTACGTACGTAGATATTTATAAATCTACTGTATTCTAATGTGGTTTAGGTAGGTACGTACTCTTAGGGCAGAATGCACTAGCATTTTTAATTTGATTTAATACTACCATCATTCCGCGGTTTTACCCACACAGTGCCCGGTCCCGTGGGAATTTTAGGATGAATAATAATATAACCTTCCCGTTGAATATGGCTTTCTATAACACAAAGAATTATTAAAATCGGATTGGTAGAAACAAACAAACAAAGTTGAAAAAAATACCTATTTAGTATAGAAGCATCGATACATAGTAGGTATAGTAGATTAAGAATGCTTGTTACGTATAATACCTATATTAATTAATAAATTACGTTTGTTTCAAATTGTGTTCTATTTGGTGCAAAACAAAATACAATTTTGTACAAACAGCTTTAGCTTTTTTAAACATATTTAGGTAGGTACTAAATAGATCTAAGAGATCTCGTGGAAGCCGGTATTAGTACTCAATAAAAGAGTTTCCTGTTCACAAATTTGTGAATGGTCGCACAAAAACGTCTGGTTTTCCGCTACGCAACAAAAAAGTCGGTCGACTTTGGTAAGGATTTATGTATTAAGATACTTTGTGTTCTATGACTCGGGTAACTTCATATGACTTGACTGTACCTACGTAATTGATCTTTAAAGAGCTTTTTATTTAACCGCAAAAAATATCCACACTATTTAAAATATACCTAAATAAGAAGCGGTAAATTTCGTGATTTTGTTAGTATCTTTGAGCTAATCTCGGGAACTAACTACCCGTCCGATTTGAATAATTATTTTTGTATTGGCTAGCTACATTCAAACGGAAGGTTTTAAGCTATTTCCTATTCCGTAATTCCTACTGGAACGGGTACAACGCGCGGCTAAAACTGCGGTAAGATATTGAAGTTGCACAGTAACTATCATTGCAATAAATATCAAATCAACTCAGCTCAAAATTAAATAAATCTACGACATCTAGGATATAGATATCATTATTATTTTAGATTATAAATATAATTCTACCTCCTAAAGAAAAAGCATGTAGTACTGAATAGACATAACTTACTTATCGGCCAGTGTTACAATAGCCAATTTATCGAGAACCGCGACCTAATGAATCTTCATATTGAAATGAGATCAGCGTAAAATGGTGTTTGTGCAAGTAAATTACCAGCACCGTGAAACGCGCATACCGCCATAGATTGTAGCCGCGTCCACAGCTCTTGAATAAAAACTCCTTTCTTATTTAACTTTTTCAGTTATTTCTGTGAGTGTGTTCTAATTTTGATTTCGGGTCTTCCATGGAGTTTTGAGTGTGATTTATTTTTTAGTTGTTTTTAATTTTGGAATATTTCGGTGTTGGAAAGTGGCGGTAGGTGTTTTTATTTTATTATTCTTATCAATTTTGTTTGTTTCTTATCTATTCATTTTAGTTTTTATTGAACTATGAATATGAAAGTAGGCAGAGTGTATTCCCATTGGTTTATCCTGCTTACCAAAGCTATTCAAATAACAAAACAAATTAATATTATGTGGCCGGTAATTATATATTTTAATGAAGGTACCTACTTGTAACATTGGTCGTAAAAGTTAAATTATCATTATATTGTAGTTACATGATTGTATAATAATAACATTAATTATTAATAAGTACAAATTAATTATAATAGGTACAGCAGCCATCATCTGTTCAAATATTTAAAGCAGTTTTGCTTGTTACCTGCCTATTTAATAAAAAAATATGGTCTGAGTATGAAATTAAACCAATTAAAATAGTAAATAGGTTCGATTAGGTAATTTACCAGTAGACAATGTAGTTAGTTATTCTGAAGATAATTTCTGAATACTAGACTTAGAATCTGAAGAACCTATAGGAATATTTTCCGGAAAGAAAACAATCCTTGATTTTGAATATAAAAAATGCGCTTAAAGTTTTTCGAAATACGCTTATCCGCAAAAATGTCCCTATAGCCTACTAAGCACTATGCTGATATTTAAGTCTAGTAACAAGTATTTTAGTAACAAAACATTTCTAAAAACCGAAAATGTAGTTGAGTACTCTCTGGTAAGTATTTCTGCTACTAAAACACTCGCTACTCGACTAAAGTACTAGCATAGTGAAGGTTTATGTGGTCGTTAAGATTAAGCTAGTTTACGAGTGCAAAAGCGTTGTGATACCGGCGAATGACTTTCACTCGCTTAATAGTAAGCCAGTGAACTCACCGACTCGCAGTTTGATTCGCTAAATATGACGTATTGCACCTATTTTATTTATTTTTCAATCGATTGAAAACATTTATTGCTTCACCACAGTTTAACAAGAATATAATATAAACAAGAAATAATATTTAATCACTATAAACTACATAATGAAATACAATCAAATAAAACGAAGTACTAGACTCCCTCACGGAATCCGTTATTCGATCTACCGTGACAGACTCAGTGTACTCCATGGGGTTGTTTGTTACACCCCACAGCATGGCTTTCAGGCTATCCAAACCGACCCAATCATAAATAGGCTTTTATGAAGACTTTCTGTCAATCTGCACCAATCAGAACTATGTGCTGTTAGGCTGTAGCCAATCAGAGGCTTCGTGCCGCGACCACAGTGTCGCCTTCAGCATTTTACAATAATCATGTTATCTTAACTTCGAATAGGGTAAATTAAAGGAGAGGAACATACCAATACAATCATATTGAACACCAAAATATGTACTTATTCAATATTAAGGTAAATATGTAGCAAATATATTTCAATGACACCATTATTTACCAAAAGTGACATTGGAGACGTTTATCTATTGACTGTTTAAGTTATAGTTATTGTCCTGCCAACATTGAAATAATAAGTACTTAAATATATTGATCTGTGTATGGGTAAGCGGATTGTAAACTTTTACTATACTAAGGAATCTCTTGAAATTCACTCAGGTACCAGCCAAAGACAATTGCTCCTGAAGAGGAAAAAGGTTTATTGATTTTATTTCATTCTTACCCCATCTCTAAGCCTTTTTCCTCTTCAGAAGCAATCGTCTTTGGCTGGAAAATTGACGACATTGGTCCACATTTTGGGCCAATCCAAAAGAAATAGATTATAGTAGCTTCAGTCAGTTAGATTCTATATATATTTCTATATATTATTCTATAGATTCTATATATGTATACCTATATCAATAAAATAGCTAG
Source organism: Cyclophora punctaria (assembly GCA_951394245.1). Taxonomy (NCBI): domain Eukaryota; kingdom Metazoa; phylum Arthropoda; class Insecta; order Lepidoptera; family Geometridae; genus Cyclophora; species Cyclophora punctaria. The sequence continues at coordinate 10,061,720 of OX596175.1, forward strand.
TCTCTAATACAGACAGACACAAGCAAGAACTTATATAAATGTATCAATAACCAATGTGTTTATAAACTGGCTATTATTTACGGTTTAGTTAGTAAGTATATTCATAATATGTATTTATCATTTATCGTATTATATCTAATTCATAAAGCATTGATTCAAGCAGACATAGATCATCTTATTCACATACAAACACATGTGTAGGATTTATGTAGGTTGATAAATGACGGATAAAAAATAAGGTTTGTTTGTTTATGGTGTTTATGGTCTAATTGTTAATTTAATCTTTTTTAAAGGACATTTTGGAATTAAGCTTCGTTTTTATAATTTGTTTTACTTGTATGGGATTACTTAACCACCTGGTTTTACCTCCATTCGTTTAATCAAGATTGTTTAAGGTTCCTACAAGAGTTCTGGGGTAAAAAATTAACCAAAAATGTTCGTCTTGAATTTTGTTTCTCTTGTTCTTGTTGAAAAATGTTCGTCTTGAAGTCTGATATTAGTTTAAGATTAGTGTGAACATATACTCGTAGACAGATAGACAGACGCAATAGAGGTCTTTGTTTAAAACTATGTATGTTCAGTGATAGAACGAAGTTCATGCGACTTAAAAGGCAACTTGATAGTTTAAACTCTGTAATCCATATTTAGAAAGGTACAAACTTTTACAAGACAAAGGTATTATGATGATGACATTACCTTTAATTAGGTTACTAGTATTATGTATCATCACCATGAATTATCAATAAATCGAAGATAGATCTAAATAATAGCTGCGACAAAAGGCACCTAATTAAGTAGTAGATTCATTAATATGTAAGTTCAGTAATTCCATGTTAAGCACTACTTTGTCACGTTATAAAAGTTGAAAATTCTCATTAACATTTATCATCACCAGTCAACTACAAAAGTTGATGAACACATTCAATATTACAAAACACCTTAGCTAATTAATTGTATTTCAATTAACTTAACGGCTACATCCCTCATCACCTTGATTATGTATCTAGTATAGATGAAGGTAAAAGATAGGTAAAGGTCACTGAATAGACTACAATATATTCATTAGATAGGTACCTCTATCTAAATCTATCTTAGATCTAGATATAGTACGTGCCTAGTTCTAAGTGAGTACATTGATCATGAATTAGCGATGATCTAAGAATTACTTCATTCATACACAGGTACAGTTTAGATGTAAATATACTGATGATTTGAAACTTTGTTACTTATTAGTTAGGTATCACTATTCTAAGTACTTACGAACCTTCCTAAATGCACAAAGTGACGGTTAGGTAACAGATAGATTAGTATATACGACATATTTTAGACTTAAGGAGATCTAGCTACACAAAAATGTCTTAGTATTATAAGTAATTTTGTATATTATGTTCTAATGGTACTGATAGACAAGTTACGGCCATGACGAATGAACTTAGAATACTTATAATCACCATGATTTAAAATTAGATTCAATGCCATAGCAAAACTAGACTCGGTTAATTAGAGGTAAGATAATGAATGATAGACCAAATCCATCAACACTTGTGAACTTGGCTGACTGCCGAATTGATTTAGCTATCAAAGTATTTCAATTTTCAGATAATTCTTGCGCGTCAGAAGCATATTATTACCTACTAGCAGCGCCCCGCGGTTTTACCCGCGTTGTGCCCGTTCCCGTGGGAATTTCAGGAATTTTTTTACATAAAAACCTTCCTCTTGAATCACTCTACCTATTACAAAAAACAAATCCGCATCCAAATCCGTTGCGTAATTTTAAAGATTTAAGTATACAGACAGACAAACAGAAGACAAACAGACGCGACTTTGTTTTATACTATGTAGTGAAGTATAGAACTGAAGTGTTTATACCTACCTATAGATATTTACCCATTATAGCTACCAAAACTAGAATCTATGGTAGATACCAGGGGGTTTATGAGGTTCATTCGTTGGAGTATATCCGGAGTGAGTACCTATTTAGGGAGTCTGGGCCCCTCTCCCTTAACTTAGCTGAAACAATATTATTTGTAGAACTATGATAATATAATATATATAAAGGCAAGCGTTTATCGTGTCGGGACTTGCAATGTATCGTGGCAAGCTAATTCACCACACTCGCGATAAAAATTGGACACAGATCATACATACAATCGATCGGCAACCGTGTGGCATGTTCCTTCGGTTATTTACTCAATTTGACATTGAAAAATAAAGCGAATTAGAGTTAAAAGTGAATAATTACCTATTTTAATTCAATTACATTTTGAAGTGAAGCTACCCTTACATTACCCATATACCATAGTAAAAATGTGGTCGATTTTTCAGCCGCAGACGAACTCCTTCTGAAGAGACAAGAGGTTTATTGATTGCATTCCATTCTTACCTCATCTGTACCTTTTTCCTCAATGATGGAGTTGTCTATGGTTAAAAAATCAGTCAAGATCGATTGAATTTTAACTTTCGTAAGAAAAAAAATGTATTACTAGTCTACTAGAAGAAGAAGAAATCGTTAAAAAGAACTCTTAGGATTATTCCTATTTAGCAACGCTATCATTGGTGTTTTTAACGCTCATTTCTAAATAATAATAAGCTGAATAGTATTACATGGTAAGTCACAACACAATGTACTTAATATGATTGCGGTAACGATATAAGTAGGTATTCACTGAAAAATCTTATTTACGAAGACCGTTTCGGTTATATTCTCTTAATGGACGATAACTTTAATAACCGGCATAATAGGTAGATATAGATCTTTTATATGGTTGTTAAAACAATGGAACGGAAGAAATGGGAAGGGCTTTGTCCAACAATGGGACATTTAGGGTTCATTTGTTTATGTCTAGCAGCACCTTTGGTTACTGTACAAGCGCAGCACAAGTAGTTACAAAATATGACGCCTGTTGCCTAACGACGTTCCTTGCCTACACTGACAAAGGATTACTAGCCTTTACAATCTATTTTATCTCTAAAGTCTCATCCATATTCAATGATCTTACAACACTAAAAGCGCAGCCAATAATGCATTTGGCATTGCCGCTGAGATGAAACTGAGCGAAGCCAATAGATTCATCACACTTTATTGCAATGCTTGAATTCTCGTTGCACTGAGGTTGGTCAATTGAGCTCTGTGTTCGGTTCTGCTCCGTTCTACCTCAATAGAACCGTAGCATTCATTGGGTGGAACTTGCTCGTGATGTAAACGGGTTTCCCATAACGGCCGACTGGTCCCTTTAAACCTCTAAAAAAAGTAAAGCAGAAAAAGTTTTGATATTGTTTCTATCTGAAGTTTCATAAAGAACGGAATAAATTTAACATTTATTTACATACCACAGCCACAGCGGCTACAGCCAATGTCAAACTTGATCTGCTATCTGAAATATTCCGTTGAGATAGGTCATTAGAAAAATTTGGGAACGAACGGCAAAAGTTCATATATGTGCTAGAATCTTTTATTCAAACCTACGGGAAACAAAGTGATAATTTACCATACCATGGACAGAAGTCAGAAGAGTCATAATTATAAATTCTCCACGCAATTCAAACTCACAAAACGCTTCACCATAACAATAGCTCACAGGCATGTTAGTCATTACTTATTAATGTATTGTCTACAACGACTCAACTACTGAGCAATTACGTGACAAAATAATGATAGTGCATTGATTGCGGACATTTGAATCAATAAAAGATTCGTAGAAGACGGTCTCAATTAGCGTAATCACTCACTGAATGGCTAGACTTGTATTCCTATTCGTAATCAAGGTTTATTTGTATGGGTGTCGGGACGATTATTCCAACTGTGTATGAAATCTCTATCTTTGTTTATATTATTTGTATACTCACCTACCTAAATTGATCAGTAGCTTTTAAGTTTTGACTGATATGCTATATCAAGATTTGCAGGTAGGTATAATCTGGACATCGATAGATAATGTGTATGTCACTGTTACTGGCCACCATCTTACCATCCTAGAAGACAGCATCCACACACCCTCAGTAAAAACAAGGGCATTAGCTTTTTTATTTTTATCTAAGATCTTCAAACCATCTATTTCTTTCTTCCAGAATGATCCACAAACATGACACTTTCCACAAGCCGTCAGCAGTTCCTCTCGTATGAAACGCAGACGCCTGAAAACATACAATATGAAAGAAAAGGAGGAATCTTCATATCTCACTGCGTTTGCTTCGGATTTGTCCTCTTTGCTATATTGACAGCTATCATAGTCGGAATCATTTCGCATTTTGTCACTTATCTTAAGGTTAGTAGACTTTTTTGTTTAATTTTATTAGTGATTTCACTATTGGCCTTTCGCCTGAATTTTAAACAGTAAAATTAGTAGGTAAGCATTTATGTTTAGATACCTACCTAATGATGGATTTATAAATCCATCGTTTCTGGCCCAACAATACCTACAAAACATTATTAAAACTAATTTCAAGTTCGAAAGTTTATCAAAGGTAGTACACGCGCTTATCTCAATGTAAACTAAAAATATAGCTACTCTTCTTAAATTTGGATGGGTTCTAATTAATTTTCTATTAACAATTGAGTTTGAGATATTTATTAATATTAAGTTACCATCCAATTATCATATAAAAGAAAATGTAGGTACTTAACACCACTCAAATAATTTCAGTAGGTACCTACATATTTATAAAGTTTTCAGTTATTAATGCAGTCAATTGAAACCTAGTTTAGAACACCAAATTAATTTTGGTACATTACCTCAAACGTACTTTCCATACACGCTGTCTTCTCAAACGATCCCTAATAACTTAGACACGTATTAACCTTGATTAAATAAAAATATTCACTGATTTAAATACGCGTGCCTTATCATTCGTATCTCAGTCCATATTTTCATCTCAACACAAGACGGTCGTCTGTTGTTAATTAATTTATTATTTTTACTACTTAATTCATAAGATAGTAATATAAAATAGAATAGGAAATACATTGGAGCAAATTAAAAGGAAAACAAAACAATTTTTGTTATCGTAACTTTCTCCGTAAACGTGTTTTGACATTTGTATCTGTGAAATTCCGAAACGTCAGTCTGTTAAAAACTTCATCTTTCCATAACATTATCATATCAAATATCAATCAATCGATTGAATCGTGGAGCAAAATGCGTGTGTTAATTTAATAAATAATCGTGTTTTCTGAATAAAGTGCCATAATTAAATAAACTCCAGCAATGCTCAGATAAATTGCCAAATAACTAACTTAGTTGCATTTGTAATTCTGTGATATAATTTAATTTTAATTGATAAAATGTTTTCGTATTTATTTGTGTTTGTTGTTTTTATTAGTGCAGTGTGTTATTCAGTACCTGTAAGTTGATTGTTGTTTAAAAGCCGGTGTAAAATCATTCATTAACTCATTACGCGGTCAGATTCTACTTAACTAACTAGTTTAAAGTCAATTTTCACTTAAAAATTAATGAAAGAAATGTCGCACTTGAAAGTGGACGATATTCGTTATTTATTCTCCAAAAAAGCCTGTAGTGATAGTTAAAATATTTCCTGTGTGATTAAAACTAAATATATTTTATTTCCTATTTCCAGATTGATACATCACAATCTAATGTGGAGTTTTGGGATGAAACTGAACCGTTTGGCCAGTCGGGGCCTCCTTCGGCGGACTTGCGTCTTCCCTCAGACGTAGTGCCAAGTTTCTACAGACTTAAGCTCAAAGTAAGCTTAGAAAACTCCAGTTTCTCCGGCGATCTCGCCATAACACTCCGAGCGAAAAGCCAAGTCAAAGAAATAATATTACACTCTAAGAATCTCAGTATTAACGCTAATGCCCGCCTATCAGAACAAATATATGAGAAGATAAATTTAAGGAAAAGACGGGATGTTGATAATAGTAGTGCACCTATTGAACCAACGGTTACTGAAGTCCCAAGTAACCAAACTGTATCAGAAAGTCCAGTCAGCACTCCTAGTGAAACTGCTACTGCTGGTAATGCTACTACGGTCAGCACAGAGACTGCTACTGCTAACATCAGCACAGAGCCTGCTACTGCTAACATCAGCACTACAACCTCTCCACCTCCAGAAACTTCGATCCCACAAATTGTAGAAACCCATGTAACTCATAGTAAGACTCAAAGTGTTAAAATACTGTCAATTGTGGAGAGAACCGGTGACCGACTGGCTATAATACTAGCTTCACCATTGAAACCTGGAGTGGATTATATCCTGGAGTTGTCTTTTGATGGAAGGGTTGGGGATTCATTGACTGGATTCTACAAGAGTACTTATGTTAATGAAGAAAAGGTTGAAAAGTAAGTAGATTTTATATATTTCTATTCAATCTTAGAAAAATAAGATAATTCTTACCATAGTAATGTAAAGAGATTAATCTATTGGGATTTTACAGGTTCATATATACTAGACCTTAATGATAAAATGTATATTAATAACAATATTATTATGTCACGAAAAATTCCAGTTTTTCTTCCTACGTTTATAATAAAAACGTTGAGTAATATAGTTATTATCAACTAATAAATATGATTAACTCTTCAATTAATAAATTAATGAATTAAAATTAAATATTGTAATTTATGTTCACTTTATTAATCAATGTATGTAACAATATTATCAATTAAGCCATTGTTTGCGATTTAATAATAGATTCATCTATTAAGAATAGCCATTAACACCATGTTCAATATGGATACCACTCAAAATTAAAAACATGACTGTATTGTATGGAATCTTCATGGAAAGTGTTTTTACTTTAGTAGTATTTGTTGTACATATTAATGCCTGTAATACCCCACTGCTGGGCAATCACTAAAATTTTCACGTTTATTTTCACCACCTATTTCAGAGTGCTAGCAGTAACTCAATTCGAGCCTACTTCAGCCCGCGCTGCCTTCCCCTGTTTCGATGAACCAGCATTCAAAGCCAAATTCGAGATCAGTATTCAACATACCAAAAATATCACAGCCTTGTCTAACATGAAGGTTTCGGCTGTTGAAGATATGTAAGTATTATAAACTTTATGCAATTTAATTTAAGAGCTAAGATGCTGAACACAGACAGACAAACGTTTCTCTTCTCTAAAGATATCTCTCTCACTCTATTTCTTAATGAAGAAAAGAGAGTTTTTTGCATTTATCTTCGTTCTACTGATATGTAATACAATCTTGCAAGATCTTGAAGACTCACATTCCATTATCTGATTAAGCCATTTGGGTATGTAAAACCCTGTTGAAGAAAGACATAATGTAACAAAATTGTAATTTTCGGTATTTCCTTAAAGTTTTTACCATACATCACATTACGTATTAGGTATGTAGGTCAAGTTGTTATTACGTCGTTATTAGTTACTAAACGTTTGTTTTGTAGATAACGTAACGCGTTATCCTTAAGGATAACTAGATGCTTATTGCGTTATTTCCTACTCAAATAAGTAACGGTAACTATACATACTTTGAAACTAGTAGACTTAGGTGTGGTATATCCATGCTTAAAATCTTTAAAGAATTTTTTTTACGGCTTCAAAAAAGAAGGAGGTTGTCTTGTCCATAATTCTTTTGTATATTTATTTTTTCCGTTGGCACGCTTAAACTAACTGCTCAATCAATTTTCGTGAATTTAATTCAAGATGCAAATAATCTATATTGAGCAAAGTATCTATATTGAGAAATGTATGATAGGATCCCCAAATCCAATTTCCCACGAAAGATGATTTTAACTTAAGAACTCCTACAGTCTATAGTTATATTTTGATATTTTCTGTTCTAGCCCCGACCAACCAAACTGGCAATGGACCCACTTCGACCGCTCAGTCGAAATGTCTACATACCTAGTCGCTTATATTTTATCAGACTTCAAGTACTTAGAAACTTCCTACTTAAGCAAGGACAATGTGAACAAAACTATCCGAGTCTGGACTAGGCCAGAGCTATTAAGTAAAGCGAACTACGCGTTGACTATAACGCCAAAGTTGTTGGAATATTATGAAGGAGTTTTCGGTATACCTTACGCTTTGGATAAGTTGGATTTGATAGCGATTCCTGACTTCTCTAGCGGTGCTATGGAGAACTGGGGGTTGATTACTTTTAGGTAAGTCAGATATTAACATAATTATCGTCTCAGTTTTTGAATCACCTTACTATTTGTGTCAATCCTAAGTGATATTAGCGCTCGTAGCGTAGTGTGACAGAGAGTTGTAAACTCATCACGATTATAAAGCATCTTGCAGCTCGGACAGAACTTGGATGGGCCGATAGTGCCCTTTCTATCTGAGCGCTAATTAGCATCGAGATCATCTTAAATTGATCCGCTTAGTTTGTAAATTTATGTCGTGTAAACATTTCGACTTTCAACAAAAAAAACAGCAGTTGTAGTTGACATCAAATCCCCTACCATTTGCTCCACCACTCGATCACAACTCGCTTCTCATTTGCAGAGAGACGACTCTATTATTCGACGAGGAGTCCGGCGTCCCCCGCGACAAGCAGAGCGTGGCCATCGACGTGTCGCACGAGGTGGCGCACCAGTGGTTCGGGAACCTCGTCACCATGCGCTGGTGGACCGACCTGTGGCTCAACGAGGGGTTCGCGACATACATTGAGTATGTTGGGGTTGATACGGTACGTTTTATTCATTATATATTCCAATAATATTGTTTAGAAAATGAAGGTTTTTCTTTATAGAAAATGTTCTTCTCAGTTTATGGTGCTCGGCAAGACAAAAGATAGCTTGTTCTAAATTTAATTATAGCGCCATCTATTGCTTGTGGCTGGAACTGCGCGGTATATCTAGTAATGCATTTATGAGATGGCAATGCACATACTTTATATTGCAGTATGGCTGTTGCAGGGCCCGTTAATCCGCCGTGTCTTTCCCTATTCGAAACTAGATTATGATTTTAGATCAAATACACTTCTACACCCCATTCAGTCAAACCTATTTTTTTTTAAACTGTCACTCAAACCTATTTAAAAAAAACTGCCTATATATATATATGTCGGAGCGTGGCATCAGTGGCGCCACACCAGATAGCGGTTTATAACGTCACTACATTATTTTTAGTCTGTAGAAGTTTAAGAGTAGTTTGTAAATTCAGTTGACTGATGGAATCGGTAGTGTTGTTATTCCGTGACGTGAGTTCTATCTTCGTGGTGTAGTCTGTGGTATGAGAATAGACTATGTTAAGTCTGTGGTGTTACGCACTATGACAGATGACAGTTGTTCGATAGAGGGATGTGAGCTTGTTTGGTGGTCTGTGGCAGTGAGGGAGTGAGTCTATGATATGAAAAGATGAGACATTAGAGTTTTGGAGGGAAATGGGGACGGTTGGATGGTGATCGGATGGAAAACGTAGATTGGAAGGATGAGGTGTTGACGACATCACGATCGTATTGCGAATCGAGTATAGAATAGGGAAAAGATAT